>CM054378.1:66821513-67421513 GCA_028858755.1 Ara ararauna
TACAGAAGTGTTGCTCTGTCTTTTCCTTGCATTTCTATGTTTGGATTTATGTTTCTCAGGTAGTCATGAGTTAAGAAACCATTGAAACTTTTTAATGTCTGTCTCAAACAGAATTATATGCTTCTGCAAAATTTTTGTATTCATCTGCCTTCCAACCTGTTGGCTTCATTCCCAAGGGGAAGTCTAGACATAGGTCTGTCAATAGCTCTTCATTTGTACTGTATTGTTGGGAAAATGAGATCGTCTTCATGCATTCAGGGCTCTAAAAAAGCTTCACCAACACCTGTTGCTTTAAATAAACCTATTTTGAACAATGCAATGATATGTAGAAATACTTCAGATAGCCTAAAAAAAAGATGGGTATGGTAACAGAAGCAGTCTAGATGTAGCTGCACAGCCCACTGCTAAGCTAATGAAATCTCTTGCTGGGGCAAGGTTGCTTTCAGCTACCTCTAAATTTAATCTCGTTCTGTTATCCCCAGAGCTAAAGCAAGGGCTGTTACCCAAGAAGCAAGACTGTGGATAGGCAGAGGGCAAGGACAATATGACTAGTTGGAAAAAAATAAATTTCACAAGATCTCCAAGTGTCGCTCTGCAATACTGAGATGTGAGATGTAGACATACCAGTCAGGTCATCAAAATACAAAATGACAGAATAGTTTGGGTTAGAAGGCACCTTTAAAGGTCATCTAGTCCAACCCCCCATGCAACAAGCAGTCATATGTTCAATTAGGTCAGTTTGCTCAGAGCCACATCCAAACTGATCTTGAATGTCTCCAGGGATGGGGCATCCACTACCTTTCTGAGCAGCCTGTTCCAGCGTTTCACCACCCTCATAATAAAAAATTTCTTCCTTATATCTAGCCCCTTGGGTCTCTTTCAAATCCAGTTGAGGGTGAGGCTGTTCTTATAACACGAGTGTTGATCTGAACTCACAAAAGCTCATCTCCCAGAGGCTGGAACTCCAGATGTTATTCTCTTTCTCATTCATTCTGTTGGATACAATACATTATTCATCACATGTACATAATGCAACCTCCTCAGAATCATCAGCTTAGAGTAAAACCCCTAGAGAATGGAAATGTTAAAGTGAAAAATCAATCTTTACAAAGAGAATGTTATAATAAAACTGAGTGTTTAAAGTGTAGCGAACCTATTTAAGAGTATAGAAAGTTTCAACTGTGACCAGCCAGTGGGAATACTTATACTGGAGCAAGTGCACTTGGTTTAATGGATTATGGCTACTACCACCCTGACATGTGGTATCTGTAGTTCATCACACTAAATTCATTTAAAGAACTAATGGGTAGCACCATTGCTGTGGATGCACATGGCTGAGCAAAAGGAATACAGACCTAAGCAGGTCCAACAGTGCTTCAGATACTGTTTTTAAATGTATTAAATAGAGCACAGCAAGAGTCAAAGTAACCTTTGATTTGTTGCTCCTTGGACTGATTTCCTTTTACTGGGTCCACTCTTGAATATGTATGAGAGCATAAAGGAATGAAAGGAAAAGGGGATAGTTTATAAAGCCCATGTGTTAATAACTCTTTTCCAGCCTCCTTAATATAACAAGGTGCCAACTACCAGGCTTTCATATCATTTTAGCTTGTAATCCCCCCCAGTCCTAAAACCCTGAAGATTAAGTAGCCTGTTTGTATCCTTCACTTCAAAACAAGGAGTTATTTCACAATTCTTCCTAGCGTGTGTGTTTCTCAGAATACTAGGATTAACTTGTCAGTGTTTAAAAATTAAATGCTTTTCCAAAGGCATATCATATGAGCCACCTTTACTGAAATGGGGTTTACATGCATCCCATAGCTCTGCCAGATTGAGCAGAAGATATTAGATACACTAATTTGATAGCATCCATTCAGCCAATGTAATAGTGCCATTTATCATGCTGTAACACAAAGCTCCCAAGTTTCTTTACAAAACACAATTACAACTCACAAGGAAAAAATGCATAAAAGCATTTTACCTTTAGCTTTTGCAATTTGGTTTCCATTTTTTTTGCACAAAGGTTTGTACCTTCTTTTATTGATAACTATGTAGAACGTTGCTTTGTAATAAATAGTCTAATCCAATATATGATGTCAACTTATGACACCATGATGTGGAGAATCAGATATTTCTCAAGCTAATCATTCAAGTTGCTATACGGTCATAATGGTGAAAGTATTTCATAAACAAATATGTGTCTCACAAATATTCATAAGGCTATTCTTCCTCCTTAGCATGAAACATATCTGAGATATCCAGCTGGGAATGTTGCTTGAAAATAAAGATGTCTAAGATTTCATGCATTCATCTTAAAAGGGTATTTTTCATATTTAGTGATTTACCCCATTTCCTACTAGTAATTTGTCTGTCACGTAAGCTTATCTGAACATCAAACATTAAAAATAAAACTAATCCTTAATCCTGATACATTCAAATATTTGTAGACAATCATGATATTTCTCCAGTTCCCAGCACTATTTTCCAAGCTACCAATATTTAACTCTCTGGCTTTCCCTCAAATTCAATACTACTTGTCCCCAGCTAAAAATTTCATCTCCTTTAAAATACTCTCTGCATTTAGATCCAAAATGGCACTACTGACATTAATATTATCACTAGTTATAGAAATACGGAATTTGTTCATATTCTGTTCATAGAACCCCAACTGTTTTATATTATATATTATTCTCACTTGTCATAAAATGGTGTGGCTTCATCAATTCGTACCCATCAAGAACTGCTATAGTTGTACTAATTTCTTGCTAAAAGAAATGCAGCAACTATTCCACATTTTAGATTGGCAAAATACAATTCAGTTTTGCTTTCTGTGTCTAGCATCACATGAGTTAATCTGATCAGATGTAGAAAGTAAACAATCAAAGTTGATTTCTTAACAGTAAAAAATCCCCAAAGTAATTATGTGATTTCATACATAGGCATGTATATATGCACACACATATATATATGCACACACTCCTATATGTACAATCCTAGTCCTGCACTTTTCTTCTGCGTGAAAAATTCACTCAACCCTGATAAGCAGGCTTTTGTGCTCCAGTAACAACTCCTGTCATTAAGATTTAAGGTGCATGGGGCATTTGTAATGGAATTATAAAATCTATTTGTAAAAGAATGATTGATTCAATTCATTATCAGCTTTCAGTATAAAATAAAAATTTTTCGAACCCTAGGAAAGAAGTCATGAGGCAAATCGAAGTGATAATAAATCTCTTGTATAAATGCTAACGAAGTCAAGATGCAAAAATCACTCTGCATTGCCACGTTGAATTCCTTATAAATAAAGCATATTTTCATTTTCACTAAGTAACAATTCAATGAGTTAAAATAATTCAATGTAGCTGAAAATGCTTAAAAGCTAGCTGTAGCTGAGTGCACAGCAAAGGTCCTTATTGACTGATTAGCAATTTGTTTCTACAAACACTGCACAGTAGTTGCCCTACTTTGCAGCAGGCTATTAGAGCCTAATGAAAAATATGCATTTTCATTAGAGTTAATGGTCTTGAACAGAAGACCTATGCTTCTACGAGGCCTTATTCTGTACTTAAATTATGAATTCTTGTCTGTAATTACAGCTGTTGTACCTTGCTTGTATAATATATGCATATTGCAGAGTTTTGTGTTAAGATGTAACTCCAGTGAACATGAGGAACAAAATTTGCTGCTCTCAGATTGTGAAGGCACTGTCCTGTTAGATGAGGCAGTAAGCCTCTGTCTGCAAATGGGCTGAGGCCTCAATGGCAAAAAACCCAAACTTTTCCTTTAGCTGGATGTTTTCTGCTTTTGTCATTTTGGGCTCTCACTGAACATAAAAACTTCAACACAGGAAGTAGTCTGTTGCATGTGAAGTTGAAGTTAAGAAGTGACGCAATAAGGAATTGCGCTGCAGGTGGAGTTCAGGATTAATGAGAGATCACCACGTGGCCTGAGGATTCAGCTGCACTGCATACTAGCACAGCTAACAGCAGCTCCTCTTATACAAATCCGCAGTAATAAAAAGCTAAGGATAATCTAAATGGCCAAGTAAAACAAAAGAGGTATTATTTTTCTGTTTAACAGATGATAACAGAGGCAGAGAGACCACAGATAAGTGATCTTTACAAGTCTTACCTGAACCATCCATAATACTTTCTTCTATCTTGCTACTACTACCTTATTTTAATACTGCTCTTTTTTGTAATGCTAGGTAGCATGTTTTGCGCACTATTCCATTTAAATCTTCCAAATCAACTGGTCATTTTACAATACAATCACATTTGCACTAGCGGCAAGATGCTTCTTACAGTCTTTAGTGTCTATATTTTTTGCATCAGTCATTCCGGTTTTCCAGTTACACCTTAGTAAGCATACATTGGGCTGATTTTTGAGTGGAGCTGCATGTTTTCTCTCATATGTCATTTCATACCTTTTTGGGTATGATTGAGATTACGTGGGTCCAGACTAAGCAAGTAAATCTTTGAGTTAACATGAGCATGAGAAGACATTGAAGTGTATGTGTACACACAGGTTATATGGGTTTTGTATATAACTAGTCGTTTACCTGATTTGTCTTCATGTGCTTGGAGCCAGTTTTCACAGACATCTTTGGTCTGCATACACATAAATTACACGACATATATATATATATGCCTGACTTTGAGACTTGCCTTTATTTTTCTTCAGCTTTTCTTACATCCTGAGAACTGCAATGCCTTGGGTGTCATGGTTTAGTGGGAGGCGTCCCTGCCCATGGCAGGGGAGTTGGAACTAGATGATCTTAAGGTCCTTTCCAACTCTAACTATTCTATGATTCTATGATTCTATGACTAGTCTTTATCCACTTCTGGTTCACAGCTAAATTTCAATTCCCAGAACCTGTTATCCCAAATAGTAACAGAACTATCACTTTTCCTCAATTTCTCCTTTTTCATTCCTGTCATGGGTTCAGCAGTAGCAGACACTTTTCTCCTTCTTCGTAGCTGGTGCAGCGCTATGTTTTTGACTTTTGGCCTGGGAATAGCGCTGATAACACCGATGTTTTCGGTTACCACTTAGAATGTTTGGTCTGACCAAGGACTTCCTGAGCCTCATGCTCTGTCAGGGAGGAGGGGAAGCCAGGAGGAAGCAGAGACAGGACACCTGACCCAAACTGACCAAAGAGGCATTCCATGCCACAACACGTCATGCCCAGCATGTCAAAATGAGGGACAGGGACCCGGAAGGCTGGGGTTCACTGCTGAGTCTGGCGTGGTATTGGGTGTTGAGCGATTGTATTCTCTTTCTTGTTGTTTCCCTTGTCATTATTATTATTGGTGGTAGCAGTAGTGGTTTGTGTGATACCTTAGTTACTGAACTGTATTTATCTCAACCTGTGGGAGTTGCATTCTTTTGATTCTCCTCCCCATCCCCCCGGGACTGAAGGAAGAAAGATGGGGGAGTGAGTGAGCAAACTGCGTGAGTTACAGCTTAAACCACGACAACTCCTTCGGGATGATTTCTGGAGTGTTCTTTATTTTCTTGTCTTGTGTTTACTCTTCACTTTTTCACTTCTTCAACTGAAACAGGGTTTGTACTTATGATGGTAAAAATAGCAGAACTGAATATGATGATTTTTTTGTGCTCTTAAGATCTTTCTTCCTGTAAAAAATTGCTATTGATTGTTCATCAAGGTATCTGCAGCAACCCATTTTTTATATTCACTCCAGTTCAGACTTCTGGGAGGGAATTATGTGGCTATGATGTGAACAAGTGTTCTGTATTTTGAATGTTATTTTTTGATTGCTAAGATTCTTATAAGAACCCCTTTTATTTACTTCCTAATTCTTGATCTTTTTGTTTAGAATCTAAACTTCTGAAGTTAATCTCAATGAAATAAGTATCTGCTTTCTTAAAATAAGAAGCATAGGAAGATGACATTCTCACCCTGTCTGAATGCACTTAGCGCCTCAGTTTCATGACTACCATCAGGTAGTTATAAACCCATAAACACAATACTCTAAATTTGCAAATTATAGAGCAAATCTCTACACCTGTTGATAAAACATTGCCTTTAGCCTTTGTGTGTGTCTTTTAATTAGGACAACTATCTTTATGAAAATTGCATAGGCCAGCTTATTCTGTGCTGTCTCTGTAGCTTTTATTTACAACCAAAAGGAAATCAGACTTGGTTTTATTTAATTTCGCACATTACCAACATTTGCTAGCTTACTTGCATGCAAGTTTCCATGTATAAAAAAGTGTAGATCTTTTTACGATTATTGCTTCAGTTGTGTTATACGTTGCCTGACAATGTCTCACACAGTTGAATAAACACTAACCTATGGCCTTCAAAAGTATGAATAAAGAATTAGTCACTGATTCAAATTATTTGTGATAGAAGTACAGACACAGAGGTCTGACACATACCAACAGGACTACAGGAAAGAAGTAAGACATGGTAGCAAGGTAAGGCATGTTTATAGGCAGGAGCTTGAGTCAACATCTTAATTTGGGGCAGGTTGGAATCAGGAGGTGACTAAGTCATGGAAGTTTTCCCCAGTTCTTAACATGAGCTGGGGATGTTCCTGATCAAAGGTACAGAGTCTTTTCTTGCCCACTCCCGACTTATCAGGACGAATCTAGTCCCACCCCTGCAGAAAGGGCTCCTTTGGTTTGGTTTGGGAAGTGTTTTGTTTTCACTCAAAAGCAAATTTGGGGTTTTACATGCTCCCTTTTAGGGTAAAGAGAGTATATATCTTTCATTTCCATGTAATGTTATTCAGTGTTAAAAATGTACCTGAAGTCTCAAAGGGAAACTGGGGATAGTCATCTTTGCTGTCTGTTCAGAGTTACTCCTAAAGCTGAGTTTGCCCAGGCCACCAGGCTTAACCTTCAATACCTAAGAATTCTCTATTTCAATAAATCTTGTAGCTTAAATAATAATACTAAAGTTGTTTCTCCTTTTCTGTCTAATAATTCTCTCAACAGAACTTGCACATTGAAAAATGCAGCTTTGCATTATCTTTAACTTAGCAGGGTTTGATGCTTCTTGCAGGAGAAGCTCTTCAGTTCTATAATACCTATTCTTTCAGGGACACATCCTCCATGCACATGAAATTTGTTGGAAGCTGCACATCTCAGAGAAAACTAACATGATAAATATGACTGCGCTGCTGTCCTCTCTGAGAATGTAGATGTTTTCTTTGCTTATAATCTCTATTACTTTATAAAAAGTGAGAGAAAGAAGAGGCTGTTACTAATTTTTTAACTCATTACATTTCCAGAAACTGCCATCTGGTTTCATGCTTTCTTGAAAGAATGGTAGTCATAGAATAATATTCCCAATGGCTAATAGCTAGGCTGGCTTTCTGCAATGAACTTGGATGACCTTAGAAGAAAACGAAAATTGCATTATGCCAGAGTCCAGATGCTCTGCCCTTTTCTACAACAACTCTTGCTTATATAGAAGCATAAGGATATCAGGCTGCTAAAGGAAATCCTAGAGAAATTACAGGACATATGATGCTACGTAAAACCTTAAAATATAGAGGACGAAAGAGCCCACTGTAATTTTCTTATACACATATATCTGCTGCTTGCTATAATGCATTTTAAATTGCTAACATTAATTTAGTGCATTATTCATCAATTACTTACAGCTAGACACAGAAGCATTTGTCATGAGCATTAGAAGAGAAGAAAAATGGCTCCTACTAATACTATTGTGTGTTTAATTTTGCTACATAATGTGACCCAAGCCATTAGTCACTGATGTATTTCTTTTTGGAAAGAACAAAAGATCAATTGTACAGTTGCCCAACAAAGTTATAAAATATACTTGTTTTCTTCTTCATAACACAAGCTGACAGTCACAACAAAAGAGTCTTTCTTGCACCCTGAATCTGTAACTTATCAGAAGACCAGAAAAGTCTGCTTCCTCTAATGTGGTCCTTTTCCCTCTCTTCTGCCTCCCGAAGAGCACCTAACAACTATCTGCAAGGATATGTATACTAAGGGAACTGTTATACTGGCCAGGAGGAGGAGGCTGCTGCTTTGTGTGAAGCTCAGGATCACAGAGTTGCTGAGGATGGAAGGCACTGCTGGAGAGTGTCTAGTCCAAGACCCAGCTCAAGCAGAGCAGCCGAAGTACATTGCCCAGGATCATGTCCAGTTGGACCTTGGATATTTCCAAGAGTGGAGACTCCACAGCCTCTCTGGGCAACCTGTGCAAGTGTTTGACCTCTCCCACTGTAAAAAAAGAAAAAAAAATCTTTAATTTAAATGGGATTTCCTGTATTTCTGTTTGTGCCCGTTGCCTCTTGTCCTGTCAGTGGGCAGCACAGAGATGAGCTTGGCTCTCTCTTCTTTAGTTCCACTACCCCCTCCTCCAATTCAGGTAATTTATGCACATGAGTAAGATCCCCTGACCTGTGTCTTCTCCAGGCTTAACCGTCTCAGCCTCTCATTGAAATGACACTCCAATCTTTAATCATCTTTGTGTCTTTTTGTTGAACTAAGTCCAGCACATTCATGTGTCTCTCATACTGGGCTCAGCACTACAGGTGTGGCCTCTGCAGTGCTGCACGGAAGGGAAGGATCACATCCCTCGACCTGCTGGCCACACTCTTTCTAATGAAGCCTGGGATGTCATTGGCTTTCATTGCCACACGGGCATACTGCTGGGTCACAGTGAACTTCACTGCTCTCTAGGACTCCCAGGTCCTTCTTTGCAAAGTTGCTGTTGTGTTATTTTAGCTAAATGTACATGACTGTCTGCTGCACATGTAGGAATGAAAGAAATAGTGCTGTGGGAAGCATAGGATTCTTACAATATTCACAAACTAAGCAGGTGCTTTATGTCACAGATTTTACTCACTGTGGAAAAAAAACCAAATAAATGCTCTCTTGTGAACACATTTTGTTAGGACCCAAGCTCAGTGCCCACACCCTCCTGCTCTGACTGTGGCTAGAGCTGGATAGGGCTCTTTCACCTCTCGGTAAGCAAGTTATGATGAGGCATGAATGGTAATTTGCTGCCTTAAATAAACAAATAAGTGAGTGACGACTGTGGAAACAGAGTATGCAAGTTGTAGTTTGCCTGGGGAGATTTAATTTCTCCACTGAACATTCTCATTCTCAGCATCTGAGCTTTGTAGCTTGGTGATTAATCTTCCTGAGCACCAGGCTGCTTGTAACAGGTTCTGGAGGTTCCTATCTGGAGCGTGCAGCATTGTTAATTGGCAAATCCACAGAACATCTGATGTGCATGGTTCCTAAATGAACCTGATTTATTAAGTATGCTTATTAATGCCTTTGCAGTCAGATACACAGAAATAGTGTGGGTAAAGCCATTGGCTGCACCACGGAAGAATAATTAATCTTGTAAACAAGCTAGTAGGGAGTGGGATATAAATCAAAGCATCTGCTACATGTCACCTTAAGTCTAAAGGAAAATTTTTGTTGTCTTTGGTTGAATGTCTTGTAGTAAAGCTCAGCCATGTTTGCAGCAATGTCCAAATACTGTATGATATGGAAAGAATTTATAGATCCCCATGTCTTTGATGAAGTAAAAGTTGCAGTGATTGGATTACTGTTTTTTGCAGAAATATACCAACAAAAATAATGTATTCTACAATAATATAATAATCAACTTTTGCCTAAGTGTATGATGGATGTTCTATTTATATGTGTTATCTAGTATCTGGCCATTAATGGATTGGATTTACCTATGATTCTAATGCAAAGGACTGTATAAGGACTCATCTATGTTAAAAGGTATTAGCATAATGCCCCTGACTGCATAAAACATAGAAATCAATAAAAGCATGGTTTGATGCTACAAGCAATTAAAATACTGTAAACAAATGAGGCAGATAGATAACAGAATAATAGAAGTTCCCAGAGTTTGAAAGACACAAGTCTGAGTGTCTCCCTTACCACTCTGATGGAATTCAAGTAGGAACCAAGGAGGCACTTCACATTTTGAAACATAATAGATACAATGCATAAAAACTTTTCTGTACAAGTTTCTTGTTACTGTAACACTGAAAATAGCTCATGCACTTATCGCACCACCCAGACACTGGTTCTGTAACTGTCCAGAAAGACAAGGAGGCCACTGTACAGGAGAAGCAGTGCTTTCCAGAATACACCAGCAATGAACCCTGAATTAGATGCTGGTCAAAGGCCTGCTCTGACTCTGATGGAAGCCAGGAACTGTTCATAGGTATCTGGTTTTAATGTATAGGTAACTACATTTTGCTACATGTTCATTGATAATCATGGATGCAAGAAAGCTAAACAACGTCAGTATGAACTGGAGATATTTAATGCCCTGATAATGGGAATAGGAGAAGTAGAAAGCCTCAAAAGCAGCTCATGTTTCTTGATTCTTCTTTCTTAATAAAGCCTGTGACTACTGGGAACTAAAAAATGTATGAGAATACACATTGAGACTGTTACTCAGTTTTGCCTTCAACAGATTTGTGCTCTATGTCTATTCTTACAATATTCACAAAGTAAACAGGTGCTTATGTCACAGTTTTTGCTCACTGTAGAAAAAAATGCATATAAATGCTCTCTTGTGAACACATTTTGTTAGGACCTATCAAGCAGTGACTTCTTAAAGATCTACTTCTAATGCAGTAGCTCCAGCCATTTTAAAGTGTCTAGCAGTACAAAGCAATTTGCAGCATTCCATGCATATTTACACAGAGATCTCTTCAGAGGTTTCTTCAGACTGTGAAGAATGGTGGTAGCAGCCTGGCTCTGCCCACTATTAGAAGAATGTGGATAGAATCTGGTAAACAACAGGTATGTGATTAGAAAAGTTCTAAGTTACTCTGGAGTATAGCTCAGCACACAAAAGTCACAGACTGGGACAGTATGAAGTATTCCATGTCACTGCTAAAGTTAGTACCTCAGGACAACGACTCCAGAATTGGCCCAAACAGAGCTACCACTTGCTTTTATTTTATTTTGAGACAAAACCAGCTGGCATCTGTTGGGTTGGTAAGGCCGTAAAAGATTAAGCTTCCTGTCATCAGTGCACAACAGCTACCAATGACAGTGAATGACTGAGTTCTTAACAGAGATGTGATTATTTTCAGAAACACTCTGAAAAGCATCCGAATATCTTGCTGCCTGTCATTGCAACCATGAGCTTTGCTTTAAACTGCAAAGAACACTTGCTGTCTGCTGAAATCAGAAAAGGATGTGGCATTCCAGCGCAGATCCTGCCAGTTCCACTCCTGCCCCTCGCAAGGACATCACACGGTCCCATCCCACTGATAGAAAGGCAGTTGTTTACCTTAACTGCTTTAACCAGGGAGCTTTTCTTGCACCCCATAGGGACAGAGGGTATGAGGACAACACTTGTCAATCTGTGCTTCTTCCCTCAGCAGCGTAACTCATGCTGTGCTCTTAAGCAGCTCTTATCATCAGCCTACACACTTTATTATTTTTGGCACAGAGACAGAAGAATAGAAAAATCTTCAGGACAAAACCAGAAATATTTACTTTGAGAGGTTCTGGATCCTTACCGCTTTTCTGGTGAAAATGAGGACATAAACCCTCTTTACCCCCAGTCAGATCCATTAGGAGCAAATTCCACTAACCTCTATGCTGGTATTAAGTGGTGATGTGAATAATCTGAGACTAACTAGAATTTCAAGTATCATTTAGGTATTGCCTTCTGGGAACTTTCTATTCACTCTACTTTTCTGTCAGACCTCATATAGCTCATAGTTTTCTTTGAATAGTTTTCTTGCGCAAGGAAGTTGTGAATGCTCCATCCTTGGCGGTGTTCAAGGCCAGGTTGGGCAGAGCCTTGGGTGACGTGGTTTAGTGGGACATGTCCCTGCCCATGGCAGGGGAGTTGGAACTTGATGATCTTAGGGTCCTTTCCAATCCTAACTGTTCTATGATTCTATGAATACAGATAACTTAAACGGGTATAACACATTAATATATAATTTTATCTAGAAAACAGGACAGTGTTTATTATTACACTCCTGACCTACACTAAGAGTATTAAATGAGATGTAGGCAGTTATTTTAAATTTTTAAAACAATGCTCCACAGAATATAAGTATTCTAAGAATTATTAGAATGAACATATTATTAATAAATATTCTGAGGATCGCTCTATGCAGTCTTTGGAAGAAAGCAATGATTTGTTAATCCAGCTCAGCAGATGATTTCTAGAACTTTACAGTGGCAGGACAGACATTCTTCTTCACAGTCTGGGTCACAGCTTCTTACTGAAAAGTGATAATAATTCATTTTTACTCAGTCCTTCTGCAGCACACTAATGCATATTGTCCACTACATCTTCACTTGCAATTAAACAACAGCTGTGGTACCTACTGCAAATTCAAATATATTGGTAAATAAAAACACATAAATGTGTTTATATATATAAATACATTTAGATATACAAATACATAAATACAAAAATATTGGTAAATAAATATGAACTCTTTTGTGATCTTTAGATCGGAATGATGGCACCCAGCCACCAACTTCTTTCTATTAATGCACAAGAGCTCCTTAGTAAAACATTTCTAAGAGACAGAAACACTGTCCAGGAGGGTTGCAAACAATTTTTAGTGGACTGCATTTCCTTTCTACCATCCTGGAGCAACACCTTCAGCTCATATACAAAGTCTTTTTTGTCTCGGCCTCTCCTAGGTCCAACTATAGCAAGCCATGATGTCACAACAGCAGCTTTCTGCTCCTAGCACCCACTGCAGTCTCCCAGCACAGATGAGAGGTCTCAGGAAAGTTAAATGTGCCATGATCCTCTCAGCAGTGATTGACGTTACAGGAGACTGAATGGCAGCAAAGATCTTGTCCCAGTAGCGCCATACAGTGAGGAGTTTCCAGGAGTATTTCTTTGAGAGGTGGATTGCAGTGTGTCTCCATGCTTGACTTTGCTCTCTCCAATGTCTGTATTCCATTTCTTGCACTCTTCAGCTATTCTGCATGGAGTCAATGCAATGCTAAACTGAACAAGAATTTCTTGAAGAGAGGATATAGCACAAAATGTTTACTCTGGGCCTCCCTTGAATACAGCATCATTGATGTTTGCTTTAACAAGTCTGCTTTCTATTTCTTTATTGGACCCTGTGTTACAGGTAAGAGGTTAGATCCACAATACAAGTTTGAGTACTTCTAACCTGTGCAGTGCAATTCAGAAGAACAAGGTCAAATATTCTGGCATCCTTACATAATTAATGGAAAGAATTAGGCACAGTTCCAAAGGGCAATCCAAAACTATCCCATGCACTGCATCGAAAGCCAAGAAAGTATAGTCAATTAAAATTTTCACCTCCTCCCTAGAGTTTATACACTATTTCCATTATTGAGTGAGGTGCCCCTTCCTGGTGGGAAGTACTTTGAGATGCTTTCTGGAAGAGGAAGCCTTAGGTCCTGAACCATGTCAAAAGTACATTTTTCTGAGGAACAGGTCCTCACCGTATGTCTTTACAGTGATCTGAGTGAGAGAAACTTCCATGAAGCTTCTGCAGCTCAGCAGCCAGGGAAATAAGAGCCTTCAAGGCTGAGAAGAGACATGTAAATACCCTACTTTGTAACCTACAGATTAAGACATTAACCTGGAGGACGAAAGGCCTGGGCTCTTGTTTACAGGATGAACAAATCCCAGTGGTCTGGCCAAGTAGTCTCATGGTGCTGGGCTACAGTCATCTTGAAAGGCAGAGTAAATGAAAAAGAAATGTTCTGTGGATCTTCATAGCAGTGGTAGGAAAATTGTCTGCTGCTCTAAACTATATATGATGCACTGAAAATACTTTTAATTTCAATGATACCTCACTTCGGAAAAGTAAACCTGATAATTAGAGTGCAAATACCATGGTGGGTTGCTAAGGGAGCATAAAAATACTACCTCTACATCTCCTTTCCAAAGCTGTGCTGCAATAGTCTTTAAAAACTTATATACTTGCTTTAATTATGACAGAAAAATGAAATATTTATATTACTCTCATCCTTACCAGATGTAAAGGAAAGGGATATTTGAACAGGATCAGTTTATTATACTGCCAGTAAGAAAACCTAAAATTAGAAAACAATAACTGATTTTAACAGCAGCTCCAAAACTCTGAGTTAAATTAGACAGTCCTTGAATATGTCTGTTGCATTATTTTAGGAAGCAGAATTGTTCTGCTTAAAAAAGAAAATCCTCATTTTATAAGCCAAAGGACTTAAAATAAATAAATAAATAACACTGCTGAAAGAACTGATATTTTCTTTGTTTCCAAGTGCAGTGAATAACTAGCTTATGGGTAGGCTGCAGAATAGATTTTAAATTACCATTACAGAGGCCAGTAAAGATACATTTTTTGGAATAAGCAACTCTATATGAACTAAAAGCCACAAAAATGCTGGTGCTCGTGACTTTCCTTTTCTCTGTAACCACTGCTGATTTTTGATCTGTGTATTAGGTGTATGTAAAGCAATATCGTGCAGAAGACTTTTTATCTTTTTCTGCCTGGCGTTGCAAAAGCATCGGTACTCCTTAAATTTCCTCTTCGTTCCAGCTGCACTCTTCTCTAAGGCAAGAAAATGGCCTATAAAATGTTTTGAAAGTTAATTTTGAAGCAGTACCAGAATGGCTTTTAAAAGCAAGCCTCTACTATAAAATCCTGCTTCCAGCTACAATTTGCTGATGTTTAATGGCCATCTGACAATTATGCAGTCTGTACCCACAGAAAAAGAAAGTGTATATACAAAGAACTCTCAATATTTTCATACCCCAGCTAGCAATAGCTTCAATTCAAAATGTAGCTCTTTAAGTATATGCCAAAGAATGGAGAGGACGGGTCAGAGGGGCAGTTTTTTGCGTCACCACAGGTTTCGCTAGACAGAATGCATTAAGAATATTTATGAGTTGGAGGAGCAGGGTCGCCCGTAATGCAATTGCAGTTCATTTAATTGAGAAAAGGGAATGAAAAACGCTTACCTCAACATGTCTGCTTAAGCCGTCTTCTGATTTACTCCATTTGTATCAATACAGGAAGTCGAAGAGGCAAATTGAATTTATGGACCAGAGGGAGATAAGCCAATTTTCTCTGGAGAAACCCAAGTAACATATCTCATACCTAAGCTGCCTCTTCTGTTTTCACATCAGTCACCATACATAGCATTTTACAAAGCAGTAAACCAATTTAAATGATCCATACATGTCAGCTCTTGTACTGCTCACGTGCCATCCCTGCGGTGTAAGTTTGCTCCTTGTATGACTGCTGCAGCAGCACAACTCACCATCTCAGCCTTCTGCCCAGGCTGCGTGACCCAACAGAACTAACAAGTTCTCCCAGCCATCACCTAGTACCAATTTAATTACAGTCTTGCCTCACTACCACTCCCAGTGTTTCTCTTATGGTTAACAAAAATTCATGTGCCTTTCAGGGCAGCTTGTTCTAAAAGGCTTTTCTAATTATCTCAATTAATTCTAATTGAAAAGCAAGAGTATGTCAAAGAAAAAGCTTCAACATCCACAGGCATGTACTTGAAAATACAGCTGACATGGCACAAGCTTTTCTAGACTTGGCACTTTTCTGACAGGAAATGCCAGACTTATCAGAACTGAAACGTTCTAGGGAATATGTTGACAAAATGTCCGACTGACTTGAGGATGATTCCCATGGAAGTCTGGTTTGTCACTGCTCCATTTGCCCTCTCCTCTTTCCTCCCCTTGTCTCTCCAGTGACTGACTCAGCAGGGAGCTGGGAAGCCAGGAATAAAGCAGTAAGCAGCTCCAGAGTCAGGGAGTTACATTCCTATGGAGCCCACGAAGGGTGTTCTGCTTTTGAAAGAGTTTTTTAAAAGCTTGCTTTCACAGTGAGCCATGATCAGAAGCTAACCCAAGGACCTTCACACCCACCGTGTCATCCTCCCTTTTGAGGCAGATGCAGCGCACTTTGGACATCATTACTGAGTTGTCCCATATAGGCCAATGAGTAGGGGAAACAAGAGTTAATCGCAGCCACTGCAGAAAATCCTAATCCCCTCCATAATTAGTCAGTGATGAACACACAAAAGAAGCTGAGACTAGGTAGTGCAAAAAGTTTACCTTTGAAGAGACCAGTGAGAAGGTCACACATGTGAGACTGTGTGACTTCTATCCTCATAAGACCAGCTACTCAGGGAATGATTTTTAAATACCAGATCGGATTTCCAGTTGGTATAAACCGCCTCTGAAGTAAACAGAACCATGCTGATTTATGCCAGTGAAAGGACTCCGTGTACTTTCCAATAAACATTCTGATTTAAGTTTCAATGAATATCTTAGAAACATATACCTATTTTGTAGCTACTCCATATTCTGGATATACCTGCATTTACCCAATCCAGAAAACACTCCTGCAACTTTAACTAGTGATTACCATCTGGATTTCTGGTAGCAAGCAGTGGATAGCCATTATTCTATTCAAGATCTGATTTGTCTGTTTTACTCAATGCTAAATGTTTTCAGATGGCTCCAGTTATTTAACTGCTTGACTGATGTCATTCCTATCATTAGTGGCATTCTTAATGCATATCAAAAGCATGGTTGGTTAGAAAGGATCCTTATAGCCATCCACAGCAGCACTTCAGCTGTGGGAGTCATCCTACTATGTTTCCATCATGGCAGCTATGTCATAGTTTTCCTGCTGCACAACGGATTCCAGCTCCTCCTGTTTGTCACCCATGCTGCATATATTGGTGAATACACACTTCAGCTGGGCTATTGATGCTGACACATTCTAAGGGGGAAAAGCTCTAATCCCTTGTGACCATTCTTAGGCACTTCTATTGATGTGTGGTTTCTAATACATCAATAACCCTTATGTCTTTGCTGCCACATGGCTCTCCATCCCCTGCCTCCATTGACACAGCAGACCAAAGGACCTCACTAGCACACCATCCCTCAAACACTGTCATGCTGCCCCCAGGCTTATCTCTGGCAAGCCTGGTTTTATTTCTTCCCCTTAAGAAGACACGCAGTAAGTCTGGGACTCAAGAGAAGGCTGTATTTCAAAGATGTTCCTGGAATATTCAAAGAGTGAGAAGATAATGTAAGAGAGCAGTGATAGCCCTACCAAGAAAAATGGTAAATAAACTTAGCCTTGATGCTGAGCTAATGTGAATGTGCAGTGTCTGGCTGGGTCAGGATATTGACAGAGCTCACCCTCTTCTTGAAGAAGACACATAAAAACACCATATAGCAGATATACTCTCAGTTCCTCCCTCAAAACAGACTAAAGTCACATCCACAGTAGGAAAAGAGAGACTCTACATACATCAAAGTACAGACTACAGGGGATGCTGTCTCTGATTTATAAAACGTATGAAAATTAGATACTCTTCGTTTGGACTTTCCCCTGTCAAGTGTGTTTTGGGTGCTTAACTTTGACTACTTTTACTGAAAGCATGGCCCTCTGGTGCATCTTCCCACACACCTTAGTATAAATTGTCTGAAATCTTGGCTGAAATCCCGCACTATTTGAAAGTAATGGATCCCAAAAATAAGCTACCTCCTTTGAAGTATTTTGCTGGAAGGGAATGTCATATTGATGACAAGGTCATCTAACAGGCATCTGTTGTAAACAAAACAAAAGTGATCATGAAGTCACTTCAGCGACTGGAAAACTTACAAGGTCTGGTATCTTTCCCTTTATTTTGGCCTTTATTCATTAGAAAGGGAAATGAGATAGGAATAACAAGCAGAGGTGTACACTGAAAGTCAGACATCAGTGGGACATCTGTGGATTTGGGTCAGCCCTTTGTGGGTTTTTTGCTTTTGGAAGGAGACGCCAAACCGGAGTGTGGTCCAAGTTCCCCAAGAGTGGCCTAGGGAGTTAAAAAGGGCTATTTTGCCAAGGTTACCACTAAGCAGACTGACCTCAGCTGCTTTTCAGATGCAGTGTAGATTTTCTTTCCAAGTGGGATTCAGCTGGCCTTTGGATGTCAGATTACATCCTGTTTTAGTATGCAGATTTCCATGCTGTATATGCCTGAAGTTAGGCAGAGAGCGTTCCACACGTACCACTGGGCACTTCAATATGCATTTTCAAGCACATAAAAACCTGTTTTTTTCCACATGAACACAATGTGTTTCATCCTTGGTGTATCCTGAAGAGCTCCACCAAAATTGTTAGAGAGGGATGCTTATACGCACTTCTCACTATGTTCATTTTTCATTTTTTTCCTTAGTCAAGATCAGGCATGTAGGATGGTTATTTCCCTATTTTTCCCAGATCATTCTGGGAGAAGAGCTAGATGCCATCTCCTTGCCCTGATGAAATTGTGTCTGCCTCCCATACACTGTGATGATGTGTAAGAATCTTGAGCAGCACAAGCCTAATCTACTATGGCTATAGATTAGATAATGCATATTTGTAAGCTAGATTCCAGTCCTTTTATTAAAGAGCAACAAATTGCAAAGGGCACACAATTACTTTTAGTGCTCAGGGCTTAGTTCCAGGATAAGAAATTACTAAAACACTGAGTTTTACCACCACCAAAACATACACTCTTGAGTAGCAAAAAGTGGTAATAGACATGGCTGTCTTGAGTTCATGATTAATGTTGAAAGGGAAGGGCTCCAGGCTGATTTAAATTGGCCCTCATCTTGATTAATAAAGAAGGGTGTTTGGTTTTGCTGATTTTTTTTTTTTTTTGAGGGGGTGGTCGTATAGTTATATAAAGCTTTAATTCAATAACTAGAACTGCCAAACTCAGTAAGAGAAATAAGATGTGACAGGTAGAACTTACAGAAGAAGGATGCAAAAGCATTAAAGCTGTAGCTGTATCATTTATAAGGACAACATAGCCTGAAGGTAGACTGTGTATGTTTTAGGAGGGTGACTCCAGAAGCTAGACTTGCATAGAATTAACAAACAAGCAAGTGTAATCTATTGTTTGTGACAGGTAAGAAACTGATGGCCTCAACAACAGAGTTATTTATCCCTGGACCGTAGACAGCATGGAAAACACCATCAGCAATAAACCATTTTTCACTTCACACGGAGCTGTCCACAACCTGAGAACATGCCTCCATCTCCATGTTCCTTTCTTGCTAAATGGATAGTCATCAACTGGTGATCAAGCTTACTAAAACAAAATTATAATCTCAAAACATATTCTCCCTTGCCACTGAAGTCTAAATCTGGACTTCAGTTATCTTAAACTTCTTTGCTTAAAGATCTCCAGTAAATGCTTGGAATCACCATTTGGGAAATTCAAGATTGGCAGGGGCAAATAGCAGTACAACTCCTGTATCACAAGAAGAGATACTCAAATTCCCTTCCTCCATGACCCTGTCATTTTCTTTTGATAGATTCCACAGCTGCCCCACTTTGAGGTCTCCTTCACCTGGAGCTGCCTTTGCAGTAAACCTGGCAACTCTTTGTCCTTCCCATGCCCTCCTTTTTTTTCATTCTTTATGAAACCAGCATCTCGGTGTTTCTTCTTATGTTTTGGAATTTCACCTGCTATTTAATAGTTCCACACACAAATTTTCACATACTTCTTTGTAAGAAGTCCTGGACATGGCCAGCTAGTAGCTGGCAGGGTCTGTATCAGGAAAACAGTGTGTGACATCAGATCTGTAAAAAGATATTCTGTTCCATAAAACAGACCCTAAGAAAGAAAAGTAAGCTGTTGCTCCACCTCCTCAGCCTCCATCATTTCCCACAAAACCTCCCAAAAATGCCAAAAAAAGTGACAAAGACATGCCAGCCCCATTCTGCAAAACAATCAAGGTATGGCTAGTGGGCCTCTAAGAAGACGCAGTCACAGAGCAGATCTACCTAGAAACACTCAAATTTCTAACCAACTTAAACCAACTGCAGGAACTTCTCAGTGTCCCTTGTGCCTCCCTCAAAGTAGCTTAAGTTGCTACATGAAACTTTTGTCACATGAGCTGATAGTTGGCAAGTTAAACCAAAATCCCTCCACGCTTCACAAATGCCACCCTTAACTTGCTAACACCATAAAGTCCCCCCACTGACATCAGATTCTCACTTGTTAATACCCTCTGGCTTTTGTTCATTTTTGGGTCATACTCACAAGCAGGCTCAAGATTTATGAGCAACTGCCAGTCCGAAGGTTTCTTATCCCACTCTATTCTGGCTGTATGAGAGGACCTCATGTGTTTGGCTCATTAACTTTATGCTGTCTGGGAAATGAAGGCAAAAGCTTTGCTTCTAGACATAATTTGCACGTAGCTGACAGCAGCAATTCATAAGGTTCTTGGATCTTAATATATAAGAATCTGGGACTAAGTTTAATTTCTAAATCAAGTAAACCTTCAAAGCTATTAAACAAAAAAGAAGAAAAAGGCAAAATAACCCCAACCAGAGTTTGCTGAATTAGATATTATAATTATCATGGTATCATTACATTATGTAGGCTTTAAGAAGAGCTACTATATGCATCTAAAATCATAAAAGACTTCTTGCTGTAAGGTAACCCATGACACAATAATATGCACATAATACATACATAAAGCACGCTTTGATATCTACCTTCAAATACTACCTGAAGAAAAAGTCTGGGATTTCTCATTTGTAAGATATTTTTAGGAACACAGAAAATTATATATATTACGAACATTTAAAATGAAATTTGTTGGCTTATCAACCTTATACTACTTTGTATTTAAAATAAGCAATCTGTCTCTACAAACAAGTTTGAAATCACCTCGAAGAGAATTCAATCTTCTAGCTAGAACATGAAGCATGAAAAAAAAAAAAGGTTTTGCTTGCTCTAATTACCATGGATTTGACTGAATTTTATTTGCTTTTGGAGACGAAAATGTTAACTAAGGCCTTAACTCCATCACTGGTTCTGTCCTAAATCAGGCTGCTCCAAGCTAAATGCAGCCAAGATCTCTGGCTCAGAGCTACTGAAACAGAAGGAATTTAGTCACCAGCATCTAGAAATGCAGTCCAGAAACCTCTACTTGTCAGCTTTATAAACTGCTTAACCATGCAGCTGTCACAGCTGCATGCATGTTTTTGTCCTGTGCCATAGAGTCCCTGATTTCTGAAGTCCCAGTCCAGGCTTCTCCCCATTTTGGCACACTGATTCAGACCTCAGACCTAGGTCTTGCCAAGGCCCACCACTGAGGCATTCCCACATCTCCCTTCTGTCAGCCCATCAGTTCAAAACATGACTAACACATAGTGGCAGGTTCAGATTTTTCTGGGGGTTAATGGTGTTGGTGTTTCTTCAAGAATAACCCTGGTTTCCCAAAAAGCACAATTTTACCTGGTTTGGTTTTGTGTTTGGGGTTTTGGGGATTTTTTTTTTGGGGGGGGATCTGTTTTTGTTTTTAATACAGTTTACTCACTGTAAGAGTTTTGGGACCTGCGTTCTAGCTCTTTATTCACATGAAGTGGTTCAAAATCACATCAGCTATCAATGATTGTGTTGAAGATGTGTCTCTGTGCTATGGCCAGACTGTGACACTGCACTAGCCAGGGTTGCCCTGGGACACTTGTTCAGAAAGGGGGAAATCCTGAGTACCAGCCAAACCACAGCGACAGCATTAGGAATTTACATAATATAGCCATCTGCTTAAATACACAAACAACATTTGGAGCAAGCACTGGACTCCAGCTTTTCTTATCAGCCAGCAGGGCTAGTCTCCGTAACTACAGAGTAATATTTTCCTCCTAACCTTATTCTGTCTTTGGCTTATTATTGAAGTATGGCATGTCCATTTCCACAGAGTAAGAAGAGAATATTCCCACCCAGAATAACCTCCCAGCTGCGGACATGGCACTTTGGGAAAGCAATTTTCACCTGCTACCAGGCTCAGGTGGACCATAAACCAGGGACTGTCATGGCAAATGTTACTTATGTATTGGGATGCAAGCTAGCTGAGGTTTAGGCTTGTGTGTCTGGATTGATTACGCTAAGTTTTAAGAAATCTGCAATTAATTTGAAGTGTCACTGTTAATCACACTTTCCCTTTAAAAACATCAGAGCAGGAAAACAATGCTGTAATCAATACTCATTGACAATACTGTGGTTTATTAATTATTTGCTTGCTGACAGATGTAAAAAGAAAAATTAGGCTGTCTGTAAGTTACTTCAATCCTTGACTAAGCTTCGGGTTTTTGTTTCCCTGTGTGGGGACACAAACGTCTGATTTAGAATGGCTGGTTACAAACCCCATTATTAAAATCATTAATACTTTCATGTTTCACCTGTTGCTTTATATTATTTAAATCAAACCATATAAATAACAAATGTGTTACTAATAAATTCAAATTCGAATGAAGATGGAACAAATATATGTAAAATTGAAAATTATGTTCTGTAAGGCCTTTGCACTAAGCAATTAGAAAGTCTCAAGCCACTGATTCAAAGATTCTTTTTAATCATCAACCATGTATTTAGAAAATGTTTGCAGCAATTTCTTAGACCATTTATTTATCTTATGAAAACTGGAATAGGAATTTATCTGAACTTGCAGTTTATTCTTTACTTCAGGCTATAATCTGGAATTACACTCATTTATCTTCTTTGGAAATCTACTTAAAAGGAAACAAACTGAACTTTCAGGAAATGGTATGACAGTTCTTTGTGAGGGCAAAAGTAAAAAGAATCTATTTTGCAGATGCAGCTTAAGGCACCATAATTAGTTACTGGAATAGAATTAATGGCTTGTCACTAAAAAGCCAGTTCTATGGCTTGAACATCTGGCTGGAATATGACAATTGGCTGCTACAGACATTATGTTGATATCACATTATGTGATAAGTAAATAGGAGAAGGTGAAATCTCTAAGAGAATGACAATCTAATTTTATGGCCCTGTTCCGACAAACTAGAAATATGGGAAGAATGCCACACAAAATATCTGTTGTCCAGTTTATAAGTATAATTGCTTCTATCTTTGGATGATATCTACGTTTTCTTCTTGCTGTTTTTATGAGACAATATAAGCTCTTGGAACAAAACCAAATCTGTTCTGCAGGCATGTTTTTGTTTTCATTACGCTGTTGTATGCTCATCAAATAACATTAATACAATTCAAGTTTTATTTGCTGCTCAAACAAGCATTCATAGAATGTGTTTCCACTGTTTTGAAGTCCATGATCTTGATTTGAAATAAAGTTGTAAAACCTAATGATCATTTTGCTCAGCGTATGCAGGTGCCCCACATTTCAGCTGTCATTCCAAGAGAGTTTCCCAGATTAATAAAAACCAAATATTTCTATATTGTACACTGTGCTAATTACTAGAAATAAGCTACTGTCATTGCAGAAACTTAATTTGTTTAATAAATGAATACCATATTGTTTTCCATGTTTCACTCTTTTGTGGGGTTTTGTGCATTACGTGTGGTAATCTTTCAAGTGAAGCTGTCCCTGTCACTTAATACACTAAACTTTCAGAAAGTCAGACTCCTCAATGAAACTCAAAAGAAGAAAGAGAAAGCAATCCTAAAGAAAGGAAGCTGTTAATCACAAGAGTAAACATTTTTCTTTTCTGTCTGTTTTACTGGGCCGAATAAGTCCTTAAAGCTATCCAGATGCTATAATTTCAGAAGACTGCTAAAGTAGAAAACACAAAATAGCTATAATTGTCCCAGTGATTACATTCAGAAGAGGTGAGCTACGCATCAGCTGAGCTAACAATATTTTCTTTTTAACACAAACAGGTCAAACTCTGAAGCATAGCAAGCTGTGCTTGTGTATTCTTGATTTTCCTTGAGTAACTGCACACAGTTATAAATTCATTTTAGTTATGCTTTCTGCTTAGGATCATGCCAAAAGGTCTCCTCTTCATCTACACTGCATCATTCCTATTGCCTTTTGTTCTGTCTCAGTAGCTTCAGAACTTGCTGCTTAGGTACACACACAACAGCAGAAGCATATAACTACACCCTTTACAGAAAAACTTCTATCTGCAAGGTAAAAATAGAACTGATGGGGTCAGTATTAAACTGGCTCCCTTTAAAGAGTTAAAGACTCCCACTTGCTCTGTATACTGAAGTGGTTGAAGCCTGCAAGGAGAAAAGAAAAAGATCAATACAAATTTATGGGCTCTTTATAAGCATCAAATTAGCAACAAGAGAAATGCAGCGTTGTGTGGAAAGGATGCTCATGAACCTCCTCTGAGACTTCTAAACCTAACTGAGCACAAAATGATACAATTATGGTGTTAAATAAGACTTCTAGGGTAAATTCCTAGACAATAAAAAACATGCTTGCTACAGACTTGACAATCAAAGAAGCCTTTCTAAAAGAAAGTCCATACCATCAGCCTATCTGTTGGGGATCAGCTAACCCCTCACTTTCTCCCTCTTCCTTTCTTTCCAGTTTCTAATATTAACCCTCAGCATTTCCGACTCCCCCATCTAATTCCCCTCCCTTATATATTTCCCCAGATCTTTACTTTCTAACATTCAGGGCTCCAGCTGAAAATTTACCAACCTCTGTGCAAAGCTGCTGCTTCTCTAAATTCACCATGGCTAAGTATTTTCTCACAGTCACTCCTTCAGCATCGGCCATTTGCTCCCTCTTGATTTCCCATCAACTGGCAGTGCCAGCTCAGTTTTTAACTCTGCCCCTTTAGCCTTCTTTATGTAAATACTGTGTTTGATGGTCTTCATGCTTCATTAGTTTCCATTCTTGAACATCTCCCATCTGACCTCCCTTGAAATCACTCCTGTCTCAGCCCTTACTAGTCTCTCTGATTTCTCAGTCATAGAATCAAAGAATGGTTTGGGCTGGAAGGGACCTTAAAGCTCATCTAGTTCTAGCTCCCTGCCATGGACAGGGACACCTTCCACTGGAACAGGTTGCTCAAAGCCCCGTCCAGCCTGGCCTCGAACACTGCCAGGGGTGAAGCATTCACAACCTCTAGTTTCTTCTACTTGCAAAGTAAATATATCTCAGTCCCACCCCTCCATTAAGCTATCAGCTTGTCCCTTTCTCATTCTGTTTCTCTTTTTCCCTTTGATGGCTAAACTCAGTGGGGGCACAGTATATAATAATCACCTGGGTGCTCCTCTCGTCTCTCTAGACTGACTCCTTTCAGTGGCTTTCCACTAAGCTGAATACAACCAGTGCTTCTGGCAGTCCCCCTCCTGGCTTGGGATCCATCTCCATCCTCCCTCATACCCTCAGACGACTGCAGTATTCAAGTAATCGAGTGATTCCAAATATCATGTACTCTGATCTCTTTCTTCCCCCTTTTCTTGCAATCGTCTTTCAGCATGTTCTTCAGAAGATGTTCCCTTTCCGTCTTCATCTTTTTATGAGGATCACATACCTTTGGCCATGTATTTTTTCTCCCTTTCCGACATTTCGCATCCTTAGACACAAAGTGAACTGCAGATGACCATTTATGCACAATAGCTTTTTCTGTCTACCCTCACTGCTAAAATTTCTATGCAGTCTGTCACATCACTGATTACTGGAACAATTTTTTCTTCTGATCTTGACTGTCGCCCAAGCCAGTACTTGTGCAATCCTCTGCAGACTTCCCCTTTTCTGTCATGAGGCAGTAATGATAGTGGTCTTTCAAAGGTCTTTGAAATTGATATCACTCAGCCTGCACTCAAATGCCTTGGTTTAGAGAATGAGGGAACTTAACAGTGCAATTAAGGTATTACTTTGCTGTTTGGCTTCAGTGCAGAGAACAACATCAGGCACATCACATTTATTTGTGCAGATAGCCAAGTACCTTGAAGCTGGAAGCCTGAGCTCTCCTACACATCTCAAATCATTAGTTGATAAACTATCTGTGCCTTTTCATAAGTGTTTTTTTTCCATCAGCAGTCAAATGGATACCTTCTGTAAACTCCTATGCCTTTGCTTAGTTGCTGGCTGCAGTGATTTTTGGTGCACAGAATCAAAGGTTTGTTTGCTTTCTCTTTGGGACTTTCTGCCTCTTGCAAAAATACTTGTGCAAGTCCTAATGATTTACTCTCTCCTCCAGCTGTTAAGTCAGACAAGTCCTTCTGTACTGCAGAGTACAAATGGTATGTATTAAGTCTACTGACATGTAAAAAAAATTATCAAGCAAATAAATTTTACAAGGTTTCAGTTCCTGTTGAATCAAACCAAAATATAGGCAAGCATTCATGGTGGCCCAGATCCCACTACGCCCCCTCAAGTTCAAGTCCTTGCTCTTTGGTTTTTTATCCATACCTAGGAGCTAAACATCTATCCAGTCTGGTGGTTGTCCTAAAAAACAGCCACAGAGCCTCTTTCTGTTCATCCAGTGGATCTTGCAGAGGATTTTTAGCAAAGTGGCCTGTTTCCAATAAGTCAAAAGTCAATGTTGTCATGACCCAGATTAATCTAATAATTAGAGCTTCTCCTAGGAGATAGGACACATAGGTCTGAACCTTCTCAGACTGGAAGGAGAACTGCTTGAAGGGCAGAAATCCTCCCATTTCTTGGCAAATGGCCCATTAACTGTCAAGTTAATTAAAAAGGAACACCATATCTACTTCCTGTATATTAGAAAGAAAAAACCAAGAAAGGTACTCGTAGCTGCATTTTACAAATTGTCCATGAGAACATGCTATGAGTTTAAGAAAAATGCTTATCAGATCAAGCTCTTTGGAGGAACAAAAGCAGAAGAATGACTCTTTCCCAGCTCCCAGCTAGTCTCCTGTGAAGTCTCTTTCCTGCTGAACCCAGGCAGTCATGCAGATGTGAAGGAGAATTACCAGGCAGCACAGCAGCTGTGACAGCTCACAAAGTCCCCATGCTAGGTAGTATAGCAGGACTTGCAGGAATTAAATGCCTTCTCAGTCTTGCTCTACTCAGCAAAAAAGTATGCTGCACTTCCTTGGCAATGAGACAGGAGTACTTTTATGGATATGGCTTCAAGTATTGCTCCTAGCTGTCAGGGGCATAAAAAGAATTTCAAATGTTAATACGTATAATCAGAACATACTACCTTTTTTAAAGGTAGTTCTTGGGCTTTCCAATGTAATCCATTTCTTTTCCCTTTGTCTGCTTTGCAATAAAACACTAGAGAGAGTTATCTAGTCTTCTGGGTTTTCAGAATGCAGAGAAAAAAGTATAAAAAGCTCTAATGAGATGCATAGAGTCATCTCAGGAGCCAATCTGTACTGCGTGGAAGACAGAGGAGGAATTCACAGAGAGGAATAGATTACACAAAATCTCAAAGGACGTCAGAAAAAACACCCCTGATAAGCCTCAATGTTCAGAAGTCTTTCATACTCTCAGATGCACCATATGTATGATGTTCAGCATGGCTAAAAATCACCATCACATATATGAGAAGAAGCTTTTTTAACTTTTCTTTGGTGCACACAAATATACTATGGTTATATGTAGTCTAACTTTTTTCTGCTGCTAAAAGACAAGAAGTGAATGACTCCCGGTGACCAGAGGCAGAGTGGAAAGTATTGTACTGCTTTCCCTATGCTGTTATGAGCCATTGCGTATGTAGTATTTCCACTACAAGTAATGACTCAGAGCCAAAGGAGATAATTGCAAAACATATCATCAAAATCAAATTACAAGGTGGACATAATTTGTTTCTGGATATGAACATAATTACTATGTTCTGCTTTACTGGGAAGCTCTTTGAATCAATGCATCCAGACTCTATATTGAGATATATTTACAGCCTTGAGTAAGTTTTGATGTTTACAGATGTTTGACTAAGTTCAGAAAGCTTGCCCATGTGTGTACTGAACTATGTAAAACTTAGGAAAGAGCCCTTGCAAGGTAACTGCATAGCATGGAGGCAACCCTCCTTGTCCATAGGCAATGGACAATGGCTTTTACCCTGAGATGAAATCCAATGCCAGGAAGAAGTTCCTGTAACTTTGCTAGTAGGTGCAATCAGAATGGGATATTATTTTCTGAGCACAGATGAGTTTAGGGCTACTGTCAGCCTCCTTAAAATCAGCCCACATTAGTTTTGGTAAAGCTGCTCCCATAGCTGAGATACTAGATCCCTGGCCCCGTTCAGATCTTCTCAGCTGGGCCAAGCTCAGAGCCTTGAGCCAGGTTAGCAGCCTGCACACTGACCCAGCAGAGAAGCTTTGAGCGCTGCATCCAAACAGGCTCTTCCTGAAAGAGCCACAACTCATTCAAACCTGAATTAGAGGTCTTCCTCCTTCCAGGAAGACAGTTTTATTATGCATGCACCTATCTCCACATATTGTTAGATTTTAGGAATTTTCCAACTCCTTTTGTTGGCTCTTGTCACCCCATCACAATTAATGAACACCAACAAAGCTGTTTTGCATAATAGCTTCAGGAGTGCTGCACAGACTAGCCCAGCACTTGGCTGCCTAATTCCTCTGTGCTTCTACCTGTGCCTCCTCCCTATTCCATCTCACCACAGCTGGACTAAGATCTCTGCAGTCTGCAGAGAGTGAAGCTCACTAAGATCACTACAGTTTCCTCCCCTACCCCTTGCCAGCTTCAAGTTTGCAGAGAGCAAAGCTCACAAAGCTCACTACAGTTTGCTCCTTTACCCCTTCCCAGCTTCAAGTGGCATTAATCTTCCTTCTTCACAGCAAGTCCTCAGAGAAAAGCTGGTGAACAAGCGGAGTCATAGTGGAGATGTATTGGTGGGTGAGTGGGACAGCTATGCTGCTGCAGCAGCTCCTGTGCTTTAGGACACTGGTGGGAAAGGACAGATTCCTGCTGTCATCCTGCTCCACCATGAGGTGAAGTTGCTGTCAGGAAGTTCCTTTTCACCATCAAAATCAGATAGAGGGGTGGCTGGGGGTAAAAAGAGAAGAGGTTCCTATCATGCATCTGAAACTGTACAGATTCAATGGCTAAAAGGTCTAATAAATTTGAAATACTAACCACTGTTGTGATAACACCACTTTCAGCACAGTCAGTGATGCTGAAAGTATCCCTCTTCACTAACACAGGACTTCTTTAAAGGCTCATCAATCCTTGAGCCAGAAAGAACCATTAACCTTTTAGTCTCAACCCTGGAACTAGAACTTCACTTAATGTATTCCATATTAGCTCTGATCTTCAGCTGAATCTGAAACAAGGATTTCAGAAACATATCCAGCCAGGTTTTTAAAACTTCTAGCAGCGGGAATACAACACATCTGATTTCAATTGCTTCAGAAGATAGGCCAGATTCACCATTTAAAATATTTACACTTTGTTCAAAATCTTGTTTTGCCTAGCAACGATCTCAGTCTTGAGTTTTCTGTTGTTGCATTAAAGAGCTGTTGGTTTTCTGAAGGTTTCCCTAACGTAGGTGTCTGTAGGCAATGAAGAAATCACATCTGCAACTTCAATAATTTCAGTTCATCGTGTTTCAGTTGATTTCAAAAGGCCACAGCTCAGGTCAACCCACTTTACAAAATAATCTAGCTCACTCTGTGTGACGAGCTGGCCCCTGTCTTTATTTACTTATCCAGTAGCTTGAGGTCATCTGCAAATTTTGCAAGCAATGATTTTTTACTTTCTGCCAGTTGATTGATAGAGTTATTGATTAAGAATGCATTTAATTTACTCACAATGTATATGTAGTCTCCTGTGAGAGAAAGGTGCTGGATCTTAGTCAAAGGAGAAACATAGAAATAACTCTATTGGTGTTTTCTCTTGCCTCATTAAGAATATCTTTTCCAGTTATTCTTGCCAGATATCTTACTTTGAGCCCAAATTGCAGCAGAATCCATCTGCAAAATTTGGTAGTTTGGGAACAGTCTCTGAAACAAGATGGATTAACAATGATGTTGTTCACTTTGCAGGATAGTCAGGGTCTATCACTGCTGAGTTCTCATTTGATGAGGAAAAGAACATTTACTGAGATATTTTGCAGAAAGAGAAACTGACATCTACTCATAATCCAAACCAGCATCATGATGTTCAGTACACAAGAGAGGACCAATAGGGAAGAAAGCACACCCTTTTGCTTTTACTCTGCACAGACTGTTCCATTCAGACACTTCCAACATCAGAACCCTCTAAATTCCAAGTCCCTCCACACACCCCACACACATGACTAGTCTACAGCAGTCCCTCATTCAGAAATAGCTTTTTATCTTCATAACCTATAATTTTCTTCCTTTTTGTTTAAACAAGAAAATGCCAGTTTCAAAGTAGCAGTACAATTCCATCCTCTTTAAAAACAATGAAAACTTTCCAGATAGAGCAATGGACACAGAATGAGATTCCTGAGATCCCTTATTCTTTATTGTATTTTTCCAAGCATGTGTTTATCAAGTATATACTTAATTTCAAAGTTGATTTTTCAAGCAGGACAATTTTAACTTCTCAGGCAGAGGTCCTGATGAGACTTTCACAAGTCTAAAGCAGGAAATGTATACAGGCAACTTCAAAGTCAGGTAATCTGTCTTTGTCATTTTTACTGTTGTATTCTGGTAGTACACAGGTAGCTTGAAAGGAAGCTCTAGAAACAACAAGTGATGCTATCTTTCACTCCCAGGCTCACACAGCTAACCATGCTACCCATTGAAAAGCAGGCCAAAAATGATCAGCTCCTGATAAACTGCTCTTTCAGTCTACTACCCTGGACACCTCTTCTTGGGGCAATCCAGACTCTGTTGGGTTGTCCTGAAAGCAAAACAGGAGCATCTACTACAAAAATGGCAATGGTTCTGGCATGTTGATGCAGAAACACGTTCTCCCTTTCCTGAAGGGAGAACAGACTCCAAGCTTGCAATGCAAGCAAGCTGCTTCTGTCCTGGGCTTACAAAAAGAGAAATGGGGGGAGCAAAAGAAATCTCAACAGATGGTCAGTGCCACTAAGGAATAAATCATGAGACTTCTTTGTTCTAGTAGGTGAGCATACTCTCTACTGCACAGTAGAATCATAATACACTACTATCAATCATTGAATGAAATCAGCTAATCCATAAAAAAACAGCATGGTTCTGTGAGTTTGCAGTGTTCAAAATATTTTCTTTCCCCTAATATGTTTTGCATATGTTCAAGTTTTGCATAAATTTTCACAAATGGCCTGAGGAAAAATATAAATATTTATAAAAATCTCTTAAGCAAATAAAATAGTGAAATGAATCCTTGCAGTGAGTTGTAGGGGGAGTAGAAGGAAGATGGAACATAGGAACCTTTAGAATACTGGCAAAAACAAAGAAATAATTAGGAATAAACAGTGAAAAGGGCTCCCAGTAACAAATACAGTAATAAAACTTTTTTTTTCCTAAGAAATCATTCCTTAACTTTAATTTTAAACATCTATAATTCTATAATTTTGGGGGTGCAAAATTTGGAATATCTGCAGCAAAACCTTAAGGGGCAGAGTTCAATGTCTTTTTAGTTGTCTGAGGTGTCAAACTATCACATGTTTTTGCAATAATCTGCTGGGAAAGCAGAAAACATATCACAAGCTTTCTTTTTTCCAAGAGAAAGAATGATTCATTCATGGTTTATAGCTCCCTATTTCGAAATCTTATATTTAAAGTAAAGTAAATCATTAAGACACATTTTCTTTGTCTTGTATTTCTGCCCTCCTGGCGGTTATTACAGATCCGTATTCAGAGTGAAAAAGAGTTTGCTTATTTTTGTTATTATTTTGTCATTTTACGTACTCTTCTCTCTCTGATACATGATAGCTCTGGTCTTCAGTAAACTTACGTTGCTATCACACCTCCATCTAGAAAATTGCCATGCTGTGTGGGAGAAAGATAGTTAAAACTACCCACCGCTCTCTAGAGCAGGAGCTATAATTTGTCATCTGGAGTATAGTCCAGCTGCTAGGACTGCTATCTGTTCTAAAGGTAAAACATATAGCTTCACCCTTGGGACACATCCCTCCATTTCTTCTAGAGGTCTATTTTTTTTGCAAATCAGAGTGAAAATTGTGGGAACCCTATTTGTACATCAAGCACAGGATTCAGCCAGCCAGCCTCATCTTGCTTGCTTAACTTTGAGAAATCACCAGTGGTTAAGAGTACACAGCCTCATTTTTGCACGAGATATGGGAGCAGCTGTTTACGATCTTCCCTCTGAAACAACTCAGTTCTCAACATGAGTTTTTATCTCAAAGGTGTTGTAGTAATTGCCAAAAGTGTCAAAGGTTTAAGCTGGCACAGGAAAAAAATATTAATTTTTCCATTTATTAATCTGTCATAGATGAGAACAGCAATAACCCATTCACTGCATACTATAAAGGTGACACATTCATCCCTCAACTACTTTACTACAGAAAGACTGAAAGCAAGGTAAAGAAAGAAATGCATACTAACAGAGAATTGTTTTAATCAGAGTCTGTAAAAGAAAACAAAAGGCCAGATAAACCAGATCTTGTTCACCTATAAGGGCCATAGTTATGGCATTAGCTTTTCCTCAATACAATTTCTTCAGGGCAATGGGGAGTTCCATGTAAAAATCAATGGTTTGATCTGGCCCTATAAACACCAAGTAGTGCAGCTGTCTACAGCATTCTGGCAGATTCAGGACAAGATGGATGAGATTCTCTTCTTGAAATTTGCTCACTGGAAGTAGAAAAATAACCCAGGGGTGGCATACTGAAAAAGCAGAGTCTTAAAAAAAAACCCAAACAAACTCTAGGATTATTAGAAAAGTCAAGTAAAGTTTTTACTTTCCCCTAATGCAAACTGATAGCCCCACCCTAGTGTAATTTGCATCATTCAAACCAAAAGAGTCATCAAGTAAAGCAGCAACAAGGACAAACACAACCTCTACAGCACGGATGTGCTGCCTCGTAATAACACACCACTAAGGCAGCTCTTTGTAAGCCAGTGTCAGCCCTCTGGCTTCCATGGTAGGGAGGTAACAGTGGCTCTTCCTAAAGAAATAAAGCAGATCCTTGCATGTGCAGGTAGAGACTGCAGAGTGGAAAAGAGAGATGATGGCACGGCCTTGAGTGCTTAAGCAGAGTGTTATTCCACTCTTATCAAAAGATGGAAACACCTGAAGAAGTCAGTGATTGCACTAGGGACACTCTGAGAGCTCTGTACATCACATTGTCTTATGAGTTCCCTGTGCAACATCCTTTGATACTAATAACAAAGTGCAGGAAGTGTTCAGTTTCAGTCGAACTCACATTCAGGTGGAAAAGAGGCTGATGACCCCAGCTCTTTCCTGAGGCAAGCAGACACAAAGTGGTCATTTCTGCAATTGACTTACCAAACCTTCCCAGAGAGAAATGTTTTTAAACCATGATCCTTTCCTTATAGCATATGGACAATAGGTGGTCCTCTGTCTGTTGCATCCTCATTATCTGAGATATTCTATATGATTGACTTATATGCAGGCAATGGATTACAACTCTGTAGCCACTCTCTCCATTTTGTTTCTGTTTAATGGTTAAGCATTTAATACAGTACTTTTTCAATTTAATTAAAAAAGAGAAGGAAAAAAGTCACTGTTGGTCACACTGTATAGGGTATTACTGCATAATTTATGTGTTCACAGCAAACTGCAGATTCATTTATAAATGGCACACACAATGGCATCTTTCTGATAACATAAAACTTCAAGATATGACTCACAATAGAGTCATGTCTCATTGACATAAGGGAAATGATTAAAAGTCTCCTGTTGTGCTCAGAAACTTGCTACAGTCATGGTGCTAGGTGTGCCAGCGAGGTCATACAGTTTGCAGCCAAACAGGAGTACTGCAGAGTGCCTGAAACAGTAGCTGTACTCTCTTCTCAGCCCGGGTAGTGGAAAGTGAGTCTTCCAAAACAGCACTGCCCTCCAGGCTGTTGTATGAAGATGTTAATCCAAAATGTCCAAACTTAGGCCCATTATGCTCTTAAATTTGGCCATGTTGGTCACTCACTTGAACACTCCTTGGACATGTTATCCAAAATCTGTTGTGAGTCAAAACTATATATGGTTTAGATGTCCAAGGGAATGTTTTTGTAGGGGAGGAATAAGTAAGAAGTGCAAGATTTGACCCTTTATGAAGTAATGAAGAGTAGCAGAGATGAGTCAGCCTGTAAGGAAAAAGTACAACTTCGCATTCAAGGTCACCATAATGAAATTGCAGTGTACAGTTGAAAAGTAATCAGAAGGCCACTCCAATGTTTATTTGGCACAAGACATTCTCTTATCAAAAGAATGAAATTTTGTGAGCCTTAAATGGAATTCTCACATTTAGTTTAATCCTCTAAATAGCTCATGCTTGCCCCACAATGGCAAATGCAATCAAATAAATTACGCTTCTCCTCTAACATAATTTACCAGAAGCCAAGCTCTATAATATCTTCAGTGCTACAGGAGTGTCCAAGTACACAGGGCATCTTCTGTACCTGCACATGACTTTGAACGACCATCTTGATGCTAAAAAGGGAAAATGAAAATGCATACTGAACTTGTGAATTAAATGAGAAATGGCACAAAATTCCTAATGCTTGCCTGCCTATGGACACCTTTCACAGGATAATATTAGTACAGCTGTAGGTGTATAAAGGCAGAAAATATACAGGTGGCTGGGAATTTTTTTACAACAAGACTACTCAGTACTATCTAACTTCAAACTCCTTAAATTTCTTATTTCTCTTGGTGCAAATGTAAGAATTGCCATACCATGGATAACTATTGCCCCATTTAGCACACAGCTTTTAGATTCAGGCCAAGCTTTTCAAATGTACTATTTTATAACCAGTGTGAGAACAATAGACAGTAGTCACAAACAGAAACAGGGAAGGATCCAACAAACAAAGACAAAGTTCTGAACAACCCCATCTGAACTTAATGTTGCTCTTGTTTTCAACAGGAGGTTGTCCTGGAGACTTATTGAGGTCTCCTCCAACCAGAATGACTGTATGACTCTGCAGTCACACACCTTACATCACATTTCAAACCATATCCTCATTTATATGAAACCCCAACCAATTACAATAATATTTCTAGCATTCAGTCTCCATGAAATACAAGGTATGAATGACAAACAGGTCTTAAAATTCCTATAAGGGAGAGGTGTTTTCTGGCTGACCGATAGCTTAAAACCATGTCTTTCCTTTCTCTGTGAGTAGAATTGCTCTTATGAAGGATCCAAAACAAGTCAAAATAATGTATTGTTATACTTATAAATGCGTTATGTCTTTTTTTTCTGCCAAGACAAAGAAGAAAACTATTGCTTCCAGAATGCAATTGCTCTTCCTTGAAAGGGAAAATCCCATATAAAATAAAGCCTGCTCTGGAACACAGTTAACTTGATGATAAAAATGCCTTCACTCCATGAGTAAATGCCTAAAGGGGAGCAGCAGACTTTCTGCTACTTTTATTGATTTTGGGCTTTGCTGTGCACTGTAGTTTGCACACAGAGGCAGCTTTTCACTTTATCTTTTCCCTCTGCTAATCTAGCGGAAGCCATTGTACAAATTAGAACTGTGCTCCTTAAGATTAAGTTTCAGAGTTATGGGCTTTGTCACTGTCTTTGAGTAACTTAATAAAGCAGTGTATCTGTCAGGTTGAATGGACATTGTTCAGATAAGGAAAGTTCAGCTTTTGAAGGGGCACCAGACTAATTTTTTCCAGCAAAGACAATGTGTTGCACAGAAAAAAAGAAAGTAAAATTCATACATGTTTTGGGAAGTTAAAATTAGAGATGTTAGAGGGTTTTATTGTGAGGGAAGTATAATTTCTATTCAATTTCTTTAAAAGGAGTCAGGCCTGGTAGTTGAAAGTTATATTTCCTTTTTCCTTTTTTTTCTTTTTTTTTTCTCGTTTTTTGGGGTTTTGTGTGTTTGTTTGTTTGTTTGTTTGATATATCTCTTCCACTCCCCTGAAAGCACACAATATTTTCTTTGTATTGCTTTACTGGCAGCAGAGCAGAAAGGAGGGTAGGTGGAGCGCCTGCACTGGCCCTCAGCATAGCTCATTGGAAGTTTTACTACACCAAGACTGGCCCAAGAAGAGTCTCACCTTGGAGGCCCAGCACTCCAACAGTAGGATTTCGATCTTTCCTGCCTTCCACTCCTTTGGTAAGGAACAATACAGAAAAATTTGTCAAAGGTCTATGGAAAGATGCCTGCTCACATGCACAGCTGCCTCCTGGTTAATCAGGGTTCTGGTTTCATTCTGTCAACCCCATTGGTTCAGAAAACTGAACACTTACTCTAAAAAATGTCCTTATTAGCATAGTTGTTACAGGCCCTGCAAAGAGAGCATCTAAATCAAAATAGGGGTTGGAAACAAAACTAACAATAGCTTGTGGGCAATGCATTGTTAATGCATCAGCAATCATTTGAACAAGTCATTCAGCACAATCATTTCACTGTATTCAGGTGGCTGCTGCATTTAAAGCAATCAAAAGTTTTGACTGATTGGGCTGCTTATCAACAGTAATCTAAAGTTTTTTGTAAGTACAAGAAGGGGAAAAACAAATTACAGCGTTAGACAGTGCGAAGTGGTAAAGTTTCCAAATATTTTATACTTGCACTTTGATTTACAGAGTCTTCTGAGCAACCAGGCCTGTGCCTCCCCACCCAGGGAGCCAAGAAAGCTCTCAGCCCAGAGTGTGGGAATTATCTGCCTTTTACTTTGGTGCCTCTGGTTTTCTGCTTTATAAATCAGAAACAATAATGCCACAGTTTTTTCTGAAACCTTTGGATATTATGGACCATATCTATTGGCAAGTAATTCTACAGGCCACATATTCTACCCTGGCCCCACTGAAGTCAATGGCACAATGCTTGTTTATTCCAGAGAGGGGAGATTTTTCACCCATTAACTTGACCAACAAATAAGACCCTGTTGTTAAGCCAGAATTTTGAAATTATTATTATTATAAATTTTCTTAGCATTCACTTCAAGCACAAAGCCACTTACCATGTTGGTCCTATTTCAGCAATGGATAAGCACAGGCCTAGGACCTAAGTTTGTTGGCAGAGTCTATTCATTCAGGTGGGTCTGTTCACAAGCTGTAGGTGAATGTGTTGGTGCAGCATGTCCATCAAGCTTGCATTCTAGAGCAGCTGGAATGGGTAGCAGCCAGTCTTTTCTGGAACTGACACATTCAAGTTGCACACATTCAGTTGTTGCTTACACTAAACCCTAAGAAAACAGATTTTCTAGAAAGTTTTGTTGAATATTTATTATCTTTCTAGACTATGACGTAGCTTCAGCACCAGTGCATGGCAAAAATCTTGCAGCAATTAACAAGATCTTGCGCAATCGCTGAATAGGCATTTTTATATTCTTCCATATCCATTGAGGTTCCATAAAGTCTGTGTCATGTCACACAGCTTCATTTTAGACAAATTAAAGTTTACTGTTTTGATTTTAACAGTGTCTGGCATTTTGTGACTTTCCATAAATGAAGATGAGTTTGCCTCTGTCAGGCTAGAACAAATATAAAGAATGACATTGCTCAGCATTTATCACCATGAGAAATTTTATACTATTAATTAAAAACTATTTTGATAATGATTCATTGTGCTAATTTAATTATTAATTATTCCGTCCTCCTTTTTAAGGGGGAAAATATCAGCTTTCTGGCAATCATCAGAGAAATAATGAATTGTGGCAATAATTTTAACAGGAAGAATAAGCTTAAAATCTTGGCCAACGTTTCTAAGCCCACATACCTGCAACTGGACAAAGCTATATCAGACACCTCTGCAAAGGTATGAGAACAACCTGTATTTCCCCTTTACTCTGTTGGTTTTTGGTAACAAATCAGCATGCTTGAAAATTAGGCTTTTTGTATGCAAGTATCATCTCAAGAGAGCTATAAATGACCAACTTTAAGAATATGATCATAGCAAGTATTGTCAGGTTTTTCTTCTCCTCAAACTGGAAGATAAGCCCCTGTCTAGGCAATCACAAGGTTTCTGTAGCAGCTACAAGCTGCAGGTCTTTGGAGTCTTGGATGACATGTTGGTTGTTCACCCCTGGGAGATGGGCTAGATAGATATGCTGTGATTCTTCAGACTGAAACATGGATCTCTGGGAAGAGGGGGTCTGGTGGGCCAAGAAGCCATGAAAAGCACGGAAAAATTAATAGCAAACAGTTATTTCCTATTTCTTTCAACAAAAGAACTATGAAATACTCTAATGAGTATTCAAATTCATACTCTAATGAATATTCAAACACAAGGTTTTAAACCAAGAGATGGATTACCTTTTGGCACAGTACATAAATATATCTTGAATGTCATAGAAGTTTAAAGTGGGATCAGAAATTATTGACTCAATTCAGGGAAGATAAATCTACTGGGAGATATTAAACATAACTTTCAGGACAAGAAGTACCACTATTACCTATGCTCAGAATCTGGAATAGCATATTACAGGAAAGCTTGCTGTTTGCCATCAGTTTTCTAAGCATTAGCAACTGAATATGATAGTGGAGACTGAATAATGGATATTTAGTCTAAGCCATTTCTTTTACTCAATATTGAGATGAAGAGAGGAAAAAAAGGGAAAATACCTAAGCCAATGAAACTGCCAGTAATCTCAGCCTCCCCTGCTCAGTGACCTCCTCGTGGCCCTGAACTTTGTCCTGATTTGTATGAACTTTGTCCTGATTTGTATGCACTATTCCTTTACCTGAAATTTTGCAAAATGCGTCAGAATTAAATACAATTACTTTAAAAGGATCAATAATGTTGTAAGACGTTGCAGAGTGCACAGTGTGCCTAAAATAAATTCTTAACTTCTTTTTTTGGAGGGAAAGAGGCTTGGACTAGGCTTGTATGCATGTTCAGAAAATATTAAAGATGTCCCTGAATCAGATTAAGTGCTAGCTCTTTGGGTCCTAATATCTTGGCATACTGCCAGATAGCAATCTTAGAGATTGAGTCATTTTTTATAGGGAGACTTTCTTCAGATAATGCTCAAGTGAGTCATGAGATCTAATTCTGTTAAAAAGAGTCATGAGGCCTACAATCTTAATTACATTTATGCTACTAAGCAGAGGAATGCTTAATGGAAGAGGACAAGAATAACTCACTTTGAGCCCCTTCCAGTGGAACCAGAATACAAGTAGCATTGCCCATGCTTGAATGTATGAATTTGTCTCCTTGCAGCCTTCCAGTTACAAGATCCATAAGCTCTGGAACAGTCATGATACCATTAGTGAGATTAGAAATGTGGGGTGAGGGGTGTGGAAGATGCTAGAAGTAATGGTCTGGTGCTTGCCAGAGATTTTAACTTCTGCCGATCTCACTCTAAATTCTCTTAGATAAGTTCATATGACAAGATAAAACAATTTAATGACTGCTAAGTCTAAGTAAACATAGATTCAGGCACCACTTCCATTATTCATCCATGCAGAATTCACATTTTCCTGTACTAATCAAAGAGTGGACTTGTTTTCCGTGTCACATGGATTTTACTCACTCAAACAAGGAAAGAACTCTATGCCCCGTTAAAATGCAACTATTTAGAAGAACTGCCTCATATTTTCCTAGTTTCTTGAAGATTTTGCCTAAACAGGTGTTCAGGGATTAGCATTTTTTGAAGACAAAATAAAAATGTATTTTCAAAGACTTTTACTAGCTTTTCTACTATGGCCCAAACAGGAGATTAATTAATCGGCGTAATTTTTAATGAGAAAATCTTTATTGTGTGGTTCTTGAGTTTTGTATATGGCAGACAAATTTCATTTTGCACCCCTTCCCTTTTGTTTTCACTCATGAGAACCCCCCCAAAAAAACCCAAAAATTAAAAATGGCACCAATACTGCATACACTACATGGATAAAACCACACTACATGGATAAAACCACAGTAACCCACCCCTTTGCTGGGATGATACATACAGAGCAGCAAGTCAGACTGGCACACATGGAGCCAGGCAGACTGCATTAGCAAGCAGCACAGCACAATGGTTATAGGGAGGGTGCTGAGGAGCTACTGCCCACACTGTGTGTGTATTAGGGGGTTGCTTTGGGCTGCTGCAGCTCCAGGACCCAAAAGGCCATGAGAAGACAGAGCTCACTAGATGTGCTCCTGAAGCACATCTTTGGGTGACACACCAACAAAATGACTGCAGCATTAGCAGTTCCCTTGGAAAGTAATGACACGAGGAAGAATAGTTCAGTTAGTGCTTCCATGACTCATGAAGTGAATATTTTAATCTTTAAGCTCCCCTACTACAATGTTTAACATAATTTCCTTACAGATTGTTTCTGAAATTAATTAAAAAATAGTCATCATTAAAATTGGATAAAACATTTAATTTGCTACTTCACACCTTGTCTTGATTGAAAAGGAGATTTTATGCCTTGACAAAACTAAATTGGTTGTAAATTCCAGACTGCTGAAGCAAGCCTTCTATAACAAGATGATCTGTCTTCAAGTCATTTTTGTCTTGACAGTTGAAGACAATGATTTCATTGAGTCTAGCATAAAAATGCCTATTTTCTTCCCAAATGAATCCTAGTCTTGCAATCCATGAGAGGAAAAAAAAAATGAAGCATGAAAAGGTAAAATTTTAGTCAGTGAATTTAAAAAGTCTTCAAAATACAGTGTCTAATTTGTTTTGAAGTAATTAAATTGTAAGAAGACACAACAAATAATGAAATAAAGATTGTTACGTAAATCATAGAATGATACAATAGTTAGGGTTGGAAAGGACATTAAGAGCATCTAGTTCCAATCCCCCTGCCAGGGGCAGGGACACCTCCCACAAAAGCATGTCACCCGAGGCTCTGTCCAACCTGGCCTTGAACACCACCAGTGATGGAGCCTTCACAACTTCCCTGGGCAACCCATTCCAGTGCCTCACCATCCTTACAGTAAAGAATTTCTTCCTCATATCCAATCTAAACTTCCTCTGTTTAAGTTTGAACTCGTTGCCTTAGCTTCATGACTGACAATCAGCTTCTAAAAGGATCTAAAGTCAAGTGATGATTTATTCATAAACTGTAATTGTTTTATCTAGTGGTTTATATCACCAGTTTAAAAAAACCTATTGCTAAAAACTAGAAAGATCCATGTCACCACTGAGTCAGAGCAACTATTGCCAGTCATGTGGAACAGCACAGATATTCCAGACTTGCATGGAGACCCTCAGCAGAGCCAGGAAGTGTCATTCACAAACAAAAACACTAAGACATCATCACACACGTATTGTTGATGTCATCTTAAAAATAATCTTTAGCAACTGATTATTTACTAAACTTTCTTCAAACCAGACTTGTTTTACAGATCATTCCAGAAAGCATGCACAGATCTGTGTTTCATTTTCATTGTGCCCTCTGATATTGAGAAGACAATTGCACTGAGCCACAGGCATCCCACACTGAGACTGCGAACAGAGAGGAGAAGGAGGAATGAAAGTCTTCAACACGTTTGGTGTCCCATATATCTAAAAGTTATATCTTGTAAGAGTCATGCAGGATGATTTGCCCACCTTGCCAAAGACAGCCTGTAATAGAGACAGGTATGGAGCTCATCTCTCCCAGTCTCATTACAGTATTTTAATAGCATTTTTCTGATCCAGTTTTTGACAGTCACAATTTACTACTTCTGAAGAAACAGCAGCATGTAGATTAAAAACATCAAATCAAATCACAGGTTATACTGACATCAACAGAAATACTTGCTTTAGATCCAGCAATGCATCATAACTTCTTTTTCACTTGTTACGTAAAAGCACATTTCCCACACACTGATAGAAATGAGGGCAACGTAATAGTAAATAGTAATTCAAAATTCTATGTAAAAAGCCCCCTCCATTTACCAATACTTAATCACTTCTTACTAGATCATGAGTACTGTCTTTTCAGACAGATATTTAGCGGCATGGAGAGGTTAGGAAGCCAGATGACAAATCCCCTTTTACACAAGTAAACAATAGTAAATAAAACAATAAAATCCTTAAGAACAGTGCACTAATTCTACCTCCACTAGAGTTATCCACTGTGCTGCTGCCAAAATGGTTAGCTCTGCTGCATTCTTCTACTATGGCTTTTGCAGGACATCAGAGCAGTGACAGAATACCTGTCACAAACACAGCCACAATGTGCTTAAAAAGTGAGGTAGAAACAGCAGTTGAAAATTTGGGTAAGCATCCTACAGAAATACAATACTAAAGCTCTGGTGCTATTTCATTCTTTCCTCCAGCACAGTACTCCCTGGGCAGTAAATCACCCTAATGAATTCATCAGTTAAATGGTCATTAGTTAATCAAAGAACAACTGAATCCTTACGGCAGTTCACAGGGGAAAAAAATAACAAGAATGTAAAGGACTTGAGGATTAATAACAATAAAAAATCGAATTAAAGGGCTTGTAACAGAAATCTCTCCAAGCAGTCTTCATCTTGCTCTGCTCCAGCAAATTCATTTTTTTTAAATAGCTATTAAAGTATAAAACACGCTGTGAAATATTTTCACTGCTCCTCACAGCCCCTTTCTGAATTTGTGCCAGAAGAGCTATTAGCAGTGATTGAAGGTGAGACAGCCAAGCTGAAACTCTCCAGAGAACAAGACGAGAGACACCTCTCTGCCCTCAACCCATCAACTATAATGAATGATAGGCACAGTGCATAACAGGGACCGAAATAGGAGACTGTGACAAAGACAAGCTCAGGAGTGCTTCAGAATAATTCATTCAGTTTCATTTGGCAGCAGCAGATCATAACAATTTTTGTGTAGCTATACTGTCAGTGCAAAAAAAATAAAATACAGAACAGCATTTGCGTGTTGATTCCATTTCAGTCAGAAAGAATGGAACAGTGAGTTAATCAAATGCTTAAGTTAAAATTTCCCTCCTGCTTCCTACTGCCTGTAAGCACACAGAGCAGTATGAGATGGCTGCGTGAGGCTGAACAGGGAGAGAGGCCTGATTAGCAATGTACGGGTTACAGCTACTTCTTTTCTCTCCCTCATGTGATGGTCCATACTGGAAAAACCCAAGGCTTTATTCATCAGCTGTGTTTGGAGTCTTTCATTGTGTCCCCGCTGAAAGAAGAGTTGGAAAAATGGCATCATCCTTCAAGAGAGCAAAGGGAACAGGTAAAAACTCAGAGAGAGATCAAGTCCTGAGCTGGAAATCAGACTCCTAGAAGCAAAACTGCATCCCTAGCTGCCAACTCGCAGCTGTCACTTCATCTTACAGTGACTCTCTGCCTGTGCTTTACCTGCCCAATGTAAATGCCCAGGAGCCAAATGTTTCCATGTCCACACAGCTCACATGCAGAGCAACTTGTCACAGTGGGGCAGGGGTCCATCAGAGCAGCACATAGCCCCAGCCTGAATTCAAGAAACCCACATAACACTGCTGGTAAAGGACTTCTGCAGGGGAGGGGTGGGGGCAGACAGTATCTGCATGTTCAAAAGAAATTAGATGCAAAAATATCCCCTGAAGGCAGGGGTACACTCTAACATCCCTAAAACAGCCGCTCTGCACGGTCAGGAGCCTGAGGAGAGGGAACTGTGGGAGACCAGGCTCCCAGCTCAAGACCTGGTTCCCTTGACCCCCATCAAGCACAGCAGAATATTTCCTGCATTCTTTGGGTTTTTCTCCCTCTGTCTCTGATGCATTTGAGCTAACAGTAATGCACCAAAAATGCCTATTTCACGATGCATAGTGCAGATGGTACACAAATTCCCTGCAGTCTTAAATACAGTAATCAAGGCATTCATCTAAGATATGTAAAAAATAATAATTTATTCAATGATGTAAATGGGTTCAAACTTTCAAAACCCACTCCTTGCTCAATGGAAATGTAGAAGCCATTCCAGAAGACAGACAATCTTCTCCTCCTTTGGAAACACCAGCACAGAGATATAAAGCAAGCATCATGTTACAGTTAAACAGAGCCCCCATTCTACTCTAAGGTTTGTTTAGGCACATTTTGATAGTATAATAAACAGTCTTTATACAAGAGGTATAAAATGTTTTTGTAGCGGGGACTATACAGACAATGGGCTGTACAGGGACTTTCCTTAAAGACGGAAGATGTGGCTTTGAATTCCCACCAGGCAGGAGAGGGGATTGAACTTCTGTCCATCACGTCACAGATGACTGCACTGAACACTGAGCTTACCACTGGAAATGAGGAAAGACGCTTCCTCTGGTGGCATTATACAACCATGAGCCCTTGCTCTACTTAGAATAAAAATGAACACGAGCACTTACTTTCAGGGGTTTGTTCAAGGAGTCCCCAGAGAAGAAAAGGCACTTTTCAGAGGTAGAAGACAGGCTGACTCAGCAGGCTGTTAGCCTGTCTCCCCTGTATGAGGTTGTTCAGGATCCCTGTCCTCTGCACAGAGGTTGTCACCATTCAAACCGAGGTCTTGGCGACCATTTTAGGAGCTCAGCACCTGATGCTCTCCTTGGTCCCCAGGCCAAGCTGTGACCTCCTGATAGCAACAGCTAACAACAAATCTTTCCTTCAGCACACTGACTGGGACAATCTGCAACCTCCTCGCTTTTTCATAGTAAAAAGATGAATGATGATGAACTACAGCAGGCAATTTATTGGGGTTTTTTAGCATGTTCAGTTCCATCAAGGAATTTTAATTGCGTTTCCTATGCAGTTTGCTACCAAAAAGCATTAATGAATTTGAGATAGTAGAACAAAATTATGTGAGTATGAAAATATGGCAGATTTGGCTTCACAATGTATGCAGATTTGGATATTTTCTAGGCAAAAAAAAAAAAATTAAAAAAGCGCAAGTAATAAATATGCTTCAAGAAAACTTATTTCAATGTATCAGATAATGTTATTCAAGCCTGAAAAAAAACCCAGCATGCCAGTGGGATAATTAACTTTGGCTTTCAATGTGCCTGCATAGGATGAAACAGAGACCTTCTAACAAATGCATATTTATCAGTAAATGCCGGTGTTCACCTGTCAGCTACAGTTGCCAGATATCACCACTGACTTTAGTGGGAGACACAGTATAAATGTTGGTAGGAATTGGAGCTGAAGTATAGGAAACAGAATAACAGAATAGCTCTCATATTTTATCATTTCATATAATCAGCTGAGGAAAAAATATAAGTAGCAGAACAAAAAAGTTACTGCTGACGGCCAGTTAGCTTGAAAATGCTGCACAGAGACAGCATCTCTGCTCTGACATGGGCATACCATGAGGCATTTTACTCATGGTTTTGATGTGGATGAGGAAAGATGAGTGGTCACCAGACATTATGTGATGAGTATTTGAACTTTCCAAGGCTCCTGCAAACCACAAATTCCTTAGGTTCACTCATTAGTAAGAAAAAGTATTCCTCAGACTTGTGAGCTCAGAAATTTGACACTTCAGACTTGAAAAGAGGATTTGAAACTTTCTTATAATTATGCTTCAAACTGAGTATTGTGCAAGATATACAACCTCATATACAAGCATGTCTGCCTTCCCTAGATTAATTTGAAGTAAATGTAATTGAAAAACTGAATATTGAAGAAGCTAAATAGCAAACCCATGTTTAGTTTGGGATCAATGCATAATTCCTTACGGGTTGCTCAGGTACTCGTTCAGCCTCTAGCTGCGCTCTCTGCAGGAAATTGTGAAGAGCTGTAACAAGTAACTAGTGGAAAATCACAGAATGGTTTGGGTTGGAAGGAACCTTAAAAATAGTCTAGTTCCAAACCCCCTGCCATGGGCACAGACATCTCCTGCTAGACCAGGTTGCTCAAAGCCCTGTTCAACCTGGCCTTGAACACTGCTAGGGATGGGGCAGCCACAGCTTCTCTGGACAACCTGTGCCAGTGCCTCACACCACCCTCACAGTAAGAATTTCTTCCTAATGTCTAATATAAATCTATCCTCTTTCAGTTTAAAACTGTTGAGGGCGCACTCAATCCCACTGACCATGCTGCTGACAAAGATGTTAAACAGCACTGACCCCATTACTGACCCCTGAGGAACACAAGTCATCACACACCACTATGAAAATATTCGTAGTTGACATGGCTAACAATTTTGCGTTCTTACAGTGGCTGAGTAGGATTCACTTCAGAAATGCATAGGTGTCTAAGGTAAAATAAGATTGTTTACACAGCAGGAAGCACATTCACCTACCACTGTACTATCAGTTCCCACAACTGATTCAAAGTCATTCATGTTAATCATTGTTTTTCACAGTAGCCATGAAAGCTGGAATGTTGTATAAGCCAGTAATAAAGAGTAAAGACCCGGCTCCACTGAAGTCTGTAGCAAAATCTGTTTCTTTTATAAGGTTTCCCAGGAAAGAAATACAAGAATTAGGCAACAGAGAATCATAGAATCATAGAATAGTTAGGGTTGGAAAGGACCTTAAGATCATCTAGTTCCACCCCCCCTGCCAGGGGCAGGGACACCTCCCACCAAAGCATGTCACCCAAAGCTCTGCCCAGCCCAGCCTTGAACACCACCAGGGATGGAGCACTCACAACTTCCCTGAGCAACCCATTCCAGTGCCTCACCACCCTCACAGTAAAGAACTTCTTCCTTATATCTAACCTAAATTTCCCCTGTTTAAGTTTGAACCCATTACCCCTTGTCCTCTCACTACAGTCCCTAATAAAGAGTCCTTCCCCAGCATCCCTATAGGCCCCCTTCAGATATTGGAAGGATGCTATAAGATCTCCACGCAGTCTTCTCTTCTCCAGGCTGAACAGCCCCAACTTTCTCAGCCTATCATCTTCATACGGGAGGTGCTCCAGTCCCCTCATCATCCTCGTGGCCCTCCTCTGGACTTGTTCCAACAGTTCCATGTCCTTTTTATGTTGACGACACCAGCACTGCACACAGTGCTCCAAGTGAGGTCTCACAAGAGCAGAGTAGAGGGGTAGGATCACCTCCCTCGACCTGCTGGTCACACTCCTTTTGATATAGCCCAGGATATGGTTGGCTTTCTGGGCTGCAAGCGCAAACTGAAGCCAGTTCATATTAAGTTTCTCATCAACCAACACCCCCAAGTCCTTCCCCACAGGGCTGCTCTGAATCTCTTCTCTGCCCAACCTGTAGCTGTGCCTGGGATTGCCCCCACCCAGGTGTAGGACCTTGCACTTGGCAGGGTTAAACTTCATCAGGTTGGCATCAGCCCACGTCACAAGCGTGTCAAGGTCCCTCTGGATGGCATTCCTTCCCTCCAGCGGATCAACCGAACCACACAGCTTGGTGTCATTGGCAAATTGCTGCAGGTGCACTCAATCCCACTGTCCATGTCACCGACAAAGATGTTGAACAAGACCGGTCCCAACACCGATCCCTGAGGGACACCACTTGTTACTGGTCTCCAGCTGGACATTGAACCATTGATCACAACTCTTTGTGTTTGGACATCCAGCCCGTTCTTTATCAACCAAAATAGTCAAAATAAGACTATCAGTTAACTGGAATACTAATATTCCTATCAGAAAATTGATAGGTGATTCCAGTGAGGATGGATTACAAAGATAAATTGAAAAATAAATGTGGCCGTTATTCAGTGACAGCAGGAAGCAGCTTATATTTTGTTTTAGCTAACATTCACACCCATAACAGAAACACAGTTAGGTCTGAATCATGCTAGTGTTCCAGAACTAGGAAATTGCCTGCACTGCATACTGTGGGAAAGTGACTGTCCCAGCTTCATTCACCCAGCTGAGACACGTGCAGCTGTGTGCAAGAGAGTGCACAAACTACTCCAGTCTGAAAGAAACCTCCAGGGACGATCACATTCACAAGTCATGAGAGCACAATAACCACCTTATTTTCCTCTCTGGGACAGGTATTTACTTTCTGAAAGACAGATAGCTATTTCCATTTCACAAGGAATTACTAATCCAGCTCTTCTACATTAGTGATTCTAACTGATGAGCATATTATATAGGCAATTTGCTGCCTGCCTCCTTTCAGAAGTGGATCAACTCCTTACTGTTACATGTCTGGAAGTAAACATAAAGCTTTGTCACGATAAGCTGTGTCTAAACCACAGCCTGGTTCAGCAGAAAGTAAAAACAGACGGCACAAGTACTACCCAGTAGGTTAGGCTTTCTCTTATTTTTAATGAGATTTGCATAGAAAACAACAGAAGCAAAATGGCTGCAATCTCATGAAGTAAAAAGAATGTTTAATAATCTCATATTATTTCATGCCAGATTATTATCACCCAGTATTTGAATAGGGTATACAAAATGTCACTGCTGCATTTTATGAAGTTGGAATCTAATGCCTTTCAAACTAAGGTCACCTTGAATCAAATCATAGGTTTTCAGTAAACCAATAAACCTACTAATTACATGCCACTCAATTCAGCATAGATTCCCCCAGAACAAGGATGAGGGCTTTGCTTGAAAAGGTCACCCGGAACCTGCTTGTCAAACTTATTTCAAGCCATGTATAAACTCAAAACCAGAAGAGTCCCTGCCTTGGCTGGGAACAAGTGGCACAGGGTGCCTGGGCTCACAGCGGCTCCTAATTCATCAGTGAAGTTGGGTAGAACATAAATATCTGAAAACACTTTGTAAGTATTTACCTTTCTGCAACAGCTACTGCTCTTCCAAAATAGCCTAAATCCCTCACACAAATGGTATTTCCCAAAAAGCCATGAAGAAATTTTTCTGAACCTCGAGGGGAACCTCATCCTACAAGAAGCGTTAGTGATTTCAGGGGGATACTTTTGTAGCGGAGGGAACCGCCTAACAGAAGGAAGAAAGCCAAATGTGGTCCTGAAGAAAATGAAGATAGCCGTTTCCAAGCATGTGTGCCCTTGGTTCATATATAAAAGAACACATGCCTGTACCTAAATGTAAGTGGTTTAGTCTGGAGCTGATTAAGACTATTAGGACCTACCTGTGGTATCTCTGCACTGGATGCACACTTCTGACGTTCCTCCTTCTGCGTGCATGTGAGACTGTCGTCATTTAAGCCACTCATGCAGTTCTCTCACTCACCCCACCTTTTTCTACCCCCCCCCCACTCCTGGGGGGATGTGGAGGAGAATCAAAAGAATGTAACTCCCATGGGTTGAGATAAGAACAGTTCAGTAACTAAGGTATCACACAAATCACTGCTGCTGCCACCAATAATAATAATGATAAGGGAAATAACAAGGGAAGAGAATACAATCGCTCACCATCTATACCCAGCCCAACCGAGCGGTGAATCCCCCTCTTCTGGGTAACTGCCCCTAGTTTTTACATGCTGGGCATGACGTGCTGTGGCATGGAATGCCTCTTTGGTCAGTTTGGGTCAGGTGTCCTGTCTCTGCTTCCTCCTGGCTTCCCCTCCTCCCTGGCAGAGCATGAGGCTCAGAAAGTCCTTGGTCAGACTAAACTTTTCAGCAGTAACTATAAACATCGGTGTTATCAGCGCTGTTCCCAGGCCAAAAGTCAAAAACACAGCGCTGCACCAGCTACTAAGGAGAAAAATAACTGCTACTGCTGAACCCAGGACAGAGACACAAGAAATGGAAAGCAAAGCTGCTTCTGTGTCCACAGGTACTGACATCTGTGCATGGGGTATGGCACATCTCTGACATTATTTTGTCATTCACAGGAATACTAACTTTGGGCAGAAGAAAAAACAGTCTTAATTCAGGAAACCTAACAATAATGATAGGCTCTTCTATGTATGCATCACTCTTTTTCTAGAAGATACATTAAAAGGTATCCACAATGTGTATGCAAGCTACTCATCTCTTCATAAACACATCTTTGTATTCTTTTAAACCAGTAGCATTTTAAAGGTTTGACCAGTCTAACAGCATTTCTACAGGCAAAGAAAATATAAAGCTTTTTAATATACAAAGCAAAAGTAATTATCGCATTTTGTGTACTGATTCCTCTCAGAATTCTTTGAGGTCTGTGGGGAGCTTGCATATGAAATTCTGATGAATGCATTTTGTCATTCTCTTCTCAGAAACAAAATAGCATAAATAAAATAAATAGCAAAGAAGTCTCTACTGCATGACACACAGGCAAAACTGGCATAAATCATCTTCAAGATGTCCATGACGAAGGTGCTTTCAGAGCTCTGTTTGCCTACCACTTTATAAATAAGAGTTCAATCTTTGCATGTCAAAGGTAACCAGTAGGACTCAGAAAAGGCTTATTAAGACTCATCATTAGTTTGCTTCAGATCTGAACAGTAAACTGCTTCTTGGAAACCTGTGAAGGCCCAGCTGTTTCATTTCAAGCCTAAACAGAGTGCACCTGAACACCGTGTTATTAACTCCTCCGTTTACACTCAATGCATTTGCAGCTTATTGTGGCACAGCAGAGACAACATTCCCAGTCTTAGCATGCCCGGATTGAATTATTAATTGATTGGATTATAAATAGAATTTTATCAGTGTCTAATACTTGGTTTACAGAATTACACCATCTAATGTCTTTTTATTTTTTTCTAAATTACTCTTATGTAGTCCCATCCTTAACTGCATGCTGATATGATTTGTATCTTGTAAACTGTCAAAGGACTGAGAATTTTTATTGTGGATGTGATCACTGTAATGAATGTGTGATGAATGTGTGGCTCATTACCACATCTTTTGTTGATGGGGCTGGGGGCTAAACTGCAGGATATCAGCAGAGGAAGAAAGATGATTTGCAAATTAAACTCTGTGCAAAGAAAAGCATCTTGCAGGAGGCTACAGCCATGAATTAGTTGTCTCTCAGGAGGGGCTGGTCTTTTATAATCATATTCTGACTGGTTTAGCATTTTTCAATCTTAAGTCTGATTTTCTTTCTTAGTCACAGTCAGTTCTCTTTCCCTTTCTCCAGTCATGTTCTCATTGCCGAATGCCAAAATGAAACCCCTTAAATACAATACAGTGGTACGCAGTTCACTGTTTGGCTCTCCTTAAGAGCCCTCTCACATATAGTCGGTCAATGCAGAAGTAAATCACTGCTCCTGAATCTCCAATTCTCCGAACACTTAGATATCCTGATTTTCTCACCTGTTTCATTTTTCTTCCCCAGCTTTCTAAACAAAACCAAGGCCCAGACACTATCTCTGGCCAAACTCTCATATAACATGTATTACTTTCTTTCTGTGAAATAAAAATAAACAAACCCACAGCTTGATGAAGATTAAGGGTTAGGACAAAGTCTACGCACTTCTCAGGAAGTAACAAAATCTTACTCAGCTTCCCATAACGCTGCTGTCCCTTAAGTTTCCACACACCAAGCCAGCAATGAATGAATAGACCCATGGAGACCTACAGTTGAAGTTGACAACCTACAATTATGTTAGGTGAGGCTTCATGCAGACTTTCTAAAGGAGAAAAAGGTGAAGGTAACCTTAAACTATTCAGGTTCCCACCCAGTGCTGAGCTGATGCAGTGACTGTGGGATACTTGGGAGTCCATTAAAGAAGTTGCAAGTCCAGGCTTTGGCTAAGAAGAGCTATTCTTGAGAGATTTTGTCAGGAGCTGTTTCAGCAGTGCAATGAGAGACCGCAAGTGAATTGGAGGGGATTGAGGATGGGACAGAATAAGAACTGTGGACTTCACTTGCAGACAGTATGTTATCTGAACAAAGGGATAAAGAAAATGGGATTAATTGGAGAATGTTACAAGGTTCTTTCCAGACAAGAAAGAGTGAGAATGAAAATTAACCAGGAGAGCCAGGAAGGCATCTTTATTAAATTGTAGCATCATATGCAACAAACTTATCATGGGCTACAGATACGACAGAACAAATTATTTTACCAATCTACAGAGAAGACATGACAAGATACATCATTGTAGACTTCTGCAGTTTCACTTTATTTTGCTTTCTCCAGTTACCTCCCATTTTGGTCACTCTTTTATTGATGTATTGCAAATCACAATTGGTAAAATTAGCGTATCTTTCATTAACTCGTCACAGGTAACTTCTTGGGTAGAGTAAAAGAGATGTGACTTCAATACAGACATCAAACTGAAAATATTTTATCCTCCATTATTTTTTTCTATCATCTCAGCAAGTTCTGCAGTCAACGACTCCACTTGTCCTTGCCATGATAAATATATTCCTACTTATACATCTACATCTTCTTACCTGGGATTAAGAAATATTAGCTAAAATCTAGTTTTAATGATACTAAAGGAAAAAGTCTAATGTGTAAATGTGTCAGTACTTATGTGTGTGTGCATGCTTTGCAAATACATATATATGTGTATTTGTGAGCTGCAGAGAAGGAAGGACCTTAAAAGTCTCAACCTTTGGAGTCCCATGAGTATTCATCTAGCAGGGAATGAAGTAAGTAGCTTGCAAGATCCTACAGATAAACACTCCTGTGTTCCAGGACAGTGTGTAGCAATGGTTGTGAAGTAGCTTGCCTTTCAAGTCCCTTTCAGGTGACAGTTGGGACTGATACCACTTTTCTCAGTCTGTGACAGCCAACATTAATTGTTGGCAACAAAAGAGATCCACATATCTCTGAGCTTGAAATACAAAAAGAAACTAAAATATATTTAATATGTGGCTCTCTTGCAAAAGTAACCTATCACTTCAGTCATTATTTTTCTGTTAAAGAAATAACAAGTACTTCTGCTCACAGCCAGTAAAGCTATAATTTTATCTTTAAAAAATACTTGCAAAAACAGAGGTTGTGCTAGATTCAACCACATTTGTACTGTACCACCTCTGACAATATTTAGAGGGAAAGTAATACTGAATCTGTGGGAAACTACTCTGGATTGAAACTTAAAGGTAATATCATCTACTTAATGCTTCTGACCATTTAAATTAGATAGTAACTATTAACTTTTGACGTTAAAAGTATTCTGAGACCAGACAAGGATTCAGAGATCAAATAGGCAAAAAAGCTCTTGTAGAGCCAAAGGCAATTGTCAGAAATCTTTGGAGTCACTATATATGCTACTGCTTTGGAAAGACCAGGCACAGCTTGACCTTATCTAGGATCTTCTTTCACTTACAAAAAATGATCCCTTAGGTCCTATCTTGCAATCACTTTAACTGGAATAAATTATACTAGCTAAAAGCAGTCACACTGTCCTCGGCTTCACTCAGTGTACTAAAAGCAATAAACACTGTCTGGCTGCATCTTTTTCCTCCTCACAACTAAAAACACAGAGCTGTTTAAAAATGACAATACTGAATTTTGCCGTTTCTTTATTGTTTATTGATTATTTGATCTTTGGGTTAGCGATACACTTGCCATTTTATTACCATACTTCTGAAAAGTTGCGAGGAAATTTGCAGAGGTGACCTTTTGTTACACAGGTGGAGTCTGGATAAATTTATTAATACTTTGCCATATTACGTGCTAGTGTCCAGAAAAGATCACAAACTAAACTGGCTTCAACTAAATAACAAGCATACTGAATGTCTCCACTGAGTTGCTGGTCACCCAAGGGCTATATTTAAAAGGCAGAATGAGCAAGTTTTAAGCTGAGGTACTCATAAAAAAAGAAAAAAAAAAAAAAGACAACATTATTTAACATCAATTATTTTGCTATGCCTGAATGAGCACGCAGAGCCAACCACCCGAGGCCATTGCTAGTTTTAAGCATGTGCTGCCATCACTGCTCAGTCTACTCAATACAGTTCACTTGAGCTTGGAAAAGAGCTTTGCAGGATACCTTTAGCAGCTGTGGCTGAGTTAACAGCGTATTGAAAGAGTGGCACAACAAAGACTGTCTTCCAGGACAATGAAATAATATCCACGACTTCTGTAAAATTAAAAACAAAAGTGAAAAATGTGAAAAGTGAAAAAGTGAAAACCCAGGACAGTGGCTCTGAGGAATATATATGGCATTTCCTGCTGAAATAGCTATTCTAATAAAGACTATCTTCCTAACAGTTTAGTGTATGTGGCATATTAAATATATGTTTCAGAAACACACTGGGAGCCCACTGAAACCCAACCAGTCTATAAATGACATGCAACCTTCTATTTTTTTTCTGATGTTACCAATGTACCTCTCTTTGAAAGCTTTTCAAAGAACTAGTATTTTAACCTACAATGGGTTTTTACTGCTGTTAGCTTTCACAAACACTGCAAAAAGAAAGAATAAACCCATTACACTCTATTTTTTTCTGCTTTTGTCTTTTGATGAGCTTGGGGAGAGGAAAAAGAGAAAGAAATATTTCCCACAGGCAGCAAGTATACCTAATAAGTGCGCTTGTGCTCCTCTAACAGGAACAATTCATTCTCAATTTTAATGATAGCTACTCCTATGTGCCCTGTTATTCTCATAATTTCATAATACATTTCAACACTTACAGCGATGCAGCCACAAGTCCTTACCAGTGTACAAATCCCATGTGTGAGAAAATTTAAATTATTCCACAGCTTCCCTTGCTGAATGGCATCACATTGAGCCATGTTTTATTCATTAACCACATGCCTCACTTTAAAAAAAAATCTTCCCTGCCATTTAAAACAGCAAAAAGAGCCTTTATGTCAGTCATGTGCACTATGAACTGTAGCTCTGGGGCAGATTTTGGCCTGGGGGAAGGTAAGAGCATCTCCATGGAAGTCAATGCAGACATCGTATCCTAAAGCTTCTGCAAACTGCTATTCAGAAACAGGATGATAATGTCAAATGCTTTCTGCCACAGAGGATGAAGTTTTTCTTACCAGAATAGAAATCTTTTCTGGGAAATATGCTGTGATTTTTATGGTTAGTGATCACCACGCCCGCTTTCCTCTCATCTTGTACCTTATACTCCCACATGGGTGCATACACTCAGGTTTGCTTTTCATATGAACATGCCCAATGGCTTCTGCGGCAAAGGCTTCATGGCAAAAAACTCCCTCTTGGCTGCAAAACCCCCTCCTTTTTGGCATCATTTGTACAGGCTATTTTTCTATATGTACTGTACAAGCAACAAATATGGACCTTGTACAGTTTTGCAATAAAGCACTAAAAACATGCAACAGTGAGAGAAAACAGCTTGTCTCTACCAAACTGAAAGGCAAGGATGGATCTCTGATCTAAGGATGCAGCTAAACACCTAAGAAAAATGTCTTAAGCAGTCCAGCCTGCTTGTGTCTCAAGGCTCACTAATGGCATAATTGCATTTAGATTATTGCTGTCCTGTGTGTGCAATAAATCCATACCTTTGCAATTACACCTGACATACTTACTCAGCTGTATAGGCAAAGACTAAGGAAGACAGACACAAGATGTGCTTATGATGTATCTGCACAACAAATAACAGCATCAAAAGGTAAGAAGACAAGGCAGGAAGACTTACTTTGATCCTTTGTTGTTTCTGTGTGCAAATCCCAATCTACTGTTTAAAAACTATGAGAATAATTGACATTTAAGGATGAAAAATTATTCCATGCAAATTTTTATATTCACCACTCAGGATGTATCTAGGACAAAAATAAGTTGTGCCTAATTACTACCTGCAGAGCCATGGCTGTGCCTCTTATCTAAGTTAATAGTAGCCACAGATGGATGGACAATCAAGAAAAAAATTTGGCCAGCAGTCAGGATGAGAACCTGCGAGGAAGTCACGTTTACCATATCACAGCAACCTCCATCAGTAATTTAACCCCCAGGCAGATTCAATTCTGCACCAGAAAGCTCCAGCAGGAAAAATCAAATTTGTACTCATTATTCTGGCATTCAACCATGTTTACTGCTTTATTAGAAATAGCAATGAGAAAGTGTATTCCCTCTTTCATCTCACACTCATGAATATGTCTTTCATAAGGAATAAACTGGAACAGCCACCAGCTGGCAACAAATTTCTGGTCATTAGTGCTGACTAGGGCTGAATTTCAAACCACAGATTTCCTTAGGTCCTTCAGTTCTAACATCATTTTACAACAATCCCTACGCTGTATCCAAGAAGCTGGGAGTATGTATCTCTCTGGAGTTTAATGTTTAGGGTTTTTATTCATTTTCTAGAGATGCTCTTCTGTTGGCACCATGAATAGTCTGCCTCAGCAGGCTCTGCTAATGAAGTTGTGAAGTGCTGTGGTCTCCTGAGAAAAAACAAACTCCCTTGCCAGCACTTTTGAGAGTACCTCAGCCAAGTACCTGGTAAATTGCTGAAGAAAACAACAGTCATATAGCCAGCAGCTGTTGGTGGATCATCCAGCATGGGGATACACAGTGCTGGACATGATAGAATTTATGGAAGCCCTGTGAGCCTTGTTTTGGAGCACTATAGTCAGACAGGCACCATGCTGTAGTGCTGCCCCAAGTTGCCATGAGTCTGGATATGTTAGAGAGTACAGAAGAGAGATGCAAAGTTAGCTCACTGCAGTAACATTTCATTCATGTTCCAGCTCTTGCATTTGACCTTTTTTCCTTTCTTTTTATGCTGTTACATCTTCTGGCCTCTTGAGTAATAAACCAAGAGCCGGGGTTTTGTAAGTGATTCCAGTAAGGAGAAGCCAGTGAAGTAGTTAGCCATCCTTGGTATAATTTTTTAGTTAGAAGAATGCCCAAACAGAGAGAAAAAATTCATCTAGGTTTCTAGTTTCATCTTTCCTCCCTTACATGAGTAACATGGAGCTAACTATACTACACTCTAAAAACCCTTATAAAAATACTGCTACTTGCATACTGTCCAGCTCACTTATTTTAACTTTCCCATTTCCAGGTCCAAAGCAGATGGCACTCAATGTCTCTGCTTTGGTGGCTGGAAGAACAAGGAAAATAGTAACTAATTCAGCTTCTTCCTTCTGAGAATTGCGTGCCAGCAATATATGATTCAAGGGCTTTATCCCTGCAGAGAGGCAACGTCAGGGGGAAGACTTCCCTTGTACCTATCAGAGTCCCTCTTGGGCCACTGAAAATTATTCTTCAAACAGCTCCGCAGTGAATAATGTGTGACAGTCCGGCTGCTCATCAGCAGCTTCAGAGGAGCAGGCCATCACCAAGAAGCTTCTCCGATGCTGATCAGCCCTAATTAGGCACCTCCCTAAGCTTCGGCAGCTCATGGTTTCAGCCCCAGGAAGTGATCTCCCATTCTCTCTCATCCCTGCACTTCAGGTTGCTGTTGCCAGGGCAACTTCTTCTACCGAGGTTTTAGGTTCTAATTCCAACAGTTTCCTATTCAGTGATCATAAATCCTTGTTATTTTCCCTCCCCTCATTCCCCTTTCAGTAGGCTTCTCTTAGCAAACCCATGTGGTAGATATCTACCAAGCACTCAGGTGAAAGGGACATGATCATGGGTAAAGGACTGTTTTTCTAAAGGAGGGGAGAGCTGAAGAAAATAAGTTCAGTCAGTCACAAAGCTTCAGCCTGTTCAGCTCGTGTCTGGTGTTCAGAACCCTTGAACTCCATCATTCACACCCTTAAAGCTAGTCCCAACTACGCTGACTTATTTTGTGCTCTTTGTGGCACCAGGACAGCTTGGACACATGCTGGATACCAACACAAACACAGGCATTAGATGCATGAAAAGCTGAACTACAAAAAGTATACAGGCTATGAAAAGGCACACAAGATCTGGAAAAAAAAAGACCAAGGACAGCAGTATCTGTTGAACAGATGTGATGTTCTACTTCACGCAAAACTTAGTGGCTGAGTCAGGGAACTCTGGGGCAATTTTGTCACTTTTTATGTTCAAAGTGATGTACAACATCTTACATTCCTGAAAGCCACATGGATGGAGCACCAAAGTGGGTACTCCCACTCTTTCAATGTGGTACTTCAGCAGTGTACACTCGTCATGATCACACACTGATGCTATGCAATATGTCTTCTGATTTTTTTCCTTTATCATTGAGTGCTATTTTGTCATACACATAACCTGTCTTGTTAAATTAGATTCAGCTCATCCACACATATCACTTACACTTTCAGGCTGCCTTGCACCACCTCTGCCTGCGGCAGAAATATATGACCCAGTACTTCATAAAGCTATCTTAAGTGAAGCATCTACTCATTTCAACAAATTAATCCAACCCATAATGACATAACCTAATCTCTTAAGCAATTAACATATTTAAATGATCAAACTGCATCTGAAACCAGCTTATTCTAAAGGAGACTGGTTCCTGACCTTAACTAAATAATTCACACCTGCTAACACAACTAAAATTGCAGCCTAGTAGCTCTGAAAGTGCTCCTTCCAGAAGGGATACCTGAGGCTTATTGTCAAAGCCAGAGGCAATCACATTTATTATGTGTTGCAACTGGCAATCACAGAAGCAAGAATTAAAATCTGCTTTGAAGGAAATCCTTTTCCAGCTTCACCTGTTTGTCTGGGAGATCAAATTTTTAAAGGAGAAGGAAGAGGAATGACAAAAGAAAGACATCTGCATTGGATGTTTCAAACTCAGGAGCCACAGTGAAGGAGCAGTTCAAAATGTATCATGCTGTTCAGTTAAGGAGTAGAAGAAAAGAAAGTGCCCATAGGTTTTCAAATGTCATTACATTCTTGTACAGAAAAAAAAGTAAAAACAGGATGTCTAGAAAGGTCTCTCTCTTTTCACTTTCAGGCAAAATTACAGCAGACCTTACAAATTTGGACAACTAAATATTTAATTAAGTTGCCAAGCAAAGTTTTTACCAAAAGCTGAAAAGGACGGGAAGGTGCTTTTTGTCTTATCCCTTTATGATGCATAAATTCAGCCCTGAATTAAATGCATTTTTACAAGAGCATTACATTGTGGACCTGGTCAAGGGAGGCTGTGTCGTGATTGGTGGGGTACTCTATTCCCCAGTGGCACTGGCTGCCTTTTTCATTGAATTTCTAAGACATCTTTTATTGCAGCATATATCTGTGAAAGCACTCAGTGATGGAGACAATAACAAAGCACAAACAGAGGGTGTTTGTATTTTAAGCCATACATTGTAAATACAGAAAAGATGACCTTAAACTACTTATCAAAGCAGGAAATGGCAATGAGCAATATTCAGTGAAATTTTGTGTTTAGGGAGTTGTTTGCCTGGGGAAAAAGGTGGGGAAAGAATCTAGTGTTTCCTGGTGTCTGATTAGCCTTAGTTTGGGTCTTTTAAAGCACGACACAGCACAGTGAGGCAGCCACTGTATGCACTCGGCAAACACCAACTCAAATTCCCACTGGAATCTGTAAAAATAGAACCATTGCAGGAGCTAAGACTGCTCAGTGAAGGCCATTTTCCGTGAACCTTTTAAAAGCTCTAAGAAAAAAAGGGCCTAAGTTATCATTTTCCTCTGCTAAAGCCCATGCTTTACCCAATTTAGGCCATGTAGTTGCCCTGAGAACAGCTGGTAAAGTCAACCTTCCCCCACATCCATATCTGGCCAGCACCATCAAGATGGAGCACAGTTCACAGATATCTAAGTGGGGTTGTATCAGAGAAATAACAGACATGGTTACCAGGTTTCTCCTGTTATGGATATCATACCCAGGACCTCACAGTCAGGGGATGAGTACTTCTAAGTGTATTTTTCCTTTGGGTTTCTGTAAGAGAGGAACAACTGAATTTCATTTTGGTTTCCTTAAGCACCTGAACTGACCCGGTGAAGAAATGCTATTTCCTTTCAAAGCCTGCCCACTTCCACAGCACATTGCTGGCAAGTTGCACCTGGGGTTTGCTGACAGAAGAGGACAAAAAGGAGAAAAAAAAAAAATGGGGAAACTGGGGTTTCTGAAGACAGATGATCTCTCCTGGTCTTTCACCTAAGAAGAGAAACAAAACTGAAAAGAGAGGAGAGGGAGAGGAGACAGGCTGAGAGAGCTGGGTTTGTTCAGTCTGGAGAAGAGAAGGCTGCAGGAGACCTTACAGCAGCTTCAAGTGCCTAAAAGGGCTACAAGAAACCTGGAGAGGGGCTTTTTACAAGGGCCTGTAGGGACAGGATAAGAGGGAATGACTTTAAACTGGAAGAGAGTAGGTTTAGATTAGACATTAGGAAGAAATTCTTTACTGTGAGTGTGGTGAGACACTGGCACAGGTTGCTCAGAGAAGCTGTGGCTGCCCCATTCCTGGCAGTGTTCAAGGCCAGGTTGGACGAGGCCTGGAGCAACCTGGTCTAGTGGAAGGTGTCCCTGCCCATAGCATGGGGGGTTCAAACTAGATGATCTTTAAGGTCCCCTCTAACCCAAACCATCCTGTGATTCTATGATTCTATAAACTATGAAAACCTGCATGCTTAAGCAGGAAGCTGCCTGAACTGCACAACAGGGGCACAAAGAAAGGTAGGGCTGAAATCTACTCTGCTGCTTGTTTCTCAGCTGAGGAGGACTGGGTCCAAAGGGAGGGACACATCCCAGATGATTGTGGCAACTTGCAGAAAAGTTGCAGGTTCTTCCAAACATAAGAACCCAGGAACTCTGTGGTTTACTATACACAGTGGAACAAGAGGAAAAGGATCTATTTTCAGAGTACCTACCTGCTTGATAACAAGCATAAACTGAAAGGTTCCCCAAATCCCAGAATCCTAGGAATGAAGCCATGTACTCTCTTCAGTACTTCACATCAAAGCTGCTCCCCATGCTCATGTTTACCTTCCCTTCAGCTCAGAGGTGAGGAGGGCACTCACATATCCCCTCCGAGGAATCAAAGTAAGGCCAGATCAATACCTACAGCCAAAAAGTGCTCCCAGTTCCAAAAAAATATCCCTGTCTTTTCACCAGAAGAGCGGTGTGATTTAAGCACCAAAGCTCAGAAGAGAAGTCATGAATAAAAACAGCAAATAAAGACCAAAGAGGAGCTTCGTCTGCCCCAAATGTGAACACGAAGTCCAGTTTGACACCAAACTCCTCCCATTCAAAGAAGCCCGAGCTTCTACGTTAGGACAGAGAATTTTACAAGGCAATAGGGTACCTGAAAGTTAATTTTTCCAGTCCCTGAGTTCCTCTGTAAATCGAGCATTTAGGTCTATGCTTCCCTACATGGGAGCAAATCAACCGGCACATACACATACCGGGTGAATTCACCCCTCAGCAGAGACACAGCCTCTCCAAAGCACCTCACTGGGTATCAGGAAGGGATACTTCTTATTGCTGACACCTGCAGTAGACTTTTATAACTTGAAACCTTATGAAATGAACGCTGAATTTGCTGAAAACCAGAATGGAGAGGGAAGAGTTGTTATGAAGTGAAAAGGGGGGGGGGGGGGGGCAGAGTTACTATGAAGTACAAACATGTACAAACAAAAGAACAAAAATCACAGCTCCAGCACTGGGGTACTGATTATTTTTCCTCACTAGCAACAAAGTCTTGACGGTTTTAACAAAACATAATGAAAATATTGACACTAACTCATTTCTAACTTGGGAAGAATCTAAACTCCTTCTCTTTGCCGGCGTGACGGTGGCTGAAGACGGGTACGGTGCCGGTACCGTCCGTACCGTGGCCCGGGGCGGGAGCATCCCTCGGGCATGGCCGGCTCTGGCTCGAACGATTTAGAACAGTGCCATCTGCCGGGGCCGGGGTCGGGAGGGAGCCTCTCCCAAAGGTCTACTGCTTGTTTTTTGCTCCTGTTCGTAATTTAAAGTTGGTGTTTTGATAGACGAGGCAACCGCTGATGAACGCTAAAGATTTTAGAAGTACCTTTTGCATTTCATTAAAATACCTGAGAAAATGTTTTCTAAAGGTCAAATTGCTCCGCATGCTCCTCACTTTATTTTTCTTTTTAATCATGAGGGAGACAAAGGGATTTTTTTGGTTCTTTTAATTGATAGTCTCCAGTGCCATAAAAGCTCAATCAGTAAAGCACTTAAGCAAATGCTCACCTTTGAGAATCTAAGTAAGTGGCTTCTCAGATGATGGTGGAAATAATTGCATTTCCTCAAAGTCCTGTAGAGTAAGAGTGAAATCAGGGTAAAAAGGAAAAATATCCTATTTATAAAAGTAACCGTCCCTTATCCACCAAGGAATCATGCAGACATATTCCAAATTCAGAATCACACATGAAAAAAATAAAGCAATGAGGAGACTATGTGAAGCAAAAATTCAGTTTTAATGTGAAGAAAATATATACTGTAAAATCACTGTTTGAATTTGAACTAATAGAAAATGGGCCACTTAAAGTCATTAGCAAGTGAATATTCATCTGCTCAAAAATTCTTACATTATCTTTTTAAATCATTTATAGACTTTGCAGAAATGATGCTTATAACCTCAAACACTTCCTAGACTTTTCAATATACCAAAAATCTCTCTGTTTGTGTGTCTAAGAGCATCAAGAGCAATAATAATGCTAATTTTACAACCACTATACCAGTTCTAGTTTTACAGTTGAGAAACTTGGACGCAGAGAGAGTCAAAAGCTATGATTTAAGCTGTGCTTGTCAATTTTGGGTGACCAACCTGAGTTAACTACGGAGTCTGTCTCAGATTTAAAAGCTGTTTGCCTTACCACTTCATGGACTGTACAAAGAAGCTGAAGAGGGAATAAATTTCGTATGAAAAATTAAGGACTCTTGTGAAATTATCTTGCTGAGGGTTTGGTTTTTGTTTTTGTTTTTTTGTTTTTTTTTTAGAGATAAATTTTTAGAACAACCCGTAATTAAATTGTGGGCTTCAGTGCTATATTTTATTAGGGATATCAAAAGTATTAAAATATGTTCCAAAAGGTTTATCTAAATTCATAGATACTCCATCAAAGAGGTACAGTTCTATATCCTTGTTTTTCAGAACTGTCTTTTATAGTCTAATATGTATCCAAAGTACATTTTCAGTCAGCTCCTACATCAGTTGTGTGTGCTCAGCACCACCACAAATCTAGCCCTAGGTCTTCAATACTGTTCTCCAGGGGATGTGATACACATCATTAGTGGCCAACTGTGATCATTTTGTCTCAGAGCTCACTGCCACATCTACAGGAACGGTTTTGGGCACCCATGTGCAGTATGATTGCCTCTGTAGTCAGCCAGGGAGTCTCAGAAGACCCAGTCAGCTCCTTCAGAGCAGTGGAAGTTGTTTAAATCCCTGGTATCCAGTTTTTGCCGGCACATTTGACTAAACCCCAATATTTCCTTAAATGCTGGTGATCCCTCAAACATCTAGTGCAAAGGAGAGCATCAGAGCATGCTCCCAGGAGAAGCTCCTTGCTTCAAAAGGAACCCATTGCTTTGGAATGAAAAAGACTTTCTAAAACTAGATTGCTTGAGTCAGGGTCTGATGAGTGGCTAGAGCTGTTATGGGAACCTGTATAAGATAAGAAAGATAAGGAGAATTTAATATCTGCCTTGGCTGCAAGCAGGCCCACAAACACCTATTTCCAACCACATAACAAGAGTCACCCAACAGCACTTGCTATCTGTACCAGATCCAGCAGGTTCCTACATCAGTTTTTCCAGCATACTATGTCAGCGACTTAAGATCTTGTTAAGGAGGAAAGCAGTGAGGGTGTAAGCACAAAAGGCTAAGTTTACTAAAGAATTATTAAGGCATGAAAAGCAGTTGGTTGGTTATGAAGGTATCTGTACTGATCAAAGAGCGGAGCAGGAGTGCAAGCACAAGAAAACTGTCAGGAATGCAGATAGAGACAGACAAGCTTTGGAGACCAGCCAGTCTTTCTTATGGGGAAAAAAAAAAAAAATCTCATTTTACCCTTGGAAGGTTTGAATCCTTTAGTTACTGAAGCATAGTTTTTTTTCCCCAGGAAGGGAAAACTGAGTCCATCTGAGAAAATAGCAAGAAATTAGTTGAATTTAGAGGAAAGAGGGGGACTATGATTAATTTCATTTTATTTTGCATTTTACAGGTAAAGTACATGATATTACTCTTTATCTCATTCTGAATTTAACCACAGAACTGAGAGGAATACCTTTTTCTGGGAAGTAAGCATGACGGGGAGTCCTGAGGCATGCTTCAGTCTTATACAACATACACATATACATGTACATAATCACGTATATGCCTATACACATATATGTATATGCCCATATTTTGAGCCCAATAAGTACATCTGACAGTACCTCTTAGCATCAATGGATGCATCAAGGGACAAGATTCTAATTTGTTTGTGGGATTACCTCTTGCAATGTGCAACACAGCTGTGACTGACCTTTTAACATGAGGAAAATCACACTACTGTACAGTTACACTCACCCTGCTAAATTTAATCCCATGTATTTTTATGCCTGTCACAAATAGATAGGATTATTACTGGGAGTCTCCAACACGTGGGAATCAAATGTGTTATTATGTCTTTAAAGATGAGTGGATCTGTCACTGATGTCCTGAAGGTTTTTACAGAATGCAATGCCTGGTTATCTCCCTAGTAGCTCTCAGGTGCTCCACTCCCAAGGCAGAGGACTGTGCTGCTAATCATTTTTAGATCACTGACTATGCCCCCAGCCAATGTTGCAGGATAGTCAGGCTGAACTAATCTTAGGAAGCCCAGCCAAGGAGCAAGCATAAGCCTGATGTACTTCCCAGCTCAGCTTTGCTTTTCCACCTATGGCGTGGAGGCAGGATGCATAATGGTAGCCAGGGCATACAGAGGTTCCTAGGATACTGCTGACCCGGCTTTCCCCGTGAGTGTAACAAATGCCCGGAGTGCAGGCATGTATTTGCAGAGCCAGGAATTGCTCTCTGGTTCTCTTTTACTTACAAATATATTACTCCTATACACCTTCTGCACTGTTTTTTGAGTGGGCCTACAACCAAAATACAACATAAACGTACCAACAAAATCCACTCAAAAATTTAGCATCACATAACCACTGTAACATATTACAGAGTCCTGGTCCTTTCAGCAGCCTACAGCTGAGTTTACTTCCTGCAGACACCAGGGTCAGGATAAGGCAGCTGGTGGGTGCCCAGATCACTGAGATGGGATCAGGTAAGACCTGAAACCCTTCAGTTTGATGTAGTCAGAATGCTTCGTCCTAGAACAGCCCTCCTGAGCGTGACCCAACCCACTGCTACTTGTTCACTAATGTGTGGTAGAGACACACTGGCAATCTTCATAAGGCAGTGCTGGAAGCTTTTACATGCTGGAGAAGGAAACAAGTAGTATACAATACACAACCCCGCTGTACAGTAACTAATTCCAAGTATTCATCCCAGTAAAAAAGCTGGTGGAAACTCTGCCAGCACCAGTCACTTAAATAGAGGAGATCATTTGCTTTGAATTTTGAGTGAGCTTTAACATAGAAAAAAAAATCTTAATTTCTGACCCACTTCTGCACTTATATCACAAAGTGCTCACACTTCTGCCAAGTGTGAGAAGGCTCCTTATATGAGTGTTTCTTACCTTACTTTCTGAATGAGATTTGCTAAGTGTTGGCTGCCAGCTGGTAAATGTGAAGTGAAACCAGCCATCAGTTCCTGCATACGCTGTTCTGGGACAGCAGCTTTGGGTGCTAAGTCTTGAGATCAGTTCCTTGTAGTTCTGGAAGATAATGGAGGGGTTTAAATATATAGTTATACCTATAACTGTCACATATAATTGCATTAAGATGTCAAAGCTATTTCCTGCATGCATTGGGATGTATCCACTGTCTTTGCATGCTAAGAGATGTCTGAATTACACACACAGAGTCCTTCAAGTCACATGTTAATTTAGCATATTTCCAAGATGTTTGCCCATGGCTGACAGATATGACCCACAGGACTTTTTTGTCCTTCTGGAGGGAAGCCAGATTGGGGTGTCCAAGGTGTTTATATTCCTACACTCAGGCACCTAAATTCACATAACCTTTATGCTGTGCTGGCCCCAGATTAGCCCATCCGTCCACCTCAGGAATAGATGGGTGTTGTACAGCCCCTTCACAGCTTCATCACCAACCACAAACTCCGTGGAGCCAGCAGAATCTGGTGCCTTCAAACAGCCACGCCACCCCTAGTGAGTCACTGGAAATCTGTGTAAATTAGACCCAGGATTTTCCAGTTTGTTATGAGGTTTACAGCAGAGCCAGGTCTAGGAGAGCACAATGAGCATGGCGAAAAAAATCATTCAAGTGATAACAAAAAAACTAAAGGAGTACCTTTCAGTTATGCAGAGATATGTCTTTGTGGTTTAAAAATATGATTACTTTTTAATAGAAAGCTGTGCTTATTGGTCATGCTCATGGGCTACTCATAATGAAAGTGTAATCAAAACTCACAGGATATAGGCAAAAAATGGAAAAAATTAATAGCTTATTTTGAGAAAAAAATGAGTTTTATCCTCCAGCTTTTGGCCCCACAACAAAACACTACACAAATGCATGACTTCAATCATATACCAAAGTTTTAAAAATCAGGTAAATAAAATCACTAAATTTAATCCCATCTATTTTTATGCCTATCACAAATAGATAGGATTATTACTGTGAGTCTCCCACAAGTGGGAACCAAACATACTATTTTTCTTCAATTAACTTAGAAAATCTACGCAGTTAACTGTACAGAAATGATCATAGATACATATAAATACCAAGCAGACTGTATCGCCATCTTAATTTGCCAAATTTTAAAGTTGGCACATACACTAGTACTCACCTTGTAAGTACTAGCTGGTATTACAGCAGAAAGAATAAAATTAATGTTGAGCCTGAAGAAAATCACCTCCAGATTGCGGCCATTTAGCCATCAAAACCTGCGAATGGTCATGGCTCATTGGTTGAATGGCATGTCACTAAAGTACAACTCAAAAACATTTAGAGGCATTCTTACATGTGAAAACACCACGCCTGAAGAAACAGTACTTTCACGTAGGTCACCCAGCAGTTAAATGCTCAGAATCTGGAGATGTGGGCAGGAACTGCTATCTCAGAGCTCCACTATCCCATTATAAAAATGATGGATATTCCACAGGTTGCACTCTGAACATCATGTGCAAGACAGACTCAAGAATTCAAAGCTTAGACAAGAGTCATTGCATGCTGATTGATGGCCCTGTGTCACTCTGGTTTATGGGTTATGACCACTGGAGACTTCAAAATGAACAAAGCCAAACATAACAGCATCCTTTGCTCAGTGAAGCAAGGATGCAGGACTCAGAAACCAAACTGTTCTGTCAAAAAATAGCATACTTGGCTCAAAAAATCTGTCAGACTTTCAACTCTTTGACAGCTTCCATATTCCATGCATGCAAAAGCAAGTCTATTGAATGCAGACAAAGCATCCAGAATGTTTCTTTGACATTAAAAATCACTAATCTGGTATATTACCCTCAAATAATTCACACATCTCTTTTATGTAGGTCTCCCTCTCCTGGATGTTCTATAGAAGAAACATCTTCATTAAAACAAACAAAAATAAACTCCTAAACTGTCCTTACGTACAGTATCAAAGTATGCCAATACTTTAATAACACTGATGAATGGCATATAGTAACCGAAAAATAGCTATCTTTTATGCATACAAATATCTAGTGTGTTCATCCTGTAAGAGGACTATCATTTATTGTGAAAGGAGGAATTTTTCTCAGCATGTAAAATGAAACATGTTATTTTAATGGTCATAATTACCCAATCCTTCAAATTCAGCCTTACTTGCCATAAGGACATAACTTCATAAGATATGTACTTTTCATTTGCAATCTTCTGTTCTTTAATTTCATTAAGAATCCTTATGTCTTACATCGTTCTTGCTGCAAAAGAAAAATCACATAAATTTAGTTTATTAAGATTTTGCTGCACATTTTGCCATTTGGAAAGTGCAAACAGCACAAAGTTTATCAACTCCTACCAAATTCAACAAACGAGTTTTAAATCAGACATAAGCAATCTAAGGAAAGACACCTATCCAAAATGATAAAAGATCAAGTGACCATAATTTTCTTAATTTGGTGCTGAATGCACATACAAAATATTTCAACTAAGATTTAATGAGCAGCAGTGGCTTTCCAAGAGACTTTTTTCATGACAATTAGAGGAGTAAATAATGAACATTATTAAGAGGTAAGAAATTTCTGATTCATAAAACATGCTGTCACACTTTTGTCATTTATACGGTTTAGGTCAAGGCACAAACACCTGACTGGTCATTTTTTATTCCTATAGCTTTCTCACTTTGTATCTGTTTTGACTTTAAACTCTACTTTTCTTGTTGGGAAAAACTGACAGCGAGATCCTGCCCTTCTGTCTTGCAGATGACATGTACAATTGCATACTTCAGCATCCCAAGGAACAAGACTGGAGCTACAGGAACAGAAAGTATGACACAAAGTACACAGAGAACCAGAACCTCATGTGCCTTCTTTACAATATGTGGACAAGAGAATTGTCCTTTATGAGATATGATGTAGAGTGGAAAAAAGTATCTACTTAGTGCAGAATTTTTAGATGCTTGTAAGATTTTTTAAAGCTTTACACATTATAATAGTTTTGAATACTCCACCATCACAACCTAGCTCTTCTCCCATTAAATTAACAGATACATTACCCTACATTTTTAAGGAAACAGGATTAGCCATGCACTTTAGAAATAAGGCTATTTATGCAAGGGTTTTCTCAGACCTTTTATACAACATTTGGTTGGACAACAAAGATTTAGACTAAGGAATTTTCTTTGTTTCTACATTTGCATACATTTCTTTATATACAGGCTACTATTCCCCATATATGGATTTGTGGATGAGATTACTTAAAATGTCCACTTCTGAAACTATTTTATTGGCAGGCACACTACCACACTAGCCTGGGTCTAGCTTGCATAACTTCAGGAACTTGAAAAGTGTCTATGTTAGGAGTCTAGTTGCTCTAGCTTTCCCAGTTGTTAATAGAGGTAGACATCCACCAAGGCAATTCAGCTGCATCTAAGCCTGCTGATACCATGCATGTGCAGTTTTACACATGCAAAGGGAGACCAATTGCTACTAAATTATGGAGGAAGTCCTGCCCAACATGTCTCATTTAATAGAAACTTAAACTGTGTGATAATCATACTAGCTCCTCATACATGTCTCACATCTTTAATACCTTGGTGTGAGAAGCCAGCTTGTCAGACTTGACCAATACAAACTGGCTGTTCAGAAAATGCTTTTCTAGCCATTTTTCCACTATGGAAGAGTTGCACAAGAACAACAAGAAGAAATGTACCCACAGGCTTTATAAATACAGCCTTTGACACCTCAATGTTTGTTTTTGCCTCTGTAACTTAACAGAAATGTAGCAGACATTTTAAGCCTAAAAGTTATGTCTTAAAGCATGAGAGCTTCTTCCCCTTCAAAGCTGCCACAAAGAGTAGCATAGTCCCTGGCCTGCCATGTAACACTGAAACAGAACAGTATTAATTCTTCAGCAAATGTTAACATATCTATTTGCTTTTATGCAAGTGGCCTGAAGGAAACAGGTTAACTGATTCACTGACCCATGGGAATTAAAAGACATGGCAGCATCAACAGGCTTTATGCATCTTAGATCAACTCCCCTCCTCCTAATTATATACAGGTGCAATTCTGTTGATGTGAATAGCATAGTCCCCAGAAGAATTACCAAATGAGAGGAGAAACAAATCTACTAAAGTGTAAGTAGACTTTTATCAATAAGATGAAAAAAATCTAAATGAATATTAAAAAAGGGAGACGGCAGACAGATTTCCTGCTTAACTATTCCCACCTGCATCAGCTCTAGTAACATCACAGCAGGGAAGCTCAGTAGGACAGTGAGGCATCTGGACACCAGCTGTTGCTAACACCAGGCAAGCTCATCCTGGTACTCATCCAGCTGTTAAAGCATTCTTTTGTTACAGGGCTAGGAAGGGGTGCAGATGTCAACCTGTTTCAACTGAAGATCATTTCAACCACTTAAAATGTCTTTTTGATTGAAAATGTGACCAACTTCTCAAAATAAATACACTAAATATCTTAAAAATGTATACCATCGTAAATTAAAGCTGGCTTCCTGTATCAGAACACACAGGCACGTGAAACACATATATTTCTTTACTTCTGAAGAGTATCAGATTTTATGCTGTTAATTACTGTTCCTGATAAAATGTTGGTGGTAATAATTCAATTTTTATACTCACAAGAAGACCAACTAATAATTTTCACAGCTTTGCTTTCCCTCACTGCACTGTGTTTACCTGAATAAGGTCTTTTTACAATCATGCATAAAGACAGTCACTGCCAAGAGAGAATTTTTTATGAGCCTTATTAGGAGGAGTTTCTTATTGCTCAGGCATGTCACTAATATGTTCTCTCTGCTACCTAATAAGAATTGTGATACATGAACCTATTGTACTGAAGAAAAATGATAGCATACATGTTTGAATTTTGCTTGTTTGTAGCATCTGGTTTCTTTTCTTTAATTTGTGACATAGTCATATAAGGATTGCCTAGAACCAAGCAGAACTTGACTCAGGAAGTAATATTGTTGGGCTTGCAGAATTTCAGAGAGGAATTTGGTTAATGATCACAAGTTCAACACTGCAGGAAAATTTCTGAAGCTGCTTTCTGAAGGTTCACATCCAGAGAGATTTTCCTGCCTCCAAACAGATGTTTGTAAAAAGGAAACTGGAGTTATAATTTGGTTGGATAAGCAAATGTCTTCTGAACTGAGAATGGCAGTCTTCATGCAACCAAGTCCCAGCTTGAACAGCAGATGTGCCACTTAAGCAAAACTCCATTTAATTGTTCCAGATGAAAGGTCAAGATGTTTTAGTGCCTGAAGTAGCACAGGGTAGCAGCACTTGAGCATCTACCAGTACAGCCAAGAATTCAATTTTCAATCTCCACACTTCAGCTGTAAAGAAGTGCATGTTTCACTGCAGAAAATAATTGTAAAAATAATTGTGCAAGTCTGATTGCATTTTGCTCTGACCTAGCAAGTGGTTTGTTGAATAACTTCACTCAATGCAAGTACAGGTGCTCACAAAAAGCTGTGCTACAAAGCAGATATCGTCTTGAATAGAAATTTTTTCACATAAGTTCAAGACAGTTGCTAAAAAGAACCCCCGCTCTTACTGTGGCATGAAGCTTGTATTTAGTTAAATATTGTCATGGGTTCAGCAGCAGCAGTCATTTTTTCTCCTTCTTGGTAGCTGGTGTAGTGCTGTGTTTTTGATTTTGGGCCTGGGAACAGCGCTGATAACACCAGTGTTTAGGTTACTGCTTAGTGATGTTTTGGTCTGACCAAGGACTTTCTGAGCCTCATGCTGTGCCAGGGAGGAGGGGAAGCCGGGAGGAAGCAGAGACAGGGCACCTGACCCAAACTGACCAAAGAGGTTATTCCATACCACAGCACGTCATGCCCAGGATGGAGAGCAGAGAGCAGAGACCCGGAAGGGTGGGGGTGCACTGCGTGGTCGGGCTTGGTATTAGGTGGTGAGAATTGTATTCTTTCCTTGTATTTGCCTTGTCATTATTATTATTGGTGGTAGCAGTAGTGATTTGTGTTATACTTTAGTTACTAAACTGTTCTTATCTCAACCTGTGGGAGTTGCATTCTTTTCGATTCTCCTTCCCATCCCTCCGGGAGTGGGGGGAAGAAAAAAAGGGAAAGTGAGGGAGAGAACGAGCTGCGTGGTTACAGAGGCTTAAACCACGACAATATAAATGCAATACATAACAACTTATTCTGTTTAGAAGAACTAGAATCCTGGATCCAGCTTTAAGAACAAGAGTCATCTGTTGATACAAAGGAATCAACAGAAACCCATGGAAAACTTACTTTTTTTTTTTTTTTTTTTTTTTTGAGTGCTTATTTTGAAAAGCATTTCTTTCCTACTTTAATTTCACAGTTGCAGGGCAGGTTGACATGAAAGGATGGTGAAAATAAATTACTTTTCCACTTAGCACCGCTCTGAGGAAAAGGACTGTAAGCGTTCATTTAGCGCTTGCTCATCAAGCCATGCATGCCTGCTGCCTGGAAGCTTGGGCACATACCTGCCGCCTGTGATCCATAAGCTAGCTCTTTGATTACATTTGCTCTTGGGTTTCATCTGTTTTCACTGCTGGTTGCTCATCACAGCACAAACTGGGGTCTTGGCACACCAGTCTCCTACAGCATCTGGCACAAATTCTGGGGCTTCCTTTGGGAAGAAGCAAGGATACAGCTGTGTCCGGCACCTTAAACTAAGCAGTGCTCCCAGGTTCTCCAATGTAGACTTCTGCTACACCCATGTGTAATTATAAGCCTGGGAACATGAAGAGCTTCTATCCCGTCTGTATCAAGGAATGCTGCTTGCATTGACATTGTCCACGCTGAGCTTGCTAGCAAAGTGGAGTCTGCAGCCAACTGTGTATCATGTATTAACACGCTAAGTAATGTTTGTAAGTGAATTTCATCATTTGAGATATATACATATATATGTATAAAAAGCACACCAAGCTCTGTAACTGTTTAAAACAAGTTTCTGGTTTCCCCCTGTGGCTCTAAACCAAATCTCATTTACAAGTGGGAACGTGCTATTCTGCATAGTGAATACTTGACCTTTCATTTTTATAAAGTAATTTCCAGAAACAATGCCAAAAGCATTAGTGCCACTGACAGGGCGACACTGCAGCATTTCATATGCATATTTTCTTGGGAAAAGTGTCTAGGAAAAGCTGCAGGATTCCAATTAAACTTTATCACCTGACTATGCATGCCCGCAATAACAAGATTGTATATTAATATGACTGTGACCCCAACACATGCAGAGCTGGTCAGAGTTATACATGCTGTGGGCTCCAACACTTCCTCTAGCAGGAAACTCTGCTGGAGAGAGGCTACTTAAAGCAAAGAAATATCTGGAGTGTGATGGTAATGGAATATTAAGTGCTTTACTGATAGGGACTGCACGCAGGTATTGTGTTTAAATGTGTTGTTGAATTGAAGCTTTAGGACTTTTAATTCCATATTTACACTTAACATTTCCCATAGTATTTATTCTGCTATTACATAAATATATCTGTGATGATTATCTCAACTGTAGCTCGGTGTAACCCAAATATTCATTAAAAATTCATTAAATAACCATCATAGGATTGATAGTACTGTTCCTGTTTTACAGATACCTGCAGGATTGTTCTTGACAACAGTGTTCTGACAACATAGTCAGGAGTCTATGACAGGACATACTTGTGATTAACCCTAGATATATCCCACAATACCAAAAGCTTACATTGCCTAAGGTTGCTCACCAACTGATAGTCAGGTCAGTTTAATTCAGCTACCAAGAGATGAATCCAGACAACCAGCTTTAAAATTCAACAAGCCTGAAAGTGAAACCTTGGCCTGTCCAGACTGTTCTTTCATTTCTCCAGAGTATATGCATTTTTCTGAATGAGAAATACCGGTTAGTCTCTAAGGATTTCAAGAGCTTTCAAGTGTGTCTAACAGCCTTTGCAAGAAAAACTGTGTTTTGTCCAGCAGAGGGAGACAGGAGTTTTAGAGAAATGTCATACAAACACCAAGCATAGCAAGGAAGAAAATTCTTTCACTCAGATGTACAGCTATAGATTTCAATACAGATTTTAATTTATAAGACATAATACTCTAGATAATATAGATGGCTAAATATGGGCAAAACCAGATTTAAAATCATAATATAGTGCTTGACACTGATGTAGGATCTGTAGCCTTCATCCACTTCAAGTCTGATCCTGCGCAAATAACAAAAGAAAACACACCTTTTCTAACATGATTTGAAAGTCCTACTGTGATTCTTGATTAAATTTTAAATGCAAAAATATTCAAATCCAACATAAAAATTAGAACAAAACAGCCTTCCCTGCCTTTAAATTATTTGTTATTTGTGTCCACTAGCCTGAGAGATTTCTTGTCCAAGACAAATTTCTGTCAGGTATCTTAAAAATCTGATGCAATTCACTCAGTGAGTTTTTGAGTTACCCACTTCTTTCAAATGTTCCTTCTCTATATACAAATGATCCCTGAAACACTCATTGCAGGGAGAATAAAAAGAGCTAATACACAAATATTAAGGCTTTCCATTAGTTAATAAAATAGAAAATAGAACTTTTGCCAGAAAACAAAGAATTATCTTCAATAAGGAGTATTTTACTAATGATTTTTTTTAACATGAAAGTGTCAAACAGTAAGTGGAAGCATTTTATTTCTTAGATAATCCCTTTGCATTTTTTTCAAGCTAGAAAACCTAACCTGATTTAATGGGAATGAAAGAAGCTATCCTAAAGTAGATCCCACTTGAAGAACAGCAAAAAACCAACACAGACCCAACTCCAGAGTCTGGAAGGCTAACAGAAGAAAACTGTGTTATTATTCATCTGCTTTCTTCAAGTTTTGACTCCATTGTAGAGCTGTTTACCTTTGCTTAACTCCTTTCAGATGTTCTAGTCAGTAACATTTGAGTACCTATGCTCATTCATGTAAGTAGCCATATTAATGTCAAGAACAGCATGGTGTGGCCATGGATAGCCATGAATCATAGCAGCAGCAGGCATTAATGAACAAAATGCAATACAACAAAATACAATAAAATAAAATACAATAAACACAGTGTGTTTTACATGAGGAAACACTTGCTAGCAGTTTGCACTCAGGAAAAAGTTAATGGAAACCTGGACGAAGCTCTTTGCAGAGAGTGCCTGTTCTTTTTTTAGAGTGGTCCAGTAAATCATGATCCCAGACCAGAAACCCACTCCGTGGGCCATCCAGTTCAACTCTCACCTGCCAGTTTTACAACAGGACAAATGCATCACCCATTGCATACTTCAAAAGCAGTTTTAAAGCTACAGGCAGTGGGTTTCAATCTCACTCCAGTTTATCTGGCCCAGTGCACTGTTCATCAGGTACTCAGATTCACAACTACAACAAAAGAGAGCCACTTGATAAGCAGCTCTTTGTTTTTCCTTTGTGCAGACACACCAGCTGATGTGTTCTGGGGATTACTGCATTATCAGGATGGTTGCATAACTGAAAGGGGAACTGAAAGGGAAATGAATACCATTTCAAACCAGCAAATGAACTTCCAGGAGTAGGTATGAGAAGGACAAACAGAATCAGCACAGGCTTAACAGAAAGAGGAAAACAGCAAATCCTCCCATGACAGAACTTGGAAGTAATGGTCACATTAAAAAAAAATAAAAGAAAGAAAGAAAAAAAATCCAACCAAAAAACCAACAAGACAATAACACAAGCAGAAGAAGAAATATACTTTAACCATATCTTTTCTGCTTATTCTGTGCTATTTGTTAGCTCTGTCATTGCGAGCCTTCAGAAGTAAAACCTGATGTCAAAGCCAGAAAAAGATCAAATGACTGTCTGAAAGCCAATCAAGCAGTCTTCTTGATTTCTTGGTTTGTTTCCTGATTCTTTGGAAACTTTTCCTAAAATCATAAAGGGAATGTTGAACCAATTCACTGACTTGCTGAAAACAGAACAATCACCCAGCCCCTCAGCTGGGACCCCCTATGTCTATGATGTTAGTTGTGTCAGGAAAGTCATTGCCTGAATGTGGAACAAAGGGTGGAATTCTGTGGCAATTTATTCAGTGAAATTGAGATAAAGGAGTCTTTTTACCTAAATTCACCTGTCTAAAAATTAGGTATCTGAACAAAGCCAGCTATAGAACTAAAGGCTGGCAACCCCAAAAGCTGATTCTTCCCTTCCTAAAAGAGGTGCACATATCAAAGAAAGAAAACCTGCTCAGGTGGATGGCAGTTTGCAATTTGGGTCAGGAAAGCTTCCATAGGTCTGTCATGGGTTCAGCAGCAGCAGTCATTTTTCTCCTTCTTGGTAGCTGGTGCAGCGCTGTGGTTTTGATTTTGGGCCTGGGAACAGCGCTGATAACACCAGTGTTTTCAGTCACTGCTTGGTAATGTTTTGGTCTGGCCAAGGACTTTCTGAGCCTCATGCTCTGCCAGGGAGGAGGGGAAGCCGGGAGGAAGCAGAGACAGGACACCTGACCCAAACTGACCAAAGAGGTATTCCATGCCACAGCACGTCATGCCCAGGATGTAAAAACAGAGAGCAGAGACCCGGAAGGGTGGGGGTACACTGTTTGGTCGGGCTGGGTACAGGTGATGAGCGATTGTATTCTTTTCCCTTGTATTTGCCTTGTCATTATTATTATTGGTGGTAACAGTAGTGGTCTTGTGTTATACTTTAGTTACTAAACTGTTCTTATCTCAACCTGTGGGAGTTGCATTCTTTTCGATTCTCCTTCCCATCCCTCCAGGAGCGGGGGGAAGAAAGAGGGGGGAGTGAGTGAGAGAGCAACTGCGTGAGTTATAGAGGCTTAAACCACGACAAGGTCCTTAATAGTTTTTGCTACCATGTAGGCCTAGAAACACCACTGAAGATGGGAGTCTCATGTCTAAAGACCTTGTGTCTTCTGTTTGATCAGCTCATCTTGGGAGCCATCTGTCTGAGTGCAGACATCTAGAACACAGCTACCTCTGCCCAAGCTAGTCATCTGTATACTTGCTGGAGAAAAAGGAGCACTTCTGATTGTACAGCAAATTTTTAAACTAGTTAGAATCACTGAATAATGCAAGTTGGAAGGGATCTTTGGTTTCCATTCTGGTCTAAAACCCCAGCTAAAAGCAGGGCAAATTAAGACTGGTCTTGTCCAGCTGATCAGATGAATGAACTCTGGAAATGTCAGTTTCTCCCAGTCAGCCATAAAGGCAACCTGGATTTTTCATTCAGGGGTAAACATCTGCATTTGTTTCCTTTTAAATTTACACATGAATCCTGCTCTGAGCATCCATACACCTGAGGGATTAATAATATGAGTGCTGTGATAAGCACAGAGCACAGCAATCATGGCCACAGTGATTCAGAAGCAGCTGAGAGACACCCACACACTGATTATGAGGGAAACATGTGTGCCATAGACACCTAAAGTCACTTTGGGCATTTATACCTCCTGCTGTTCCTCATTTTCAGTGTTCTGAGGTTCCTGGTATGACCACGTAAAAGGATGGTGGGAAGCAAAAGACAAACACCATATTCTCTACCTCTTCCATGAAAACATGAAGGAGGTAAAAGGCTGAAGGTATGTTTATAGAGCTCTGAAATTTAGAATTCCAGTAGATTCTACCTACAATCAACAGTTTTCTGTTATAATGCCAGCCCTATCAGTAAATCTTCCAATAACCTGATGTTTTCACTCTGACAATTGCAAATTTAACACTAAGTTTGATTTCTTTGTTTTTCCTGTCTCTGTATTTTAATCCCATTTTATTTTCTCTGCAGAATCCAAAGAAATTCAGAAGATTCTGAAGTTTCTGGAGAAGAATGTAAATCAGGAAGCTCTAAACAAGATAGTTCGTAAACCTCATTTCCAGTAATGAAGGAAAATCCTATGCCAAACTATACTACAGAGTTTCAAGGAATAATGGATCTCTTTGTCTCACCATTCATGAGACAAGGTACTGAGGTTTGTTACTGTCATTGACTCTGTCTTCCTGGTTGTCATTCTGTTTTGAAATGAGCCTTGAAGAACAAGTATTTAGTGAGTCACGGCTAATGGGCTTCAGGAAATACTGGTAAATTAATATTTTCTCTTTTTTTGCTTTGCTGTTCCTAGGGGTTGGCAGAGACTGGAAGAATTATTTCACTGTGCCACAGAATAAGAAATTTGATGAAGATTGTAAGAAGAAAATGGCTGATAACTTTCTTAGTTTTCAAACGTAATTGTGATTACTAGCATGGGAATTACCCTCTGCAATCTTCAGCCTTTTCCATTTTATATATTTTGCTTTTCCTTCACAAAATTCCTGTGTCCTTAAGAATTTAATGTCCCTCTTTCACACACCGCTGATTATTCATTATCATGGAGTGCCCAAATTATGAGAAAGTTTAGGTTTCCCTGAAGAAAATAACGCTCCTGGCTATTTCTCATTCATCCCCCCCACAGTACCTTTTAGCATGGACAAAAATATTTCAGACATGCTTTGAGATTTTGTCTTTCTAAAACTGTAGATGATATTGCTGGCATTTTCAAATCAACTTCTAACAGAAATTAGTAACCAATGTGAAAGAAGGTGTCAAAAGAGTGCAACGGGTGTGGTATTATATGTTATTCACGTGTTGTACAAATGTTGATCAATAAGTAACAATAAACAAATTTAAAAGTGGTCAAGTATAAACAGAAGCACATAAAGTAGACTCTTTCCTTTTTTCTCTAGTTTTAGGCCAGACATTGTAAACTCCATTGAGATGAAAGCAACATTTCCAAAACCACCAAACACCCATTAGCTCCTTCGAGCTTGTGGGAAATTAACTGAAGTGATTTGTAGCCCACTTAATTACTCTGAATGTCAGAAGGAAAACAACATAGACTACAGCAGCTGGAGGAAAATACTGTCCTAGTCTCATTTAGTCTAGTTCAGTCTAGTTTAACACAGAAAATGTTTGCTGGGAGTATTTTCTCGTCGGCCTGTGGCGAGTTCCAAGGATTTAGTAAGAGGAGCAGCTTCAATATGCACAGTCCATTTCAGGATACCTATTTAATAATGTCTAAAATTAACTCAGTTCTCTGAAGGGCAGCGGTATCTTGCATCAAGTTTGAAAAGAAATGGGAGGCTTCCTATTAAACACAGAAGCTACATTGTCAGTTCCTGGCCCACCGAGTTGCCCCCAAAATGCAGGAAACACTGAGACCAGAAACACACATTTGCTACACTAGTGCAAAGGTAGGCATTTGAAGGGCTTTAGGTCAACAGAAATTCCTGCACACACAAAAAAAGGATGTCTCAGTAAATTGACTGCCTGAGAAAAAAATTATGTGGCAGAAGCACAGATGTTCATCACAGGCAGGCTAAATATCAACCTGTGGAGCTTTCTGCTGCTTGTTTGCTCTTTGTTTATGATTAACTTGATATGCTATCTTACTATTGCCAGTATGAGGAAAAGGCGTTGCCTGCTCTTGGGTTGCTCCATGAAATGTGAGTCACATCAGTTTGTCAATCCAACCCTCTTCACTCAGTGTCATAAGAGACATCAGTAAATGGAAAACACACTTAACCCACTAGCTTGGTGATATTTTATGAGTAGCGCTGTACAAAAGGTCCCACAGATAACCTATTTGCTCACCCTTTGAAATCGCTGAACCTATCAGAACTGCAAAATGCTGATGGTGGCTGAAGCCTAGTCTGAAAGGGAGCTGCACAGCCACTGCAAGGCTAGAGGCGTCATACAGTAAGGGAATTACACTGGGGAAGTCACCTTTGCTCTCACTTCCTTAAGTAATGCTTCACACAGCTGCAGTTCAGCTGCTCTGAAAAACATAAAAAGTAGCACAGATCAGAGTGCAGTCCTATTAAAAAAGGGGTGGGAAAAAACACTGGATGTGTGGCTCCATAAAAAAAAGGCTTTTCTTATCCTGTTGATATTATCCCAATAAATATTCAAAGGTGGAAATGTTAACCTTTATGACAAAATATAGCTGGCAGGAGGATAGAAATGTGGGATGTTTCCATTTTTTATGCCTTCTCAAGCCACCATAGCTGAGAGAGATCAACGTGTGGATTCAGTCACAATTTTCAAGATGTTATTGATTGCACCAGAGTAAAACAGGGAACAGTGAATTGTTACCAGTGAAAAATGATTGGATCTATAGCTACCAAGAAAGTTTGGGAAAGGGGTTAACAGCTGCATACATCCTCTGATGGGCCTGGAGACTAGCCTGGTTTTGGTTTATTATCGACAGCATGTATAAGCTTCTGGGTATGATAGGAGCCTACATCCAGAGCACCCTTAACTTACATATCTTTACATTTGCCAGTCATGTACAGAAGAACTTTAGATGATGTGTTTGTATAGAGAGACTGGTAACTAATACCAACATACATTGGTAAGAGTTTTAATTTATTTTACACAAGATACTGTAATAGTGTACATATTCAGGCGGATTTTAAACTGCATTTTAAACTACTGACAAGCTGCTGGTGCAAACAAGCAACTCTCTTTATGGCAACAGAGCTCTGTATAGAACTGTAGTTGACATATGTCCTGAATATATACCTATGTTTTATTTTCATCCAGTTACCTAGGTGCATGATTTTACTAACTTTCTTACACAGATGCAACTTCCGTCAGATAAAAAAGGACTTGTGTCAGTTCAATGCAATCCCACAACAACTTCTTCAGTGCTGCTTGTTTCTTCCACAAAAGCATACCCACAGAGTTCGGATAGCAGAGAAATTTTGTTACTCATCTCTAACAAATGTTTGAAAAAGTGTTGCTTAATACATATTAACCATCCACATGGTTCTGCTTTATAACTGTGTATTAACAACTACCAAAACAAATCCCCTCAAGGAACGACTGAAGACTCCTGACTCAATATAGATTTAACAGGAACTGCTGTACCATTTCTAGGGTAGTCATGACCACTCTTTAGCTTGACTCAATAGCAACTAGGGGAGACATTTTACTTTCATGTGGAATGCAAACATTTAAGAAGAGGGCAGGATTCTGTAGTTACATTGCAAATAAAAGACATACTAGGGCCAATGCAGTGCCTCTCCGGAAGCTATCATTGGGAGAACTGGCTACCCTGGATTTGGAGAAGGCTGATATTCTTAATGACTTCTTTCCCTCAGTCTTCACTGGCAAATGCTCTGACCACACCACCCAAGTCTTGGAAAGCAGATGCAGGGACTGTGAGAATGAAGACCTTGGGCCCACTGTAGGAGAGGATCTCGTTTGAGACCATCTTAAGAACCTGAATGTGCACAAGTCCATGGGACCTGATGAAATCCATCCGCGGGTCCTGAAGGAGCTGGCAAATGAAGTTGCTAAGCCACTGTCCCTCATATTTGAAAAATCATGGCAGTCAGGTGAAGTTTCTGACGACTGGAGAAAGGCAAATATGACCCCCATTTTCAAGAAAATGGATGACCTGGGGAACTACAGACCAGTCAGCCTCACCTCTGTGCGTGGCAAAATCTTGGAGCAGATTCTCCTGGAAGGCATGCTGAGGCACATGAAAAACAACAAGGTGGTTGGTGACAGCCAGCATGGTTTCACTAAGGGAAAATCCTGCCTCACCAATCTGGCAGCCTTCTATGATGGGGCTACAGAACTGATGGACAAGGATAGAGCAGTTGCTGTCATCTACTTGGACTTGTGCAAAGCGTTCAACACTGTCCCGCATGACATCCTTGTCTCTAAATTGGAGAGACATCAATTTGATAGGTGGACCACTCAGTGGATAAAGAACTGGCTGGAAGCTATGAATGCTCCACCCCTGGCGGTGTTCAAGGCCAGGTTGAAAGGAGCCTTGGATGACATGGTTTAGTGGGAGGTGTCCCTGCCCATGGCAGGGGGGTTGGAACTAGATGATCTTAAGGTCCTTTCCAACCGTAACTGTTCTATGATTTTATGATTCTAAGAAATAGAATGGAAGAATTACCAAGCTTCAAAAAATTAAAGAAGACAAAGAAGGGAGCTGTTCCACCTTCTTAGCTAACATTCAAAGACAGAGAGACACAGCTTTCTTTTCCACTACTTTTACTGTAGATGACCTGTTTCTCCAGTTAGGAAACAGACTGTGGACAGGAAGTAGTTTTTATTTAATTTGTCCTAACCATATATACCTATAATATATACATTGTATAGTTTTTATGATTTATGTGAACATGTTCACAAAGAGGCTTATCTTTGCAAGGTTAATAATTAATTCTGGCATTTTCCTGAGGTGCATTAACACTGTATCTTAAGCCTGGACTGAAGCTTCCATTTCTGGCACATCCTCAATGAAAAATGCTAGCCCTGTCTCAGTGTAGGCTGTAGGCGAGCCTAGAGGCACACTGAGAAAGCTAAGCCCTTCATACTCATAGGATGCAACCAAACTGTGCTACCAGACCTAAAACCATGGGCTTAGGCTGGATAACAAGGCTCTGCTGTCCTCCAGACCAAGCACAGTCTTAGGCACTGAGTAGGTGGATCAGGAATGCTGTCATTCAGCAGTATCCTATGGTTAATGATGAAGAGGCAAATTACTCACAGATTATTTTGCAGAAGGGCTTTGGCACAGTCTGCTGCAGAGGCAGTTGGTATTTATCAGCACTGTGAGCTCAGACTGCCTTTAGGACTGTGTGAGGGCTCCCAGTTGAATTATAACTGTCTGCCATGACATGGAGACAGAGGGATTATGTTAACACTGGGTCCTGCTTTGCCCAGGCAATATAGGTATAGGTAGAATTTTAGGTTGCCCACCCGAAAATGAAGGTAACTAATTTTGTTTGCTTGTTAAAATTAGGCCTCTTGATTCCCAGTAACTTGTTATTGTACAATAACCTTCACTCATATGTATTTGCTACTATCTCTGTGTGTGGTTAAAAGGGCTTTTATGTTCTGTTAACAATGGAACAGTCTTTTATAGCCAGACCCAACCTGAAGTGCTCAAACAAAATGTTAGTTTCCTTGGTTTAGTTTTACACAACCTTTCAACAGGCTTGGTGGGCTTTGTAGATGAGTAATAGAACACCAAACCTCTTACTGGTGTTTCCTATAGCATTTGAAGACCAGAATTAAGGACTAAAGATACAATTTATTTTTTTAATACCTAACCAAATCCTTTACACACAAAGTAGCATCAAGATAAATACAAATGACAGTATTGCCCTTGCATCTTATTTACTCATATAAACATTTGGATTAGCCTCCCCTTTTACACTTTCTTAACCTTTTCACTGTTCCTGTAGGCTCTACCATACCACTCCAGTGGGAACCTACTGAACCTGAACCCAAACCAACAAAATGGGCACAGTCAGCCAAATAATTTATGGTTCATTTGCATGAGGCAATGGGAATCCTTTAAGTTTACAAACTTAGAAGAATAGTTAATACTGTTAATTCATATCCTGCTTTTCTTTACACTAATTTGGCGTGCAGAACTGCCATAAAAGTAGCTCAAAGCAAGAATGCTGACTAGCCCAGCATGGTTCACAAGCAAGAGAGTTTGTGATCTTCAGAACCTGCTGTAAAGGCAGATTCTACAGTGGCAAGTATTTAAAACATCAGCACTTGTATGCTGGAAACACATTCCTCAGTTGCAAAATTACAGTAATTTCCTCATTCTGTGCTCTTCAGAATATTCTTGCAGGTCTAATAATTCCAATGACAGTGAATAAGCATTTGCACCCTGCCTTGATGTAAGGGCTAATCACAGCGCTGTAGGACTTGGCTTCTCAATGAAAGCAGGATTTAATGTTTGCTATGCTCTGCCTCAACAGATCTCATTAACATCTTGGCAATCTTGTTTTACATATAAAATTATATTTAAATAGATGAACTAATTTTCTTTTACAAAGATAATAAAATAATGGAGTATATGAAGCACATAAATTATTCTTGTTTTTTCTCTTATCTTGTCTCAAATTAGCTGCATGGAGTATTTATATTAATTTACTGGCTCCTTCTGGATAAGTGAGACATACAATTCTTGAACTGTTTAAGAGAATCATGCAAGACTGTTGCTGGTATGAACTGGCATTTTTCCCCACAAAATATGGAGAAACTTGCACTATACAATGTAACAAACTGAAACAATCAACAATCAAAACCCTCAATCTTTTTTTCTTCTACTTATTCTAGAACCTTTTCTAATTCTTCTACCATTCCCTAGCCAGAATAGTTTGCAATTGCTGTTGCAATTCAGGACCAGAATGAAAGACTATCAAAACAACCTTTTACAACAATTGTAATTCTACTGCACAAAATGGAGGGGATGTGAAGGGAGAACTGGCCTGTCTCTGCCAAATACCTGTCTCACAGAAGTAGGGAGCTCTGGGAGCGGGGGCTGATTGCTTCCTAGCCAGGATCAGTTTTAGAAAGCTTGCAGTGAGTGAGACAGTAGTTGATTGTCTTCAGTACAAACACATCTGAAGCCCCTTTATGTGTCTGCCTTGGACAATCTCCAAAATCAATTTCCTTGTAGGCTAAGTCAGGAGATGACTCAAGAGCTGGATCGTAATGCATTTTCTAAGGACTGACAGAAGGAGCAAGTTTTACATGAAACATTTTTTTCTGTGGAGTTTTCAAAAGAGAAGGTAAGCTTTCCTGCAGTGCTCAGCCCAACACTCAGCTTCAACTGGGGGCTGACCTGGAAGGACAGAGCTGTGCAGTATGGTAGAGCTCACTGTCAAAAGCTTTTGCTACAGGGTGGTTTTGGAAGGTCTGTATCTAGAAAAACTCTCCTTAAAATTGTGTGAAACTCCCATGGTTAGACCACAGCAGCACAGGCATAGGTACCCAGTGCAGTCTCCCAGAGTACATAGGGAAACAAAGAATTCAACAGTTTAGTGCCCTGTGGGGCTCCTAAAAAGTACAATAGATAGAAGTAATGGAAAAAACAGCTTCTTGTGGTTTGTTTCTTGTCAGCGACCTCTGCGAGAGCATGGAACGGTATGCTCCTGCTGCAGTTGTGTACCTGCATAACTACAGTATTAAAAACACACATATATAATGTACACTGAATGCATTGGAGGAAAGAAAAAAAGACAAGGAAATAATTTCTGAGGTGCGTGTGAAGAACTTCTCTGCCTTTTGTCACTATTTGCCATTTGAATTTAAAAAAAAATGACAAGAAGCGGACTTGGAAAAATGCAAATTATTTTTCCCCAAGAGCAGCATTTTGACTAACATGACCCTCTTTTTTCATTAAAATATTGTCTCATGACACCACAATTCATTTTGTGTTATTCAGTATTTATCCAGTGAACTGTAAACAGAATAATAGAGCTATATTGTTTTTCCCAGGCAACTTCTCATTAAAAGGCAATTACTTATCACAGCAGGCCAAAAATAACTCAGGCACTACCAAAGTGCATGCACGACTACAATAAAAGATATATGCACTTTAAAATAGGTAACGAACACCTACCCAAATGGTCATAAAAGTGTCTGTTACAAAAAAATGAGCTACAAGCCATTATACTTGCTTATGCTGTTTACTCTGGTAGTCTTTCACACTCAATGTTTGATAAAGAGAATCACAGAATGATTTGGTTTGGAAGGGACGTTAAAGCTCACGTAGTTCCGACCCTGTCATGGGCAGGGACACCTTCCAGTAGACCATGTTGCTCAAAGCCCTGTTCAGCCTGGCCTTGAACACTGCCAGAGATGGAGCACTTACCACTTTTTTGGGCAACCTGTCCCAATGCCTCACCACCCTCACAGTAAAGAGCTTCTTCCTTACAGTTAAACTAAGTATCCCCTATTTAAGTTTGAACCCACTGCTCCCTGTCCTATCGCTACAGCCCCTGATGAAAAGTCCCTCTCTGGCATCCTTGTAGGCCCTCTTCAGATACTAAATCACAATAATATTATAACCTCAATAACTTAATCACTCTGTGCTTCCATCAAGATACTAAAAACAGGGTCTTTAATCCATCAGTGCCTGCCTGAGCACACAGCTGTTCACTTCCTCATCTCCTCACGGTGACAGTGAGACACGCTTCCCTCCTAACCAGCTCCCCGCACCCTCAGGTGCCCTCGCAGTGGCTCGTGCCCCCACGAGCCCAGCAGCACTGGAAATGGCGGGGCGCGGCCGCGCTGCAGCAGTACCCCTTCCCTTGTGCCGCTGTCACCACACGCCTGCACCCCCTGGCTCGGGCCGGTGCGGTTAGCCTCCGAGGCGGCCTGCCGCAGCACACCCCGCACTAAGTGAGCGTCAGCTCCGCACCGCCGCCCCAGATCGAGGCCCCTGCCACCCCTCGCCGTTACACCGGGGCGCGGCTGGGGGCGGGCCGGGGTGGGTAGGGGGCGGGACTCAGGTGACGGACGTTCCCTGACCGCCCGCCGGCTCGGCGCCGCGTTACCGGCGTGCGGGGATGACGGAGGCGGAAGTGGGTCGGGGAGGATGTAGCGGTGCTGACGGCGGCTGCGGTGCCGCCGCCGCGCTCTTCCCGCCCCTGCAGCCAGCCGGCCCCGCCATGGAGGTAAAGGGGCGGCAGGCGAGGATGAGGAAGGCGGGGAGAGGGTTGTGCAGCCGCCGGGGAGGGGGGGGAGTCGGTAGCTGAGGAAGTGGGGGGGGGGGGGGGGGGGGGGACGCACGGCGTTGGGCTGCAGTACGCGGTAGGTGCGCACCAGGCTCTCCGTCCCCACTACACCCCCTTTCGTGTGCAGCCCCACTACGGCGGCCGTTGGCGCGGGTCCAGCGCCTCCTCTGCGCCTGCCCGCGGCTCGGTGTAGCCCCTTTGGGCGGCTGCGCTGAGAGACGGTACGATGGGCGGCCCGCCTGCGCAAGGGGTGTGGGTAGGAATGAGCGCTCCGGTCCCGGCCTGCGGCAGTGTGGGCGCCGGTGCGGGCTCCAGGGCTTGCTTAGTGCCTCCTGGGAGGAGGTGGGGATGTCATCCTGTTGGCGCGGCGGGGGGAGATCAGCTGGTGCCTAGTCACGGGAAGAAACACTCGGATGACAGTGTGTTGCGTGGTTGCACTTTAAAAGTACCCACGGGTGCATAAGTGTTCCTTTTCTGCTGAGATGATCTCATGTGTTCACAGTATGTTAACTATGAAATGTCTCCCAACACAAGCAAGTAAAATTACCGAAGTATGTGTATCTAGTGTAGCTTTCATAAACACCAAGGCAAATCCAAAGGCAGCCTTGGAGAGGTTAAAACTCCTACATGAAAGTAACTCACCTGGGTGGTGAAGTGCTGGCACAGGTTGCCCAGAGAAGCTGTAGGATCCCTTCCAACCCAAACCATTCTGTGATTCTATAATTCTGTGGTAGTTTCTGAGCTGCATGAAGTCTAATAGAGGTTTAATGCCTCCGCTGTCTGAAGTAATAACAACTCAAAAGATGTTTTGATGTTGCTTGGTATGAGTGGAGTTGGTGGTGTCTAAAAATTGCATGCTGCTCAGAAAGTCACTGTTCATAATGGTCATTACTGCCACAGTTTGCATCAAAGTCTAGTATATTGCATTTATGTATCAGTTAGGCTTTCTAGGAGTATGTTAAGCTATTGCAAAAGTAAAGGGTGGATAGCAATTAAAGTACACAGAACATGATAAACTGGCTTAGAAACATCTTAGTGTAGTTAGAGTAGGTTTTAAATTAAATATGTGCATGTGTATGTGTGTGTATATATACGTATTGGTAAAGCATGAGAGCATGCCCTAGTTTCAAAATGGTTGAATGAAAACTTGCAGGATTCAGTGCTTGGAATTGTGCTTGCTATCTGCTGACTCACATCTCAGATGCACCTAATCAATGAAAATATTAGGATTTTTTTATTAGCTCATCTTCCTTATTGTTGTTCAATTCAAATGGGTGAAACCCTCTACATTCTACGAGCTTCTTGTAGTTTATGTTACCAGAACAGCAAAACTAGATGTGTTGTGTTACATGATACATAGTTCTGCCCCTCTATGTATTAGCTTAAAGGAGAGTAAAAGTAATGTGTAGATCCATCTGACCAAACTGTAGCATGAAGAGACATATGCTATCATTTTCTAAACAATACATACAATTTGTTATACTTAATTACACTGTGGAAGCATACTGGTTGTAGGGACTGTTTTACTACCTGCAGTGCTGAAATATTATGGATGTAAATGTTGACACAGCTTTGCATACCAGGGAAATCTGAAACTTAAATTATATAGCTTTTTTTTTAATGCAGTTTTTATGTTTAACAGGCACATTATTTTCTAATAAGTTTCTCTTTGCCATCTCAAAAAAACCCACCAAACCAAAACCACAAACCTCAAGCCATTGTGATTCAGAAAGAGAAAACTAACTGCCTTAGTCCTTGGTTTGTACCTGAGCTCATATTTCTGATGACCTTTCTTATTATCTGTATCAGCTGTTCTCTCTAAGTTGGTGGTGGTTCTCCATTCTAGCAGTGTTTAGATCCAGTTTCTGCTATAAGGTGGATTTTTGTCAGAATAAAGAGGGTAGCCAAATAAATTGAAGGTATGTGTACATACTTAGCTATATAAATGCAAACACCAGCTATATAAATCCGCAAATAATTATATGTGCACCCCTTCGCTCTTATTCAGACATATACACACAGGCTAGTAGGAAGGAAAAAGTAGTGTAAAGGTCAGAGCTTGGAAATGCTACCCTTGATATATTGGAAGTGTCTGTTCCATATTCCTTTTCCCTATCTCTGTTATATGACTTTCTTCATGTTCCTGAATATAGGTAAGCATATATCATATAAACCACTGCAAAGTAGCGTAGTCTCCCAGATTAGATTTGTGGAAGTTTACAGTAGAATGCATTATGCATGTATGTTAGGATTAGAGAGCCCAGAATTTACAGAGCCTTTTCAAATATGTGTCAGGCCAGGACTTCTTGTGCTAACCAGTGTGGTTTTCTAAGGAAACATAGTGTGTGGGGGAGAGTTGTGTTATATTTTGCTCAAAAGAGCCTGGGCTTTGCAGGGTCTTTTCAATTCTTTTCTTTAGGCTAACAATTTTAGTGATAACTAGTGTAATGTGTGTTTAAGAAAGAAAGAAAAAGAAGTTGAGGGGTATATATGGATGAAACGTTCCCAAAGTTTGATTTAACTGCTACTCCTCTACATGTTTTTTCTATTCATGCCTTTTTTTAATGAGTCTTTTAAGAACAAGATAGTGAGCCATGCCTTTATAACCTCTTGTAAATAGAATGCTTTTTGAGTAGTGTGTCAACTCTAGCTATCAGTTTGGTAATGGACTCTTAAGATCAGATCATAGTGGTTTGGAAATCGGGAGTTTTCTGTTCTGCTGTTGTATTGTACTAATCACGATATATGTCTATCAGATATTTTTTTTTTACATTATCCTTCTGACTAGTTCTGCAAATATGTTTGGTTTTTTTTCAAGCTCTCACTATATTCGGTTATTCTTGGTGTTTGCAGCTTTCAGTTCTTTCAGTAGTCTTACATTCAAAAGTTCAGGTATCGACCATAGTGCTTTAATTTGTTATAGGTCCAAGATGCTGGGCAAGAGATGGTGGCATCTTCTGTCACACCGGGATCAGGCAAATCAAAGGTAATCAGCCCTCACAAATGTAATTTATTTGGGTAGCAGTAGTTGAAAGGGTTACAACTTAGCATGCAAGCTGTGACTAATAGGAAGACATAAAGGTATTTTTAAACAGTTCCCTGTCTTCTAGACTTCTTGAAAAAAAATGATTAATAAACACTAGGCAAAGGTGTTTTGAAAAATATATGGGGGGAAATAAATCTCTTATTGATATGTTCACTTCCTGTTATATTTTATAAAATATCAGTAGCGTGCAGTTTTGGCAACAATGTGTTTCATAACGTGCACGTCAATGTTACAGCATGCTGTTTTCAAAGCACTGTTTGAAGTATATTACTGAATTGTAACCCATCCCAAGTGGATTTCCCTGTCTAACTGATGCTGCCCACTTCTGTGTTCTAGAATGATTTTTGAAAAGGACAGCATTAGAGGTAGTTTCTGTTACTGCTCTTGAAAACAAAATTTGATAACAGAACAGCAGTAACTTGGACTGTTACTGTTCTTTCAAATGTGTCCGAAGACAGTTTCTTGTCCTAAAATTTAGCTTCTTGGAGTTAAATACTAAAATGCCCTGCTTTCTATTTATCTCTAGATCAGAGGAAGCTGGTTTCTCTAATACATACTTTTTTTACAGCTGGACACATTACCCAAAGAAGATCTCATCAAGTTTGCAAAAAAGCAAGTGATGCTTATACAGAAAGTGAAGTCAAGATGTACAGGTACCTTAATGGGAAGAGAACAGTTTCTGCCTTAATGCTTGATAATATCAGACCTTTCCAAATATCAATGCATATTTTTGCTAGGTAGATTTTAATGCTAGTTTCATTATTTTTTTGTGGGAGGGTAAGGACTGAAGTCCTTTAAGCAAGGAAGGGAAGAAAAAGAAGCATTGCTTTTGTCAAGTATTAAATTAATTCTGATCTGGCAGTGTGGCATGATGGAACAATGTAGTTTGTGCAAGAGTTGAAATGCGACTTGTCATTGTCTGTTCCCCATATCAGTTGCAGGGATACCTGTTGCTTTTCAGGAAGCAGATGGGAGGGGGAATGTCTCTGACAGATTTTTGCATAATTAGTACTGTTGTAGAGTACAATGGCTTCTTCAGAACGGTTAGCTACATTATATTTGATCATTTACTGCTTTAGCAAGAAATTGTAAAAGTATCAAACAAAATTTTGTGTTAACTAACTAAAACTATCCTGTGTAGATCTATGCTCTCGTATACTGTTCTCCTCTCTGCTGTCTTTGTATAGTGGCCCACTATTTGGACTGGTGTCATTTCCCCTTGTTTGGAGTTACAGTTATGCTAACTGTTGGTAGCTTCCCGGTGAAACAGTAAGGATAGGTTGGGCTATAGTAGGCCTTTCCTCAGTGGCGTTATTCATGAGGTCTTGTTCTTCTGCCTGCTGCCTATTTATAGAGAGCCAGTAGGAACTGAATATCTTTTCTCTGGCTTAAATTGATCATGAAATAGAAGGGAAGATCATCGTCAGACTGATTTCTATCTGTTGTCCCTCTACCCAAACAAGGAAGTTTTGCTTCCTTAGGAAACCATGCTAAATGTCAAGACCTGAGAAGTAATAGTCTCTTTCCATTAGCCCCTTCTGTAATTCAGTAAAAAAACCCCACAAAAATTGATGAAATAAAAGATGTTTCTGATTTGAGTAGGAGCATCATTAGGCACTGGATTTACATTTAATTTGCTGCTGTGAAGGAGCATTGATTCATGCTATGAAATTTCTATACTTTTTTTTTTGGTTTTTTAAGAACTAGAGAAAGAAATTGAAGAGCTCAAATCTAAAGCAGCTACTGGAGGAGCTGATGATATTATTCAGGTAGGAATATGTGGTGGATTTTTAATGCATTACACAATGTTAGCTGAAGTAAATAGAAATAATTTGGTAAATAGTAAATAGCTTTAAAACTGTTGTTCCAGTTGAATGTAATAAATTTTTGGAAATTCATGACTGTTCCTAAACTCTCTTTTTAATTCCTTCCTCCAGTTCTCAGAAGACACTTGATATTGTGAGGAATAGTACAGAATTGTACAACTTTCTCAGCAAGACTTTTTCCTTGTGTAGCTGGTTAGACAGGCTTTTGTTTATTTTAGAATGTCCACTGTGGAAAGACTTCAGCCATTTAGAAAACTCCTGAGAGTCATTCAGTGAGATCAGAAACCCATAATTAAAGTTGCATGCCACAAGAAATACTTTGAGAAAAGTAACAGGAATTTTTAAGTGGCAAGAATATCTGTCTTTCTCAAAGTAAGGATCATAGACAACATATGAAAGTAAAAATTGGTAGTGAGGAGGAATTTATCAACTGGGAAATCGTTTTTAATAATTTGGATGGAGATTTCTTTTCTACAGAAGGGGAGCTCCCACCACCACCAGGAAATAAAATATTACCTCATCAGAAATACAGTTTTGAACAGAAACTGTTATTCAACATCATTTGTTTTAGTCTAGCTATTCCAGATCTGCTATATTTGGGCTGAAAATAATTTTTAAAATTGGAGTCATTGTTTTGATTGACAAAGTCATTTAAGCATATGCGAGTTCCTGCAGTTTGCAAAAATTTATCAAGCTTCCAATGTTAGGAATTCTTTTTTAAGTGATCTTTCTCCCTAAAATTAGGCTCTCACAGAAAGACTGGATGTTGTACTTCTGGAAAAAGCTGAAACTGAGCAGCAGTGCATAGCTCTGAAAAAGGAAAATGTTCAAAGAAAGCAAGAAGCAGAGGTACTGAAATGAACAGTAGAACATTACTAAAATATTTCAGAATTACGTTTATTTTTACTGTTTAGTTTTACTTGTTGTGCGTTTCACTTTCATTTTAATCTTTTCCTTCACTTACCTGTTTTACCTAAAAAAAAAAAAAATCCCTATAGGCTTCATATGTTAAAGCCCATCTTCTAAACCTCTTAATTTATAGTTTTTAAAGAAATGAAGGTAGGATGAGAAAGTTGGGGCTGTTCAGCCTGGAGAAGAGAAGGCTGCGTGGAGATCTAATAGCAGCCTTCCAACATCTGAAGGGGGCCTATAGGGATCCTGGGAAGGGACTCTTCATGAGGTACTGTGGTGATAGGACAAGGGGTAACGGGTTCAAACTTAAACAGGGGACGTTTAGATTGGATATGAGGAAGAAATTCTTTACTGTAAGGGTGGTGAGGCACTGGAATGGGTTGCCCAAAGAAGTTGTGAATGCTCCATCGCTGGCGGTGTTCAAGGCTGGATTAGACATTAGCCTTGGGTGGCATGGTTTAGTGGGATGTGTCCCTGCCCCTGGCAGGGGTGTTGGAACTAGATGATCTTAAGGTCCTTTCCAACCCTAACTATTCTATGATTCTATGACAATAAATATTAAAAATGTTATATGCACCAGCTAGATCCACAGCTGTTCAAAAAGAATTCAGTCTGTACATTAGTTGCCTACATACATGACAGCTTCAATCAGGCAGATCTGTCCTTCTGTAGGAAATACAAGGTTTACATTCAGGTGTTCACAGGAAGGAGCCTGTCAGCCAAGGCATCTATATTATGTCAGTAATCTCAATTGATAATGAAATCAAGAGTGAATTGCTTGCAACTGATGAACATTGTTATATTCCACATACTTGCCCTAATAGCAATTTGGTCTTTAATACATTATCAGAATAGCTGCTAGAGCTGAAGTCTGTCATGAGCATTTTGTGAAGTTATGCTGGTAAACATGATTTAATACTTAGCTTTCCTTTCGCATTCTACATTCTCATTCATTTTTGTCCTCTCTGCAGTGTCTTCTGAATTGAGTTGTCCTAATGTAGTTAGATATTTGAAAACTATAGCAATCTTTAAAACTAAGGACTTCTGTGTGCAAAATTACCAGTCTTTAATAACTTGCCTGTTTGTTTAGGCTGCAGTGGCTAAGACAGAAGAATTGCAGAAGCAACTGGAGCAATCAAGTACTGACTCTCTGGAAGAAATGAAAGCTCTGAAGAGGGAATTAGCAAATGCACAATGTAAACACAATGAAGATTTAGCAAAGCTGCAAATGGAATTAGAAGAACAAGTGAAGAAACAAATGGGGCTGATGGAACATATTGAATGTCTTAGTGAAAGTCAAAAAGAAGTTAAAAGATTACAAGATGATGTCCAAAGAATTAAATCTACTTACGAGGAGCAAATTTTGTGTCTGAGCAAGCAGGTGGAAACTGTGAATGAAGACAAAACCAAAGAAGTGACAAATCTGCAAGAAACTGTGAAAAACAACTCTGAGTGTTACCATAATGAAATAAAAAATCTGAATGAAGAGCTTAAAAAATTAAAAATTGCCCATCAGGAAGAGGTGTCAACATTGATGCGTCAGATTGAAATAGCTTCTAAAGAAAATGAAGAAAAGCAAAGTCAGATAAATCAGTTACAGCACAGTTTGGCAGAGGAGGGCTTAATAAAAGAGAAAAATGCGAAGGATGAAATATGTGCTAGTACTGACCAGCATGAATATGATTTGGAGCAGCTGAGAGAAGTCTTAAATAAAAATGTAGAAAACAAGATAGGCGTTGTAGATACACAAGAAGAACCTTGTGTAGAAGCGACAATGGAAGAAAAAGTTAGGCAGCTGGAGCATAGTTTGGAAGAGCTCCAGTCCCAACATAGTATATTAAAAGATGAGTTAACTTACATGAGCAATGTTAAACTAAAACTGGAAGAGGAAATCCATCACGTAAAGGATGAGTACTTTCGTGAGAGGGAAGACTTGGATTTTAAGATAAATGAATTGCAGCTTACTAAAGAAGACTACTGTTGTGCGATTGAAAAACTAAAATTGGAACTTCAGGCAGCAAGACAGCACTGTGAAACTGCTGTAAAACAGCATAAGTTAGAGACTCAGACTCTGAAAGAACAACATAAGAGAGAAATTGCTGAACTAAATGAAACTTTGTTATCTGGTTCTGAAAAAGAAAAGATGGCGTTAGTTTTTGAAATGCAGGAACTTAGAGACCAACTTGAAAAGCTAACTCAGGAGAAGGAAGAAGCAGTGTCCAGTTACAACAGCCTGAGAGAAACAATGGAAACTCTACAGGCTGAGCTAGGGGAATCTGCTGGAAAGATCAGCCAGGAGTTTGAATCAATGAGACAACAGCAAGCTTCTGATGTCAGTGAACTGCAACAGAAACTCCGGGCTGCTTTCAGTGAAAAGGATGTTCTTCTTGAAACTGTGAATCGCCTCCGGGAAGAAATAGAAAAATTGTCATCTAATCAGACAGATGTAGAAGAGCTTAAGTGTAAAATTCTTAGTCTACAGGAGGAGAATAACACAATATCAAGCTCCATCAACCAAAAAGAGACTGCTATAAAAGAACTGGAGAAGAAGATTGTTTCTCTTACTGATCAGAACAAGGATATTTTAAATGAAGTGAAATGGTTGGGTGAAGAGAGAAAAACCCTTCAGGAAAGCTGCAAGCAAGAACAAGGAAAAATTCAGAAACTTCAGCAAGAAATAGATGTTGCTAACCAGTACAATACTGACCTGAAGAAAAAGGTAGAAGGATTAACGGAGAGACTGAATGAGGCTTTAACTAGGAACAATGAAAATGCTCAAATGCTAGAGCAACTGGAAAACCAGATTGAATCTCTGATGCGTGAAAGAGAGAGCCTTTCATCTGAAGCATATACTCTTCGTGAGGAAAGTAAGAAAATAATTCATGAAAAAGGCAAGTTAAGTGAAGAGCTGGAAAAGATTACCTCTGAAAAAGGTGGTTGGTTGGTGTTGAAAGAGCATTCTGAAAACTTAGAAAAGAAACTACAAATGATGACTGCAGAAAAAGATCATATATCAACGTTACTTGAAAGTGAACAAGAGCACAGATCCCTTGTGAGAACTCAGCTGTACCACTTACTTGAGCAAGTGGGGTCCAGTGTTTCAGGTTACAGTGAAGAGTGTGATTCTCTTACCTTGTTAGAAATTGCAAATGAATACATGTCCAAACTGAAAGAGCAGCAGTGCCATGCTCTGCAGAAGGAGGAGGAAGTTCTTCATTTGCAGCGAGAAGTTGAGAGGCGGGAGGAAGAAAATGCAGCTCAATATACAGAACATAGATCCCTGATTCAAGATTTGGAAAAAGAAAAGAAACTCTTGAAAGAAGAATTGGAAGAAGTGTTGTCTGAAAAAGAAGCACTTCAGTGTGATCTCCAGGAGCTGAAGAATGCCAGTGAGAAAACAAGGATTGAAAACCAAGATCTTTTAGCTAATACTGAAGAGCTTACTCGAAAACTTGCTTTTTATGAAAGTCAAATACAAGAACAGCAAAAAGGATCAGAAAAACAAGACAACTTAAATTTCATTCTGGAACAAAAGGAAACTGAACTTAGAAATGTGAAAGACGAACTGAATTCTCTAAAGGTTATATTTTGTTATTGAAGTATACAGACTAAACCTCTAAAGTCTTCAGAATTAAGGTTCAAAAAATACTTTCAATTCTCTTTTTCTTCTTTTTCTTTTTTCTTCCCTTGGCCTGAAAGTGAGTTTCTCTTCTATAAATATAACACGTTTCTGAGTTTCCTAGCACCTCAAAATCTCCTAATTTCCCCCAGGAATAAGAAACAAAACCAAAGCAATCGTAATGATCTGTTGTCAAAAGTTGCTTGTATTTCAACCTCTCTTCCTATCAGTACCCCTCAGTAATTTAACTAGATGGACTAACCAACCTCATAATCTTTGACCTCTAACTTTCTATGGTTCCATCTCAAACAAAACTCCCGCTTGATCTGCATTATCTACTCCTAACTTCAGGTCCTGGGAATTGATGATTATGTAAAACTGACAGCTGCAGAATTAGTGGTCTCCCTTTTCTTTTTTTTTCCTTGGACAGGATGGAAAGCAGCTGTTAAAAGGTTAGAATGTTTTCCTTTCATCCTAAGTACCCTTTTCAGTTACAAAGCTGATACGAAATTGCACATAAAGAGTTTCTTGGTAGTAAGAATGTAGACATAGTCCAGCTGTAGCTGAAACTTCTGGTGGCTTGTTAGGGGAAAAACGTCACGAAGACATTTTTGTAATATTTATATCTTTTGTTTATAATACAGAATTCAATGGAGACAATGACTGAGAAAACTGATCAACAGTCTTCAGTAGCAGAGCTTCAGGAAAAAATTGGTATCTTTTTCACTGTTCTCTTTCATGTAAACAGTTTGGGGTTTAGGATTGTTAGTTTTTGTTTCTCTGCATAATTGTCCTGTATTTCCTGCAGCCAAGGAAGGTGAGAAGTAGATAATCAATGCAACTTCGTACAATATTCCTTCCATTAAAGATTTAAAATGTTGTTAGCCATCTTAGATTTCATATTTCTTAAGGTCTTTTCTTCCTGTGTGCATATGGCTGTAAACGGTGTAGTGGATTTAATTTTAATTTATAAATATGGGAAATAATTATGTCAATAAGAATCCCTAAGGCTGCCAAGAAGAGAGGAAAGCAATGCTTTGCCAAAACTACTGTTACCTCATTGCAGTTTTCCCAGCATATTAGAAAGGAAATGGTTCTGAGTTGATACAGTTGTATGTAGAGTAGACAGGAGTATGGCTCTTAACATTAAGTGTGATGGAAGCCTCTGAAACAGGGAAAGATTGTCCCCAAGCTGTCTATGTGGCTGGATGTTTTGGCTTAAATTTAAATGCTTAACTGAATGAAACATCTAAACATCTCCTGCTTTATATTTTATTTTCAAGTCATGCTGGTATTTGTGTTCTAATTGAATTTCATTTCAATTCTTGGGGGAGAGGAGAGGTGAGGCATATTTTTCACTTTCTCATTTATTTATTTTAGGAAGGCTTGAAAAAGAATCTGCAGAAAAAGGAGAGAAGCTAAATAAAATTAAGGTTGTTGCTGTGAAAGCAAAGAAAGAATTAGATGCCAGCCGAAAAGAGGTACCCTGACTGCTTCTTCATATGAAGAACATTCTGCATTTGGGGTTCTGTTTTAATGACATGCGTTTCTTTTTGAAAAGATGCAGACTCTGAGGGAAGAATTGGAGTTGGCTCGATCAGAAAAAGATCAGTTGTCTGCTTCAATGAAAGATGTCATTCAAGGAGCTGAAAGCTATAAGGTAAGAATAGTACTATATTTGCAAAAGACAGTTAACAGTCAGGAAAAGCTTTGCTTTTGAAACCTAGCCTGTATATATATATTGCTGTTTATTTGCACAAGCATGTTTGGCAAAAGAAGTTGTCAGTGCAGTTGAGTACCCAAGTCTAGAAATGTAAGATTCTAGTAGCAGAACTGTGTGCCTGCTGTCAGAAGGGAATAAGGCACTTCCTTTCTGTTGGATGGTATTTTAAACCTTTCAAATCCAGCATCATACATATCAAATAATATTGCTGAGGCAAAACGTAAATCCTTATGAGTTCTTCAGAGTATGTTGTATTTGTGATCAGTTAGAAAGTCCTAAAGTGAAAAAGACATGAACTAGCAATTCCCTGGGAGCAAGTCTTGGAGCATGTCTCTGGGCACATGAAGCAGAAGCAGGTGATTAGGGACAGTCAGCATTGATTCACCAAGAGTAGATTGTGTCTGATTAATCTGATTGCTTGCCATGATAAAACAGTTGGAATTGTGGATGGGAGAAGGACAGGGCCTCTCATTTACCTTGACTTCAGGAAGGCTGTTGATCCTCTCTGACAGTACTCTGATATCCACACTAGGACTTTATGATCTAAATGGGAAAACAACTGAATGGGTCATTAAAAAAACAGTTGCATGGTTTGTCTTGGAGAGTACAGTTAATGGCTTGTACTAGATACCTGTAGCAAATGGGGTACCAAAGGGGTCTGTGTTGGGACCTGTCCTGTTTAACTTCAGCAGTGATCTGGAGAAAGTGATGGAGTATGCATCCGTCATGATCAGGGGGCTGGAATAAGTGATGTACAAGGCTGAGAAATTGCTCAGCCTGGAGAAGACTTGAGAGAGACCCAGTAGGAGCCTTCCAGTACCTACAAAGACATTACCAAAGGAATGGAGTTATGTTATTAATGGTGGTGCAAGATGAGAGACACTATTCCTAAATAGAAGTGAGAGATTCCAACCAGATGTGTTGCCCTATTTTTGCCCTATGAGGATGGTCACGCTTTGGAAGGTGTTGCCCAGATAGGTAGTGCCATCTCCATCCTTGGAGACAGGTACTTTCCAGGCAGGAAAGACTGGACTGGAGAAAGCTCTGAGCAAGCTCTTTTGATCTCACTGCTGACCCTGCTTTAAGCAGGAGGTTGAATGGAGACCTCCTGAGGTCTTTTTCTGACCTGAATCACTTTAGAATTTCATGAGATGAAAAGGGTTTCTCCAGAGCCTATGATGGAATAATAGCTTTAATTTCATTCTGATGTTCCAATGTTGCAGTAAGACAACTCATATGCTGAAATATTAGGAAGATAAGTAAGCATTTGAGGTATAGAATACGCTTATGCAATGTATATTGTAAAAAATGATGGGTTTGTGTTTGTATGTGTTAAGAATCTTTTGATAGAATATGATAAGCAAGGAGAACAGCTGGATTCTGAAAAAGGCAGAGCAAATAATCTTGAACGTCAGATAGAAGACCTCACAAGACAGCTACAGGTGTCATCCCAGCAGGTCAGTTCTGTGTACGATTGCTACTATATATAGTTTTGTAATCTTTAGTGTGTTTTAGATAGTGACTTGAAAATCAGGGTTTGGGTTGTTTGGTTTGTTTTTAGTTTTTCAACATCTGGTATTCTGCCTGGGCCATGGCAAAGGTAAATATATCTAGAATGTCTGGCTTTTTCAATAGGAAGATTTAATTTACCCCTGGTCAACTCACAGAAAAAAGCAAATGATCACCTCTGGCTTGGTTTGGCCATACAACTCTCCTGCAAACTTACATTCTGTCACTGGTTTCACATCTGCATGCACTTCTCATGAAGTACAGCACCTTTAACTGTTACCCTGGTTTTGGGGTTTTTCTTCTGTTTCTTAAACAAAATGTGGTTTTGTTGTTTAATAAACAGTGTGTTTAAACATACTAAATTAATTACGGGATTCTGCGTCTTTCACAAGGATTAGACTTCAGGATGCATTGTAGAGTACTATAGTGGCATTTGTAAGAGTCCCAGATAGTAATTAAGCAGCTGTGAGATGCATTTTTGTAAAGCTAACTGCAACGAGTATGAGATTTAGGATTTAAACTCCCAGTCTCCATACATAATTACACTGAAGATCCACCTAGACCACAATTTCCTTAAAAATGGAAGCTAGTAGTGAATAGCATAGGAAGAAATGGCAAATAGTAGCATGTATTTTGCTGATTATGCAGGCCTTGAATTTTTCAAGTTTGTTATGAAATATGTTGTAAATAAAAACACTGGTTAGGTAATTAGCAGCTTCTTTCACTTATACTTCATTCTTAATCTGCATTATAGAGACTCTGAACAAAGTAATCAAATTGTGCTAGTGACTTTAATTTAGCCTATTTCTTAGTATGGTTTAAAACAGTTAGATGGAGAAGACTCACTTGCAGGAGTGCTGTTTGCAAGGAGTTGCATGGAAATCAGAGTTTGTGTTTTAAATATAGACAATATCTTTGCTGAATTTGCATGCAACTTTGACAGATTATGTTTTTATCTTTCCACTATGGTTATTTCAGCATGATCAGTTACGCTCCTCTAATGAAGACCTCCTGGCTCGTGTTGAAACACTGCAACATAATGCTAAGCTGCTGGAAGCTCAGATACTGGAGATACAAAAAGCCAAGGCAAAGGCTGACAAAGAACTAGAAGCTGAAAAGCTTCTAAAAGAACAGAAAACAAAGGTGTAGTATCCTGCAGAGATGGTGCATGAGCTAAAGCATTGCTTTCAGTGGGTGTGGCTTCTGTTAGACCATTGTAAACTGTAGTTTTTATAGAACAAGTTCTATACTTTGTCTTCTTGTTACTTGGTCTTTTTTCGAAGGTTTGATCTGTTCACTGAAAGAATTTTGCAAGGCTGTCACTTAGAGTAAGCTGGGGATGACAGAATGTGAAAAAACGCTTGATAATTTGGGGTTTTCTTTGGTTCCTGGTGATTTCCTAAAGCAAACAAAAAAGTAATCAATTATCTCTGTGCACAACCTAAGTGTGTATGTAAGCATAAATAGATGCTGACATCTATTCTGAAATTGGCCAGCATAATTGAGAAGGATTTAAATTTCAGGAACATAGTGGTGCTCTCCGAGAAATGGAGGAGCTTCAGATGCAGCTTCAGAGGGAAAAGAAACATCTGCAGAAAACTATGCAAGAACTAGAGCTGGCCAGAAAGGTAGAGTTGCTGTTCATGTTAATGCTTAATGGACTACCAAAAATTTTGGCCCATCTTGCTGTTTTGAATGTCTCCCTTTCTGTTCTGAGGATTTGAAAGGCAAGGTTTGCAAAAGGGAAAACATAAGGCTTTTACGCCTGGTTTTGTGTTTGGAGACCTGATGTGTACTTCTGGGTTTGTTGGGAGGTTTTTCGGGGTGTTGGGTTAGGGGATTTTTAGTTGGTTGGTTGGGTTTTCATTTTTTGTTTGTTTTAGCTTGGGTTATGTGGTCTGTCATCAGTCAAAATAGGGATAGCATTCAGATGTCTGGAGTACTTGTATGATGCACTATTCAAAAACTGCCCTTGTGAGGACATAGAAATTGAAGATCATAGAAATTGAAATCTGCAAAATGCCTACTAGTAAAATTCTTAAAATTAGCAACAAATTTTTCAAAACTTCTGGGTTTTGTTTATAAACAGATTATTTCCTGAGGATATGGAAACCTGATGGATGGGTGTTGCTTATGGATATGGATGGCTATAAAGGTTTTTTTAGATGGATAATACAGTTTTTTAACATAACTAAAAAAAAAAATAAATCTTCGCAGCCAAGGTAGATAGTAAGCTGTAACTTCATTGTGTGTAATTCGCAGGATGCTCAAAAAAGTACACTGATGGATATGGAAATAGCTGATTATGAAAGGCTAGTAAAAGAACTTAATCAGAAGATCACTGATAAAGACAGCAAAATAGAAGATCTTGAGCAGGAGACAGGGATTCAGAAACAGAAGCAAGAGACCCTGCAGGAAGAAATAAGTGAGTAATGTATAAACAGCGAGAATCAGTATGGTATAGTTAGTAATGATAAAAAGTAGTATCCAGAAACAACTTCTCTCACTCATTGACTTGAAGATACTGCAGGAATACTAAACAGTTACGTAGTCAAAATTACTTTTCCATAAAGGAAACTTTACTAAGTTGATGTAGTAGTCAGTAAATAAAAGCCAGATTGCCTGCCTAACGTAATAATAAAATCAGGTAATAAACACAGTTCATCATAAGTTCTGAAAGTTGGTGACTGACAAGGGTTTTCATTCTGTCATACCGCATGCATAAAAGTTCACTAGTTAGTATGTGGTTGAAAAATTCATTTCTTACTATCCTTAGCTGTAAGTCTCAAACCAATTTCATTTATTTGAAGATTTTAGTGATACTTGGGAGTAGGATACTAAACTTACTATAAGCTACTTATTTGCAGCTCTTAAGAAACATGTCAGATTTTGGTTAAATAGTTTCTAATATTTTTAAGGAAATACAGGAGGGAAGGTTTCTTTTGCATATAACCGGTGTTTTCTGCCTTAGAGTCACTTCAGTCAACTATGCAACAGGATGAGGAAAGAAACACCAAGATAAAACAACTCCTGGTGAAAACAAAAAAAGAACTGGCTGATTCAAAACAAGCTGTAAGTCCATTTGTTAATGACTGTGTAGTCCATTTTTAAACTAGCTTTTAAAAAATGGACTGAATTAAGTTGCTGAGATTTGGGGGGTCTTAATAACCAGATAATTTTATCATGCAGGAAAATGACCATCTAATGTTGCAGGCATCATTAAAAGGCGAACTGGAAGCTAGTCAACAACAAGTGGAAGCCTTTAAGGCAAGGAACTTCACTTCTTTATTATTATAAGGTTTCTTATAAAGTAAGAAGGGTGTTATTTGTACTGGGTGGATAGAATATAGGCTGAAAAATAAAAAGGTTACTGGCTGTACTAGGTTATTTACTGTTTCTTAAATGAGTTTTGACTGTTTGCTGCTTTCCCCGAATTTTTCACCTATGATGTTCTTTAAACAGGTTTACCCTTTCTTGTTCTTCTTTCCCTTTCCACCAAAATAGAGGACTGTGTAGTTTGAAATTTGTAGTTGGGATGTGGTTTAAAATGATTACTTTAAAAAAAGAAGTTGCTTAGTTTAAAACAGAAGAACCCAATGTTGTCAGCAAAAATCTTAAGTGTTGCCTATCTGTATAGATTTTGTTGGCTGGGCAGAATAGGAATTGAATTTAATAAGAAGTTGCAAGGAAGTGAAGGAGAAGGCTTGGCTTTCTTAAATGCTGCCACCCCACCACTGTAATTTTATCTTCAATTATCTCTTTAAACAACATGACATTTTTAATTAAGTACATGGTAACCCATGTCTATTTTTTATTCTATTTTTATTGGATTTTAATTTTATATTCACCAGTTCTGCATGGGAATTACTGTAGCAGAATGCTGTGTTCTCTGGCACTTCCCTTTGAGAGAAGGAAGCAGAAATTTTGTCACTGTGAAGTTTTCAACTGACTTCTTTTCAGATTCAAGTGGCTGAGCTAACATCAGAAAAGCATAAAGTTCAGGAACTCCTGCGAACTTCTTCAGAGCAGCACCAGCGTACATTGAATGCCTACCAGCAAAAAATGGCAACCTTGCAAGAAGAGTGCAAAGCAGCCCAGGTACTCTAGTGGGAGTAATTATTCATTTAAAAGAAGTAAATGCAACAGGTGGTTCTTAATTTGGATGTGGAGGGTTTCAGTGTGCGACGCATTTCATTTTAGATTAATAAGGGAGCAATAGTTAATAGCATAACTTATGAAGGGTTTTTTTTCTATGTCATAGGCTGAACAAGCATCTGTTGCATCTGAATTTGAGAGCTACAAAGTCCGTGTTCATAATGTTCTAAAACAGCAAAAGAATAAATCTGCTTCTCAGACAGAATCTGAGGTAGCCAAAAAAGAAAGGTAAACTCAAAATTTTTATATGCGTACAGAAAAATACTGATGCTTCATTTGTTGAGCTTGCCTTTGCTAATTGCTGTCCAACAGGGGAGTTCCACACGTCAATAAGGAGAGTATCAGAGGGAGGCAGTTTGCTTCCCCGGTTACTTTGTGGTTTTGGGGCTTGTTTGTGGGGCTTTTTTTGTTTTGTTTTGTTTTGTTTGTTTGGAGTTTTTTTATGTTTTTTTTGTTGTGCCTTTTTTTTAAAGCTCTATTTCTATACTTTGATCTGATCTGTAATCTAACTGTTGCTCTGCCTATCTGAACAGAAGAAAGATCAATTTATACCATGGTGTACTGCTCGTTTCTAATTCCTTGATTTGTCTTTCTTTTTTTTTTAGCAGTCATTTTTATGTAGATTCCCTGTTGTTAGAGTCAAAGGGAGAAGTAAGGTGTTAGGAAGGTTCTTATGAATTTTCTAGCAGATATTGGCCAGCATATCCTGTGTAGGCTTGACACGTCGTTTTCTCTGACATGAAGTATTGTTGCCAAGTGCCACTTCCAACTGGGAAGAAAAGAGCAGAACTGTTCAGTGTAGGTAAAGCTCTGGTCATCAGTTCCAGCAGATTTATGAAATACTGTTGTCTTATCAGCTGTTACATGAGGAAAGACTCAGGGTGAGGGCAGGGAGAGTTTCACTGCCTAATGTCCCCCATTTAAGTATGGTCGTAAGCCAGGTAAGTTCAGATTCACTTCAGAAAATGTCTGAACCCACTTCAGAAGTAGACTGCTTCCTGTAAGGCTTTGTTTTGTAGTTATTGATAGCTATCTTTGGTGCCAGACTTGGCGTTTATGTGTAAGATGTCAAAATTAATTTGTGACACGGGTCTTAAAACAGTACATGCAATTGCGGCTGAAAATCCACCAGAGGGAGACTTGTGCTTTCTTAGAGGACTGGGTTTATGATTGGTTTGGGGATTTTTAGCTACACTTACCTCTTCCTTTCCGTCGAAGCAAGCAAGCTGCAAGAGTTGCATTTCTTTGTATCTCTTTTTCTCAAAACTGTAAAAAGTGCTGGTAGTGCCAGGTTTTTGTGAGAGGGTCACCCTGGGGAAAAAGTGGGCAAAAAGTCAAGTAATAAACAGGTGACATAATTTTCAAAGAAATTATTTACAAGTATCAGCTCTAAGGGTTAATGAGATACCCCATTAATAAGACAATGGAGATGTCTGCATATATGAATACAGAAAACATAAAAGGAGAATGTGTGTGATTTAAGACTTTCTTCCTGGTACATCCGATTTTGATTTATTTTTGACCAATATAGCTTCTCTGTTTTTATATGTTGGTGTTGCTTTCCAGTCCTTTGCACAAAATTTACTCAAGACATTTGTCTGCTGTATTCAGTGTCACTGAACTGATGTGCACTTACTAAGCAAAAAAACCTCTGCCACTTTTAAGAAGCAATTGTTTCTCTTATCTGCATCCCACATTATTCTCCTTATGTCTTGTTCCTTCAAACCAGCTTGAAGTAGAAAGTGGTATAAGTCTCTCTTTCTAACCCTATAGTTATATCCCCAGCAGTTCAGATGGGATGTGATAAACCTATTTGTAAATATATTGAAACAGGATCAGAACTTTTCTAATTGTTTCTGCAGTGGTCACATTCTAAGATTATTTTGGTTACAGTCCTGTATTGATTTAATGAATAAATAAGCAGTTTGGATTAGCTATCCAAAATGTTGCAGAGATAGGTTCTGAATTAATGTAATTCTTTTTAATTGTATGTTGCTTATTTCTTTTCTTCCCCTTGTAGAGAGCAATTGGAAATGGTGATAGAGCAACTTAAAGTTAAGCTGCAAGATGCTCAGCATAATTCACAGCTGAATGCCTCCGAACTCGAGATGTTGCAGTCTGAACACGACACCCTACTGGAAAGACACAATAAGATGCTGCAAGAGACTGTTGCAAAAGAGGCAGAACTCCGTGAAAAGTATAATCTGATGATGAATAGATACAGATACTTTATTTTGTGTGAACGTTAAGGGCTGGGCATGTGGGGCATTTAACTGTACTTCCAAAGGAAAGGGCATGATTATTAAGAAAGTTAAAGAAGTTTTTAAAAGCCTTCAAAGTTTCAGCAATGAAAATGAAGTAGTAATAATCAGAGAATTTGAGATTTCTGCTAGCTTTCTACATGTTAACTGTTAGATTTAAAAAATAACATTATTAAGCACCTTGATTGTTCCTAAGTTCAGTGCTCAGCACTGCATGTGTGTTGGACTACTCAACTAAGTTTGGATGTTTCCTATTACAAAAATAAGGTAGTTAAATGCAGAGTAGATTATTTCACTGACAAAATACTCAGTCCTGTGTCCATGCAGTGCCTTTGTTACAGAAGGTACTGTGGTTTAAGTCTATGCTTGCTACAGTCTTAATTTGCAGATTTTTCAAAATTGAATGAATTTTTTTAATCTGTATCACTTCTTGAAGAATCACATGAGTACCTAACACTTGAGCTCTTCAAAAGGGGTCTTTCATTGTCTTCTCTATTTAGGGTACAAAGAAGTTGACATGAAATGTTCATTAGAAATTGCAGCTTAGTGTTAGGAACTGTTGACTTTTCATCGCTATCTTTTTACTGGTTTATCTGTTCCTGATAGTCACATGATGATTCATCAACTAAATTATGTCCTTCTGCATTCAGCTGATTTAGTAACCAACTAAATTACGTCTTTCTGCATTTTTCTGGAAACAACCCATATCATAGGAGGTTCCCTTTGTACCCAGAGAGACAAGCTCTTTGCTACTCTGGCTATATTTAAGTTTGTATGCTTATAAGGGCAAGGCCTATGCTTAGTCTTTCCATACATGCACTTGTTTAATTGCCTGTGACAATTCTGTCTTGCCTCTGGAGTATCTCCAAGCCACGTACAATTTATGTGTTACTGACGTTTTTCTTGCTGACAACTCTACATTCTTTTACCCTCTTTTGCACTGAAAGTTGAACCTTAAAACAGATTAAACTTAGCTTCTTAGAAACTTTCATTTTCAGAAGTCCTGGGTGTTTGGGAAATAAATGTTAAAGGAAGTGGAGTATAAAATAAGGGACATACCCTGTATGGCACTATAAACAGTCATGTTGCAGTTCTAGAATTTAAGAATGCTTAGACTACAATGTTTGATGCTTTCATTTTTTTCCCAAAGATGTCTGAATTTTGTATTTTAAAATAGAAATCAAGAGTTTATATAGTATAGTGTATTCATGTGACAAGTAATAAATGTAACTTTTTCAGTCTTAAATTTTCCCTGCAAAAGAGGAATTTAAATGTGAAAAAGCTGCATAGTCATTCTAAAATAATCATATAGATGAAAATTGAAAACTACTTTAATATTTTTGAGATATAAAAATGACAGTGTTTTGCTGACAGTTTCTTATGGGTTTTGTACACACTGCTTTCAGGCTCTGCACAATACAATCTGAGAACATGGTCATGAAAACAGAGCATGCCCAGGCTTTGAGTCAGCTGACAGCCCAGAATGAAGCTCTCCGGAACAATTTCAGAGATCAAGTCAGGAACCTGCAAGAAGAGCACAGGAAGACAGTAGAGACACTTCAGCAGCAACTGTCCAGAGTAGAAGCTCAGCTCTTCCAACTCAAGAGTGAACCAAGCACTAGAGGTAACTTTCAGTCATAATCTTGGGTTAGACACAAATTTGTGTACCTGAGTCTGAATCTAAAACATGCTTATAACGTGTGGCTCTGTAATACACCAGAAACTTTTGTTGGAAAATCCACAGCACGCTGTATCAATTCACTGATACCAGATAAGGAACTGAGTCTTTGTTATTACTCTCCCTTCAGAATCTTAAGATACTTGAATACATCCCGAGGAAGGCATTGTGGTGAAAGGGCTAGAAAGAATGTGCTATGAGGAGCAGCTGGGGATTCTGAGTTTGTCTAGTTTGGAGAAAAGGAGGCTGAGGGGTGACCTCCCTGTTTTCCGTAGTTTCCTGAGCAGGAGAAGTGCAGAGGGAGGTGTTGAGCTCTTCTCACTGGTACACAGTGGCAGGATGCGTGGGAATGGTTCCAAGCTGCAGCAGGCAAAGTTCAGACTAGACAAAGAATTTCTTTACCAAGAGGGTGGTCAGACCCTGGAACAGGCTTCCTAGAGGGGCTGTCAGTGTCCCAAGCCTGTTAGTGTTTAAGAGGCATTTAGACAATGCCCTTAACAGCATGCTCTAACTTTTGGTCAGCCCTGAATTGGTCAGGCAATTAGACTAGATGATCATAGGAGGTCCCTTCTAGCTGGACCTATTCTATTCTCTTCTAGAATCTGCATCCCTGTTACCTCTTCTGCAGTATTTGCATTGTCAGACAGATGGAGGGAAATTACGTTGTAAATATTTGGTGCCCTTCCTATCAGTTCGCCTCAACTATGAGGGATAAGCCAAAGAAGAGTGTATTGAAAGCTGTTTTAACAATGTTTGTTATTGATATACTTGTTATTTGATCCATCTTCTAATACAAGATTTTACTGTGTTCAAGCTCAAGTGCTATTCTTATATCTGTAAAGTTACTAATTAGGATGTAGTTGGACATTTGCGAAGCAGCGGGAACAGTTTAAGAAGTTACTCTTTCCCTATGTTACTGAAGCAGCAGGGCAGTACACACCGTATTAGAACAATTTACATCTCCCACAAGACTGGTTAAAAAAAAGCTAATTCTGTTTTGCATTAAAAACATTTGAGACTCATAGCTACAGCACATCTTCAGGGAGAGTTCCATGAAGGTTTCATAGTCACTGAAATAAAAATTGCCAGTTGAGTTTGGATTTAGAAACAGACTTTAGTTGGAATGGTCATTTGGAGGTGAAAAGCTATATTTTCTATTACAAATGTTATGTGTGTATTTGGCTTTCTCCCTCTTCTTCACTTTTCCTCCCCTTGCATTTTGAAGACTATTATATATACTGCTCTCCAGTGTGAGACAGTCACACTTATGAAATAGCCCTGTCACTTTTATTCTGATGACAAACATCAGTATTTTTCAGCTCCAGCTGTTTCAAATCCAGCTACGAAGAACTTGAGAGAAGGGCGAAACACTGACCTTCCTGTTCTTGATGTATACACTGTAGCTAGGGAAGAGGGAGAAGGTATGGAAACAACGGACACAGAGTCCGTCTCTTCAGCCAGCACTTACATACCATCCTTGGAACAACTTTTGAACTCCCCAGAAGAAAAACCTGGTAGGTAGAATATGCGGCTTTTTTAAGCACTTGCCTACAGAAGTTGCAAAAGTTTCCGTCTGCAAAATATCTGAGAAAGTTGTGTTTTCATGCTTTTGGGTGCAAGGCACAAGCAAGCCCACTTAAGTGCCACTGAATTTTCAGTATCCTGAATTTCTGTAGTTTTGTCCTTGGGTAAGGACTAGCAGTAAAACATTGCTACAGGTTTTAGTGACTTAAAGATGTCATATTTGTGACTTTATAATGGAAAAAGACTGGATGAGGAAGTCAGTGAATAGTTACAGAACCTTGTGTATTCTGGACTAGTCTACTAGCGACAATAAGTGCTGATTTAACTCTTATTAATGAAAAGAGAAAATGTCTGTTTATCTTAATGTGTCTTATTAGAACAGGATTTTTTTTTGTTGTAGTTTTTATCTAGCCAGCATGAAGGCAATGTTCTAGGAGTCCACAAAAAATAGAAAAATATATGGTAGCATCTAATTGTGTGGTAAAAGTCTGCTGAACATGTTGTGGAGAACTGTTGAGAATCTCCATCTATGGATAGGAAACAAGGAGTAAATTAAAACCACGTGCCTTGACATACTTAGAACTGATTTGCCAATCCCTTTCTAATATATATACAAAAATAGATCACAAAACAAGCATGCATCAGCAATGATGCCTGTTAATTTTTCAGTTTGACTTTGCATGGATTTTGTTCCTAAGGAACTACGTTAATCAATTCCTAATGGTAAGTAGATGCAAATGCTTTCTGCTTCCCTCAGTTTTCTTTTCCAATTAATTGCAGAGCCACCTCAGTGGCAAACAGAGCTCACCAAGGATGAACTGATTCAAAAACTAAACACAACAGCGAAGAGTGCTGATCACTTGAATGAATTACTTCGTGAATCAGAAGCAACCAATGCAATCCTGATGGAACAAATAAAGGTTAGCAGGCATGCAGGAAATGTGGGGACAGCTCTAATTTCTGTGGTCTCTTTCTTAGCCCAAGCGTTTAACACCAGGAATGTTTAGAAAATCCCAGTCTACAAAAATTTGGTGATGCAAAACTTAATTTTGGAAGGGCTTTATTCCACAGAACTAGTTGGGGCTTCAAGAGTTGACTTCAGCTTCTTGGGTTTTGTTATACTCCCCCCTGTTCTTCCCACCTCCCCCCCAGTTTCTGGGCAGCAAGGGATGCAGGTGGATTGTGGGGAGGGGGGTGAGGAGTAAAAGCTGCTATGGAAAAAAAAAACCTCAAGAGTTTGGAAGTTTAATGTTTAGTAAAGCACCCTTACTGTTTTCACTTTGATATGGGCAGTAAATCCCAGGGGAAATATTGTCTGGTTTCTCTTCCTGTGACCCCTTTCAGCTGTCTTAAATTAAAAGAAGATATATGTTTAGAGATACATATACTAATAGAGTTTGGTTTGATTTGATTGTATTTCCCTGAGTTTTCTGGAAACATTTTTGACCCAAAAATGTCCTTTAAACATGCTAAGCTTTCCTTTATAAAATGTTTTTTGACGAATGATAATATTGTTAAGTCTTTGATCCGCACTGCTGACTTGAATGTTCAACTATTACTCTTTATCAGTGAAATAGAATAATTAGTACTATTATATTAATAATATATTGTTATAAAATATTAAATATTTAATATATTGTATAATAGTGTTAAAACTGCTGTATAGATTTTATTACAATGGATTATTTTTGATCAATAAAAATATATTTCTGGACAACATAATCGTGTTCAATTTTGACTGGATTTTTGTCCAGAATGTGTTGCTATGCACTCATCGTTCTTTTAGAAGCAAGCTGCATAATTCGCTTTTTAGCTTTTCGAAAGATCTTTGTTCACTTGCTCATTATATGAAGCAAACAATATTGCGTATTTTTTTCCCCTCATCTGCAGCTTCTTAAGAATGAAATAAGAAGACTGGAAAGAAATCAAGAGAGAGAAAAGTCTGTGGCTAATCTAGAATACTTGAAGAATGTTCTGCTGCAGTTCATATTTCTAAAATCAGGAAGTGAGAAGGAAAGGCTGCTGCCAGTAATAGACACCATGTTGCAGCTCAGCCCTGAAGAGAAGGGGAAACTAGTTGCAATTGCCCAAGGTATGTGGTGGTCAAAACATGGTCGCAAAAAAAAGAAGTGGAAATAAAGGCAACTGGAGTTCTATACTTTCTTTTATAGACTTTGGAAGTAAAGCAAAACTTAGCAATGTAATGCCAGTGAGCTAGCAATAAAACTACTTTGCTTTGTTGGGAAGTTACTATTCAGTTTTCAGAAAATAGAACAAATACCCAAAAGTAGAAATAAAATTAAGGTAAAATGTAATTTTTTCTGAAGCAAGCATTTTAGGAAGACAGTAGTAAGTTGTAAAAAATGTAATGTGTTCATGTTTTGAGTAGAGTTCAAGATTTCTGTTAAAGTGAACTTCAAATAGAGGTTAATATAGATTACTTTCTTGGCAGATGTTCTAAACAGATAATTAAAGGGGTTCTCTCAGTGCAGTACTGCAGATATAATACTAGTTTCTATACAGTAACTTCAAAAATCCCTTCAAGAAAATATGCTTTTTGTTTAAGAAATAAAGGAGCTAAGGAAGGAGCAAAAGAGTTCAGCCTTTGCATGAAATTAACCGAAGAGCTGACTGTATGAAAAAGTTCTGTCTCTGCTTCAGTCTGAGCATTTGTCCCCTTTAAAACACTTTTTAATACATTGTTTGTCACCTCTCAGTAACAATGTGTAGCTTCTTGTACTTCACTAGCAACTGAGCTATACTTTGTTAATATAAAGAGTAAGTACCACATGTATATATAAGCACTTCAGACTTCTGAACAAAATCACATAAATAAGGGAAGTGGCAAAGTACTGCATTCCATGATAGGCTTGCATCTGGAAACATGAGGTGTAAATTACGACCATAGCATTTAGAGCTTGTTCTGGCACTCTAATGAACACTCAATAGATTTTTCTGGAGAAAGGTGATAAATGGCCTCTAAAACATCATTAAGTACCCAAAGTAAAGTGGACTTGGTGGTAAAATCCATGAATATATTTATGGCAGCCTAAAAGTGAGTATTGAATGTTACCTCTTCAACAAGTTTAAGAGGACAGCATTTAAAAAGGGACAGAAGCAGTGGGGGAAACAAGGTCATGTAACCAAATTATGTAATGTCTAACATAATAAACTTAGTTTAAAGTATGTTTTTTTTTCTTCCTTCAGGCGAGGAAGAGAGTAGCTCACGGTCCTCTGGGTGGGCTTCATACCTCCACAGCTGGTCGGGACTTTGATAAGAGTGAAAACGCTGAATCTTTAAACACATTCCACAGTTGAAAAAAGAGAAATCTTTATATAGAAGAACAACCTGTTGGTGTTGTAGCATTGAATTACAAGTTTTTATTTCTATGTGTTACTTTTGGCTTTTTAGACTCTTCAAAGAAAGAAGCCATTAGTAGCTGTGAAAGACTGTCCTATATTGCACTCTGATATAGCAGTGAACTGGTCCTGTTGTAAATGTTAAAGCTGATGATCAGTAGTATAATGAGATGTGGCAAATTAATTGCAAATTGCTTGGAAACAGAATTTGACGAACCTATGATGGTTCTTTTGAATCTGATTTAAAAACTTGGTCTAATGTCGTAACTGGAATAACCAGAACTAGACTTCAAACATTTTGAAGTGTTTACAGTTTCACATATTAGCTTGCTAATCTATATGGTTAGTGTTATTCTCTGCACAATGAAGAAATTAAAATTGTTATTTCCTCTCCGGTGATGCTTACAAAATGTAAGTCCATTAAGAAACAGAAGTGGCATTTTCTGCTTTAACATGACTGAATTTTTAGTCCTGTGAGGGGATTTTTTGTGTTTGTGGTGGGTTTTTTGTTTTGGGGTTGGGGTTTTTTGAGTGCTGGGGTTTTTTTGTTTGCATGTTGTTTTGTTGGGTTTGTTTTTTGTTGGTTTTTTTTTTTGCAAAAGCTGGATTGAAAATATCAAGGCAACGGTCCACAAAATGTAGAGGGTGCCTAAAACTATATGAAATACAATGCTTGACACATCTGGAGGATGGCATTGTAGTAGAGATTAATGGCATTAGTGGAAGTCTTGGGATAGTAATAATCAGAGGTCATAAGTGAGCTGAAGCTTTGGGAGAAAGGGCTTAAGCTATGGCTTTTTAACTAGGAGTTGGAAGTTCATGTTGAAGAGCAAAAAGTTCCATTACTGTAGCGACCTCTGTACTTAGGTGAAAAGGCTAAACTCCTTCTGACTTAGTCATATTGAAGACACTAAAGGAAGAATCTGAGTCTGTAGGTCAGACTCCTAACAATAACTTCTGAGAGAAAAGGAGGGAGCTTTTGTCAGTAGATGCATCTTTTAAGTTTTCTAATGATTGAAGATGTTATACCCTTCTCTCACTTCTCTGTGTTTGCACACATCATTTGCACAGCTCTTCTGCACAGGTGAGATAATCACTGTTCCAGGTTATTCAACAGAATGTTTTGGTTTGCCTCAAGAAAAATAAATCTCTGCCATAAAATTGCTACTTCGGTTACCAACACAGCAGCTTTTTTTTGTTTTTTTAGCTTCAGTCCTCTTTTCCCCTTTATATAGTCCATGCTGCCTTTCATCAGCTTAATTTATTTGTAATTTATTAAAATGCAGACAAATTGTTTTAAACTCTCTTTCAACCAGAGTCTTTCTATTTTTTTCATTCAGATTTTCACACTGTCTGTGCTGCTTTACAGAGAATCACTCCCTGGTGTACATACCAATACTAAATAGTATTCTTCCTTTCTTATTTATCTTAGTTGAGGCCCTGAGGAGAGGATGCTCATTCCTTTAATATTGCCTTATTTGGGGCTGAGATTAATCTGGACATAAGAACAGAAAGGCAGCACATGTTGCAAATAAACTGCAGTAACTGTGCTTTTGCTTTAAGTTTTTGCTTATATGTGTTTCAATGCACAGTTGTCAAAGCCAACGGGTTTTATATAGATATTTTAATTCTTTTCCACAGTCTTAAGCAATTTTTTTTTTTTTTGGGGGGGGGGGGGGGGGGGGGCTGGGGTGTTGTATGTTTCTTTGTTTTTTCCTTCCCCCCTCCAGTGTGTGTTTTCACCAGAGTTATGGTTTGTGCTACTGTTGAAAACGTTCTCTGTGGACTTTCAGATCACAAAACTGATAAACAATAGAGAGGGGATGAGACTGTTGGATGTCTGTAGCGTGGAAATGTAGATAGCAAACATGAGGCTAAGTTTAGGCTTTTGAAACAATTACCATATCTTCAACATTCACAATTTGCTCTGGGTCTGGGATATTGACTTCTAACTACTTATTCACAGCTGAATTTAGTTAACATCACTCAAAAGAATGCCAAAACAGAGCGATAGGAGAGGTTTGAAACATGCATAAAAATAAGTGCAAGTCATTCTCCTGCTGTGATTTTAACAATGGAAGCACATGAGTGGAAGGGTACAACTTTGTCTTGGTTCAAATGCAATTTGCAGCTGACCTGATTTAGTCTCTTCTGCATGATGTCTGCTTGGCTATCACTGAAGAGCTGTGGCAAGTTCCTTTTAAAATGCACATATTTCATAACTATAGATTATTTAACGTTTATAAGCTGTGAATAAATGTATGCAAGTGACATATATATCTGGCTGTATTAAATACCAATTCCTTATTGACTTCTTTCAAGTCTGAGTTGCATGCTCACTGGTTTTTAGTAAAACTCAACTATTGTACTTCTGAATGTAGTGGACAACTTGCATCACTTTTTATCTTTATTTTTTTTCTTGCAATGGAAGATTAAGATCTTAATTACTGTAAAAGTATTTTAATAACTGTTACTAAGCTCTGTTCTGTTGCTAAGATTACCAGAATTTACCTTTGTGGCAATAAACTGTCTGTAAGCAAATATATCAAAGTTTAATATACACTTGCAGTAAATGGCATAGAAAAATGTGGACTGGAAGCAGGATTATTTTGCGTAGAAAACTTTTTATATGTCATATATTTGCATTTGTAATGTACAGCATTGTAGCTGTGATCTGCTTTCAAAAAGCAACTTGAAGATTTAACCAGTAATGCTGCTTCTTGATATACTGTGGTGCTCTCCTTTGGAAGAGCACTGTGCTGAATTTGCTTCCTGCTTCTTTTGATTGTTTGTTTTCTTTACAGTGCCATATTTGTTCGGATGTTTCCCAGAAAACGTAACCCCTGCCCAGAGTTTGCAAGGTTAGGACCAATTCTTACTCCTCTATGAGCCTGCCTTCATCCCAAGCCTAAGGAGGGCATAATTAGAAAAAAAACCAAGAGAGACTCTACTGTCGCTATGCAGACTACTATTAATTGAAACCCAAAAATAGGAGTGATTCAGAGTTCCCAGGCCTGTGTGTGCCCCGTGGCTGATTTTTTTAAGTACCTGTGCTGTCTTAAAGATGGGTTATACACCTTTCCTCTTCCCTTTACCCAGAAGGAGACTCATCTGTGCAAGCAAAATGTTGCTCCAGTTGAAAGACTGGAAGACCAGAGCTTGTCAGGCTGTAGAGCAGATGCAGCTAGTTGGATTTAGGGGTCCAGATGGCCAAAGGGAACTCATGTTAGAAGTGGTACCTGGAAGAGTAGAGTTTCTTTTTGCTTTTGTGACCTTCCTTTCCCAAACTATAATTGAGAGAATATGTGGTTAGTTTATTTTCTAAATTTAAATCTTCCTTTGGCTATCGCCCTCCATCCTTTTGCTTTGATAACAGATTATATATTCTGAAATTGTGGAGGAATAGTTAAAAACTCTCCTTAGTTTGTACTATGTGGCTTTGAAGGCAGCTTAACCGCTTGTGCTTCATTTGGCTTATACCCTGGCTTCATCCAGTGCACCAATACTTCTTCAGCTACTTGCTAGTTCTGTTGGTACTGTGAAAATATCTTTCTTAGGAGCCTTGCATGTAGCAGTTACCATCCACAAGCTGAGAAACCAAATGTATGAAGGGGTAAAAATTTATTTCTTATAGTAATTTTGTAATTGCTAATCTGAATAGACGAGTGTTTGGTTGGAAATGTGTCTTTTCATGGCCTTTTCATGTGGCTGTTGCTGCAATAAAATTCACCTTTACCCAGCAGAATGCCTTTCTCTTTTCCCTGAATGCCTGTTCCTACCTGAGACAATACTTCTCATGTGGAAGACAGAAAACAAGGGGATGTTAGCTGAATTATTAAAGAGAAGATTTTATGTATCTGGTGTAGTAGCTGCAGTCTTTACTTTGGAACACAGTAACAGTGATGGATACTTCTAGATGGATGGAAGAGGAAGAGAAATTGGTTTGTTATAGGGGTTTGGGGTTTTGGGTGGGTTTTGTTGTTTGGGGTTTTTTTGGGGGGATTTTGTTTTGTGTTTTTGTTTTGTTTTGTTTTTTTAGGAAAAATCAAGTTTTAAGAAAAAAAAGCTCATTTAAATGACTTCAAATGTGTTACTAGATTGTCACAGTCTGACAATGACAGGAAGGAGAGGAGAGATGCAGAAGGTATTAATGTGCTTGTCAGAAGGACTACACTTAGTATTTTTTATTTTAAGCCACCTTATAAATCAGCACTCCCTCCTAATAGCACTCGACTTCAAAGGGCACAACCAACCTCCTCCCTAATTCCCTGTGATAATTTTTCAGTATCTGCACAAAGATTAGATGCTCTGTGGATGAAGAGGCGGTTGGTTTGTTTATTGATTCAAGTGAGAGCTTGGCGTGTTTATCTTCTTGCTATCCATGTTTGTGTTAGGCCATGCTTATTATACAAATACATGGTCAGAGAGGGGAGCATAAGGTACAAAAAGAAGTTGATGTAACAAATGGATACAAAATAGTCAAAAAAGAAAGCCTGATATTTAAAGTCAACTTTAACAGCTTTCACATAAATGTATATATGCTATGGGAAAGGGAAATAATAATCTGACTGCTTTTCAAATTGAATTTGACCTAAAATTTATCATTGTCTTGCAAAGATGAGAAGATACATCTTGGGTTCAAGAGCTTCCCTCCTGTCCTGTGTTCCTCAGGCTCACCCTCAGGATCAAGGCTGGGCTGAGTAATGGAGATTGAGGATAGTAAATCAAAGTGGAAAAATGCAAGTCAATTACTGCTCCAACAATCCAATCCACTTCAGTATTAGTGAAACATTTATTCTATTTGTTGTCAGTGAATCCCTGCAGGCTTCTTAAGAATCCAAGGTAAATATAATCGGTGTAGAAACTAATGTGCTGTTTTGGGCACGGGAACAGTCCCGGTCTCCTGATAACGGCCTTTGAAAGTGTTTTAAATTGATAGACAGCTGCAGATGAGAATAGGATTTAAGAGGGTTTTATTGCTTCATTGCCTGAAAATCGAAGCTTGTTCTGAGAACACTCGGACTGTTTCCAGAGTGGAGGTACATGTTAGTTCTTGGATCTCTTGCCCCTTGCAGCATGCAGAACATCCCAAAAGTTAAAAAACATAGAACCTATTACAGTACTCCAGAAGAAGTCTTTTACCTAAGTACTGGTTTACTGTCATCATTCCCCTTGCGGAGGCAAGTTGCTGATACTCAGCATTATTTCTGCCAAGGCAAAAGGCTGATTGTACCATTTTTGGCTTTTAGCATCCAAATATTTATACAGACTAGTTCATGTTCCTCTTGTGAGTGGTCTGCAGCAACCCAGGCAAAGCCGCCAGCCTTTGCAGGGGACAGATGGGTGTCACTGATGCAGCCTCTGCAAGAGCAGAGAGAGAAGCAGATGGAGGCAATAAAAACTGCAACAGCAACTGATGTCGCTGACATGGTGGCTCTCTGCTCCTGCCCTGAGGTTCCCCACCAGCCTTTCTCTGGGAAACTGGTTAAACCAGTTGTTTGCAGAGCAGTGGAGGATAGCAGATTTATCAGGCTACTTTTGAAGGAGGAGGATTGTCAGTAAGCATAATGAAGTGAACCATTGGTTTTGTAACATTCTGTGAAGGATGGAAGCTGCAGTGACAAAAAGTTTAACATTGAAAAATGATAGACTTAAATTACTTCCCATTGGAACCTGTCCCCCCTCCTCTAGTTCTCCCAAAGTATTTGACTGACTTCTGTGCTGCCTGACTCTTGATCTGCGTTTCCGCTCTTTGGAGGACCTCTGAATACTGGCATTAGCAAAACCATCCAAATAACTAAACAAAATATGGTTAATTATAACTAATTGCATCAAATTGGCCTCAAGCAATGACTTTGGTTTTAAGCTATGGCGATACCACTGATCTTGCAATAGCTAGGGGTGCTTTTGCTAACACATGCGGTAGAGAAGGATGGGTTTGTCAGCAGGATTTACCATCAGATTTGTCCTTACCTTCTGTAGCTGAACAGCAAAGACTTTGGAAAACTCTTTCTGATGGGTGGGGTAGGAATTTGGGGTGGCTCAGGGAGTGGTTTATTTTTTATGATAGGTGGAGCATAATGAGAATAGCCTGGTAAACAGAAAGGGTGACTGTGGATTAAATTAACTCTTTTTATAGCTTTATCTACCAATGTAGACTAAGTTTTCAGTTAGTTAGGAATGGACACCCTGAACTTTTTTTTTTAAAGCATCACTAGCAATGAATGCTGCTGAGGACATTTCTGTTATATATGCAAGTCGCGTACAAGCTCAAATAAAACTGTGAGAATACTACCCTGGTTGCCAAAAGTCGTTAAGTTACCTTTCAAAGTACCTGTTCTGTCATGCTGCCATCACCTCTTTCTTTAGCTGTTATTGTGTCCATCCAATTCCTGAAGCAGAAATTTATGCTGCTAAATACGGTTTCTTTTTTTTTTTATTTAATCAATGTTGCATGGTTTCAAGATTGATCTATAAAAGTTATATCCCTGTTCTTGATCAATCTCCTTCCATCTTCCAAAACCAGGTGAAGCCAAATATGCTAGGTGTGTCTGAAATGCATGAAGCAGAAATTCAGCTTTGCTTTTATAAGGATGTCAGAATGATCACTAAGATAAATCTCTTAGTATTCTGAATAACCTGTATACAATTTTTTTTAATAGCAAAGATTTTTATGGAGATCAAACAGTGGTCAAGACTTATCTCTACATTTGAGTTGGGAAGTTATTAATGCTGAGCAAGAACATGAAACCTAAATTATTTGTTATTTGTGAATTGTCAGTTTTGCTATGAATGTTTAGCAGTACTCCTTGTATTCAAAAACTATTCATACTTAAATGGTCAAAGTTTCCTTTGCTGCTGTTTTAACTTCAAACTTTGGAGGCACAACATGAAGAACACTGGCACAGTTTGTAATTGAAATCTACCTTTTATATTACAATAAACATGCACAAGGCTGCTGTGTTAACAGGCACCTGGAGTCAGGATAGGTTTAGATTAGCTATTAGGAAGTTCTTTACTATGAAGGTGGTGAGGCACTGGCACAGGTTGCCCAGAGAAGCTGTGGCTGCCCCATCCCTGTCAGTATTCAAGCCCAGGCTGGATGGGGCTTTGAGCAACCTGGTCTGGTGGAAGGTGTCCCTGCTCATGGCAGGGGGTTGGAACTAGATGAGCTTTTAAGGTCCCTTCCAACACAAACCATGCAGCGATCCCGTAAGTATGCCATCTGCAGTTACATGAAGTTCTGGGAGAAAGCAAAAGGTAGAGCAAATACCACGGCTGGAAGCTACTTATTCAAGTCTCTTCATATCACTATGGCAAAATTGTGAAATATGTTTTCTGGAAATGAGTCAGAAATTGGTGTAAAAAAGCTGGTATTTGTGGTCGGAGACAGGCAGTCAAATTCTTCCACCAAGCCTTCCTATCTGTCTCCCCAATATCCCTTCTTTCTCACATCTTCCCCAGGTGTACAGTAATGGTCTTGTTTGGTGTCAGTAAAGCTGACAGTAGTGTGTATAACTGAATAGATAAGGGTTCTGTGCACTCACTTGCACCACTGCCAGCCATGGTACTGTATGTTGGCATTTCAACAGTGATGGAAGACCTAAAGTGCTCTGGAAACAGAACATCAAAACCATGTGTCTCTTTAAAACTGCTTTTTACTCACATCTAGCAGGGAGAGACGGGAGAGAAACCCAAATGAACATTAATTTTGTGATTAATATGCTGCTCTGGAGACACAGAGTCCACAGTCCCTGCTTTGCCACATGCTTCCTTTATGGATTTAATCTCTATTTCTCTGTCTCTGTTTCCTCACTTGTCTGCTGGGGATAATGGCGCTTCTCCTGATGCCAAGTACATTAGCAGTAGAACGTTTAACTTTGTGCCTGCTTGGTAAGCAGGAAGAAGCAGGCAGAAGTACCCTGTTTTTTAAAAACTGCATAGGGAGAAAATAGTTGTAGCTTCTCATTACCCTGGGCTGGAAGGAGCGACTTTTTTTCTTTTGAGCTCATGGTGTGTGTTTGTGAATCCTATTAAATGATTTGCCTAAGTATTCTGGACTGAATTTTACAAGTTAATTAGAATGCCAGCACGCTCTAAGGTTATGTAATGGGGAATTAATAACAATTAAGAATTGCTGTTTCTGTTGTACAGCAATTCACAACTAAAGTTAAAATCTGACCCTAAAGCTGAGGCACAAAGTTGCTGCAAAGCACACAACAGGGCCTAGGGAGGCAGCCCATGAAACTACATTCCTGGCTCTTCTTACTACAACATTTCCAAAAGCTGCTAGTTCTTAGTGTCTGGCACATGTACATGTTTGGAGGAGGCTCTCCCGCTCCCTGTGAATGCCATTGCTACTTTGAGATTATATTGCCAGCGGATGAGGCTCTGGGGATGTCATCTCTAAAAGCACTGGAAAGCTGCACACGGTGCAATTCACTTGCCATTGAATCTGTTAACGTGCTCTCTAAAGGCAGGACCGTAACGGCTGTGCTCGTTTGCTGGCGCTGCCTGTTAATTATTTCCAGAACTCACTGTTTTGGAGCTTGCTGCTCTGGCTGCTGCACGTCTGCCCAGCCACCTCCTCTCTGCTCGGGCTGTTCTGGCCGGAGGTGCTGCTCCTCAGCTGGGCTCAGCAGCCAGGGGCACCCACCTCATGCAGCTCCCCAAGGAGGACCTGCAAGGGAGAGGCCCTGAAATCCTTGCAGACAAACTGGGGTTAGTTAAAGACATCTGTGAAGATGCCTACAAGTAATGGCAGACTGCCCAAAGCTGATGAGAAAAAAACCAGAAGGGTAGTATTACCTGCAACTGGCACAGAATGAGCGCTTGCTTATTTAGATGATGCAAGGAAGCTCTGCTGACAGACTCATTAAAATGAGTGCGTGTTTTGATTTTGGCTGGTTTTGGGTTTTTTGGGGGGGGATTGTGTCTGTTTCATTTTTTAACAGAATCACAGACTGGTTGAGGTTGGCAGGCACCTCTGGAGTTCACTTTGTTCAAATCCTGCTCAAGCAGGGCCAGCTAGAGGAGTTATCCAGGACCATGTCCAGACAGCTGTGGAATATCTCCAAGGATGCAGACTCTACAACCTCCCTGAGCACCCTGTACTAGTGCTGGGTCACCTTCACAGTGAAAAAGTATTTCCTGGTGTTCAGAGGGAACTTCCTGTATTTCAGGTTGTGCCCATTTCCTCAGAGGTCCTGTCACTCGGTACCACTGAGAAGAACCTGTCTCCAGCATCTTTGCACCTTCCCATCAGGTATGTATACACACGGATGAGATCCCCCAGAGCCTTGTCTTCTCCAGGCTGAACAGACCCAGCTCTCAGCCTCTCCTCATAGCAGAGATGTTCCAGTTCCTCAGTTGTCTGAGTGGCTGTTCATTGGACTCTCACCTCTATGACCACGTGTCTTGTATTGTGGAGCCCAAACCTGGACCCGGCCCTCCAGGTGTGGCCTCACCAGTGCTGAGCAGAGGGGAAGGATCATCCCCCGCCTTCTGGCGTACCATCCCTTCCCTTTTCCAGCCATATACTTTAATTCCCTCTTTGTGCAGAAATGTATTCCCTGTGATGCTCAAATTTTGCTATGTTTGGGTTCGTAAACTTGGCAAGCAAAACTGAACCCCGTGGAGGAGCAAACAAACAAATAAAAAAACAAAACCCCAACAGGCTGAAGTTTCTGTATTTTTACAGTGGTAGGTCTGTCCAAGACCATGTTTGCAGCACAGCCATCAAATATCTTTTGTGAATTACAGACCCAAAAATTCACATTCTTTTCCTGGTCCTAATGGATACTGAAGCAGATGCACTCCATGGGCATGCAGTTCAGATAACTCTTCCTGACGCATGTTCACTTGTACCTGCCTGTGCTGATTTTCTCTGGCTTAATGTATTCCCTGCACGTGTTGTCTTCTTGGAGCCACAGGACTTCCTCAATCTTGTCAGGCAAATATTTGCATTTTTCCTTTCACTGTGCTGCTTCCTTGTTCTGATACGAAGGCTGGCAACAGATTGGCAATACAGATAGCTCAATAAGCCTACGTTTACCCTCTTTAATCTGTCCGTACACCTCTGGAACTTGTATGGTTTGGAATGGGATTGCTTCTCTCCAAGTTGAGCAGGGCCTCACCCTCCGGTTGGGCAGCTCTGGCGGTGAAGGCTCCTACTTACTTGTATTTGCCTTCTAACAATGGTAGCAGAACCCAGGTGAGGCACTGGCCCTTTCCTACATGATTGCTTGTTAGTACTGTTGTTAAACAATGTTGGTTAAAAATTGAACCTTGCTCCAGCACTCACCCTAAGGAGCCTTGTGTTACATCGTACAGTGTTATTTCCAGCAAGAGAGCTATTGCCTCACCTTAAGCCAGACTAAAAGCTAGAATAGAAAGACCTCCTTAACACGAGGCTACAGCTCTCTTGCGAGAAATAAAACCATACTACACAACCACATGTAAGAAATAGCAAAAATACTTGGAATGTTTTCAATGGTGATTTTCTGGTCTGGAAAAAAACAGCAACAAGGGCTCTCTGGCACCTACTACAGGTTTCTTTACAGGGCTTTCTACCGATAACCACCCCTCCAACCCTCTGCACTTCCCGAAGGGCTGATAAAAAACACAAATACACCAATTCCCAAGACTTATAGAATCATAGAATGGTTTGAGTTGGAAGGGACCTTAAAGCTCATCCAGTTCCAACCCCCTGCCACGGGCAGGGACACCTTCCGCTAGACTCGGGTGGTCAAAGCCCGGTCCAGCCTGGCCTTCAGCACTGCCGGGGACGGGACTTGCGCCGGTTCAGCTCCCCCACGGCCAAACCTGGATTCCCGCCTTTGCTGGGGCCCGCCCTCCTTCACCGGGCGGCGCTGGGCGGCCTTGGCGGGAGCGGGCGGGCGCTGCCCGGGGCGGGGTCTGCCCGCCACTCACGGCGCCGGGCCCGGCAGCAGCGGCGGCGCGGGCGGAGCGCGCCCCCCAGCGGCGGTTGCGGGCGCGGTGCCTGCGGTGCGGCCGCCCAGCGCCATTACCGCCGCCCGGCGTGGCTCCTCCCGGCGGCGGCGCGCGTTCCGCGGCGGCGGCGCGGCAGCGGCGGGATGCTGGGGGTGGCCGCGGCGGCAGCAGCGGGGATGAACTGTAACAGGTAGGAGAGGCACGGGGCCGCCCGCCCCGTCCCGTCCCGCCTCCCGCGGCGGGCGCCTGCGAGGGCGGTGCTTTGTTTCGGCGCAGCGCGGCCCGGCCGCTGTCAGGGGTTGCTGCCCGCTTGCTCGAACGCCCTCTCCCCACCTCCGTTCCGGTGCCCCGGGGAAGGCGTTCCCCTCTGCTCCGCTGGGCGCAGTGGGGGAAGGAGGGCGGCGGCGGCCACCTCGGGCTACGGCGGGTGGGAAGGGCGCTTGGACGGTCCGCTGCGGGGCTTGGTGAAGGGAGCGGGGCCCCGCCGCGGCGGGTGTTTTGCAGGCGGGCAGGTGAGCCGCCTCCTTACCCTGGCGCCGGGAAGTCCCGGTTTTACGGTGAACTTTCCCCTTGCCTCCGGCGGCACCGGGATGGGGCCGGCAGGAGCGGGCACGGCGAACCCCTCTCATCCCCTCGGGGCTGCATTCACCCGAGGAGCAGCGGGATGGCCCGTGCATCCTTGTCACAGCAAGCTGGAAATGATACGCAAACCTCGAGTATCCCCTGTTTTGAACGGAGTTTGAGGATGGTTTAGTGTCCTTCGCGTTAAGAGGCGGCCTTTCCTAAGGGACGTGGTTGTTTTAAAAGCGCGGTTCTGAGTAACCTCCTGTGTTTATGTGGTGAGATTCGTGCAGTTTTATGCCTATCCCACAGTTTTGGAGTAGTCATGTCTTGGGAAATGGTTAATGGGGATGGGTTATGGAAAGCAAAGTCTCTTGTGCTAGTCCTGTGTTTCAGAGCCCCACCCGCTGCAGTTACTTCTCAAAAAGAAACGTCCCTAGTTAAAGCACTTGGCAAGTGCTGCACTAGTATGGCAAAACCTGGGGTTGCGGGAAGGGAAAAGAGCTGCTCGTAGCTGGCTTGGGCTGCGGGCTCAGGATGTCAGCTGGCATCCGGACTTTAGCCTGGCTACAGACTGCTTTACCTTTCCCATGCCCCATTTCTCCTGTGAGCCTCTCCGGCTCCGCACTGTGCTTTTGGAGGAGAACTGTGGCAGCAGCGAAGTCAAACCGAGTTGGGGGAGTCGGGGCCAGCTGCGGTGGGCACTCCTGAGCTGACCCTGCTCCCAGGTCAGCGCCCCAGTAACCCCGGGGCGCAGGACGGGAGTTGGAGGTCTCATCGGCCTTGGACAGCTTCAGCAATAGCTGCTGTGAGGCTGCATGCTGAGGAAAGGATGATAAAGTGATTCAGATGTCTGTGTGTGTTAAGGTAACTTTTTTCTTCAGTTATTCTAAGTTGCCACCCGCATCTCAGTGAGTGATGGGTGTTTCTAGGACAGGCTTCTTTCTGCATTCATAGGCTCACAGAAAGGTTTGGGTTAGAAGGGATCTGAAAGCTCATCCAGTTCCAACCCCTGTCGTGAGCAGGGACACCTTCCACTAGACCAGGTTGCTCAAAGCCCTGTCCAAGCTGGTCTTGAACACTTCTGGAATGAAGCAGCCACAGCTTCTCTGGACAATCTGTTCCAGTGCCTCACCACCCTCATAGTGAAGAGTTTCTTCCTGCTATCTAATGTAAGTCTCCCGTCTTTCAGCTAAAATCCATTCCCGCTTGTTCTATCACTACATGCCCTTGTAAAATAGTCCCTCTTCAGATTTCTTGTAAGCTACCTTTTAGTACTGGAAGGCTGCTATAAGGTCTTCCTGGAGCTGTCCTTCTTTTCTCCAGGCTGAACAAGCCCAACTTTGTGATCCTGTCTTCATAGGAGAGGTTCTACTCCCAAAAGTGCCTGAGTGGTCAGTGTTTGTGCTGTGAGCATCAGCCTCTTGTGACTGCAGGGATCTGCGTGTCCTTCAGCCCCACACAGGTGCTTCAGCTCCAGTACAGAGCCTGCCTCATTGGGTAAATAAAGCAGTTGCGCATTTGGCATCTGTTGTGCTGAAGTTGTCAGGGAGCAAGCCAGCTGTCCTGCTGGTACACGCTTCCCAGAATATGAACTAGGCTACACCCCTGGCACAGCAAGGAATTTTGGGACAAAGTCAGGCTAGAGCCCACGCTTGCAGAAACTTGCTGAGGCGAAGCAGCAGAGCACTCTGGTGGGAGCCCACTTTGCTTAAAGCTGTCTGGGGGAAACTTTTTCAGTGCAAAATGCACACTGTGCATCCCAAAGAAGAAAAGCGAGTGGCCAGCACATCCAGGGATGCGGCATCAGCACAGCATCCATCCTGGGATTGGCTGATAGCTTGAGCATCCTTCCTCCCTGGCAGCAGGGATGAGCCTGGCTGCCTCCCAGATGAGCAAATCCTCCGGTGGCTGGGAGTCAGCCTGGAGTCCCGCTGCTGCTGATGCGCTCTGAGTATGAACTCTTTGCTCAGCAAGGGCTGATTATGGGGCCCCTTGTCTAAATTGGCCAAACCCCTCTGTGGTGCTTTTCTCACCAGTTGTTTGGGGTGAATCGTTGTTTCGAGGATGAGGGGCTCTGCTGTGGCTCAGGAGGTGATGGTGCTGTGCCGTTGATTTTGGCAGCAGCGTGGCTGGAGGGAGCTGTTGGCCAGGCAGGGAATGCTGCTTGCCTGACAAGGCAGAGCAGGGACAGGCTGTGGGGTCAGCTCCAGAGAGGAGGCCAGTTGCAGGACTGCTGGTTGAAGGAGTTTTTCTTTAGATGATTCCAGTCTGTTGAGGTAAAAATAAAACAAAAAGGTAAGGTTTGTATGAGATACATTTTGATTGGTAAAATGTAGGGAGAGGAGATTAAAAATCCATGCACTTTCTTGTTTTGGTTCTTTGGGGGGAAAAAAAATCACCAAACAAGCTAAAAATGCCAGTATTTCATTCAAAACCACTTTTTAACAAAAAGCAGTGCTCTCAAAGGTTTTCACAGCCTGAAACTCCTAAGGATATCGGATCTTTACTTTTTGCTCTGATTTAGAGTTTTTAAATAATCTTGGGAAATTAAAAAAGAAAGGATGACGTGAGGTCTGTCTCTTGATTTGGTACACGGAAGAGCAGCAGGTCAGTAAGTGCATGCATTGGGTTTGCTTTTGTCCTGGGAAATACTCTTAACTTTTTTGTTTTTGTCCTTCGCTTTATAGAGGCTTTTTGAACTGGAGTGGCTGCTGCAGCTTTTGTTTTGCAATTGAAGGAACTTGGAGGCTGGTGCTATAACCTGGCCACCCACTGCCCAAGGCACAGCCATCTCACTCAGCATCGCGCTGGGAGATGGGACTTCCCCAGAGGAGAGGGGTTTGGGCAGGGAGGGATGTGCAGTGTGTCCTGTAGATGAGTCAGTGCTGGGTGGTGGGCTGTCATTTGGGATTGCTGGGTGCTTGCTTTATAAATGCCCTCTGAGTTTTGTGGGCAGCTTTTCCAGCTGGTTGTGCTGAACTCATTTTGATTTGTTATCGTTGGAATAAGTTTCTTGGGCATTTCAGAGAAAAAACACCAGCTTGCAGTATTATTGCATTATTATCTTAAGCTTTTGTAGTTTCCTAGCACAAACTTTTTACTTTGTAGCAATAAATACAGGCCAACCTGCGTAAAATACTGAACAAAGCAGGCTGCCCTTTATTCAGAGTGTAACTGCATTTGAAAAACTACCATAGACTCATTGGGTTTATAGCTCTTGATCTGCTGTAGTCTGTAAAGTTCAAAAATGTGGGCACTTCATAGTGTTGCTGGCTTTGATAGGGGACTCCATAATTAAGAATCTAAATGCGATGCTGCATTCTATCTCAGTTGCGATGCACAGGTCTTTTTCTTAGAACTGGCTGCATACAGTTACTGCCTGGAAACCGTTAATGGCCTGCAGTAGGCAGAGAATGGTTTTTATAGTTAACAAATTCTTTTTCAAGTTGCAATAAAATATTTATTATTGAAGCACTTAAGGCAGGCTTTTCAGCTCCTGCAGTTGTGGCTTTGTGCTAAGTGTGTGAGGTTAGACTTCCTGATTCATCTGGGTTTTGTTCTTCTCCAAAGCCCGATTTAAAGGTTTTTCACTCCGTAGCATAATACAGTCTCTTATTACTTTATAATACAGGGAGGCTTTAACTATTAGCTGCGCTAAAAGCAGCCTGATAGTTGATGGGGAACTTACTCCTGTCAGGTCTTTCCATGATGGCAGGTGCTGATGACATGGAAAATTAGACTGACAGTCATGTTTTGATAGCCAAAGCCTTCCCTTGTATAAACTATCCGTAGCATGAACCAAGTGCCTGTGTACGTGGTCTGCTGTCCCTGTTGCGTTAGCGACGTGTTACAGTGCATGAGCAGCTTGTGCAGAAGTGCTGGTGTCGAGGCAGAAAGGATGGGAAGGTCCTAATTCAACCTGACAATTAGAGAAAATGTAGCAAGGGAATGTGCCCTGGGGTTAATGCTTTTCTTCAAATTAGGACACTCCTTTGCAATTACTTCACATTTCCCTTCCTGCGGTGTCTTAAGTCTTCATGAAAACGCTTACTTATGTTTTTTAAGCAGATAGAAGGGGAAAAAAAAAGATACTGTAATTTCCTTGGCTGATTTTGTGTGCTCTAATAACCCTTTATGTAGAATAGTTTGATGAGTTTGTCCTGGAGACCATTGGCAAGGTCCAGGGGACAGGAGCTGATGGTGTGCTCAGTGACAAGCTATTTATGGGCAAGGTGGACCTCTTGTCTGCAGTCTGAAACCATGTTCCTGTGCAAAACCGGCATAGTCTGGAGTATCCTAGGATGCATAGAAAATAGTGTTACAACAAGGACAGCACCCAGGATGAGGTTTTATGCTAAGTGTTTTTCATATTGTTTTCACTTATGTTTTAAATATGAAGTCCTTGAATTCCAGCTCTGATCATCCATTTTTTTACTCATTAAAAAAAACCCACCAGCCACTTCTATAGAATTTGATAGGAAGGTGAGTCCTAAGTCACTCAGTGCTTTTAGGGTTGTTTCAGTCACTGCTTGCATTAAATAGTGTGAAGAACTAGGAACACAGCAGTGGATGGACTTTTGATTGAGTAAACCCTAAACTGGTGGGAACAGCAGAGTTAAAACCTCAGTATTTGTTGCTCACATTATGGGTGGGAAGTTGGTGTGGATAATCTGAGAAACTAAGGCAATGTAATGATGCTATGAGTGTTTCCTGGGTGGCCTGAGCAGCGTGGGGAAGCTGCCATGCTCAGAATTATACGGGTTTTCTGTACTGACACATTGTTTTAGTGTAGTTGGGGGCACTGAGAAAGACCACAGCAAAGCAGTACAGTAATGCCAGCGAATACTTGGGAGGCAACAACATGGCATTGTGGCTCCTGTCCAGACCCCATGCTGATGCGCAACAGCTGTGGGATTGATGTGGGGAGAGACAACCATGCAGAGGAGTAGTTTCAAATCTGCCCTGGGGGGAGGAAAGGAAGCATCAGTGCTCTGCAACGATTTGTTGCAGGGTCTTGGCCATCCTGTTGGCACTGGGTGCTGCCCAGTGGGGGTGAGGTTCTGGCTGTCAGCCTCTCGCCTCCCAGAGCCGAAGCATCACTGAGTCCTCCCTTGGTGTGTCCTGGCATGCTGTCTCTGATTTGGAAATAAAAAGCTAGAGCTTGGCAGGCAAAGCGGCACGGGCTGCCAGCCAGTATGGTCGGGGTAAGGCGGCCCCTGCAGATTCAGGGCTGAATCAGCACAGCAGATCTGCTTGCAAAACCCTCTGGGTTTGGTGAATCTTCGTTGTGAGGAAATACTTGCAAATAGGCTCATATTTCAGTTTGTAACCCCTCCACTGTGTTGGTAGCAGGACAGGCTTAGGTTTTGTGACAGAGACACCAACATTTTGGCTGGATTAAGTCATTTATTTTTGCCGGGGTCTGCTGGTAAGTGGGCTGAGGTTCACTCAGCAGTGATCATCTCCCAGCCCCAGCTCTGGCCAGTGTCACGAAGCAGGACAGACCATCTCTGGGCTGTGCCAGGGCAGCTGCTTTTCCCGCAGGCGGCAATTACAGAGACATTTTAATTAAGCATGTGGTTGTGCTACAGCTGACCAGGGTGACCCACACGCCCCCGTCCCACAACATCGCTCATGCCGGCAATGGGAACCTGAGCCAGCTGAAAACCCATGGCAAGAGAAACTAGTAGATACATAGGTTTAAAACGGATTTTGTCTCAATCTGGATAGATTCCTTGATCTTGTGAGTGCTGGTGATGTCTGGGGTGAAGGGACATTGGAAAGGTGGAAATTACCTGTTTCAGTAGAAGCGTGGGTTTGTGCCTGGGTCATGTTGCTGTAGTCCGGTGAGTGGTGTTACAGGTGGGGTCCTGTGAGGAGGTGCTGAGGATCTAAAGAAGGAGGGAGCTGTGTTTGTTGACGGTCTGGGTTGGGGCTGGGGACTGCCTGCAGCCATCCTGGGTGCAATGTTGGGAAGGGGCATGTTCCTGCTGTCTGCACTGGAAGAGTTGTTGAAGGAGGATTGCCTGGGCAATTTTGCTTGCTGCTGTTGAAAGCACCCTTGAGTACTTTTTCTCTGCAGCTTCCCTGCCTGAAGAGAAACCACTGTGGCAGTGGTTTTGTCATGGTTGTCACAGAACTAGTCTGCAGAAATTCACCTTCAGAGGATTCGGAGGAAGACTGTGTCTCATCACCATGACACATAGATACGGTTAGAGAGGGCACAGAGAATAGCAACACATCAATACCTGTTTGGCAGGGCGCAACTTCACAATCTGAAGGTGCCCAGGGTCTTTCTTCATCCATTGCTGTGAAGTCCAGAGGAACTGTATGCTATTTATACACGCTTGTACAGTTAAAATGGAGCAAGAGCTGTGCTTGTGAGGTCTTGCAGGCTGAGTCCCACCATCTAGAGACCTGGCTGTGGGACAGCTGCAGTGCATGTGGCTGCTGGCTCCTTCTTCTCAAACCCTGTGCCATAGAGACCAAGTAAGCTGCTGTGGGAAAAGGGGGCTCAGTGGGAGCTGCCAGTGAGCTTCACCGAGGCCAAAAGAAGGACAGGAATCTCCTGAGTCTGAGATTTCCATAGTACTTTAACCATTTTTCTCCCTTCTCCGTTTCCTTTTGTGAGTATATTCAGTTGCAGGAGAGAGGCAGTGTTCTGACTGTATGAAAAAGGAATTGAAGTGGATCATTTTAAAGCTGCTGCTGTTAAGAAAAAGCTGCCTTACAAAATCTTTGTTCCTTCATTCACATTTTTCCCCTTTTTGTTAGCCAGCCTCAGGAAATGAGAACATTCTTTTGGCTTTCTGTGCCTGAGTCACATCTTATATATATCTATCTATATAAGAATATGTTAAAACATCTGGAGATGTTTGTTTCGGAGAAGTACTTGTTTTGTATTAGGGTGTCTGCGCTTTAAATGTTTGTACAGAGTTGGATATTTCCAGTTTCCCATACTTCTCTGGTTACAAGGATATGTGTATTTCTGTCAGAAAAGCAAAGGGAAATGTGCTGATAGCCTAGGGAATATACAAACAAGTGAGAGTAAAGCCTTTAAAGAAGGTGAGAATTTGCTTTTTTTTTTTTCCTTCCAAAAATTGAACTATCAAAGTACTTGTTTAATGTATCCAAATATGTAACTTTTTAATGTTTGCCAAGTATGTATTTAAAAAAGAAAAGTGTGAGGAGGAAAAATCCCAGTAGCTCTTCCCTTGTTCTTCAGGGAAAAAAAAAAACAGGAAAGGAAGTAATTAAAAGCTCTTTATACCCATCTCTGCCATTCAGGGAGCTGACACTCACTTGGCTCTGGCAGTGCTCTGAGTGCACGGCGGGGTCTCCCTGCCTCTCTCTGTCCTCCCACCAGGGTCACGCGGGGATCGTGAGACTTCGCTTAAAAGCAAGAGAAAAAACCCACATTTAGTTTAACCAAAGGTCAAATGTTTAACTTTGGTGGGGGAGGGGGGATTTAGGAGAAGGAGTAGCATTTGCACCCTCGATTGTTTAACTGAAAATGATGGGAGACCCCAGATGGCGGGTGCTGGCTGTGTCCATGCAGGGAAGGAGGAAGGGACATTGGCAGGACATGAGGGCAAGATTCCCTCAAGGGACTCCATCTGCAATGGCCACACATCCTCTGGGTGTTCACGGCAGCTCTCCTCCCACAGCTCGCACTGAAATGCCCTTGAGTTTATGGCTGGGATAAGAAACCTCTCACTGATCAAATATTTTGATTGCATCCTGGCCTTCCTGTTAGTTTCTTTGATCTTTTCTCGTTAGTGGATTATAGTGGACTTTCACAACTCTTGCTTGTTGAAATAGTTGTATAAATATGGTCCACGGGGTAGGTGTTATTTACAAAAGTACTTATTTCCTAGAAGAAAAAAACCCCCACTACCTCCTTTTTCCCCTTCAGCATGCTCATTTGCCATTGTGCATCAAAGAAGTGTGATTTCTGTCATTGCATCAAGTAATAGCAGCTTATGTTAATTGTTTGAAATGATCTAAAGGCCAGGGGGACTTATTGTTTTGGCTGATATCCTGCTCATTCACTGTTTCAGTGAATGCTGAAGAACTGTTTCAGGTTCTATAAAAGAAACCTGTAGAGCCAGGGCAGTCTCTGGAGAGACTGATGGGCTTGCAGCCCGGGGATGAATCCCTCTCTGTTGAAATCTCCAGCAATTATAGTTTCTTATTTTCCCAATGAGAAAACGCTCTCCTTCTCCCTGGGCATCCTGCTTATGTGATGTCCTCTGTGCAATGGCATTGCTCAGTGCCACGCTGGAAGCTCTGTGTCTTCAGGCAGTGGAATGAAGCCCGAAGCTCTCCGGTCACCAGGCTGAGTTTAGCTTTGGAGTGTGGCCAGGGTGACTGGGGGAGGAGCTGTGCCATAGCTTTGTAGCCAGATGAAGCAAGGAAGGAAGGATAAAATATTACCAATGCCTATGTACAGTGTAAGCCCAGAGGTCAGAATTTCCAATCCTTGTCTAAGCCTGAAAGCTGTGTTTTCTTTATTGTCCCGTGCAGGATGGCAATGATCACCCTGACCTCTCCCATGGGACATGGGGAGGGTCCAAGGGGTTTCAGCAGTGGTGGGTGTTCAGCGTGCCAGGCTCTGGCATGGTCAGTACGGATCACAGCGTTATTCTCAAGGGAAGGCAGGATGCTCCTCAGTGTTGGCTCACACCTGAGGCAAGTCTCACCCAGAAAACACTGCTGCTCTTCACACCCATCCCTTCCACAGCCTGCATTAAATCCACTGCTAGACTGGGGCTCTGTTTTGAAAAGTACAGAGAAAATGGAGTGCTATTTCAAGTGTCAAGTATTAAAGACACTGCTTCATTTTGATGCATGTGAAGCTCTTTGTGCTGGCGATTGCTTATCTGGTACACAGCAAGGGGGAAGTAACTTGGATTTCTTGTGTTGAATTGCATCAGTCACAAATGTGAAAATTAATATTTTTATCATTACCATGCAGAGATGAGCAAGCAGTAGAATTAAGAAGATCCTTGACATCACTCTTGGGAAAATTGCTAGAACATGATAAAATGGCAGAGAATCCAGGAACAGTAATATTGCGTTATTACTCAGGTTTCATGAGAAAGCTTTCTGCTCACCTTGGGCTATTTATTCATTTATAAATAGCTTTGTGAACCTGTATTGAAATGAGACATTCGAGGAGTTTAATGCTGTTTCATGATAACAACAATGTATTTTCAGAGGTTTCAGCATGGATAGATTCCCAAGCTAGGCAGAATTATGAAATGAGTGTTTTGTGTCATCTGAGGGAAAATTGGTTTAGTTGGTTTTACCCAATGGATTTTGAGCTCTATAGTGGCTTGACTCACATAATGGGTTTTCTGTTAAGTCTATAAAAACACAGTTAAAAGCATGCAGCAGTGTTCCCTCCACACACGTACAGAAACAAGTGCCAGAGCAAGAAACAAAAGCTCAGAACAAGGAAATGATGGGGCAGATGCTGGGTTGTAGGGCCCTGTGTAGCCAGCAGAGCCCTGTGGCCCTCTCAGCCATCACTTGGATAGTTTGGGCAGTGTCAACATGCTGTCTTCCGGGGAGAAAAGTTGGGTTTCGTCCCCCTAGAGGAGGGACCATGCCACTGAAAGCTGTATTCTGGTGTCCCACCCATGCGGGCTTGGAGGATGATGATGGTACAAATGTCAAGCGGAGGATTTTTCTCTCATATGCTGAGTAATGCTCCTTGTTTGGTTTGCATTACAGATATGTATCAGTTCCCCCTGCTGCAGTGAGTGGAGAATGCAATCAGAAACTGCTGAGTCCAGATTTTCTAACATACCATTAATCCCGTTTCATGAAAGTGTATGCAGAATGAACAGGGCCTTAGCTCCAGATCAAAAGGTTTTCCATCAAATTTGGAAAAACAAAGTTACCTACTCTGTGTTCGTGGTTTAAATGATAGTGTTCTTTGTAGCTGGCCTTGGGGATGCAAGAGAGGCAGGGTCTAACTGAATTAATTAGAAGGAAATCCACAGTTGTCATGCTAAAAATATATTTTTCTGCATGCCATGGAAATACTGAAGTTCACCTAAAGTTCATGTTGATCTAAAGTTTAATAAGCCCAAAGTGCTTGTGCCATCAATATCCATCCAATATTTCAAATTGTAGTGCCGAATTAGTGCTTGAGTGGAAATGTTGCAAGGATATTAATGTAATTGAATTTACTGAAACTTTTTCATATGCTTTTCTCCTTACGATATTATCTGAAATCAAGGAGCTCATAATATTTGTTTAAAGTATTCTTATTTTAAAGGAAACATCAAAAATTTACAGAGAAGATCTACTCGGTTTTCAGAAATTAATGGACAGTGAAATGTATCTAAGTAAAAATAATTGGATTAATTTATTTAGTCTGAAGACAATATAGTCCTGCTTATGCAGAGCACTTGAGTTAAATTCCTTAGTTCACTTGGGTCACATTATGAGTTTAAGTTGTCGTTTCCTTGGAGCCAAGAGCTCACGTGCACGGAGCTGGCATGATAAACATCTCCAGTAACAGGGCCTGGGTTCACACTCACTGTCTGTGTCTCACGTGGGGACTAAACCATATCTGTTCCTCTATATTCCCTTTACAAGCCTTTTAATGAGATAAATATATTTCAGCACATGAGGTACTGAAACCAACCAAATAGGTAAGAAGAGTGGCAGGAGAAAATGTAGATTTGTTTGTTTGTTTAAAGTGATTCTAGCATAAATTATTCCACAACTCTTCACTGTGTGCAAGCAGGTGTTGCAATAGGATGTTGTCTCCAAAATATTATTCACAATTGCCTGGTCAGGTGTGTAAACAAACACAGGATGCCACTACTGAAGTTTGTCTTCCAAAGCAAGAAATGCTCCAGTGAGACTGACTAATGTTTTAAAACCTCAGTAGACGATGGTAGGGCATCAAAAGCACTGTGGCAAGGGGAAGCTGATGAACAGTGGCAGCATCTGGGGATATCCAAATACAAGGCATTGGTCTGCAGCGTGCCTAGTGGCATGGGTGTGGGAACCCTCCTGGCAACCTTTGCCAAGTGGTGGTATGCCACCTCTCGTCTCTTATCAACACCAGTAGATTTTTTTTCCTTATGTACCTTATAATTTTTTATTACTTTATGGCATGCTAGGATGTTTGGTTTTCCAACAGCTCAGGTGTATCCTGTTTCTTTGCTTCTTTAAATATGCAATTGCTATGCTAACAGGCGTGTGATGATGCAGAGAACGTCTTCAATGTTTCGTCAACCCAAACCATGGCAGTGGCTTTTTCTTGCTCTTCAGCATTTAGGCACGAGGTCACGCTGTGAACTGATTGTACTCATAACCTACATATGGAGGGAGAAGAGAGAAAACTGCAGCTGAAGTCAGGAATTGTTTGCTTATTTATTAGTTATGAAGAGGCAGACTGAGGTAATTTCTAGCTAGCTGGCCAGTGTGCTACTGCTTGCTTCTCTTGAGCTGTCTCTGCAATCGCTGTCTCCATCACCCTTCTGGCTGTATCTTTTGGGAGGTGAGGCCAGCCACCCAGGGAGGATGAAGATTAAATTGCCCCACATTTTTTTTCCAGGCATATAGGAGAATTTTCTGAGAATACAGAAGTGTCTTTTACAGGGGAAGAAATGTGTCCACCTCTCAAAACTGGGGGACTGTGACTCAGAAAGGGGTTTTCTGCATTTCCGTGTCAAGAGGGAAATGAGATGGACGACCAGCTGCATTTAGCATTTTTTCAAATAGAGCAGCTTTGCAGAGGTATTTTAAAACATGGGGTAACTTCCTTTTTTCCTTTTTTGTTGCTTGACAGTGATACAAAAATACCTGAGGAACAGGTTTTAAGAACACCCCTCTTGTTTCCCCCCTGCAACTCTTTTTAAACTCAATAAAGATGTAATTTTTGTCTTTCCTAACTCCTATAAATGGAAGCTTGGCGAGAATGTGTATCAGTTTGTTCTGGTACAAAAGCCATCTGTGAATGAGCCCTAAGATTTTACTATGACATCCCACTTGCTATTGCTGTTGTCACGTTAATAGCTGCTCAGTCAGATGAGAATTTTGTAGTTTAGACAGGAACTGAATTTCTAATGGGGAAAATAAACTCCCCCCCCAAAAAAAAAGAAGTTTTGATTAAAAAATGGCTGTCCTGATTTATCCTTTTGCCAGCTTCTGTACTGAAGTTTGAAATTATTACCTGTCAGAAATATACAGGTGATTTTCCGTTACTCGAATCAAGTTCCTTTCAGATCTGCAGAGGTGTATTATTAACTTCAATAAAAATAGTTTAGTGGAGCTTGTGACAATTCCTCAAGACTGCATGCATATAAGTAGGGAATTCTGCACCAGTTGAAGGGAAGAGTCGTTTATCTTCTGCATGTTGTTATGAACATAGAAGTACCCCAAGTTGTATATATGATCACTTGATCATTTGATTTTTTAACGTTTCTGATAACGTGCAAATGCTAGAGGTTAGTGTGATTAACAGATTAGGTTAAGACTGAAAGGCTTTCCCAGTTCTCTTGAAGCCAACTGAAATTCTGTTGTTCTCTTTAATGGGATTTGGTTTAGACTCAGGGGCCTGTAAGTGGAGCCTCAGTGGCCACATAAGACAAAATACCCGCTAGTATTTGGAAAACAATTCTGTCAGCTTTGAAGCCTTGCTTCTGTGTATGAGGTATGGGGATGTTGTTTTGAGTCAGTTTTGTCTGGATATTACAATAAGTTCTGTCTCTGGACAGTTACAGCTTGGGAGGATATTTTCCTAATCTGACGTTTCTCGTATTTAAAGAAGAGCAGGTGCTTGCTGGATAAATGGATACTGTATGCCTGCCCAGTTTAGATCCCTGTGCCCACAGATAAACCCCTTCAGTTGAAGTTGTCCCAGCTTGGATTTTGCACCTGGCAAAGTATGTTTTGTATAATTCATGTCTTGCTTATAAGTAGTAACTAAGGCTGTTTCAGTTTGGGTTTTCTTTTCATACAGAAGACCTGAATTTAATTAGAAAGTGATCATTGTACTGTATGACCCTGTAGTTTTACTTACAGTTTTTCAAGGGGATGGCAACTCCCTTTCATTGCCCTAATTGGGTTTGCATAGTTTAGCAAACCATCATGCAAATGGCAATGTGAGAAAGAAAACGAAAGCCTGGATGCGCAGGCTACAAAAAGTGAGTCAGTGCAGGTCTGCTTGCTCAGAGTTTGGCACCCAAATGTCAGTTCAGTTTCGGTGTTACCCAGTGGGGTGTTAAGAAGTTGTGTATTAACCCAGTGCGTTGCTAACTGGTAGAATTTAATTTGCATTTATAGCACAGCATCCACTTGGCTGATGACCTGCACCTTGTTCTTTCAGCTTTGGTGCAAACAAAATGGTTACAGATGGGAAAGCAACGTGAGCCTTCATGGTACCTGGGGCGAGCTCTGAGGAGTGAATTTTACAGCAAGTATGTTTTGTCTGTGAAAGAGAGCTGAGGTTTGGGTTGGCGGTGGAGTGACTACTGCAGGTGGAAGGGAGTGGGGCGAGTTGGAGCCCATGGAACTGTGAGCTATGGGGCTCCTGGTGACCTGCTGGTGCACCAACCTGACTATGCCAGAGGTGATGTCTAGGTGATGTCCTGGGTCTGGTTTGAGAACTGGTGGTGCTTTGCAGTAGTTATGTTTTGACAAGGCCAGAACTTCCCTTCCGTTCAAGAAAGGGAAAGCAGGGGAACGGTGCTGGGCCCTGTAGCAGTGGTTAGTGAATGATACATGTGAATAAAACAGCAGCAGGGAAGATGGCATTTATGTATCAACATGGTTCGGGGATTTTAATCACAGTGCATCCCAGAAGCAGCAGGGCCCTGAAATGCCTGTGGCTGGGCACTTGGTAACAGAAGATGGTAAAGAGGAAGGAAGATAACACTTAGCATGTCAAAGTTGCTGTGTTTCCTAAGGTGCCTGGTGTATTTGTATGCCTTGGTCAATGTTTCTTGTCTTCCTTGGCATTTTGCCGGAATTCTTCAGTGACATTAGGAACAGCACATTGGGATTTAATGGTAAAAACAGAATTTCTGTTCATTTGGCGTATCCCCCACTTCCCCATGAACCAGATGGAATTCTGGACAACTGTAATGATTTATCCATTAAGTCACTGAAACCATAATCTCTGTATGTGTGTGTTGCATTGTGTTTGTGTTCCTAATTAACTTATGCTGGTGCTTTCTGCTGAATGCTGAGTACCAGGTCAGACCGCTGGGAGCTGTCTGTTATCATCTCCTTTATAAATACATGTGGAGAAGCCAACTTCTAAAGGGGGTAGTTGCAGGGCAATGTTATAACACCCTGGCAGCAATAGTGGTGACCAAATGTAGTATTAAAAAGATGTTTGGACCCTTGGGTTTTGCCCAGTGATTGGAAAGAATATCTAGCTTCATATGTATTGCATGTTATCTGTCCTCTAAATCTTTTTCTGAGGGAGGGTTATAATGGTGATGTTCTCTGATGGGTCATCCAGGTAGGAATCCAGACATTTGAATTTCTAGGGCATGTTGTGCATGGCCTTGACGTTTGAAATGCTTTCATAACAGTACACGCTAGCATTTTTAGATATGTTTTAGTCCAGTAAACAGTACTGGCAGATTTCATATATATTATAAATGACTCTGAGTCCTATCCCAGTTTCTGAAAGAAAAAATAGCTGGTGATGTTCAAGGACACATATTACATGTAAGTTAAGTGTGGCTTATGGCTGGGCTAACCCCATGTACGTTGCCGCTTGGTGGGACAGATGTGGTCAGGCACAGTTCCGAATGATCTCTCTGTTTAATTGTGCAAAGCATGCAGCACAGTTTATGCCAGCTGTGGGAGTACTCAAGATAACTTCTTAGTAGGTTTTATACCAAGACAGGTCACCTGCCAATAGTTTTAATTTAAAACTTATTTGGTCTGGATAGGAGAGTTTATAGTGGGTTGGTACTTAGTACTGTGCAGCACATCTGATCCTGCCTGGGAAGCCGTGAAAAGGGCTGTGCATAAACTGTGTCACTGAACTGCCATTTCAAGGTGATTGCAGCCTGCTAAAGGTCAGAGAGCAGGGCCGGGAATGGTATACAGATTTTCTTGTTGTTTGTTTGGGAAAAGAGAGCTTGAAAGCAAGCAGACAGAAGTAGCAAACAGGCATTTGCTTTGCCAAATATCTTGCTCATAAGAACATTGTCAAATGAGATGCTCTTGAACTGGCATCCATCTCCTACCTTATGGCAGAAAAACAGTCTCTGTTGTTCCTTAGAGGTGTCTGTTTTACAGCTGCTTTGTTTTTATACCCTCAGTTATAGGTTGATTGGACTGATTATTCTGCATTTGGGAAGGTGCCTTTGAGTAATCTAAGCAGACATTAATGACTGGCCTGAGGATAAAGCAGCTTCTTCCCCCCAGTGGAGCAGAGGATGTTGCTCTGAACCTGAAAGTATGGTATTCTCCTCTGGCTCCTGTTGGGAGGGTGACAGTAGCATAGCACAATCCCTGCAGTAACATTCATCCTTCCCTTGGGGCAGGTGAGTGGTATTTGGCATGATTGGCCTATATACATTCCTTACAGTTTTATTAAAAAAAATTGTAATTCTACTGTACTTTATCCAAGTACAAATAAAGTGTTAACAAAGGTCTCCATAGCTTAAAGGAATTCAGCAGGAAATCCTGTGGTTGACCTGACTGCAAGGAAAATTTTATCTTCTTTGTCTTTCTTCCCTTTTGCCTGTAACTTCCAGTATCTAATTGCTGTTCTATGGTTCCTGGCACTGATAGTTAAAGCTGAGGGCTGATTACATTTTTATTTTTAATATCCTTCGGCATCTATAGGCTGAAAGTCAGGACATGGAAAGACCAGAATTTAAAGGAACGTCGTGTCACTGTGTGTTCTTTGTGGAAATCAGATTTAATTCCAAGTTTTAGGTACAGGATAATTTACGATAATTTAAATCTGGATAATTTAAAAGCTGGTTTTCTGTAATGATTCCAGGAAGAGAAGTCACTGGGTTACGAGTCCCATTTTGGGAACTGCTGAGCGTCTGAAGCCTCTGTCATTTATTTCAGCAGAAGTTCAGATATATTTCCCAAGCCATCTTTTTGAAGGTGCTCACTATGGTCTCACTTCTATTTCACATAATATATTTCATATAATATGGGTGTATATCATCTTCTCTGACTGCATTACTGTCTTGAATCCATTTACTGGAATTCCTGTGCTTTCTTTTCAAGCATTTACTGCTAACCACTAATAAATCTGGAACATATTGGGACTTGGTGGGATGTTGGTTTTTCCAGGATGAAACTTCATTGTTTCCTGTTACAGGCTGTGGCTGGCAATTACCTTCCCTCCCTCCCACCCTCGATCATCTGAAGTCCTCTCTTACTGCACCAGTTCTTTCTAACCGAGCTGTCCCTGCTTATTGCTGCCTTTGTCCCCTTCTTCCCAGGTTGTCTCTTCCTGGGGTGATCCTGCTGGAAGATGGTCCGGGGTGGTGGTGAAGGCTCCTGGTATGGGCTCCTGCAAATCCCATTTGAACTGCTTCATCTGCAGTGACTGCAAGAAGTTTTAAGTAACTTGAAATGGCTCACAAGAGGAGCCAGGGCTCCAGTCTGAAAGATAAGATTTGAAGTGAATTAGAGTACATGCCTGAGACCACATCTTTTACTGAATTCTTGTTTTCATGTGTCCTTTTTATTTGTTTTCTTTTTTTCTCTTCATTTAAAACCTTTAGGATGGTGTCTTTTCTGTAACTGCCCACTATATTTGAAGCTCTCACATAAATTAATTAAAAATGATAGAATCATTGGACGGTTTGGGTTGGAAGGGCCCTTAAAGATGATCTAGTTCCAACCCCCCCTGTCACGGGCAGGGACACCTTCCACTAGACCAGGTTTCGTACGTGTTTCTTAAATCCTTGGTTGTTGCAGACACCAACATTAAGCAGTGGGTTTCTCGGCTGCAGTCTCTCTTCATGGGGTTTATGTTCACAATCATGAGGGAAATGAAAGGTGACAAAATACCTCCGCTTTTCTCCTGGTGCCACTACTCACAGGTTGCAGCATGGCAGAGCTGTACCCAACCCCTGCCGCGATGGAGTGGTACGTGAGGTGAGGAGGGTGCATGGGAGATGCTGCAGAGAGGTGGACTCCCATGGCCAAGCTCCCGGCTGCCAAGTGTGGTTTTGTCTTTGGTTGCTTTTTTTTTTAGATAGAAACTTCCTTTGCATTTTTTTTCCCTGAAGTTGAGGGAACCCAAATTGTTTTTCCATGTGTGGTTTCTCTTTTTCTTTCTGTCAGAAGAACTAGTGGAAAATTTTTAAAGTATTATTCAAAGATCTTGATTTTTTTTCCTCTAGGCTTACTCTTTACTTTGGACTGATGCCTCGTTTTTTGGTAGCACATCAGAGCTACTGAAAAAGGTTCCTGCAAAACCAGCAAAATAACTTTTTATAAATTAATCTTGTACTCTTTTAATACGTTGAGATGGATAATTGGATGTTACTGGCATTGCCATGATCTAAAGATGATGTGAAAATAAAGATGCTTTGGGCTGGCACTTTGTTGCTGTCTTGAATTAATTCTGTTATGGGCTGTGTTCAAAATAACTTGGCATCTTTGCAGCTCTGTATTACTTAGAAAGCAAGAAAGTAAATTTTGGAAGTAACTTCTTTCTATTATTGGAATATCTGGTACACAAAATTAGTGGTTACTTTTTGTTAGGCACAACTTCTGGGGATTTCTGTTTCTTCTGTTCAAATTAGGGTGGTGATGGTTCTTCTGAATGAATTACATCAGGGTTTCTTTTAGCTGTATGGCAGCAGTATTTTCAGATGAGTTCTTAAGTTTTGAATGTTTATGGAAGTCCCAGGTTAAAGCACATTTCCTCCTAGGACTTAAATTTTTCTCATCTGTTCCTATCACTGTTACAAATGTGTAACTTACCGTAAGGGTATAAATGAAGGGGAAAAATAAGTATGTAATTCTCCTAAGAGTTCTGTTATTGCCCTTACTTTTCTACGTTTGACCTGTTTTCCACACATGACCTATTTTACCTCACACATGGCTACTCTGCTCTCATGAGGCCTCACTTGGAGTATTGTGTGCAGTTCTGGTGTCCTCAACATAAAAAGGACATAGAACTGTTGGAACAAGTCCAAAGGAGGGCCACGAGGATGATCAGGGGACTGGAGCACCTCCCATATGAAGACAGGATGAGAAAGTTGGGGCTGTTCAGCCTGGAGAAGAGAAGGCTGCATGGAGACCTCATAGCATCCTTCCAGTATCTGAAGGGGGCCTATAGGGATGCTGGGGAGGGACTATTCATGAGGGACTGTGGTGATAGGACAAGGGGTAACAGGTTCAAACTTAAACAGGGGAAGTTTAGATTGGATATGAGGAAGAAATTCTTTCCTGTAAGTGTGGTGAGGTACTGGAATGGGTTGCCCAGGGAAGTTGTGAATGCTTCATCGCTGGTGGTGTTCAAGGCTGAATTGGACATAGCCTTGGGTGGCCTGGTTTAGTGTGAGGTGTCCCTGCCCCTAGCAGGGGGGTTGGAACTAGATGATCTTAAGGTCCTTTCCAACCCTAACTATTCTATGATTCTATGTTAATGTTTATGTTATTTATATGCTGAGTATTTGATGTGCTATTGAACTTCATGACTTGCTGGTTCTATAGCAGTTAGAAGTAAATGGAAGTAGAAATGGGGATGGCTGTTGTCAGGAAGCACAAATGAATGATGTGCCAAAAAACACTGCGATTATTACTGACTTTAGACCCCTGTTTTTAACTGCTTGTTAAGAGTATGCTGTGATAGTAATTCTTTATCTGAATATGATTATTTATATGCGTAACACAGTTCGTTTGTGACCTCTGTTTGGGTTGCTTTTAGGATCCCCATGAATGCTCCTTCTTCACATTCTTTCATGAAGGGCGTGTGTACACAGAGGTTTTAAAAATTACTTTTAAAGGAAAAAATTTCTGACAAATACCACACCCTCTTGCTGCAAAGAAGCCTTGTGCTGTTTTCCTTTGGTTATGTTTCCTTTTGTTTTCTTTTTACTTCCTGAGATGCATGCTACCTGAAAGTTGCCTGGAGTATTTACTGGTGGTACTGGCATAAGAGCCTGTGTGATGAGCCAATACATTCGATGTATCCATATCCCTCTTTAGTCAGAGGTGAGTTATGCATGGGATCATCCTTGAAGTTAAACCTAAAAAATTATGTTTCAATCCAAACAAGGGTGGTTATCCCAATTTAACCAAGTCAGATTGAAACAGCTCTTCAACCACTGCAGCCTTCATTTGTGAACAGATGTGCCCTTCATTTTTCCAGAGCCCACAAGCATTTTCGCTTGTGGTGGCTTCCTGAGCAGGTATAATTGCAGAAGGGTATAACTTGATGTGATCCTTATCTTAGTCCCTGCCAAGGAGAGCAGGCTGTCAGGGGACAATTTACCTTGGGTGAGAATTTGAAGACTAGGTGAAATAGCAAAGGGAATGGTGGGAATGCAAAGATAACAACCTCCGGCTACTTCACTCTGGTCTTCATGTTCTGTCTGCTTCACTGTTTGCCTGTAAATCTCTTGAGCTGGCATCAGACTGAGCGCTTGGGTCTCAGCAGTTGTCTGCTGGCTGTTGATATGCATCCTGCTTCTGGAACCAAGTTGCCATTGTCACCATGTTATCTGGCACAGGGGTCTCCAAAGCGGAGTGTGTGCACTGGATGATGCATTGGGGTACAGGAGGAAAATACTTCAGTAGTACCTGCACATAATTTATAAATGAATAAATGTACATATATTGGGGTGGTGCACTCAAAAGTGTTTTTTTACTAATGGATGTACATGATCAAAATAGTTTGGAGACCAAAGCTCTAGCAGATGGAAAATCAGTTTTCTTTTTAACCCTATTTGCCAGGTGATTATGGCTCTGCTAAATTCAGCCCTCTTCAAGTACAGTGTCCTCCCAGCTTTTAGACACTGTGTAATGAAATGAATCCCTCAGGTAATCTGGCTGAATACCAGCCCTTGTCCAGCAGAAGATGTAAATGAAAAGGTCTGGCTGAAAGAGAAGCATACCTGCAACCTGCCTTTCCAATGCAATTAATTGAAATGCATCCACGTGATCTCTTCCTTTTGAGTTGTCTGGGAGCTGGTTGGATTCCCAGTGCAGGCGAAAGAGCTGTTTTCTTCTCCTGAAGTGAGGTGTCTGGTATTTGATGCTCAGTTCACTGAAGCCAGTTAAAGGAAGGAAAGGGAATGGGCACAGCCGGGCAGCAGGGTGACTGAGGCAGGGGGAAGTGAGCATGATGCCAAAATTTGCAGGGCAGGCTGGTGGTGTGCAGCAAATGCAGAGGTGACTTGGGCGGCATCCCTGCTAGTCCATCCTGCTGTGTATTCCTCCTGTCTCTTGGGGCAGTGCTTCCCTGCCTCTCCAAAAATGAAAAAGCAGGAAGGAGCCTGCCAAGGCCCTTTGGAGGACAGCCTCTGGCAGAGCACAGCAGTGGGAGCAGGGTCTTGCTCCTGGTGGCAAGTGTATGAGCTCTGGCTGAACGCTATTTGGAATCATGAATGTGGGTTTGTGCTAATGTGGCCCAGGCAGCACAGGGAAAGCTATTTGCTCCTCTTTATACTGCCTGGTGTAGAGACTTGGGCAAAGGAGTAGGGAAAAGGAGTGGGGTGGATGGACAGGTGGACATACCTTGTCTAGCTGTGTCCACAGTGGGCACTTTCAGAGCTGACTATTAAATCCCAGAGCCTCTTGTCTCCCAGATGGGAGATGGGTTGCAAATCCAGCTGAGGTGGGACTCACGAGCTTGGGAGGCTTGAAGTCCTTCCCTTTTGCTTGAGTTAAAACTACCTGTTTTTTTTCCCAGTCTTGCTGGTAACACTTTCCCAGTGTTGCTGCTAAATTAATTCATTATAATTTATTATCCAGTACTAAGCAGTAGGGTGATTGAACTTGATTTATAACAAAAGTATTTTTGTTTCCCCTTACTGATTGCAACCTGGTCTAGTGAAAAGTGTCCATGCCCATGGCAGGGGTTTAGAACTAGATGACCTTATGGTCCTTTCCAACCCAAACCATAATATGATCTTTTGAAGGGTATTCTTTTGCTCCTTGCCAGCTTAAACATGCTCTGCACAGTTCTGCCTCTCTGTTGCTGCATGTAATGCTGCTGCTGCTGCTGTAAAGTGCTGATATGGAAAGTAAGTTCATGGATAAGCCAGTGGGTGAGAGGAAGAGGGTGCTGACGAAGGAGGGGAGGGTGGACAGGGACCAGCAATCTGTGTGGGTGGGATGGGAGGGAAGCTGGATTAGATACTAGGGTGATTTCTGCAGATGCATGACCCCAGTGCTATTGACCTGAAGGAGTGGAGGAGGTCTTGAGGCTTACTGTACTGACACACAAGGCAGACATGTGGACTAGAAAGAACTGTCACTTCAATAGTAGTACTTCAGGCTGTTATGGTCTTCAGAAAGCAATGTTGCATGTATTTCCTGTTTGTTAGAAAGTCCCTCTGCTTGGAGAAGATGAATTTTTAATATCAGTCTTTGGACTCTTAATTTTCTCTGTCTCCCAAAATAGGGTGGAAGAAGGGAGAGGGAAGCAGCATGGTGGGTGAAGTGGGAGGGCAAATGATTAACCCAGAAGTTGTCAGTGCTACACATATGTGGTAATAATTTCTGTTTCTTGTGCAGTATGCAAATATGGAATTCCATTATTGAATAAAAAAACCTTCAAGGCAGTTTCATGTTGAAACACAGATTCATTCAAACTGGAGACCAGCTGATAATGTGAACGAACTCCAATAATCAAGCACTTATTCATAGGTAGGCTATCTGAATCAGAGAGCCTGCAGTCTCTTTCTGAGTCTTTTAAGTACTTTGCAGTCTTATGAGAGATTGTGTTGAGAAGACTTGAAATTTTAAAGGATGACTCACTGTTATGTTCCCCTCCAAACAATTAAGCTGTTTCACTGGTCTGATATGTAATAACTTGTTTTTCCCTCTGCTGCTGCCTAAATTTATTCCCCTAGTAGTGTTGTTAAATGTGAGCCTTTTTAATGACTTTTTTAAATGCAGCACGCGCTCAGTACCCAGAAGTTCGTAGGTGTGTGGAAGGTTGCCACAGGTAGTGCAATTCTGTGCAGCTTCTTAATCTGGGCATCAAGCAAATCACTCGTGGAAGAAATCCACTCCTTGCAGCGAGTAGGTTTTTCTGAGTTTTCACTCAGGTTGGGGCAGGCGCTGATGCCCCAACCCTGTCTTCTGCTCTGTGGTCCAGCCCTGGCCGTGTGGCCAAGTCCAGACAGGCATTATGATCCTTCAGCCAGAGAACCCTGAGGTGGCTCTGAGATTCAAAGACAAGGTAAATGCCCCCTGATGCCGTGGGTGCTTGGGCTTTCTTCACAGGCTGATGAGCCACTGCTGTTGCCTTTGCAAAGGCTGGGGAGTAGGACAAGCCTGTGCAGTGCTCTTGTGAGACACTGACAAGCAAAAGTTATTTGGTGTCACTGGGAGGAGAGAGGGAAAGGAATAATTTCTATCCTTGACTCCTGATGGGTGAGACATAGGGAGCAAAAGGGAGGGAGTTGAGACAGGAGAGAAGCAGGGCGTCCAGTGGTGTCCAGCTGGCCCTGGGTCAGTGGCAGCCTGCCTGGGAGGGAGATCCCTGATCCACTGCCAGTGAGTTTGGGAGGAAAGCAGCTACCAATGGCGTTAGTCAGAGCTTGACTGCTGTTCAAAGAGTTGGCGTGCTGTAAGCATGACGGGTTGGGCGTTATCTCATTTCCCCTTTCATGTAACCCCAAGGACGGGGGGGACCATTAATGAAACCCTGGCAGTGAATGGAGCCAGAACCAGACTGATATGTGTAAGTAATTTCCCTTTTTGTAGCACTCCAGTTTGCATGTTGTTTATTTTCCCCTGGCTGTCAGTGTTCCTGTTTAAGCCTTAAAGGCAGTAATACACAGCTATAAGGGTGGGGAAGAATGCTTTTCTTAACATTAATGTTAAACATAGTGTGATAGAATCTCTGTAGCGTTTTGGCTTAATGGGATGGTGCTAGTGGAAGTACTGAATAGTTCTGATTGCTGTAATGCTCACTAGGGATGCTTTTTCACTGCTCATGTAAGAGGCCCCAGAAGACCTGCAAAAGAGTGAGCGCAGTATTTGTATTTGAAAATGGTGGCAAAAATAGGCTGCTGGAGAATTAAAGCTCAGTCAGCCTAATTTCAATTCCTAGTAAGGCATGAAGGCGACTAACAGTCAGTGTATAAGCAGTTACTGAGTAATGCAGCATTAAAAAAGCCATGTGGATTTCTAAGAACAGATCGTTTCAAAGAGGCCAATTTTCCAACTCGGACAGATAAGTATGCCTCTTAAACAGAAGGGAGGGAATAAATGAGGTGTATCTGCTGATGCTGTCTCACACAAAATTTCATAAGCAAACAAGAGAAGCAGGCCTCTAGCACTAGAGCCAGGGTGATTAACTTTGTTGGAGCACAAGCCTTGCAGCTTCTCTTCTGCCTCCGTGTATCCACTCATCTGCTCTTGCTACTGGTTTGTTGCTGTCTTAGATGGTTCACAGAATTGTTGCTGCCATCTCCTATTCCTTCATCATCTCCTTGCAAGACGTGTTAGTTTGGGCTCTGTGATAAGTTTCACTGCTGTTGGCCTTGTTCAAGAGAGGCCCAGGCAGTTTGGAAATAATAGTCTAGGTGAACTTGCCAGAAGGGAGGTGTGCAGCTGCTTGGAAGGAAGCATCTATTCAGGAATTCCTGTTTTGATACAGTCACCAACAGGACCTTCCCCAGCAGTACCTTCCTGACAGCACCTTGCAGGAGTTCCTCCTTTCCCGCTTGCATTCACTAACTTGATCAGTGACCTGGATGCTGGAGCTGAAAGTTAGCTCATGAAGTTTGTGTCCTTGAGTTGGAGGAATCTTGAGGAGCACAGGAGGTGAATTCAAAATGGTCTTGGCAGGCTGGAGAGAGATGAAGAAGTTGAAATTTCACAAAGAGAAGTGCTAACAGCTGTACTCATAAAGGAGGACTCAAATGGCCATAGGCAGGGCCATTTGGAGGATGTATTGAAAAGACAACATGTCTTATGATGTGCTTTCACAGAAAAACAGATCTTATTTGGAAACATTGTGTGTAAAATATAAAGAAGGATCGACCTAGATTTTTTTCTTAAGAGACTGTGTATTCATTGCTGAAAAAGCCTGAGAGCTGTTGTCCTGCCAGAGGAGGATAACAGAGAGGCTTTATTAAAGCAACAAAGTACTTGAAGAAGATTGGAAAGAGCACAGCAGCCGCTAGCTGGTGTGTGCTGCTTTGCTGAAATCAGGAACAGGGTTGTGTCCATGGATGGCAAATCTATTTTGGTTGTGAGTTAATGCGTCTGTAGTCTCTGTAAGTGAAACAGGAGGAATATGATACCCCTACCCAGGAACCGGGATCACTCTTTTCTCCAAAACATCATTTCCTCCTTCCCTGTGCTCTGTTGCCAAAAGGAGATGGGTACATCAGATTACATAGGTGAAGTGAGGTCCCAAAATGGGATCCATGCCCAGACATTTCCTGGATGATTGTGAGTTAGTTTGGGATGAGAAGCACCCATGTCTGTGCTGTCTGCATGCAAGAGGGTGTGTGCATCTCCCCACATGTCAGGATGCAGACTGCAAAGAGCCATCCAGCCATGCTGGGCAATATGTAGCCCTCCTGTTTGTCTTCCCCCCATCATGGGAATTGCAGAGGAGGAGGCTGGGAAGAATGGCAGGGATTATGTCTTCCCTTTCTGTTCATCATTTTTCTGGGCCTCGGATCTGATCAATGCAGCTTTGGACTGCAGATGAAATTATAACAGAAGCCAGGGCCACAGGCAGACTCAAAATAGATGAACATTAAAGTCTTTGAGATTCAAAAAGTAACCGGTGAGTAGTGTTTATTGGTTTTGGAGCAAATTCTATTGTTTAACTGCTAACAAGTGAAATGCCACTTTCACTTCTTCAGCAGTGTGCTGGCAGAAAGGTCAAGCCTTTCTGCTGTTAAGCATGTTAGAGGAGAGGAAGCTTTTGACAGCTCCCAATGTCAAATACTTCCTCCCATCAGCCGCTGCAATTCCAGTCCCACAGCGCCGTAGGTGTGCTGTCTGCTCATGCCTGCCACTCCAGACCCTGCAGTCTGCTCCTGCTCCACTCATCCTGCAGATGGGTGCCCTGTGGGCCCAGGAGGGGTCACTTGGTGAGGAGAGCAGGTCTAGCAGTGGAGCTGGTGGTTCCTGTCACTTCCAGGCAAGGGGCCCTCAGCTGAGCAGCACAGTTCATCCCAGAGCATTGCTCAGGGCGTGCCTCAGGTGTAGCAATAGCGCTTTTTTCAGAAGTTGTGTTTAAATATCCATGAATTCAAGAGGAGGGAAATGATGTCATCAGGTGAGAGCAGGAGTTTTATTTTTATTGGTACAATTTCATAGAATCATAGCATGGTTTGGGTTGGAAAGGGGCTTTAAAACCCCTTTAAAACCATGACAGTTATCCAGTTCCAAACCCCTGCTGTGGGCTGGGACACCTTCCACTAGACCAGGTTGCTTCAAGCCCCGTCCAGCCTGGCCTTGAACACTGCCGGGGATGGGGCAGCCACAGCTTCTCTGGGCACCCTGTGCCAGCACCTCACCACCCTCATCCTAAAAAACTCCTTCCTTATTTGAATGGCTGCAATTTTGTCTTGTTGCCTGAAGCTTAGTCAGCCCGGATCACAGGTCCAGCTTTAAGTCAATTTGCCATTAGCCTTTGGGTTTAGCTGCTTTGACCGGCTAATGACAGGGAGAGGATGGACTGTAAGGCAGACCCAGGGGCTTTCTGGTTTGATTTTGGTTTTCACCCCCTTTTCTTCTTTTGACCTGGCTGCACCTTTACAACTCGGTGATTTTGGCTCAGGCAGCAGCAGCAGCACGGTCGGGAGGGGTGGTGTGGAGGGGCGGCTGCTGCGGGGGGATGGCGGCTCTGGGGCTCCGCCTGCCGGCGGGAGCGCGCCGTCCTCGGGCAGCGGCTCCTCCCGCTGCCGGTCGGTGCGGAGATGGCTTTGAGCGCGGCTGTTGGGAGAGCTGCCTGCGAGGGGAGGTGGGACGTGGCAGTTCAGGTCCGTGGCCCGTCCGTCTGCACCACGGCATGAGTCAGGGGGTTTAGTAAATTAAGGAACGTTTATCTGCAGGGGGAAGCACGCTGTTCACGTGCAGTTGGCTTATCCAACATAGTAGAGCCTTCTTCTAATTACAAGTGCTTTACTGATTCTGATTCACTGGGAGAGGTCCCCATCCTCTGTCCCTGTGTCCCACCCCACTCCCTTCCCTCTTGCCCCTCCTGTAGGGTTACCTGCTGCTGCAAACCTGGTGGGAAGGGATGTGTTTGCCAATCCTTTGCCGGTCATCCCAGCACGGGATGCCTATGCTGAGGGGACACCTCACGTCTGCTGAAATGCAGGGATGCTTCTTGTGTCTTGCTCCCTTGTGCTGGGTGTGGTACTCACTGGTACCTCGCTCTGCACCAGCTGCATTCACTAAGCCACACCCCAAACCCCAGTCTCCTGCTGGTTTGGCAGGCTGCGTCGGCTGGGAAAGGGTTCTTGTGGGAGGAAGAGGTGGTCTAAAGGAGGATGCTGGTCCTTGTGGCAGCGATGGAGGTGAGGGAGGGAGGGAGGGAGGAAGGAGGGTGGTGATGGGGAAAGGAAGAGTGGTGGAAGGAGGGAAAAGGAACTGGACCTTGACTTTTCTGTGATGGTGAGCTCCTAGGTCAGGTCAGTCATCTCTGCAAAGTGGAACAGTGAGGCACTAGCACATGTTTCCTTCTGCTTATTTTGTCCTGGGAAGCGTCATCTCACAGGGTGGTGAGACAGACGGCTGCAGGGTGTGACTGTCTGGCTGTTCCACCAGTTCCTGCAATGCAGGCACCTCAAAGATCTCCTTTCAGAGGGTTATCCAAGCTGCCTGAAGCAGAGAAAAGGACACAGACCTTGGACCAGGACCTGCCGAGTATTGAGCAACCCTCGGGATGTGTCTCCACCTGTGTGCTACTGTTTTGGTTCATGGTGGCCTGCTAGCGGTGTAAATTAAAATACTAATGGGAAATGTGAATGTGAAGTGATAGTTCCCTTCCATAGTCAACCTTTGCTTGACAGCACTGGTCTAATTTCATGCCTAGCGCACGTCCAGGCCCTTCTCCTCTACCTCAGCAGCATTATCATCACTACAGAGCCACAGCTGCTTGATCTCATCTTTTGCTGGTGTTGGAAGCCCCGATGCCAGGACCAAGGTGATGGGCTTGGCTGGACTGACTGTCTCAAGCTGTTCATGTGGCTCTGAGCTGCATTCTCCCTAATGCCTAGTCCGTGTGACTGCAGGCTGCAGTGATGTGGCAGTGCTCATGAGCATGGTGTCTGTGGGGCTCTACCTGTCCTCCTCTCCCCAGCCATAATTCGGTTCACAAGTTTTGTTTTAGCACAGCTGTCCTGGAAAGCGGGTTGCTGATACATGAGGGCCAACTATCACGAAGTGAACAAAACTGAAAAAAATCTTGTACTTTAACCAGGCCAAACTGGTTAATAAATGACTCAGATGTGCTTTAAAAAGTGTTAATTAAGGAGTTAATGCTTGTTCTCCTCGTTCCCTTTTAACAGATGCCTATTCACATTCCCTGTGAAGCCTTGCAGCTTTTACAGTTGTCATGAATAGGTCTTGCTTTCCTATAGAAGTGGAACTTCTGGCATGTGAGCAATATATGAAATAACATGCATTGCAGTAGCAAGAGTGGACTCTTATTCTGTACAGCAAGTGGTTTATTGTGTTTTTTCCATGCTCAAGAGCAAACTGCTGTTACCTTGACATTTGCCACATTATTTTGAGACAAAGCTGTAGTGCATTCTTTCTCCTAGGTTAGTAACTGTCCACTGATAAAGTTTAATGCAACTTTGCTGCTACTTTTGTACTTGAAGGGCCTTTGCAGGAAGAGATTAGGTGGTTCAAATGAGGAAGCACTATGCAGTGGTGTGGGAAACAGCAGCTTGGAAAGATAACTTACATTGTTAATTTGTCCACAGAAAAGGGTTAGTGATAACATTAAGTGGCCTGAAGACAGAAATAGACGGAGCAAGAAGCAGGATGTAGAGACATGGTGGAGAAGGGAGAGCAAAATGAGACTCTGTTGGTACAGCATAGCATTTGGTGCATACAAGTGAAAGCAGGTAAGAAAGATTAAAAAGGTGCATGTGCATTGTCTGCCAAAAATCCTGTAAGAAGGCAAGGAATTGTGCACCAGACTTCACCACAATGCACTGAATGTTGCAGATACAGTACAGTGCACTAAAATACAGTTTTAAATATCTGAATAGAGAAGATTCCTGACTTGCTTTTAGAGTCACTATGAAACGCCAGCAAAAATACCATAGATAAAAGCAGCATGTCATCTTATGCATTAAATGCTGCAGTAAATGTGGGGCTGGCCCTACTCAGTTTCACAGCTTAAGAGCACAGAGGGCAAGTAGTCATGTTTTCACATAATGTATTTGCTTTTAAGTTATGTCTGTCCGTAAACAGACAAATTAATACATACCCTTCTGAGTGACCCAGAAGAAAAAATACCCCTTTTCCTGAATTCCTTTCTAAACTCTACAAGCATACTTTGTAACTGTTAATCTCTGTGAGCGGTAGGATAGTGTTATGACGGTTAGGTATTTGTGCTTAAAAATATTAACCTTTAAAAATTGTTTGGCTTGCCTGGTCTGAGCCAGTACTTACATGGTAGAAAGCTGCCTTTGAATGGATTGCAGGAGATGTGAAAACTGTATCTTTATAATCTTTTCTCTGCAACCAGTAGTGGGCCAAAAGGCATGTTATTAACAGCATGCAGTGGAAAATGCCAGTGGGTAGATTTGCACTTGTAGGTGGCCTGGAGCTGCACTGTGGTATGAGCAGAGCTGGGACAGGTTCTGCCTGGAGGCATGTCCTGCATGTCCCCTGCAGAGGTCAGGTTGTGGCCTCATTTCTCTGTCCCCATCACTGGTGGTAAGCAAGGTTTTAAGCTCCACTTGATACAGCTCTGTGTGGCAAGTGGAGGGGGAGCAATGTCAGTCTTGAGGATATTGCTGCTTTGACCTGCAAAGAATTGTCTGGGGTCTTTGAGGTGTGCAAAGGATCCAGACTGTTTTAGGAAAACTGAGTTTGAGCCCCTGCCCACACAAGAGAGACACAGCTCAACTCTTGTTTGGTCATGCAGGTAGATCACCCTGACCTGCTCTAGGAGGTGCTGGTAACTTTCTGGTCCTGGTTACTTCTTGCCCTGTGCTGAGGATGTCAGAGATGGCAGTGGTCTTCCATGATATGGAGAGTGAAACTGGCTGCCTTCATCTCAGAAAAGAAGAAAGTCGGAGGGTATTCCTCCTTTCTCAGCAGGTGGGAAGGAGGGTCTTCCCCTCCCATTGGCATTGACAGAGATGCTTGTGGTGGGATAAGGTGACCCTGTGTAGCTGTTCACAGCTCACCAGTGACTCCAGTGGTAGCTCTTCCCAGGCAAGGACCTGGCACCCAGTCACACTCATTTTGATGTTTCGGGTTATGCACACACAGTTGTTGCCTGTTCCTTTTCTTTTTGTCCCCATAAAAAAAACCCAAGTTAAGGTATATCTCCAGAGGGACTGAAGTTGTCACAATTATTTTCAGTACCTGGAATATCAGGAAATTTGTAAGATTAAAACACCTCGGTGATCCAGAGATGTGGATTTACAGCTGTTGGCTGTTCCCTCTCCAGGTTTTCTACTTTGTCATTTAAAAAAATTCCAGTGGTGTAAGTGAAATTATGCCCTTTTCTGTAGGGTGGAGGATTTGCTTCCTTCTCTCCTTGGTGGTTTTGAGATGGAGACTTGGCATGACACAATTTGTGGAACCAGACCATGAACTTCTATGGGTTTGTCCTCTTCTCTACAGTGTCAGTTTTTTACAGGGTGAAAGGAAGGAAGTGGCTTGCCAAGTCACTTTTTTTTTTTTTTTTAATAATTTATCACAACTACCAGTAATAACCACAGGGAAAAGATGCAAACAGTGAGTACTTAGTGTAAAGCTGTATGTGGGAAAGGCTGCTTGTTCAGGACCAGCTGCCAGCGAGGCTGTGCACTGCCTGTAAGTGTCCGCACAGTCGCTGGGGCTGAGGGTCGGGCTGTTGCATCTTCCTGAGGGCACGTTGTGCTGCTTTCTGAACCGACAGCTGGGCAAGGAGTTGTACAGTCTTTTAGTTGTTCACAGGGAAATTCTTAGGAGCAGGAGCCATGCGTGGAAATGGTGATAAATGGAGTTAGGAAGAGGATGGATAATGCTGGGTTTTATTAGTACTGAAAGCAAGTGGCGCCAGTAACAGAGCTTTGAGCAAAGTTCTTTGTCATTCTTGAAATGTGTAGAGGTGTCCTAGATTCAGTAGATTTTTATCCATTGCTCATCTGGAGTGTTTTTTAGGGACACTATTTTGTCCCCACCCAGAACAGAGGATTCGTGGTCGAAGATACCCCGTTGCTGACAGAGGTTTTTTGAGCAGTGCTGAAAGTGACTGAGGAAGAGGACACGGAGTAATTGAAGCTGGAAGTGTAATTCCAGTGGAAGGAATAGTTTTGTCTCACCTGTTTCAGAAATTCCATCACTTCTGGCACCATTTGAGGGAGTCTTTATCTTCAGAAGTCAGATACTTCTGCAAAGAAGCAGACATTTTACGGTAGGGCAGCTGAGTTTTTTTTGGTTTTGCTCTAATTCTTGAATGTTTTCATGTGCTTTAAAATATTTTTAAAAATCCATATGAGATCGTATTTTTTTATGTTTTTGTCCTGAATCTAAAAGTAATCTTTTCAAGATGAATGCAAGGGGAGTGATGTTTCTATTTTACATTATTCCAAATTCCCAGTATGAATTAGGTTAATTTCTTTTGCACTGTGAACTTCCTTCTCAGTATGTATTTTTCTGCATGGATGTGGATTACAAGTTTTAATAACTCTGAAACCAAAATGTATATACTTAAAGATTAAGATTTTTTTTTAAGTGGCTGAGAATTGCACCTTGCCTGTTTCTTAAGTGTTTTTATGTCTTCAGCTTTATCTTTCTAGAAATGTGAGCTACTTTGCATGTTTTGCTTTTGAAAGTACACTTTTGCTTATACTAAAAGCCATCCAACTGCTAGTTCCTGACCTTTTAAAGGTTATAATCTCTAGGATACCTCTGCTTTCTACCTTTCTTGGAAATGCCGGTCAGGGTATAGGGCACAGGAATATACTTCTCAGTATATCCAATTTCCTGTGCTGTCTCACGTGTTTTATCTGTGCCCCTAGTGCCTCCTCCCCTTTCCTTTGCAATGTGTTTCCTCTGCCTTTTACCCCCATTTCCAAAGGCATTTTATCCCATTATGGTAAAATAAACTTTCTGGATATATCTTCAGTAGTAGGGTGCAAGTAGAAGTCAACTTGTTTAAACATAAGACTTCCTGAGTCTTCTTTTTCAGACTTAGTATCTTTCTGAGTTATAAACCAAGTGCTTAAATGTAAAAGTGTATTTCTGTCTGGGTTTGAAAACCTCTTAGGAAGAAGCTTTTAATTCCCAGACAGTAAATTACTCTGAAGGGAAGGTACCCTATCTAGAAATGAAGATTGGGAATTCCTTATGTTTTTCCACATGTTCTAGGCTATGAAGATTAATCTAAACTCTGAATTTGCTGTCTTTAAAACCAGCCTTCCTCCATCTTTTCCGTGTGGGTTCCGTCCCCCCGCCTCCTTTCTCTTTTTTTAAGATGTTTATCCAGTGAATGTCACGGTCCATATGAGTAATTTTACCCATCTTAAAGTTTCAACTGCTTGCCAGCTAGTTTATCACTCTTTTTTTAAAGAAGCTTGTGTACAAATGGCAGGACAAAACTCATTCATGCTGTGTCATATGGTTTATTCTTTGCAACGTACTCCTGCATTGATCATCTGCTGATTAACAGGATAAGTTTGTAGCTGTAACGCTAACCTGCATCTTCAGCTGCTGGACTCATTCCTCTCTGCTCTCAGTTTGGCCTGAATTATTAACGCGGGTTAATCCGTACCTCCCTCTGGCTGTAGCGAGAAATACCGGCACTGAGAAATACGGCAACGTTTTCCCAGTAGAGGGAGGTATTGTAAAATTCAGCCGAAGCAGGATTCCACTTGCTGGATAAAAATGTGCCTTTTGCAGGGCTTTTTTAGCTGAATTTTAGGAATTCATGGGGCAGCATATGCGGAGAGCTTGGAGGAGGCAGCCAAAAGTCTTTGCTCTGTGTTCGGGTAGACAGAAGCTTTTCCTGTTCTTGCTTTTATATTTTATTATTATTACTGGAATAGAATTAGTTGGAATGAGAGCAGGGACCTGTACCTTGCCATACCAAAACTTTGTGGGCAGCCTGCAGTGGAGGTAGAGATGCCTTTGATACCACCAGGGTGAGAAGGGACCCCTATGCTCACCACAGCAGCCCCCTGTCTTCCCTCTGCCCCCTCAAATGCTAAAGGATTTTGGGTAGGTTGAGTGCATTACAGCTCTGAAGGGTGCTGAGCACTCCATTATGTAGGGTTTTTTTTTTTTACATTGCATGGCAGGAACATGCAACCATAGAATAAGTTTAAAAAAAACCCAGCAGCTCCTGTTGAATTGCAGCAAACGTGCTTGGTTAGTTGGAGCACAGACATAAATCCAAAGCACTGCTTTGGGTGTCCACATGGATAGTTCAAGTGCCTCAGTACTTAGCCTAATCTGCAGATTAAAGGTGCGTTCTTCAGAATTCATTGATTGCTAAGTAGAACAGGACAAGAAACATCAAAATAGATGTTGGAGTCACATTAGACAAGGGATGAAATGTGCAATTAGTGAATTATTTAACTCCTTGAATCGACAGTTTAGGCTGCTGTGAAGGTCTGAAATTTTATTTTCAAAGTGTGTGTCCTTAGATTTGTGGCTTGATTTCTCTCCCCTCATTTCCTTCCATTACCACCTGTCCTAGCAGGCACCCAAGGCATGGTACACTATTCACTGACACCCAAACCCATCTGTGGGGACTGGTCTCAGCAGCCTAGTTCAGAGAATCTGAAATAAAGCTTCATTTGCGGTCAGCACATTGGTTGGGTGCTTTGGGGGTTCTTGCAAAACTGCTGGAGGGTTATTGCCACCTTCCTTTGCTTGCGTCATGGAGTCCTGTGCATTCCCACTGATGTACAAGTCTTTCCTTGGCTTTAAAGACTGTTTTCCTTCCAGACCTTGTGAGAAATAGTAGAAAACCAAAGCTCTTGGACACGTTCCTCTGGAAGCTCATCCCAGCGATAAGCTGGGTGAGCAATGAGTGATGGGAAACATGCTTCCCTGCTGCAGTCACCTTTTAACTGTGTGCATGCTATGGGCACTCCTGTACTCTTTTTATAATGTTCTTCTGATTATTTTTTGGACCATTTATGCTGCCTTGAAAACAGCTTTTTCTGTCACTTTGAAAGTCTTCAACTAAATTTGATTGACATCTGGTGGTTTCTTCAAAGCTTTAAAAAAGAAACAAAGCAAGAATGTGTCACTGGAGTGGAAAAAAGATCAATCGCATTGATAAAGGCTTCTCTGTGTGGAATGAAAGCTAAAGCTTTGTCTTTCCTGGTTTCTGTAGTTAATGTGCATTCTTTGTAAATACAGACTCATGAAGAAATGTACTGAATTTGAAGTACTTGGCATTTTTTGTACCCCTAAATTCAACGACATGGTTTCCAGCATCACTGATTATTGTTCACATCCCTTTGAACGCATTGAAAAGTAACCGGACATAACCTGTCTGTCTTAAAGGATTTTTAAATGGCAAAATTCTGCTGAATACCTGCGGTCAGTAGAACAACAGTACTCTCAGACATTTAAGAGAGTGCACTTCAGGCCTGGAATATCAAGGTAAATGCTTTGTGGGGCTGCACTGAAAGCTCAAGCATGAGCCTTGTCCCACGTAATAAAAAGTTATGTATTGCTTGGGATGAAGGAAGGAGTGCATAGTTTCTGTCTGGGTTCCACCTTCTGCTGCTTGGACATGGGTCTAAGCAAAATGCTGATAATGCCAAGCTTATCCATCAGATTGCAATAGCAATGTTAGCTTTCTCTGGGGGTGGGATGAAGGTCAGTTGCATGAGTGAAGAGGCATGCACTAGAAAGCAAAGAGTGAACCTTCTAAGTACAGGGCATAGAAGGCGTCTGCATGCTACCAGTAGGAGGAAAATCTGTGGTAACTTGGATGATCCTCAAAAATTCTGACGGAATGTGAAAGGTCCGAGTGGCCCCGTCCCACGCAAGAACAATGTAATCTCTCAAAAAGGAATTATAAACAGCAGATAGGGGTTGGAAGGTAAAAGGGGGTGTGGGGAGCAGAGGCACTCACTGGGGAGGATCATCTTCATGTAGAGCAAGGTCTGTCTGAGTTTGCTTTCTGACTGAGGTTGAGGTTGCTGAGATTGCTTTCGGACAACCTTTAAGCGAGTTAGTGGAGAAATACCATTTAAGTTCTCAAACATCTCTTCAGAAAACACCCTTACAACAAGTATTTGAAACTCAGAAGTTAGGGTTTGGCTGTTTGAGCAATTTCAGATTTGAAACCTCATGTCTCATGAGGATTGGTGGAGGATCCCACAGGACAGAAAGAGAGTCCTCTTTGGATTTCTTCTTGTAGAAAGCTTTTAGCTTGTTCTCACATCCTCCAAGAAAGTATTTTGTGAATCAGCTTAGACCCCTGTTGGAGTTTGCTGAAGAAGCCTGTGCAGTGATGACTCTGGAGCTGAGTTCCAGGTCTCTTTTAGAAAACTAACCATCTTGCCCTCCTTTATTTTGAGGTAGATTTGGTCTGTATAACAAACAAGTAATTTTTGTGTCTAGACTTCTTGTATTCCTTCTATTTACAGGCTCTGTCTGGTGGCATTGGTTTTAAATGTTAATAATACTGTTTTGGTGCAGCTCTGGTTTCCACGTATGTTTCAGTAAAAGCTGTTGTTCTATAGGCTCTCCAAGCACAGTGCCTGCTCGTGCACAGACTTGAGTTTTAATGCTGCGTGCTTCATACTAATGCAGCTTGCAGCAAAGTGGGTTGAGGATTGTTCCTTTAATTTTTGATAGACTTACGTCATGATTAATACAAAAGTACTCAGTTTACATTGAAGAGATTGCTGCTGTAGTGAATAAAAATTTGTAGGTAATAGTTCAATTTCATTAGTTTACAAAGATCTTCACAGCAAAAAATCCATTCTGTCTTTGCTCTTTAGATCATTATTGTTATTATATAAAATTGATTGTCTGGACAAAGATAAATCATTGCTTCACCGGTATTTAATGCACAGTAAAAACTGTTGGTAATATATAAAAGCTGCTGTGCCACGAGCATCTGTCATCTGCCATCCTTAACCCCCACTCATAACAGCATTAACTTTTCATTGAATCGCTGATTGACTGAGTGCACAGAATTGGCTTTTAATTACATTTAAGCTTATCCTACTGCATATTGAGAAACAATTTTAAATACTTCGTTTGAAACTGTAATGCAGCATGTTTAGGCAAATATCGTGACTGTTCTCTCTTGTCTTCTAAGGACCAGAGCTCAGATGTGTAGCTCTTGTTGACATTTCAGTGTGTGCACCCTTCTAATGTCATGTAAATCACTTTGAATTTCTCCAGCCATTATCTGTTTGGCATGTTATGCGATTCCTTTTCCAAAACACTTTCTGTTATTTTTCCATTGTGTGATGCTTTGTATTGTATGTTGATGACATTCCAGGCTGAAGCACACTGAGGGCGTTACATAAAATTACTCTGCTTGTGTTCAGTCTGGTAATCCTGACTAAACTGGTGTCATGTGATGTACCCAGTATTACATTACGCTTTTCTCCATTACAAGAACTCAGAAACACTCTTAGATGTACTCTGATACAAAATAAACACTTCAATGGTGAACCATGAAATTCACACGATATAGACCTCGTTTCCTATCGTAGTCCAAACAGTCCTTGCGAATTGATAGATTTCCTGGCTTTTATTAAATGCGAGTTCATTTAAAACCCACACAACATAGAAGTAAAACCTCTGATTTAAGTTTTTGTTTATATGTGCTGAGGATAATGTTGAAGAAATTGTAAAAATTTTTCAAAAAGTGGTAATCTTTTTTGAAGCCTCCTTTCGGGTTGAAACAAAGACTTTTATTACTGAAAAGTTACTAAGTGAGATGAGACACAGAGCTTGCAAATCCCTGCTAGTCACCTTCCTGCCTTACAGGAAACTTTAAGCACTTTCATTCCTGTTTTACAATTACACGGGACACTCCATCACTGCAGAATGGGACAAATACTTACAGTGGTTATGTTTTGATAGCTGAGGGTAGGAAGAAAAGTACATTGTGGTTTTCTTCTGATTTTCAGGATGGGTGGAAGAGAGCAATGTCTGACAAGCACAGTGCTATTATGTTTCCAAAAGAGTATTTTAATGCTGGGTACTGAAGTGACTCTGCCGCACACTTTGCTGCATTGATCTCCCTGTAAGAATTTGCTCGGATGCTTGAGTAACTGGGTTTTCATAGTGCTAACGACTTTCTTCTTGTCATAAGTTACATTGTGAGAGATTTAACAGCTCATTGCAGCCCTGGAGACTCACAGCAGGCGCTGAGAGAGCCGCTTACTTTGCACGGGCTGTCGGGGCAGCGCGCATTTGAAGGAAGCTGTAGGGAAGCCGGTGAGCTTGTGGCAGACATCCCTTAGGTGTGATCGAGTGATAAAGGAAATGTGGTGCCCTTCGGGAGGGTGTGTACCTAAGAGAAACAGGAAGCCAAGCAGCGGCTGCCTGCCTGCCTGCGTGCAGAGGTTGGTAGCTCGGGCGGGTGCAGGTGTGCCGACACGCCGCTGAGCCTCTTCTCTCCAGGCATCTTGGCAGGCAGCGCTCCTCAGCAGCAACATCTGGAAGAGGCGGGGAAGAGAGGGGAAAGAAACCCAGCCCAAAGCCAGAGCACCCCCTCCTTAAGAAAAACAACCCTCCAGGTAGAGAAATATGATGGCCTTGCAGCTGAAAGAGTTGTCACAGTCAGGTCTGTACAGGAGGAGACGGGATCGCCCTGATAGCGTGGGACTGCCTGGGTCTCACGAAGAGAAGCTGAGGTGAGTGCGAATTGACGAGTACTGCTGGGGCGCCGAGCCCCTCTCAGCGGAGTGATTGATTCGGTGGCTTTAGCAAACAGAACGCAGACACGGCTCTCAAAAGTCACTGCAAAGGACATGGATTGAGAAGCAGTCCCAAAGCCCTATGGAAAAAAACCCAGTGGAAGGATAACGGGAGCCATATGGTGACCTTGTAGGTTTTGGTGATGGTGAGACTCCTTTCCCTGGCTCTGGGAAAGGCAGTGTTAGCCTGTGATTGTTTCTGGACCCATTCTGACAGCCAGCACTTGCAAGTAAATAACTTTCCACAGCCTGACAACTTTGCTAGGTCTGGTTTGAAGTCAGTTTTGGATCATTCAGGTGCTGCGGGTTGTGCAGCTTCTTGGGGGTCTTGGCGCAGCCCCTCTGCTTGGCTGGTTTTGTTGTGGAAGGGCTGGGGAAGCTGTTGGGCTCTGGCTTTCTTCGGGGGGGGGGGGGGTTCTTTGTTGTGGAAAGGGCTTTAGAAAAAAGAATGCAGCAGGGCCACTTAGCCTGACCTTATCTAGGAAGGGTGGCCAAAAATCGGAAATCCATTTAACATCCAGGGTTATCTTCCTGATGCTACGTGCCTTTTGAAAGGGTAGCAGCGCATTTTCAAAAAGCCACTGTTTGGAGCAGGGAGATTAAAGAATTGTTGGTAACCTGAGCAAGTGCAGACACCCGACAGGAAAGTTAAAATGCAGAGGTGTTTTTCTAAGTGTGCTCTAGTGAAAGCAATCTGTCCTGCTTCCAGCTCCTCGGAAAAGGATCCTTGTGTAAACGCTAACAAAAGCCGCAGTGGAGAGGAAGTACTTCCTATCTCCTGATGCCTGTTCTCTGGTTGTATTTTTAGATTAGTTTTGGTTGTTAGTGTTTGCGCATTGAGTTGGAGGGCTGTGTAATTTAAAGGGGTTTTGTTACTGCGCTTTTATTACCTGAGTTATCAGTTTCAGAAGGACGGGTATTCAGATTTAGGGGATTTAACCTTTTGTTATAATTCAGTACCACAGTTAGAAATTATTGTGTGGGATTGTAACCTACTGAGATTCTTCGCCATGATATTATCAGAAATATTGGGTCAGTTCTAGGAATGTGTTAACTTGCAGGTCTGACAGGTGAGTTTGGTGTTTATTTATAGTATTAATACTTAATTGATTTCCTAGATAGATTTCTTATAGGATTAGCAGTATATGTTATATTGATATGATTATATAGACAGAGGAATATTCCGACTTAGAGTAAGAGATGTACAGAGATTCTTGACATTTTTATGTTTAGTTTCTCTTATACAAAACTAGCAGTGAGGAAGAGACAGCTGCTTTTTAAAGCACATAAATAAAAATCAGTGTTAGCTTTCTATGATTATGTTGCTATTCTCTTACTTGTATGCATGTCCAAGATGGGGATGAGACTCTTACTAGGCTGGGTGGGGTGAAGGGGTTGTCTGTACCAGTGTAGGTGTTTGATCCCTTCCTGAGCCTCTTCTGGTTAAAGACGAGAAATATGTGAAACAGGGATGGGCCTTGAGAAATAAACAAGTTAGAGGAAATAGCAAATCAGGGGACTTATGAATCAGCTCGAAGCAGGGTAGTGGAGATAAAGAAGATTAATAGAGCATTGGGTCAGATGATGCTCCTAGAGCAGAGGGACAACTGGTACCTGAAGACAGAGCTGCTTTTGTATTTGCTAAGAGCTTAAGCTAGTTCTAATTCAAACTAAACCTTGTTCCTTCCTAACTCATTTTGTGACATTTCAGTGTGTTGCCAGGCAACCTTATTTGTCATTTTTACTGCATTCTCCATGACAAAAGGCTGTGGTATTGCAAATGCAAAATAATGACAGAACAACAGGGCAAAGAGCAGTCAGGAACTAAGAGGAAAAAGTTCTTTAGTTTTCTAAAACTGGAGACCTCCAGCTTTTCTTGTGTGCTCTCCCTGGTGACACTTAGGTGCTTGTCCTTAGCAAATACTTTCAGAGTATCTAGAGTCCACAAGAAAAACACGAGGTTTCTTTCATGTCTGCTAAATATAGCTTGCCGTCCTCCATGGCTTTGCAATACCCTCCCATAGTTTCTCTCTTCAGTTCTTTGTTCTAGTTCGTTTATGTTTCGTTTTACATACTTATTAATCCACGTGTGTTAAATAATGTCAGCCCTTGAGGAACAGTTCACTGAAAGCTGCTTTCTCGCTTCAGGTGTCATATTTTTCTAATCCTGGGCCAAAATGTACTCAGGATGCCAATATCCTCAGGGTATCCTGTGAGAACTTCTGTATTTAAAAAAGAATTAAAATGAAAATCACCCTTTGTTAAAGTAATACATGGTATCTGCTGGGTTTCATTTTACAGCCTTTTACGCTTCAGCCCAGTATGGGATTTCTATCTCTCCTGCCCTTTTCGAGGTCTTTGTCTCCTTTGGTAATAGTTTCCTGTGATCCAGGCGGGGGTATTCCTCTGTTCAGGCACAAACCAGCAGTAAGTAAGCAGCAGACCTCCCATTGCCTCGGCTGCAAGGTGCCTTGGACTGCCTCTGCTCAGCTGCTGCAAGCACCACTGTAATTGTGGCTCCTGGGTCCAGCCATCACAGCAGGAGATGGACAATGCTCAGTAGAATGGGGATTTGTGTTCCCACAAATTGTGGCCAAGACGAAACCAAATACTGTCAGTATCAGTGCTGCAAAGCAGCTCAGGGTGGGGCTTGGTGTCAAAATCCTGCCTTCACTCTTTCCTGGGAACATCAGGGTCATTTGTACTTAAAATGCCTGAGATTACTTATAATGAAGAGACTGTGAAGCAATGTACTGGAACTCCTACATGTGTACAGAGCGTATGTTTATCATATAATGTATCACATACATTTTATTTTCCAGGAACCAAAATTTCTTGAAACAATTCTCTTTACAGTATAAAAACAATTTCCTGTGTTGACATAGCTTCATGATGGGTCATGTGCTGTGGAACTCTGAGCCTCACAACAGGAAGGCAAGCTTTACCCTCTGCATCTATGTCCACTGATGTCACTTCACCCAGAGGTTTGATCCCCATCGTTGTCTTCCCGATCTGCTGTTCAGTTTATGAGTAGTCAGTCTCTGTGCACATTTCCCTCAGTCTTTTGCAGGAGAGACCATAGGAATATAGTTTGGCTCTTTCCATTAAGTTTTATAGCTTGTCAGGTTTCCATTTACAGTAGAAGCTCCTAAACAAATGTTTAACAGAGTTTCTCCAGACACCTCTCGCTCTAGCAAGTAGGTGCCAGGTCATCTTGAGGAGAGCTCATCTCACGCAGCTGTGGCTGTCTGCAGGGCCTGATTCACAAGGAGGAGAGCTTACTTTAGTGCCTGGTTTTGCTCATTTCGCCCACCAGTCGCTGTGGTTCCTTGTGCTGCTGTGGAGGGAGTTCTGTGCCTGACAGTGCAGCCGCTGCCCTGCTGCAGGTTACAGGGGGGTGCTTGGTGCTACCTCACCAGCCTTGGTTGCAGGTGGGTGAGTAGCTGAGCTGTCCCGCTGGCAGCAGTGAGGACCTGATGGGGCTGGGAAGGACCACCAGAGCTGATCGGATTGAGGAGAGTGAGGGCATTTCAAGGGAAGCTACCCATAGCCATAAATAGCAAGCCCTAAGCTCAACTTGGGCTGGAGTAGAGGTCTCTCTTCACAAAATTTCAGGATAGTTGGGGTTGGAAGGGATCTCTGGACATCATCCAGTCCAGCCTCCCTGCCAAGGCAGGGCCATCTAGAGCAGGTTGCACAGAATCATATTCAGGTGGCTTTTTAATATCTCTAGCGAAGGAGACTCTACAACCTCCCTGGACAGCCTGTCCCAGTTCCCCATCACTCTCAAAGTAATTCATCTCCATATTCAGGTGGAACTTCCTATGTTTCAGTTTATGCCTGGTGTCCCTTACCCTGTCGCTGGGTACAGCTGAATAGAGTCTGGCCCCATCCTCATAACAGCTGCCCTTAAGATATTTGTGGCATTGATAACATCCCCTCTCAGTTGTTTCTACTCCGGGCCAAACGGCCCAGCTTTGTCATTTGGATACCTTAAGCTAAGGCTCAACACAAACTCAAAGTATTTGCCCAGTCCAAAGGCCCAGCCTTTCATTGTAAGAGACATGTTCCACACCCCAGTCATCTTTGTGGTCCTTTGCTGGACCCTCTGCAGTAGCTCCTTGTCTTTTTTGATCTGAGGAGCCCAGAACTGGACACAGTACTCCAGCTGCAGCCTCACCAGGGTCAAGTAGAGGGGCAGGATCACCTTCCTTGACCTGCTGGCCACACTCCTCTCAATGCACCCCAGGATATTATTGACCTTCTTGGTCACATTGCTGGCTCATGGTTAACTTGTTGCCTGCCACGACCCCCAGATCCTTCTCCGCACAGCTGCTTTCCAGCAGGTAAGCTCCTAACCTGTATTGGTGCATGGCATTCTTTCCTCCGTGTGCCTAGAGATGGCATCCAGGATGAGCTGTTCCATTACCTTTACAGGGATGGGGGTGAGGCTAAGTGGCCTGTAGTTTCCTGTGTCCCTCTTGCCCTTTTTGAAGATTGGAGTGATGTTGGCTTTCCTGCAGGCACCTCTCCTATTCTCCATAACCTTTCAAAGGTGATGGAGAGTGACTTAGCAGTAACATCTGCCAGCTCCCTCAGCAGTCATCAGTGCATCCCATCGAGGCCAGTGGATCTGTGGGCATCAAGTTTGCCTCAATGATCTCTAACCCAACCCTCCTTGACTAAGGGAAGATCTTCGTTTCTCTAGACTTTCTCTCTTGTTTCCAGGGTCTGGGATTCCTGAGGGCTGGTCTTAGCAGTAAAGACTGAAGTGAAGACGTTCAGTAACGTAGCCTTCTCTGTATCCTTCATCACCAGGGCACCCACCTCTTTCAGCAGCAGGCTCACATTTTCACTGATATTCCTTTTGCTACATAGTTGAAGTAGCTTTTCTTGTTGTCCTTGACATTCCTTGCCAGATTTAATTCCAGATGGACCTTAGCCTTTCTCATCACATCCCTGCGTACTCTGACAATGTTATTTTCCTCCTAAGTAGACTGTCCCTTTTTCCATAAACTTATTTCCTTCTGTTGAGTTTTAACAGAAGCTACTTGCTCATCCATGCAGTCTCCTGCTCCCTTTGCTCCATTTCTTACTCATTCTCCTTGAACTCAGAGGAAGTGATGCTTTTGAATATTGACTAGTTCTCTTGAACCCTGTTTTCTCCCCCTACTTCTTAGAGCCCTATCGCATGGGATTCCTCCAGGTAGGTCCTTGAAGAGGCCAGAGTTTGCTCTCCTGAAGTGCAGGGTTGTAATTCTATTTATTGCCTTGCTTCCTCCGTGCAGGATCCTGAACTCCACCATCTCATGGTCATTGCAGCCAAGGCTACCCACAACCTTCACATCCCCACATCCCCAGCCAGTCCTTCTTTGTTAGTACAAGGTGCAACAGCGCACTTCTCTTTGGCTCCTCCACCACCTGTGTAAAAAAGGTTACCATCAGTGCTTTGCAGGAATGTCCTGAACTGTGTGTCTTTCCAGCAGATATCTGTGTTGTCTTTCCAGCAGATATCAGGGTTATTGAAGTCCCCCATGGGAACCAGGGCCTTGAGGCTGCTTCCTGCTGTCCGTAGAAGACCTCATTGACTTCTTCTTCTGGATCTGGTGGTCTGTAGTAAACACCAACAACTGTTACTCGTGTTAGCCTGTCCCTTAACTCTTACCCGTAAGTTTTTGACTTATTCTCCATCCACCCGCAAGCAGAGTTCAATACATTCCAGTTGTTCTCTTGTATCACCTCGCCTTGCTCACCTCTCTTTCCTAAAAAGTACATAGCCATCCATGACAGCACTCCAGTCATGCCAGCTATCCCACCATATCTCTGCAATTGCAATGAGATTGTGACCACACACAGATCTCTTATTTCTTCCTCTTTATTCCCTGTGCTGCATACGTCAGTGTACAGGCATTTCAGAGAGGTAATCAAGCATGCAGGTTTCCTAGGTGGGGTGCAAGAGGATCCACCATGGCCATAACACACGTCTTCCCCTGCTTGAGGTAGGCTCACCAATACCTAGACCTTAACTACATGGGATGCTCCCCAGGTGCAGGCTCAGAGTGCAGGGGACTACCTGGCACCTTCGTTTCTCCCCTGTCTGCAACAGATGCAGGAGTCATTGAACTAAGTGCAACCTGAGAAATCTGCTTGTCAGAGCAGAGGGGAAGCTGTATTGATTTGGTGGGAAAAAATGACATCTCTGATAAATCTTGTCCTGCCTTGTCTTTAGAAATTGTATGTAACAAATTCTGACAGTATGCTGAGCTATTCTTTCTTGCCTTTCTCAGCAAACCGGATGTAAAGGAAATTGTACACATACATTTATGATTAATCATTAGGAGTCACTTAGCAGTATGCTTGCTATTTTTGCTCTTTTTCCTTCTCATCCCATGGTCTTTGTAAGAATAGAATGATTCCTTTAAAGAAAATTACACTATTAATTTCCAAAGCTCAGTACAAGGTAGTGGGGAAAGCAGGGGCAATTATATATTCTTTTTTTGACAATTACAGTTAAAGTTAATTTGATCATTGTTGTCCATAGCTCTCTTTTCTAAGTTCTTGTGGGTTCAAATGTGATTAAAATAGTTGCTAAATTTTGAAGAGGTTAGTCTCAAGTTCTTACCAAACAGTAAATTTTTAGCATTTGCAGCAAATAAGCATTGGCAAGCTTCAGTCAGTGACTGTCAGTTACTTGTCTTGTTCACTGCTCTGTTCTCTTGTGCTGAAAGCACTGTAGATGTTTTCTACATGAATAGGTTTAAAGCATCTGCCTTATTTTGTTCTCTGCTGCTGAAACTGATGGGTACATCTGTGTGAATAGGTGCAGGCAGCCTTATGCTGGGTCCATTCAGGCTCCCACCTGCCTTTGTGCTCTGACTCCAGGCTGGAAGGCATGTGGATGTGCCCCAAAACTTCATGCACAAAGACTCCCTTGCAGATGAAATAGGAGACATAAGCACATTCTTATGTTCGACTGAGCCTTGGGGGGATAGGCTCTGCACAGTTAAGCTCGTAGGTGATATAAAATGAACAAATGAATAAAATCCCTCAAACATCGGCAATGCGGTAGGGCCGAGTGCCTCCTTTTTTTTATGAGATGCCTCATTTGGGAGCTGTGTGATTTCACGAATCTCAGCCTGCCATCAAAACCCCATGTGTAGAAGCTGTCCAAGGTGGGCAGCTGTTTCCAGCCACATTTTCTCCCTGAAGATGTCCTGCTCTTCCTGGGAGGGAGAGAAGATGATGCTGGTCAGGGGCTGTCTGGGGAACCAGGCACCCTGTTGAGCTTTCAGATGTCTTACAGTACTGAGAGCAGAAAGAAAAGATCTGTCCGCAACTCCTTGAATTTTATTTCCACAGTAACATTTCTTAGTAGCATCACAAATGTTAATACTTATATAGCCACTTTCTGAAAGTATTTTTTTCACTTGCTTACCTTGCCAGTGTCAGCAGGTAAAGCAGTAATTGTTCAATACATTGGTAAAAAAAAGTGACTAATATATTAAACCAGGAAGAGCTTGAAAATAAATGTCAAGTCACAAAATACTACATTTCTTCATTTGTTGCAGTTAGAAACTCTGCTAGAATAGTAGAGAGTTTGAATCTAGAAATACTCATTTGAACCAGATGCTTGGGAACTCTTGATTAAAAAACTTTGTCTCACTGGCTAGCTGCTCTAATTGAAGAGGGGATTTTTCCATGTAAAGGTAACACTGAATTATTATTATTAATTATAGTAACTTCCTTCCAGAAAAAAAAATGCTTCATGGTTATCTTTAATATTGCAATACTTGGAATTTGCGTTGAGCCTTAGGTTGAGATATCCAGATTACTAGAGGCTTTACTCTTCATCTGTGCTGTACTTCTCATTGCTCTAGGGGTTAAAATAACTCATAAGGAACACACCCTCTTCTTGCCTTCCCTTTCACCCCTTGTCTCCTGCATTGCATAACAACTCCTAAGCAATTTTGTTTGTCTTGCTCACCTGTCTATCACTTCCCATGACTCCAAATGACTGGAGGTGGCTCCTGTGTAACAGAAACTCAATCAATTACTGCTGTTACTTTTAGACTTGCCTCATTATAATAATCTATGATTTCATAAATGATTAAGCTTTAATGATTATAGCACTTAGGATTTTAATTGCTTTCTTACAAGATTAGCTGTCTGAAGATAAATTGTAGGTTTCTTTTTTTCTGCCTTTGCTTTCATGTGTTTTGATAACACCTAATCAGAGGTGTTCCCTACAGAAAATGTACTGTGATTGCTCATTATTCTTCATTATAATTAAGCGCTGCTTGATGCAGTCTGTCACACTGAAGTGAATTTACACACAGAACTATTCTGCAGAGGAGATAAAAACTAAATTATGTCAGTGTCACTACTTAATAAAAATTACCAACTTGCAGGCACTGGGGAGAACAAGTTTAAAGGCTGTAAATTTGGGTTCCCTTTCTGTCTGTTTTGTTTTACTGTGGTCTCTGAGCTGTTCTGGGAGATGCAAAACAAACAGACATGGTGTCCTCAAGGGGGCTGTGAGCTTTTTACATGATGCTGTCCAGGCATGGTAACAGCTCCAGCTTGCCAGGTTATGTTGCCTTTGGTGGTGGCCAAAAGCTGATGTGTGTGGAGGGAGGTAGAAGGAAAGAGCAGGCCTTTTATGATATTTCCCTTTGTTGCAGTCCCAGTTTACCACCAGCTGTGGCTCAGGGACTTCCTACAGAGTTTGTGACATTCAGTGTTTTTCCCTTCAGGTTAATTCCTCTGGTCTGGCCTTGCACCCAGCAATCTCAGAACATTCACCAAGCACGAGTGGTGCTCTGAGTTTTCGTGTGTATTATCTGATGCCATAATGCACAGGACTGTGTGTTTGTTTTTTCTTGATCTGATTTGTCATAGCAGCTTTACTCATTATTCAGTTTTTATCTTTGTATCTGCCAGCTTTGTAGAAACTTCAGATTGTACGTAGTTCCTGGTAGCATTCTGAAATGATGGTTTCATGCATGACACTCTGTGAACAGTGATTCCGGATGATACTGCTCAGCTTTGCCAGCAGATTGTCAGTTATCCTGCGTTCGGTCCTTATGTATCAAGGAGATGAAGCTTCGTGAGCCTTTTGTCGAACAAGAGAAATATGGTTTATGACTTTCGTGAAATATTTCCCCATAGATTCTCTGCTTTTTTTTTGCCTGTTCTGATGGCCATGGTAGACCTAGAAGAAAATTAATTACAAACTATCAGCTATTGGCCTCAAAGTCGGTAACATCCTGGCAGAGCAGACACAGCCAGCAATACCTAGCAGCATTTCTCACCTGTGCCTTTTTAAATGAATGATTCCAAAGATTCAAGCTGTTCCAGCAGTGAATGAACAGATGAAGGTGAAGTGGATGTGAAATGGCGATTGTCTTTTCCAGTATGTTAAATCTGTTCATGCCATGCTCTTCATAGAGCATAAAGTTCCTGATCCCAAGTTGAGTCTACCTTTTGAACTCTGTTTCTATGCAGCTATTGGAAGAATATTATCCACTCAGAATCATGACTCAAAACTGCCCTGGCTGGTCCCCTTGTTCCAGTATGGAAAGTTTGCATTGAAGGTTGTTTGAATTGCTTGTTGTTCAGCTTTTCAGTGGTTGTCTTGCACATTTCTCCTCGCTGACTTCAGAAACTGAAGCATATGCTATATCATATTTCTGATAGATTAAAAAATCTGCTGCTTTTATATGTATTAAAAGGACATGGTAGCAGTCCAATTTCAGGATATGATATCTCCATGAGTTACCAGGTTGCAGATAATGAATTTTGCCTGAAGTGTACAAGTAATTGCTTAGTTTTAAACTACATTCCTTTCAAAAGCTAATCCTCATATTACTGACTACCCTTATTTAGCAAAAGGGAAAGGAGGTATGGCAGGGCTTGAACCCCTGTGATCCAAAGCACAAAACCCCGTCCTTTTCCCTTTGGTTCTGTTCTGCCAAGCAAATAAGCTGCGCCACTCCTTCAGATAATTCCAGCAGCATGCTGTTGCATGGGATTACTTTTACATCTTCCCTCACAAGTCTTACATGTTATAAGCATTCACTCCTGCTTTACTCATTCAGGATTAGTTAGTTGTTGGGGTGAAAAACATTACTTTAAAAAACCTTGTAATAGTTACCAAAGCCTTTGGTTTGGAAAATGTGTGGAAGTTTTCCTTTGCACTAACTGAAATTCATTCATGCTTACTTGATAGGTCTGCTACTAGTATTGAATAGCTAATAAAGTGCAAGATGAAACCTTCAATTTGTATTACTCAGAATGTTAAGACCATCATAATGAAATATGAAAGCAGTGCTATTTTGTACTAGCTTTATTTGTTGATGCATTACTCATGCTTGACTCTTAGGAACATAAATTGCTTCTAGTCATTCTCTTTTGGCTGTTGAATATTATGGCCATTATTTAATCCCACAGTGTTAACTGCAGGTGGCTCAGCTGTCTGCCATCCTCTGCTAGTTTTAAAGCTTGGTGATGCTGCAGTGAATGTAAGAGAAAAATGTGAAACCAAAACCTGGAGTGACGAATAATTACAATTTAATGTGTGTGAGAGAAGAGCAACAGCTGAGGAGATGTTTTCTTGACCACATTCTACTTCTGCCCAAAACAGATTCATTCAGGCAATGAAAAGCTTTGCATTTCCTCATACAGCAGAGAAAAATAAACTTGATGAAGGTGAAAAATGGTTCAAGAGGTTACATTGCTAGTGATGGAGATTAATAATAATACTCAAGAGGAAACTTGGAAGTGACTTGCTGGTTAGTAAAGCTGTAGCTCAGTCCTTAGTATGGTGTCTCTAGTGGAGATGTTACTATAATAAGGATGTGAGCCGGGAAGCCGGGTGTTGCAGTTAACTGTACCCTACAAGGAACTGCGTGGACATACTGGAAATCTCTCCTGGTAGGTGGGGTGTTATGTTGAGTCATGGTATTAATTATAGCTCCTGGATAAACCACTCATGTCATGGTGTTTGGCTTGTAAAAATACCTGTTCCGGCTAGCATGGGCAAATGGCTAAGGCAGGAGCGAACGCCAGCATTTACCATTACATTAAGGATTAGGTGAAGGATTTTTGATGGATTTCAGTGACAGATGACATGGACTGGATATTGGTGTTAGGAAACTGTTAGTCTGAAGACTGCAGGTAGCTGCAGAGAGCAATAAGGTTCCCCCTGAGCCTTCTCTTCTCCAGACTAAACACCCCCAGTTCCCTCAGCCATTGTTCATAAGGCTTATTCTCCAGACTGTCGACCAGCCTTGCTGCCTGTCTCTGGACCCACTCCAGTGACTCAATAGCTCTCTTGCAGTGAGGGGCCCAGAACTGAAGACAGTATTCAAGGTGCAGCCTCACCAGTGCTGAGTACAAGGGGGCAATTGCTTCCCTGGTCCTGCTGGCTGTGCTATTTCTGATACAGGCCAAGATACTATTTCCCTGAAATGTCAGAAAATGCAATCTTGTACATTTTTCCATATTTGAACTTTAAATCTGATCCTTAACCAAGGGAGAAAGAGCGCATGTACACTGAGTTACAATTTACTTGCAGTTGCCTGTAATCAACACTCTGTTGTGCCTCCCTTGACTTTCCAGTGGTTTTATTTCTACCAGTATAAATACTATTCTGCTCAAACACTTTCAGATTTTAGAACTGAATGATCTTGGTGTTGTGTTCACTGTGTGCATGTCCAAAGAGAAGGATGCTTTCGAGCTTAATGGGCCTGATCTTGTCTTACTGGTCTTGAAGAGCCAGTTCTTTTCAGTTCTTTTCACACGTTTGCTGTGCAGCCCCTAGTACTGAGGAGCTGAGCTTGTTCATTAGTCTTAAATTGGAAATGGGATATAAATGTTGTTACAAGCAATGCATCTTTAAAATGTAGAGTTGGAAGAGTTTGGATACAGTATAGTCACGATAGTGAAGTATACATACAATCAACTACACAAGGTGCGTATTTTAGGAATGACTGACAATATGCTGTATCTCATGCAATACAAATTTATTAGAGCTCTTGTGAGCTTCTTACATGTGATGGGGCATCTTCTTGTTTTTCCTGTCTGCAGAGGAAAAACTTGTGGGGGAGGAAGAAAAGGCTGTTTTAAAAAGTATCAAATATCTGTACACAGAAGTCATTTCTTGTTTTACAAGGAGCATGGCTTCATTTGGTAATGTTTGTAACCAGCAGGAAGAAAATACCATAGTTTTTTTGTAAATATTGCTTACAACAGGAAGGTGCTCTTGTTAAATATTGCTCTTCCTTTCTTCAGATTCTGTCAGACTGATTTTTTCACTGTGCTTGTGTGGCTGATAAAACATTGTGTGGGAAGGTGCTGCTTACCTGTTCATTCCAGTTATGTTAATTTCCTTATGGAGAGATGGAATGTTAACCATCTCTGTTTGTGGAGACCAAAGCATTTTTTGGACATGTTTATACTGGAATAAATTCATATTGAAGTATATGAAACAGCTAGAGTTGCCTTTTTGTTTGCCGTGTTGAAACTCACACCACATAAGCTTAATTATCCTCTTAGTGGCAAAGACTAAAGGTTGAAACCTTCAGAAGCACTCAGAATTCACCTTGTTTTTTTATTGCAGTGGTTTCAAGGTGATTTTCCATCCTTCTTAATAGAAACAGAAGTTAGAGCAGTGCTGGGCACATGTGAAAATCCTACTGGTAATGTGCATTTTATCATAGAAAATACTTACATTTTTTCAGATTGCCTTAGGAGACCAGCTTAACACAGAAATTGTTAAGAGATAAACAATTACAGCAATCAGAACCCAAGAGTGTTTTTCACTTCAATTAAAAGAAGATGCAAAAAGTCAATTAGTGCTTAAAGAAGTTGGTGCAGAAATCAGTGCAGGGGTCTGCAAGCCCATGCATATTTTGCAGTAAACCTCTATCCTAGTTGTTCTGTATTTTGCATGTGAGGGCCATTGCATAGCATCTGTGTTAGATGATGTTGGAATGAAATCACCATTAACCTATGCAGGAAGGGGAGGGATGCATTGTGATTACTTATCCCCCCCACATAGCCCAAAGGGGCGCATGGCCTCCAGACAGTGCCAGTGACGCAGTGATATTTCATGGTGGCACGAGTAGGTTGCCAAGCAGCAGCTGCTTGTGCCAAGCGCCTTGTTTGGAGCTATGACTGCTCAGCACATCTATTTGTGGCATGGAGTGAAGCACTCAGAGGGGCTGGCCAGCCACTGAGCCTTCTCTGTAAGAGTCCCCATCTGCCTCTGGCAGCCGCTGGCATGGGCAGCCAGATTTGAAAGCTGACCAGCAAAAGCAGTGAGTGAGCTGGGCAGCAGTCATCCATCGGTGATGGTGAAGCAGTGTGGCTTTTTTTGCTGTTGTTTTCCAAAGCTCTTCTCCATAGCTGCAGTGGGACGCTTCCTCTCCCCTCTTCTGCCATTTCCTTTAGTACCTTCCCCACCTTCAGCTTTGGCTTTTGTTACAATGCTTAGTGTGCCAGGAAGAGCCTCTGTCTCCTTCCTTCCTAATTACCTTTTCCAGTTAAATACTCAGCTTCTCCCTTTTCTGTTCTCCTTATCACTGCATCCTTAACAGGAGGCTGGTGTGTTTTGTCCCAGGTCCCAGGAATGCCCTTGGGAAACTGCTGCCACAAATAAGCAACCCCCTACACACTTCTCGCTCCCTATGGATGGCTTCACCTCAGAGTAACCTAGAAAGAATTCCCTAATGAGAATGTCATTTATTTTTAGCAGTGTATTTCAGGTCTTGGCAATGTGCCTCCAGCAAAATAACAGAAAAGAGGAGGATGGCCAGCTGCTCGGGATTTGTGGATTACCAAACTTTTACAGCAGAAACTGCATTTTGCTTCAATAGCAGAAAGGTCCATTTTAAACTCCTGACAAACTTCTTTCTTGATTAATCAAAAACAAATTGTGACTAACTCCACCAGCAGCAATGGCAATGTGCTTCAAGGACCAGGCAGCTTCTACTTATTGCATGTATGGAGTCCTAGTACCATGAAGGACTACTTCTTGAAAAAAGCTAGGAAGATTAAACCAGGCTTTTTGGACGGACATCTTATTGCAGACTTACTGTATTACTTGCTTTGCTGCAGCCACACAGGAGACTGCAGAGTGGCAAGCCAGATAAGCAGGCAAATATTTTCCTGTTGACCACAAAAGATACAAGGCAGCAGAAGTGGCTTCCAGCCACCTGGGTAGCCTGTGGAGTGTAGGTTACTTCAAGGACTGAAGTCATCCACCAGAAGGAAACTCTTCAGGGCTCTCTGATTCGCAGCAGCAGCAGTGTCCTGGGAGAATTGCCTGCAATGTGTGACAAAATACAAGAAAACAATTGAGGAAATGGTCAGTGATAAGGGGAAGAGGCAGATTGACCTGCTGGTTCTTCTCTTAGTGGCTTGGTGCACCTGCAGTAGTCCTAGATGAATCAGTATGATAAGTTGTTGTGGTTTAAGTCCATTGCAGTCAGTCTCCCTAGATTTTTTCATACCCAACGAAGCTTGGCGTAGTCCTGTGCAGAACATGTTGTGAGGCAGGATGGAGAAGAAGAGCCTGCATCACTATGCCTGCATCTCTGCTGGCAAACAGCGCTCTTTCTTGTGCTCCAGAGGACGTAGGCACCTTTTCTTCCAGCACTTTTTCCTGTCATGGTGCTCTGGAGAGATCACTGTGGCCTAGGGCTAAAACCTGAGCACTGCTTGATCTGGAGCTTGCTCCATGACAGATAAAATAGGGCTTGAGCTCCAGCCAAGTGGTGTCAGTGGTGAGGGTGCAGCCTCCTCCGCCTGTTACAGCTTGTGGCTCCCAGCAGCTCTGTGCAGGATGGGTAATCACACCTACGGACAGGTAAATAAGCAGGGTCATACTGCCTGGATCCCACCTACACGGGGGAATAGCTTGCCCAGGAGTTGCTTCCTGCTGAGGAGAAGTGAATGAAAGATGCCTGACCAAACCCATCCCACAAATTAGGCAGCAGCAGAAGTGTGGTGCTGGGTTCACCAGGCTGCGGGAAGGTGGCTATGTGCAAGCCAAGGCCTGTGTGAAGAATGGCATGGGTGCTGCTGTGGTCTTACTGAGCAAGCTATCCCAGCTAGTGAGAGGTACAGCCTAAAACCCTCATAAACCAGACCTTCTGCAGTAGGATCTGGGAAGGCAAAAGCATGTTAAGTAGAAGCCTTGGCTGGACTTTCTGTCATATCCTTTGTCATCTCCCAAGTAACAAGTGATAGGATGAGAGGAAATGGCCTCACATTGTTCCAAGAGAGGTTTAGATTGGATATTGGGAAAAATATCTTCACCAAAAGGGTTGTCAAGCATTGGAACAGGCTGCCCACAGAAGTGATGGGGTCACCACCCCTGGATGATGTGTAGATGTGGCATTTAGGGTCATGTTTTAATGGCACTGGGTGGTGCTGGGTTAACGGTTGGACATGATGACTTTAAAGGTGTTTCCCAACCTAAATGATTCTATGATTCTGTGGTCTTCTAGTCCTGATTTGTCTACTTGTTCCCTCTGTTCATCTCCATCCTGTCCTACCCTCCTTTCTCATGCCCCTTTGCAGACCAGCAGATTCTTCAGATACCAATGTGCTGTGTGTCATGAGCACAAAGTGCATTCAGTTCCACAGTTCAGCTGACTGCTAACCAGGCTGAGTCAGTTCAACCCAAGAGACTGTTACTTGGAGTGGCTTCCCAAAAGCCTGCTTTGTCTGCAGTTGGGAGTTGCAGGAAGCTGAGTATCCCATGTCTGCTACAAGCGCTGCGATTCAAGCAGGGAGAGCTGCAGGAGTGTGATTATTAGCTGATCTGCAGCTAATTGACACTGCCTTCCCTAGTAAGCAGTGCACAACAGGGTTTTAAAATACAATATAGCCATGAAATAATTGCAACATTAGGAGAGCATTCTGTGGTGAAGGAATGATTCATTTTAATTCTTTCTTCCTGGTTTTGCTCTCTCAGTTCCCTGATATTCACAGTAAATTACTTCAGTAAGCGTTCTTATGTTAGATAATTGTTCTAAACCCAGCACATCACTGGAAATCAACCTTCGTTCTTCCTCCGTCATATATTGCCTCTTATAGCATACCTGGCAGTTAGGTTAATGGCCTGTGAAGCACAACAGAAACCAGACTATCCATCTGTACCTGCCTCTTCTCTGAAGTACTAACAAGAAGAAAGATGCCTATAGATAAACTCATCACGTATGACTTAGAAGAAGCAAGTGGAACATTAAAGTCCGTAAAAGACTGTTGGAATCTGCCACCACCCCTCCAACCCCACCCCCACCCCCCCCCCCCAGCAGAAGGTAGTTGCAGACAAGTTTGGTGGTGAACAAATTCGTTCCCATAGGTTACTCACACCACAGCTCTCCTGGGCTGCTTCTGTCAGCAGCCGTCAGTGAAAGCCCCTTTCCAGCATCTGAGTTTGCATGAGGGCCTGGCAGGGGAATGTGCTCCTCTGCTCACAGGCAGCGTCAGTAAATCACAGTGTGACGGGCTCACCACCCTGCCGCTGAACTTTTAACTTGAAGCTGGAGCAGGGTGCTGAGCAGCTCCAGCTACATGACACGGAGCTGTGAAAGTAAATCACTTCTTTGGAAGCAAGGGGAAGTCCATCATACTGGTCTGCAGACTTTGCCTACAGCTTCCTTGCAGTATAAGCGTAGAATATATACATCCAGGGAAGCAATTAGAGAGAGATGGACCTCCAGCACAGAACTCGCCCTTTCCCCATCCCGGAGGATGAAGAAGTTGCACACAAGATCGCTCCTGATGCTCACAACTCTGCGGGGAATGAAGAGAAACCAGTGTCAAAATTGCAACGTAGGCACAGTGAAATAAAACTCTACAAAGAGTTTTGTGACTTTTATGCAAGATTGTAAGTTCATTCTGTCCGGCTTCGCGGTGTAACTGCAGTAACATTGTTGGTGTACTGTACATATGTATTTTATTATCTGAGCTCCAGGCAGGCTGTGCAAGTCATTCTGTAATGCAACCTTTGCCACTGTTCTGCCTGATACATTGCCAGTTGTAATCATCAACTAAAATTTGTGCTGTTGCTTTAAACTCCATCATTAATTGCGTCAGAAGTTTTTATCAGCAGTTGAAACGGGGTTGGAATTTGTCACACAGTGTCTCTGACTTCATGTCCTTTCCCTATTATTTTGGGTAAATGGATAAATTGCTTCACTCATGCAGAAGCATTACATACTTCACTGTTTTACATACATGATGTGTTTCAAAGTGAAGTCCTTTTGCATACTGAGGAGGAAAGCTTTATGTTTTCATTTATTTTTGAACTTTGTTTCATCTTTTTGCTTGTACTATACTTTGTCTGGCAGCATTTACCATCCCTAGTGCTCGAGGACTGTTGAAGTGATGATGAAAGATCCTGATTTCTGTTACGATTATTCTTCATTTAGATTGAGAAGGAGGATGGGTGAAGTGACTGAGGTTTTTTACCATGGGAAGCATATATAATCTAAGGAGAATATTGGTGAGCTTTATAGATAACCACAGCTTATATGTGTAATCACTGCAGTTTGTCCGTAAGCTTGTCTGTTATGTGTGGGATACATACATTTGATCTCCTTGTGAAATTTACCCACTTGCTTCACCAAGGGAGCAGTGAATATTTGGATAGCAGTTAACTGGTCTTCTCTTCTGCAAAGATCTCTAGAGAGAGGAGAGGGGGAGAGAAAGCCAGCTAATAATAACTGGTCAGATGTGACCTTGCATAGGTCTCTTCTGTGAGGCAGTGTAAGAAATAGATAAAGCACATTCCTTTTTCAGCCACGTGCTAGGTGTTTGCTTGCTCCCTTGGATGCTGTGCAAGGAATGAATTAAATTCCTGTTGAACCTGGTGGGAACCAAGAGTTCTTATCACCTTGGGAAGCAATGCTTGGCATCATGCGGAGGACTGAGGGCTCTGCACTTACAGGCACAGCATGATAGCTGTATCAAAATGTGTGCATGCATGCACATGGGTTTAAAATAATCTCAGTTGTTTAATAAGCTTCCAGATAGATGTTTGATTGCCAGCTGTTGTCAGATTGTAATGAAACTAGACCGTTACACCTGTATTTGCTCTCTGATGTCAAATAGTATTAGGGGAGAGAATTTATCCTGAAAGCATAGCTTTGAGAGTCTAGATATGAGTAAGAAAATGGCTGCAAAGGAAAAATGAGGTGAGCCTTTTTCTGGCCTTAATTACTGAAAAACAGCTGTACTGTCTTCTGCAGACGTGGACACGGTCCTAATGAAGTAGCTAATTCCTCTCTGTTATACAGTTACCACACTGGCATTGTATGGTCACATACCTTTGAGAAGCAACTGAGGTTGCTATTTGAGTATTCTTTTGCATCCCTGGCATGGGTTTGCCACCTCGTGTTTGCCTGTGTTTGGGTCACAGTGGGGCAGGCAGAGAATTGCCGCCCTCTACCTTGGCCCTGGACCAACACCAGCACACTGTGGGCTGAGTTCCCTCAGATGAACCCTAGCAAACCAACCAAAAATCCCATTGCTGCAAAAATACGTTTGTAAAATGACTTCAAGCTAGGCAGAGCTTATATAGGGAATAATTGTTTACTTGCTCTGGTTCTCAGTAATATCTGCTGGGTTAGATACCGTACACTCTTTCACATTGCTTATTTAGAGCTTTCGAACCAATGTTGTTATATACATTGTAGAATTAGGACTTATTCTGGAATTACCATTTATGTTTTCCTGTGTGATGCCAGTCCTCAATTATTGTGAATATTTGCCCTTGTTTTCTATACTACTAATGTATTTTTTAATAGTACTTCTTTGAATTGCCTGCCATTTCTCATTCTAAAAAAACCTGCAAATGCATCTGTAGTAATGACATTTCAGTTTGATTTTTTGAGTCAATTACAGTTATTAGAGTGCGTTGCAGAGGTTTTGTTTCTAAAGAGTTTGGGAGGAGGGGGAAATGTCAGTTGTATTTATGAGGGGATGCCACAAGTCATTAAATCCATCGAAAAACTGTTGAGTTGGGCAGCCTAACGTTAGGCTGATGCAGTTGGCTTTGGGGAAAGAAAAGAGCCCCACAACCAGTGGTGCTGCCTAATTGGGCTCATTTTCTTTCTGCTTCTTTTTTCTTTACCACAGCAACATGGCCAATGCACTTGCAAACGCCATCTGCGAGCGCTGCCGGGGTGGCTTTGCCCCTGCGGAGAAAATTGTCAACAGCAACGGGGAGCTGTACCACGAGCAGTGCTTCGTCTGTGCCCAGTGCTTCCAACAGTTTCCCGAAGGGCTCTTCTACGAGGTAAGCAGGCAGAGTGCCCCTCTTGCCCACAGCCTTTGCCTTGTGCCTTCATTCCATAGCAGAAGTAGCTATGGGCAGATCAATAGCTTAAGAAGTCCAGTGGCTAAAACTGGGCTCCAAAAGGATATGCTCAGAAGAGGGAGAAAAGAATCTCTGTGCTAATTTGGAAGGCTTCAGTGTATATAACGTTTTTTAAATGTGTAGCCTAATCTGATCAGAGCTGAGGGAAAAAAAAACCAACAAAAAACCCCTGGAGATTTCTTTGTCAGTGCAGATTTTTTTCCTTAAAATGTATGAATCTGATACATCATAGAATCACAGAATGGTTTGGGTTGGAACAGACCTTAAAGCTCCTCTAGTTCCAAACCCCTGCCATGGGCAGGGCCACCTTCCACTAGACCAGGTTGCTCCAAGCCCCATCCGACCTGGCCTTGAACGGTGCCAGGGGTGGTGCAGCCACAGCTTCTCCGGGCAACCTGTGCCAGTGCCTCACCACCCTCAGAGGGAAGAATTTCTTCCCCATGTCTAATCTAAACCTACCCTCTTTCAGTTTAAAGCCATTCCCCTTGTCCTGTCACTACATGCCCTTGTCAAAAATCCTTCTCCAGATTTCATACCAGAATTACAGAGAAAGCGTACTTCTTAGCGGAGGACACTCATATAGAGGGAAACCGCGGCATCCTGCAGTCCATAGGAGATTTATCGCTGAGTTGAGTGAGGCCAGCATGGCATGTGAAAAGGTGCACTTAGAGAAGACTTGTAAATCAGCATGCTGTGATCAGGGTGTGCGGAGAGCCCAAACCCAATTGTGACTCTGTAGAGTCAACTCTAGGTTAAACAAAGTGTAGCATTCAAAAGTAGCAGTTCTTACACGCATTCAAGGGATAAAATCCATTCTCACATATATTTCTCAGCCCCAGGTAGATTGTCTTCAGCTCAGATGGGTATTTTGATATCAATGTCATTTTCTTTTACCTTCTCCTGTTGTGGGTATTCAGGATGTGGCTCATCTATCTCAAGGACAAAGTGGTTTTAGTGAAAGCTATAAACTAGTTCATAAAACCTGAAGTGTTGCGTATGGAGAAGGGTAGATGATGTGAGACAGGGAATTACTGTCTGAGAGATAAGGTCCCACTCAAGTGACTTGTACTCCAATTTACAGTAAGTGGTTACAGGATTTATGTCATACTGTGATCTGAAAGGAAAAGCACAGTGCTATGCCCTCACATGCAGTGTACCATCCTTGTGGCAAGATCACAACAGTTTATCTTCCACAGCAGTATTTCTGATTTTACAGAGCCACATTACATGGTGAGGAAGAGAGGTTGAGGGAGGACTATGTCTTGGAAAAGAGAGTGTCAAAGGAGATTCCTGGGGTTTTCTTTCTCTCACTTTGTTTTAGGATCAAAAGTCTTTTCACTGCTGTAGGGATAGTGTTGCACAAATTGTGGCAAAGGAGACACTAGTGTTCTGTAAGACATCAAAAGGTGAGCTGCAAGGCAGGAGCAATTAAACTAAAACAAAACAAAACAGCCCCTAGATAGTTACATGTTGCATTACAGTTGTTATATACTGAGCTGCTGCCTGCTTGCTGGCGTGGTAAGGAGTCCATCCTGATCTGTAAGACCTGAGGCAAATGTAAAGTGAGATGAATGTTCTAAAACTAAAGTATTTGTAACTGTGTCAATAAAATGTATTTTCCCTACACGAGTACTGTATTCATCCTTTTTCTGACTCAAAAAACCAGTGGGACATTCCAGGGACCTCTTTCAGAAAGTTGAATGGTCCTTTGTTAAAGACAAAAGTTTGAGAAGTCCTGCTGTAGGCAGCCTAAGGGATGGACCAGGACTGCAATTTTCTTACTTTTCCACCTAGCCCAGGAATATTACAACCTCCCTGTTGCTCATGCTTGGCCATACCTGAAACTCCTCGGCAGGGGTAAGTAACCTGATAGTGTTTAGATACAGTAGGCATTTTGCTTCCTGCTGCTACCTTGCTACATATTCATTATGGTTTGAGCACTCTCCTATTGCAGAGTGATGCTCTCTGTTAAAGACAGTAAGCCAGAAATGAGTGTTGATAGATTGTCCTGGGAATGAAGATAGCCCCATGCACTAAACATGTTTTGGTTAATGTTGCTAGGGCTTTTTTCAGGCTGGGTAGAGACTTTGTTCTTGATAAATGTTACACAGAAAGTGGAAAGTTTCAGTTGAGATTGGACACTTTTTGCCACAGCTGGCAGAGGTAAAATAATTGATGAGGATTAAATGAATATGTAAAGACTTGTGTGTGGCTTGAGCTTCACATCACCCTTCTGCTTCTAGCCCTTCCAGTCCGCCTCTAGCCCTTCTGGTGTCCGGCAGAAGATCTTGCAGTTTTTCTCCGCATCAGAAAGTCTCTCGCTGCTGTTGAAGAGAGGTAGTTTTCTGGTCTGTTTAAGCACTCTGACAGTTTTCAGGTGGTGGCATACAGTTCTCAACCCAGCCTTCCTCTCCCATCTCTACTGGCCTGTCCAGGGCATTTCAAGAGAGTGGGCAGGTCAGTGCTGTCCATGCCATCCCAGTCTTCATGACTTTGAGGCTGTTTCACCTGGGAAATCTTTGGCAGGGCCTTCTCCTCTGTCTCTGAACCCTTTAGGTTATCCGCATGTCTCATGCTGCCAGAAAGACTCTCACTTAGCATGGGAGAGGCCAGTGAGATGATTGCAGTGGAAACCTCAGCTTGTTTCCTGGTGGTGCTGCTTAGGGAAAATGATGGACAAGGGCACAGCTTTCTCTTCTGTCATTCAGCACCTGGGTACTAGAGATGAGAACATACTGGGTGACAGTGTTTAGGGGAGAGGGAGGGACAGCCCTAAGCTGGTAGAGGATGGGCTTAGGTTGGCCAGTCCTCAGGAAATGGCTGATGGTGCTCTGAAGATCTGACATGATCTGTATTGCTGTCAATAACAAGTACTGGAGAAGATAGGCAGAAAGGATATCTTCCTCAGGCTGGCATAATGTGCTCTTTGAGAAGATGGATGCATTTGGGTTTGTGCCTAGGTAACATGTTTCTGAGTAGGTTCTCTGTGGGTAAATGCAGGCATTGCTGGTTGCCCTGCATGAGTTTGTGTTTATTCTGCGTCTGGTTTGGCTAAGCTGGTGTTCCTGGGAAATGATTTCCAGCTCTTTTCAATCAGGAAGTCACATATTCTTTGCCTGCTTATTGCAAGCCTTGCAGAGTTCCCCCAGTTAGTCATTAAGCTGCTTATCACATTTGCTGTCACGTGCTGCCGTGATAAGCTTTCATGCTGAGTTCCATGGGTGGAGGCTGAACTGGTCAGACCAATGTGGGTCTCCTGCACCACCAGGACATGTCTCTGGGCTGCCTGCAGGGATCAGCACAGCTCGCCTGGCCTGGCACCAGAGCTGAGCCGCTGCCAGGCACAAGCAGAAGCACATGGAGCCGTGCCCATGAGCAGATTGGGGTTTGCGCAGCATAGCAGGAATTTTGCTGGTGTCCTCATGAGCCTGTGGTAGAAATGATAATACAGGTTTGTATCCAGCCAGTGCTGGCCTTGTCACCTAAGGAGCTGCTGGGATATGTGTTCCAGTTTGCCCAGTATCATCAGTTTAGTATGCTTTGTTATGCACTCAACCTAAACAGAAATTAGCACAAAAACATGCCATCACAGTTTCTAAACTCTCCATGCTTTGCTGTCACATGTGAACTGGTAGCAACTACGGTCTGTTTTTACTCCACTGCTTGGAAGCTGTTGATTCTGTAAAGCTGTTGTTGCAGTCTTACAACAGGTAGCAGTGCACAGTCCTATACTAATAGCAGAACAGCTGGGTAAATGGAGACTTTCAGGGGCAGTGTGCTCAGAGGGACAGGTTGGTGCCACTGTAATCAGTCAGTGGGCATTTCCTCCAGCAGATGTTAAACTCCAAGATCGGCTCTTTCCTGCTAGAGACTGCCTGTGTTTTGCACTGGGGAGCATGGGCACCTCATCCTCAGACAGGAGAGGTCAGGAGAGATGAGTCTTACCCCTGGTCTAGCTATTCATTAAGAGACTTGCTGGGTGCTTTCAGAAGCAACTTGTTCTGCACAGTGCTGAGGTGGGGGAGATGGAAGGGTTTAGAGAGGTGCCTTCCACAATAGTACAGCAAAATCCTCATGGACCACTCACAAGAGCTATAACTGGGGAATCTATATCACCCATTATTGTTGTTACTGTTATTGTTATTGCTATTATTGTTATTGCTATTGTTAATAATAATAAAATGGAATGGCACATGAAAGGACGATGGAGAGAAGAAGCGGCTGATCTCTTCTCCTAAGTAACAAGTGATAGCACAACAGGTTTGTTGTAGCTTAAAGTAACAGCCTCAAGCTGTGCCAGGGGAGGTTTAGACTGGATATTAGGAAAAAGTTCTTCACTGAAAGGGTAGTCAGGCATTGGAACAGGCTGCCCAGGGAAGTGGTGGAATCACTCCAAAAACCGTGTAGATGTAGTGTTCAAAAACTGTAGATGAGGCCCTGAGTGACATGGTTTAGTGGTGGACTTGGCAGTCCTGGGGTAGAGGCTGGACTTGATAACCTTAAAGGTCTTTTTCAATCTAGCAGATTCTGTGATTCTGTAACTTTTGTCTCTGAGATGAGAGAGAATGCCTTTCAGTTTGGGTCTTTCTCTAAGATGTTTGTAATAACCTGTAGGAAGATTAAAGGAAGTTGCAGCTGCAGTGCTTGTCAGATTTGTTTCTATTCCAGCTGCACCTTGAGTGTTTTCTTAAAATGGGCTTTACCAAAAAACTACCTTAGAAAAAGCATCTTTACTCATGTCTTTCCACTAAGTTAGCTAAAAATGTGGGGATCAGCTGGAGGTTATGTCACAGTGAAAAATGTCCAGTGCAGAGCCATTTAACTCGTGGACCTCCAGCATACAACAATCAAATGACCTTGGTGTTAAAGTATGTGCTGTGGGTAATCCACGAAAGGCAGCACAAATGAACTGAGTAGGTTGAAAATATAAACAAGGCTGAACGGAAACCAACCTACCTGACGCAAACCAGAGGGAAAGAAAACCTGTCTGGTCCACCCCGATCAACATGTGGTGGCTCTGAAATCCAGGAAAGCCTAAGCATCGCCCATTGGACCACCTGTTTACAGAAAACAGGAAGCTTTTGGATTTTGTTTATGTTTAAAAAGGATTTTACCTGGCAGGAAGCAAGCACAATTCAACAAACCAATAATTCCTGTTACTATCTGAGAAAATATTAGCCCTCTGTCTCTCAATTTTTTAATTTTTTTTAAAGCTCCAATTTAAAAAGTCATCTTTTTTAGACTATTACACTGGAAAAAAAACACTTGATAAATTGCTGGAAGAGACTTCTGAAAGAGTCTGTATCAAACACGTGTCTTTCTGTTCTTAGTATGTGCAATTCAGGTCAGGCAAAGGAATTAAGTTTCTGATCTCAAGAGTATTCATTATGTATTCAGCCTGCCACTTGCATGAGTAATTATTATGCTTATATTGTATTTGATCCTTGGAATTTCATAATATTAAACAGGTAATCTTGAAGCACATTGCTGTATTTTCTCTCCATACACCAAAACTTTATATGTGGCTACTATTTTATGCTATTTGCTTTGTTTTGTCTTAGGCCCAGTAAAAAGAAAGGAGTGGGGTTTCCTGCTGTCCCCCTTCTTCCACTGTTTTAAACTAAGACATTAAAATCCAAACATTTGATAGCATACCTAATACTGTCTAGCTGGTTTTAACATGCTATTTGGCATTTGTGCCTAGAATTTATGTGCTTTAAGGTATCTAAACATTTCCCTTACTTTCAGGACATACTTGCATGCATGTTTTTACATATTCTTTGGCTAAATTGCTAATGCAGTGCTGTAGAACTTTTTTTCTCCATATGGGGTTTTTTTTTTCTATGCAAGCTTGAACTGCAACTGAACTTCTCTAAGCTGTGATAAAGTTCAGATCCAACTCCCTTAAGATCAGTTCCTTATATCATCTCACAGATGTAGTGAACTTTGTTCCTTAAAATTTGGACTTGATTTTAAAGGTCTTTTCCAACCTAAATGATTCTGTGATTCTATGAAATAAGCATCACAAAGGTAAAACTTTGCTTCCCTTCGTGTTTTGGCTGTGCTGCTCCACAAATTGCAAGGATTTCTGTCCCCCGGGTGTTCTTCCTCTCCTCCTACTTACTTCCTCCAGTATGCTGGGTCGTTCTTGCAGGAAATGTAGAGTGGGGAAGAGATCAAATGGGTTCAGGGAAATTGCTTCCCCTCCAGGAGAGGTTTTTGTTAGCTAATTTCCTGCCCAGAATTTGCCCAGTTGCATCAGAGCCTCAGCAGTCTGTGAAAATTCAGATGTCTCTCGTGGTGTAAATGGGTGACAGAGAATTCCTTATACTATGAGCAGCATTAGAGGAATGCTGTGCTATTAACACTACGTGCATTGTAGTAGCTGAATTAAGGTGGGTGGATTTAATGCCTAACATATAGTCTTTTTTGTGTTTGTTTTACTACCCAATTGCATCTGAAAACCAACTGGTGTGTTACATACAGCATTTATGTTACGGGCAGGCTCTTCATTCCTCTAACACTCAGATTTTTTTTCCATTTGCAGTTTGAAGGGAGGAAGTACTGTGAACATGATTTTCAAATGCTTTTTGCCCCTTGCTGCCATCAGTGTGGTGAGTTTTACATCAAGGTGAAACACTGTGCACTGATCACAAATGGGAGCGTCACTGGTGGAAGAGGTGCAACCCTTGTGTGTGTGTTCTTTGGAGATGGCCCTATGCAGCTGAGCATCTGAACTTCCAGAATGAACTAGACTTCAGACAGTTTGGGAAGCTGCTTTTCGTAAAGGTCATCAAAAAATATGATGTAAAAAAAAAACCCAAACCAAAAAAGTTTGCTTATTTGATTGAGTAGTTAGCTGTTGATCCAGTGATCCACTGAACAGACTGTTCATGAACTTCTGATTATATGTATCTATACATCTGGATGTGATCATATTTGGCCCTTCTCATGCAGTTGAAACCCTGCAACAAGTCTTTGTCATCTGCTTTGACTATTATAATCCACCCATACTGTCCAGCTCCCCATGGAAGCTGGGACAGCCTTCCACATCTACTATTACAATCAAATGATGGTCTTCTGGTCCTCTGTCGTATTTACCTTTAAGGCTTCAGCATCTAATATCCACCCTACATATCACTGAGGGCTGCTTTTTATTTGCTACTGTTGATGAAAATGCTTGTGTGTCTGCTGCAGTGTAATAATTTGCACGGCGTTTTTCCCTCCCTGTGTGTGACACATCGTTCTCGAGCAGGGCTGGGAAGTCATTACTTGACTATTGTTTCCACTGGTCTGGAAGCTCTTGTGTTTCTGTGGCACCTTGACAAGGCACTATGGCTTTCAGTTACCTCAGTGAGGACTTCCGCTGAGCGGAGGGAGGGGTTGAACACCAAAGGAGAGGGAAGCAGATGTTGTGGACCTTTGAATTTAAAGCTGCAGATGAGCGCAAGCAGGAGAAGAGGAAGAAATGGGTTGGTGATGATTTCTGAGGAGCTATGCAACCTATCTCCAGAGTTTCTCCGGCCCAGCTGGCACAGCTCCCACTTCTGCTCTGGCTCCTTGTAGCACCAGCTTAAAACATCATCAAGGCACTGTGCAGAGCTGGGCTTTGCCACTGCTTGGATTTCATAAGCACAGCCAAAATTGACTGGGCTGCTGTCAGCAATGAGGCCTCAAGCATTCCTGGCATTTCTGAAGTCTGTGGGGTTTTATTCTTGAAAAGCTATGACTTCATGGGAATGCCATAGAGCTGCATGCCCGATGTTATCTGTCTGCTATGTCTGCATCAGTTACCTGCCCGATCGCTTCCCTTTGGCGACTGTTGGAGTGTTATTCTCCAAAGCCAGGACTCAGCCTCCCACAGCACTGGGGAGCTGATCTCTCAATGCATTTAGGCAGAGCCTTTTTACTGCTCAGGGGCCTTGGCTACAATGTCTGCATAGAGAACGACAATTGTGTATAGTGGACATAGCTCCACTGCCTGTGTGGTACAGTCACACTGCATGTGAAACAGTGGTTCTCGTGCTATTTTTTTAATGTCTTTCAGGACAGGATTCCTTGTGGTAGGTCAGAAGCTGTATGTGTTGGAATGACTGTTCTGCAGCTTCACGGCAGCTTTGCATTTTGACTCCATGAGAGGTGTTTTGCAGGATGTCCATAGCCACCCAAGCTCAGTTCTACTGTGCTTTGAGCACAGTGCCCCTTCAAGGCTTGGTCCTAGTGGAGTAGAAACCAGTACTATGTACATGACAAGTTAAAGGTGTCCATCTTCTTGAAGAAAAGGGGGAAGATGATTAGGACACAAGAAAGACACTCCATATACTTCTGAACAGCTTGAGAAGTAAAAACAGGAAAGGGACTGATAAAGGATGGTTGCAGAGTGGAGGCAGAGTGTGCATGTAGAAGGGCTTGTCTGTAAAGAACAGAAAGTCCTCCATCAGCGTGACATTTTCTTCTGACCCATAGCAAAAAAACTCAAACAAACCCAAATTCCAGAGTTTAGAACCAGAACTGTGATACTGAAAGCAATGTATCTTACCAGATTTGGAGGGGAGGAAGAGGATGATGCTGTCATTCTAGCAATTCTGTTGTGGGTTGATTTTAACTTTGCCTGGTATGTTATTTTACATCATGATGTTGTGTTTCTTACAGGTGAGTTCATTATTGGTCGTGTTATTAAAGCTATGAACAATAGCTGGCATCCAGAGTGCTTCTGCTGCGATATCTGCCAACAAGTATTGGCCGATATTGGATTTGTCAAGAATGCTGGCAGGTAGATCTTCACCCTTCCTTCTGTTATTTGATCATGAATGAAGTTAACTAAGAAGGGGGATTGAGAGATTTTGGTTCCTGAAGCTTTCCAGCTGAGATGGAACAACTGCAGCATCTTTTGTGGGGAAAAGTCTAAGAGTTCAGTGGGAACCTTCACAGAGCAGGATATTTTTACCAGCCATGATCAGAAGAATGTTTGACATGTGGATTTTACAGCCATTGGCTTCATATGTATAATATGAGGATTTATAGCAAACTGTGTCAACACAGCTTAAACTCAAATGAGGCTCCCGTGGTGATAGAAGATAAAAGATTACTTACCTCTCTTTTCTTTAATGCTGTTTCAGACATCTCTGCCGTCCTTGCCATAACAGGGAAAAAGCCAGAGGCCTGGGAAAGTACATTTGCCAGAAGTGTCACGCCATTATTGACGAACAGCCTCTCATATTCAAAAATGATCCTTATCACCCTGATCATTTCAACTGTGCAAACTGCGGGTAACTCAAGTTCTGCAAAGGGAAACGGGAAAATGTTGGGTTTACTTGCTTCATCAGTTTACATCTTAAAGTGAAAACCTCTCCTGTGCAGCTTGCAAGAGGGGTGGGGTTTGGGTGTCTTGTAGCTAGATATGTGTTACTGCTTTTGGGATGATGGAGTGGGACCTTGAGTTCAAACAATCTGTCAGGGAGTAGAGAAAGACTGGACTCTGCAGAACAGGGTGGTATCTTACAAAGTATGGACACAGATAATGGTTTCTACAGTAGTGAAATGACAGCTTGTTCTGCTGTGAGAAGAAGAAAAGTGGTCCTCTTTGGCTGCTTGAGTTACTATCTTGCATATGTTATTTCATTTTAGCTGAGTGACACACAAACTTTGTTCTGTCCTTTTAAAGCCTATCTTTTTCTTAGACGCTTTCTCCCATCTCATTTTATCAGCTTCTGCAGCTGCAGTCCATGAAGCTGCATGTTTCTGCACTGCAGTGATGCACAGACCATGGAGCACTGTAGGATATAGCATGGATTATTAGTTGTTTATTTCTGGTGCAAAGGGAGCTACTATTTCATTGCCATAGCACAGACTGATTTGGATAACATGTACAGTTGTGTCAGTGGCAACCAGCTGAGAGCATTAGTGAGTATGGCCACATTGAAAGTTTAGCTGTTCTCAGCATTCTAACCATGCAGATTAGTAAAAACTAGAGGATACGAGATTCTGCAGTTGGCAGTGAATAAATGTAGTTAGCTTATTTGAGTCCATAGTTTTCTTTCTCTGAAGTTTGATACAAGAAGGAAAATGTACCTAGATGTAGAGGACTACATTTTCCTTTCAGTTACAGCTACGCACATCTAAAATAAACCAGTGATAAGACTGCCAGAATATAAACCAAACATATCTACAGCTTGCACACACACATTTGTGCCACATAACCAGAATGAAGAATGCCAATAGCTTAGTTGCGGTTTCCAGAGACAGTGCCTTAGTGCCTCTCACTTTGCAGCCTATTCTCAGTTTATTGTGATCAGTCTTGAACTGTGTTGAACTGTCATATTTGATGCTGCTGCATTACTGTAGGACAAATACAGTTTCTAAAACAAATTTTAAGTTATTTTTTCCTTTTCAGAAACTCTCAGGAGTTGACATTGTTCAGTGATGTTACTCATGTTCTCAATTCATGAACTTTTGAACAGGAAGGAACTTACTGCTGACGCTCGTGAGTTGAAGGGAGAATTATACTGCTTACCCTGCCATGATAAAATGGGCGTCCCCATCTGTGGGGCATGTAGGAGACCAATTGAGGGCCGTGTGGTGAACGCTATGGGCAAACAATGGCATGTGGAGGTAAATATCAGATGTTATTTATTGCCTTTTACAAACATAAATTTCAACATATGTATCTGTGATTTTGCTGATGAATTTCAATGAAAAGATTAGCAAAGTATGCAGCAATGATTAAAAAATGTCTTCTCCTAATCCTGTTTTCGGCCTTCTTGTGGCCAGTCTTCCATGGTGAAATAGGAGTTACTTCCTACGTTATGGACAGCTTTGTGAAACTAAAATCATTTATCAAAGGAAGCACTGTGAGGTCTTGTCATGGTTTAAGCCCAGCCGGCAACCCAGAACCACGCAGCCGCTCGCTCATTCCTCCCCTCCCTCCCCCCACTCCCAGAGGGATGGGGAGGAGAATCGAAAGAATGTAACTCCCACGGGTTGAGATAAGAACAGTCCAGTAACTAAGGTATAACACAAACCACTGCTGCTACCACCAATAATAATAATGATAAGGGAAATAACAAGGGAAGAGAATACAACCGCTCACCACCCACCGACTGATACTCAGCCCTACCCAGCAGTCATCTAACCCTTCCAGGTAACTGCCCCCAGTTTATATAGTGGGCATGACGTGCTGTGGTATGGAATAACCTCTTTGGTCAGTTTGGGTCAGGTGTCCTGTCTCTGCTTCCTCCCGGCTTCCCCTCCTCCCTGTCAGAGCATGAGACTCAGAAAGTCCTTGGTCAGACTAAACATTACTTAGCAACAAATAAAAACATCGGTGTTATCAGTGTTGTTCTCAGGCTGAAAGTCAAAACCACAGCACTGCACCAGCTACTAAGAAGAAGAAAAATGACTGCTACTGCTGAACCCAAGACAGGTCTTTACAAAAGAAAATTTCAGAGTGTAAAGTACTATGAGTGGAAATGCAGTAAAATTCTGGGTCAACTGGAATGTTACTGAGCATCATAATACCCTTATGTCTTCCGTAGTCACCTGCCATGTAAATATCTCTAAAGCACTTTATGCGAGAGTTCATTTTTCAGGGGCATGTGCAAGATGTAGTTTTACATCTTCAATTGAAATCAGAAAGATAAACAGTTTAGTCCTTTTGCTGTTTTCACAAGAGTGTAATAATGTTGCACATTATCAACAATTATCGCTGCATTCTGTTCATTGCTAACATATGGGAATCCCTTTGCTTGATTTTTTCTTGTTGTTGTAACTTTTGTATTGAATCTTGAAGACATTAAAAGGAACATTATTTTAGTGGTCTAAATGTAGAAATGAGAACGTTTTAATTCTTCTTTTCAAAATGGCACAGCTAGCTCAGTAGACTTCAGTAATGGTCAGCATTGGGTTTGGTTGGTTTGCTTTCCAGAAAAAGAAATCATTACTTCCAAATAATAATAAAAAAAATGATGTGTCATTTTCTTTGTAGCATTTTGTTTGTGCAAAATGTGAAAAGCCATTCCTGGGTCATCGTCATTACGAGAGAAAAGGCTTGGCGTATTGTGAAACCCACTACAACCAGGTAAGGTTGAGTATTTTTTAAACTGGTGTTAATCGGTAAACTCATGAATTGGTTTTATCGGGTAGAGATGGAAACCCATGGACATTCTTCTGTTCTCTTACAGGCACCTGTGGGTGTAATGCCAATTAGCAGATGTTATGTTAGAGTTAATTTATATGGGTTTCTCTGTACACTGGTATTGAGAAAGAAAGTTGCAGGTATTTCACAATGGATAGTCAGGACAATCAGTATTGAGTTGTTCTTCAAGCTTATTGGTAGTTAAGTAGAGCTGTTACAAGCTTTTGTATGTCTGGGAGATCATAGCAGGTAATGATCTTTCCCAAGAAACTGAGGTATATTTGCCACTCAGTAGCTGTGGTTTAAGATAAGGCCCTAGTGACTAGTGTGGTTTTCCCTACAGCTGCTGCACTAAGGGGACTGACTGTTTTAACCCAGGTCATTCATTAGATTGCTGAAGACTGCAAAGACTAAATTTGTTAGATGACACCACCTAGTGACCACTTGCATTTATGTAGGAGTTCTATAGCATAGAATTATATAATCACAGAATGGTTTGGGTTAGAAGGGACCTTAAAGACCAGCTAGTTTCAACCTCCTGCCATAGGCAAGGACACCTTCCACTAGGCCAGGTTGCTCCAAGCCCCATCCAACCTGGCCTTGAATACTGCCAGGGATGGGGCAGCCACAGCTTCTCTGGGCAACCTGTGCCAGTGCCTCACCAGCCTCACAGTGAAGAACTTAATCATCTCTCTCTAGTCTCCCTTGCTTGTGTAGTCCTGCATCATGATGCATAGACCTTTTTCATTTGGAAGCCGTCAGCACTGTGTCATGTCCACCTCTTCATTTATATAAATACAAGAGTAAGGGTTATATTTGGGAGTTGTAAGGCACCTGCTAATTACAGATGGATTCTTAATTTGCCAGTGATGAAGGGCAGATGACTGAAAAGTTGCTGGCATACTTGTAGACAATAAATGCTATGACATTAGTAGTAATAGTGTTGCAGCCATGATGGGGCAGTTGCACATCCCAGGCAAGTGCTGTAGGTAGAGTGGATGTCTTTTACTAGGTTAACTTCTACAGTTAGAATAAAAGACATGAAACTTTGGGCACTTCTTAACTGTTGTGGACAAATGTTAAGCCCTGAAATAGAATGAATGATTTTTGGCCTAAATTTTTCTCTTTTTTAATAAAAATAACATTGCCTTACAGTTTTTGCCAGAAACGGTAATGTGTTGTTCTAGTCATGCATGTAAGTCCAAATGTTAAACTGGCTGGTTGTTAACTATGTGTATGTGACACCAACTGCTATATTTCAAATGTTCGGGATTAGAGAAATGTTAAAACAAAGCAAAATTGATCAGAGTTAAACAAATATTTTCATCTTTAATATTGTAAAGACTTTTTGTGATGAGGTGATGCAAAATGTACTTGGAAAACCAGACCAGACTTGCCAGCATTCTCTTTTATTTTATTGACATATTGTGTCTATCAGCTGAAGTATTTTCTTAGTTTCAGAAGTTCCCCTTGATAAAATCATTACATAAAAATTTGTCACTTATCTTTCCTCTTCAGCTATTTGGTGATGTTTGTTTCCACTGCAACCGTGTGATTGAAGGAGATGGTAAGCACTTTTCTGTTTCCTTAATGTTCCTTTCTGATAGAAGTCCTCTTTAAAAGTGGAAGTAAAGGGAAAACAGCCCCCTGTTGCATCCTTGATTGTTCTTATTGAAATAATACCGCCCATTTGCTTGATAAGAGATGAGGCTAGAGCTCATTAGCCAGAGATCAAGTGGTAAGAAAACTTTACAGCAAGCATTTCATGACAGTAGAAGACCATTCAGTGTCTGAAGAGAACCGTGGTCAACTGGAAACCCTTTAATGACATGCAAAGGCCAGGAATTCTGGGAGATGCACAGAAGTGGCTTCCTGCCTCACCAACTTCCAAAATAGGACACATGTGATGGTGAGAATGACCACACAGGCATCTCCTTAAGCGAGTTTAGGAATCATGAACCAAATATGAAAAAGTATTTAGATATTGAAAGACGTGGGTGGGCACTCTAAGGGATTTTTTAAAAGTGCCTAGTTCCTATTATGTCAGTTTGATTCTTAGAGTATAATAGGCACGTATGTTTTGAAATCTAGGCTGATGATAACGTCACAAACCCAGTAAAAATCATTCTTGGAAGATATGTCCTGTAGAACTGGCAGCACTGGAAGCAAGAGATTTAAGTTTTTTGGGGCGGTTGTTGTTTGTTTGTTGTTTGTTTTTTGAGGGGGGTGTGGTTTTGTGGGTTTTTTGGGACAACCAGGTATGATAAAACGCCAAAAGCAAATTATTCTGCCGGAAATAATGCAACATTATGTGCCTATTTACACCTGCCTGAAGTAAATACTATAATGTTAGCCTAAGCCAAAGCCATTAGCAAAGTAGGAGGAAACCTCCAGCGTGTAAAAAGAGGCATAAACTAGTTTATAGTCATGTAACTATAGGGTGAGACCTACATTCCAGAGGTGTGCTTTCCCCACGTTTTCTGAACTGGACCTGCAAAACAACAATCCAAAACACTTTAGAGGAAACAGTGTCCTCTTCTTCAATAAAATCCTGCAAAAATGAGCGAAACTGGAAGTTGAGGTGAATTAATAAATCCACTTTGTCCCATAAGTACATCTCTGTATAATTCTAACCTTTCACCCTGTTATCTGACAACCATGTTGTATGTTTTGGTCTCTGTGGAAATTAATAGAATATAGTGTAATGCAGTAGTTTCTTGATTTTCAGTGTATGTCTTCAATTACATTTCTTCTTTCATTTATGCACACAAATTTGGCACTGCTGTCACAAATTATGAATATCCAATATTCTCTCTCTGATTTGTGAAACAGACATCTGTGGCAGCAGTTTTTGAGTATCTATGACTGTTGCTTGGGAGCAAAGACTTTCATCTGACTAGTACTATTTTGGCAAACAGTGGAATAACTGCATCTGTGGACGTGCTTGCCCCATAGTGCAGGAAAAAAGCTCTGCATGATAATGCTCTGGTTCTGCTTGTTGTTGAGAAAATATTGTATTTTATGAGAAGACCATTGCCCTGCATCCTCTAACTTGGATTAAGAAGAGAAACACATTTTGGCAGGGAAAACTGAGAAGGTATATTAAAGAAGAGGGAGAACAGAAAATTGATTGAGATACAGAACAAAGAGAAAATACTTTCTCTCCAAAGCAAAGAATAAAAATATGTCCAAGTTTGTCTCGATCAAGTAATTTACTCCATGAATCCATAGATATTTTCATCTTGGTAGTGCTGATTTACCAACAGTGTCCTTGGGCTGTGCAAGTGCTACTGTTGATGGCATGCAGTCTGAACTGGACCTGAGAAATGAAACCAAATGAAAACATAAACACAATTTTGCTGGATTGGTCTTCAGCTGAAAAAGTTTCCTGATGAAATTGAAAACACAGCCTCATAGAACAGTTGTCTGAGGTCAGTATGTTATCAGATGAGGTGGAGACAAGAAACAGGAGGCAGAAGGAGGTTAAACTGGTCTTGTCTCAGCTTTATCGATGCTCACAGTCCTGCTACACTACACTCCCATGTGCCTTTCTCGTCTTGCCACGTTATTCTTGTAATCCATAATCCTTGATACAAGAATCAGATGACTGTTCTTCATGTCTCATCAACATGCGAGCTTAAAATTCCTGTAACAACTTTTTGTTTGTTTGTTTGTTTGTTTGTTCTGTAATGTTAATGATTTCTCTTTTTTTTTTTTCCATCACCTAGTTGTGTCTGCTCTGAATAAGGCATGGTGTGTGAACTGTTTCGCTTGTTCAACTTGCAACACTAAGTTAACACTCAAGTAAGTTTATCAGTAAGAGTGATGCCTTCGAGTGATGCCTTCAAAACATATCAGTGTTTATCTTCAGAGTGTAGATGTTCCTATAGTGTAACTGTTATGGTATGAAAAAATATAAAAGCAGCATTGAGAAAACGTGCCCATCTTTCTTCCTCTTGCTTCACTTACTAATTTACCCCTTGTTCAGCTCTCTGTTTAGGTCTTCCTTCACCTAGTGTTCTTAACTCTTCTCCTTTTCTGTCCTTTATTTTTTCTGTGTTTAACTCTAAAGGGATAAGTTTGTTGAAATTGATCTAAAACCTGTCTGCAAACACTGTTATGAGAAAATGCCAGATGAATTTAAGCGACGACTTGCCAAACGGGAACGTGAAGCAAAGGATAAAGAGAAGCAGAAAAAGAAAAAGCCAATCTGTTTATAAACTTTTTTTCCTTCTCGCCACCATCTCTGCTCCTTTCTTCTTTGGTCAGTGCTAAGGATGCTTTTATTTTGAGTTCTTGCATGAATTTATGGCATTCAAAACCAAAATATTTTTCACACAACTACAACTTGAAATCTTAACTTGTTATTCAATTATCTTATGTTTAGTCTGTTTAGCTCTTCAGTTAGTTTTTGAAGGCTTTTTAAATGTCACAGTTAATAAATATGGGCATTTGGGTAAAAACAGGATAACTTACTCAACAGGGTATGTGTAATTACTGCTTACGGTGTATACCTTGTAAAAGTAACTCCATAGATATGTATAAATTGCAGTTGTAATTTTTTGCCTGTGCACATTTAATAGTGTACTTTTAAAATGTATTTTTCACTATCCCTGATGATAAAACTTTGCCTGTATTTTGCTTTGTCATTTTAGGAATAAATTTGTTGAGTTCGATATGAAGCCTGTCTGCAAAAAGTGTTATGAGAAGTTTCCTCTAGAGCTGAAGAAAAGACTGAAGAAACTAGCTGAAACTTTGGGAAGGAAGTAAAGACTTCATCAGCTCTCCTCCTCCTTTGTGAAAATCCTATATATATTACTTGGGATGAATGGGGCTGTTTTGAGGCTGCAGTCAGGCAACAAATGATGATGTATGCCTTCTATCAAATGAAATTGTCTTAAGAGTCTCTGTTCTCTACATGAGAATGTGTGCTTATTTGTTGATAAACAGACTGTACTTCTGGACTAAATTAAATACCCGCTCACCTGAAAGGTTTCTGACCCTGATAATGCAGTTGAACTGATGCAGGTGGCCCATTCTGCACAGTCATCTCTGTGGAATTTTACAGAGAGAATTTGCTTGTGAACACCTGTGAAAAGAAATAGTGCAAATGTGTCCAACTTTAGGGGCATGTGACGTCATTTATATTAACAAAAGTATTAACCTTCATATTAAGCATGCACACAAAATGTGCCCCAAGTCAAGTGACTTGGGCAAGAATCCAATGTACTTCTCCTTGTTGGAAAAAATATGCTTGGATTTCGGGCCAAGTTGTCTCATTAAGGAGCCTTGTTTCAGATGGTTTGATCAGATTTCTAAATACAGTCACTCTACAAATGACCTACTAGATTATGCTTACATGACGAATCTTTGTACATCAGGCTTAGCATGAAATACCTATATAAAATATGTATTCCTATTGCAAGAAATGAGCATACTCAGAACTACTTGAATTTTGCTATATTCCACTCAAAATAACACATTAACTTTTATATATGCTTTTGCATTCTCTTTACTTTTTGTGCCTTATTCTGCTGGACCATACATAACAGTGTTCTATTAAATATATATATAGTTTTATTTTTTATTTCATATTTTTATGCAGAAATATATACAAGGTATTTTCAAAAGATAACATACTTTGCCTTAATTATGCAGGATGTGAAGTATTTTATTTCAAATGTGAACACCTGAACTTAAAATTTAGCTTCTAGACTTCATTGATTTTCAGAACAGTACTGAAAATGCGTATTTCAGTGAACTGGCAATATTATTTTTACACCTAAGAGTGTAAATATACAAGGTTTGATCCTGCTAGGATCTACTTCTATAGCCATCCTCAAGAACTGAGCTCACAAATCATCAGAATGCCTTATAACATACATTGAATTGTTTTATACTATTGACTTCTGTCCATGCAAATCTGTCATTTTTCCCTTTCTTATAGAAAATACAGTTACTTAGGACTTCTTGATGGTACTACATTATAAAGTATGCATTTTTTTATTTTTTTATATATATTAGTGACTTAAACAGATTTTATGTAATTACCTCATAGGAAGTAAAATTTTCTTTCCTGCTTATGAAAAATTAGTTGCTTTAAAACACCTGCTTTCCAGTGTTCTCAATAAAGGCTATGTTATTAAACCTTGTATCACCTCTCTTAAATGAGTGCTTGAGAAGGGTGGGAAAGCAACTAGGCTCTCTCGGTTCCCTATGCTTTTACCTGTGAATGTATGTAAATACTTCCTTATTATCCTGATTTAAAGGAGACATGCGCCTTTCCTAAATACCTCACAGGAGGTAGTTCTTAGGTTCATGAAAGATGAAGAAGAGCTTGATTCTTCTGGATGTTTTCTGCATTGGCACAGTCCCTAGTTTTCCCCAAGAAAGTATCTTGTCTTAGTTTAAAACATACACCTTCCTAACAATTTCTTCTGTCCTACTTTGACTTTAATGAAACTGTCACCCCAAACTTCCAGTTTCATGCTAGATATGCTATTTTTTGACTCCTTTATCCTATGTAGTTATCAAATGCTGTAGTTCAGCAACTGAACATAGTCCTGACTCTGTTCAAGACTGGAAAAGCCTAAAATGTGCCAAAAAAATGTACATAACTAGCATGGTAGTCCCACTGGGATTTTGTACTGTGCCATGGATTGAGTAGACCGTACTAAGCAATGCTTGCTTGTTCCAGGTTTTTCATGTTACACTGACTGTACATCTTTTCCTTCAGCCTATGTATGCACAGCCTTACTGCTTGAAGAGTTGGGAATGGTCCCTAAGCCTGAGGCTAAACGTCAAGACCTGCCTCACATCCACGCTGCTTGGAGTTACATCCATCTACAACACAGAGGCCTTGTTTGCACTGTGCAGCCACACGTCTGCTTTCAACTTGGTGGTAGCCCTGTGGTCCTAACACAGGTTTTATTTGTTTCCGAGTTCCTGATGGTGAAGGCTGTGCTACTACTGTTCACCAAGGCAGCAGCTTCTATTTCATGAACATAAGCATATGTATCTCGGACCCCACAATGTAGCCCTGAGAACATCTGAGGGTACTTGAGCATTCAAAGCCTGATGAATCATGGAAAAATGTTGGTTGGAAGGACTGCTATAGATCAGCTAGCCCAACCATCTGCTCAAAGCATGCCTAGGTCCATGTTGGATCAGTACTGAAGGTCTTGCTCAGCCAAGCTGTGGGTATCTATCTCCACATGAGATTTCAGAGACCTTTGTGGGAAATACATTCCTGGGCTTAATCACCTTCATGGTGAACTTTATTATTATTATTATTGGAATCCTAGCTCAAGTGGAGGGTTCACTAAATCCATACTGCTCTCCTGGGAGCTGTCTTTGGAGTGAACTATCATTGAAATCATACCCCTGGACATTGTCATGAAAAGGGTTAATTAAAAGCAGTTGCAAAACAGCCAGGGAGCAAGCTAGCAATTAGACAGCCTGGATGATTACATGGCTGGTGTTGAAGCTCACTTCCTGGCCTGCCGGTATTCTAAATATTATGTGTAGCTGCACATATTTCCTGAAAGAGGCAGAGTTTATTATTGTTTTTCTACCCATGACCCCTGCTAGGTCTCTCGAAAAAGGCTGTGAGCCTGGGATTTGGGAATGGATGCCTCAAAAGTCTGTCTCCTTTCTGCATAGGATCAACCACACAAGAGGAAAAGAAATGCCTTTAGAAGCCCCTGCTTAAACTAACAGTAGGGAGTGCTTCAGAAAGCCCAGTGAGTGGAGGGGTAGGGGGAAGAAACTGAGCCTAAAGCCTTTCTGCTGCTGCTGGTGCAAGGGCTGGGCTCTATTCCGTCGTGCAGGTAGATAGCCAAGCTGCGTGCAGTTGGATTGCAGGGACAGCATGAGAGTCAACTGCTGCCCTGCCTGGTGATATGCTCTGTTGCTGTCCCCATTAGGGACAACACAGGGTGGGCCCCTTCTACAGGGATGGGTGAGAAACAGCAGCCAGTGTCAAGGCACACTGGATCTTGTGTGCAAGGAGGCAACTTCCCGTGCCTCCCCATCAGCTGAACAGCAGTAATTTCCTCCAGTGAGCCAGCTGAGACAACTCCAGCATTCTCTGCACCAGCACCAAGACTTTTAGTACTCAGCCTGGCAGACGCTCATAAACCGTTTGGTAACCCCAGCTGTAGACATACTATAGAGAAGTCCAGAGAAAAAAGTATCTTCATTCTTGGTTAATTAAATCCAATGTCTAAATAAATCACCATTAACAGAATAATAAAGAAGGGTTATACTTTCAGTCAGGGTGTTGCATGGGTGCTGCCTGTCTCCTTAAAGGACCAAGCAGCTGTGTTTGCTTGGCTTTTTTCCAGCAAAGATAGTAAAACCGGTGGGGATATCAGAATTTTGTAGGTGTAGCAGGACTCACAAGGGTATCAATGGGTTTCTTAAGAATTGGACAGTCATTTAATGATGCTTTTTGAGAGACACAGCCCAGTGGCCTCATTTTGACTGAAATATCTGAACTGACAAAAGAGTAATTCCAAGGAGCAGAACGTGGGACTGCCTGCTGAGGACTGCACTGTGAGCCAGCACCCCAGAACCACCAAACTTAGAACTGCAACTTGAGAACTTCTTCTGCCTTGAGTTGCCAATCTTGTCTTTTGACCCATGTTCCCAGCTGCATTCCAGGACAGTAACAAAGAGCACAATCATGCTTTCACAGCACCTGGAAAGTAAAGCTTCTCACCACAGCTGCTGAAGTATTTGGAAACACTTTCTAGAGCACTGGATCTCTTGCATTTACAGTTACTAGGAACCACAAGGCAGAGTTTTAAGTCAGGAAACACTAAAGCTCGGTTCCACATAAGTGAAGGCTCTCTGGAACAGCGTTAAGACCCATGCATTAACAGAAGCTGGGCTAGTAATGGAGCAATTTGCCCCCTACATTTAAGGGCGTACAGCAATGAGGCAGCCCTCAGGCCGTGCCTCACCCGGGCCCAGGCCGCCTGGGGCTCTACGCCCCTACGGCCTCTGGAGGACGACAGGAACAGCCTCGGCCATCACCTCAGCGGCCCAGCCGGGGCTGAAACCGCCGCCTCCCCCGACCGGGACGGCTCCGCGCCGGACCTACCCCCACCGCAGCACCCGGCTCCCCCCCTTGGCGCATGCGAGGCCCCGCCCGCCACCCCGCGGCCGGGTCTCGCGCGCTCTCCGGTTGCGCGGGAACTTGCGTCAGGCGCTGCGGCTGCCGCGTCGGCCCGGACGTCGCTTCCTCCTTCCCTTCCGAAGGCGCCGCGCGAAGGCCGGCGCGCCGCAAGGAGAGAGGCCGGGCGCGGCCCTCCGCAGCCGCGGCGCCATGATGAGGCGCACGAAGGCCGAAGTGGAGCGGTACGTCGCCTCTGTGCAGGCCGCCGCGTCTTCCCCCAGAGAGGTGAGCTTCCGCGGCCTTGTCCGTCCCGTCCCGTCCCGCCCGCGCCGGTCTCGGGGGGCTGTTGCGGCCGCTGGTGGCCTCTCGGCTCGGCGCGGCCCGCGGTGGGGCGGCTTCTCGCTCCAGCCTGGGAGGCGGCTTGCGTGGGGCGTCAGCCGTAGTCTGCCTCGCTTTCTTAGGGGCTACCGGGCGGGAGGCCTCGCTGCTCCTACCTGGCCGGGGGAGGCGGCTGTTTTCTGCGTGTGCTGCCGCTCCAGCGCCGTATCCTGCGCTAGGGTGCTCGAGTTGTGTCTGCCCTGCCTTTCCTTAGGCATGGCGGTAACAGGAAAAGAGGGTTGTGGTGTCTCTGGGAGTATTTCGGAGTCCGTATTTGGGCAGGCATTAAGTGAAATGAGGTAGGGGAAGTTAAGGTGGGGGTATGGGGTTTTGCTGCTGGAGGTGTTTTCCCTAACCAGGAGCAGTAGTTTACCAGAGCTGTGCCTTATGCACCTGGTAAGCCCTAGTGTAGCTTTAAAGAGCCCACCACTTGTCTAGGTACAGAATTGTTCAGTTTTATGAGAGTGTACTTGGTAAGTTTCCCGAGTTTCTGTGTTCTAAAGAAATAAAGACTTCAAATAGGGAACATATGAGATACTTTCAGTTTCCTTTTGTGTGACTAATATTCTTATCTGCATGACTGCTTTGTGAAGTAACAGTGTTAGGAGAGGGAGAACTGGGAGGGAATACTTTTCCTACTGTACTTCAGTAACTTGAAAGAATGATGAGGAACTCTGCATGACTGGTTACCATTTGCCATTATATCTGGAAAATAGTATGCAGGTCACAGTGAACAGTCTTATGCAATTCATGGGAGCTGTTTAATCGTGAAAGATCCTGTTCTGCTGCTCTGAATTGATGTTATTGCCGAAGTAGAATACTCAGCAGTGTGTGTAGAGTGAATGCATCCATGTTCACCATTATGCAGTTGGGTCTTTATGCAAGGCCCATGTAATGGTGATCATCATCATCATTTGTACCTATCCCAACAGCAACAAAGTTGTCCTGTGACTTTATTTAATTGACTTGGGTGCTGTTTAGACTAAACAGTGTCACGTACATCACTGCCAGAAATTGAATGCCCTTGAATTGTTTTGGTATTTCTATTGAAGTTGACAAGGACAAAAATTCTCTCCTACTGTGCTTAGGGCCAACTGGTGCATATGTAGGATTTAGTTTTTTAAAGTATTTTGATCTTTTTAAGTAATGCTTACAACTAACTGTATCAGCACAGTCAGTAGTGGAAATAATTACTGGATTTCTTGTGTTGCTATTAGGGGCTAGTTCTTGTAAGGCTGCAAAACGTTTATTTTGAGGTTTGTTTCATCCAGGTTTAAAAGAAGATGCCAGTGTGACTCCAGTCCTACATGTGTCAGTGCTTCATTTTTAACATACTGCAAAAATACAGACTGAAAACTTGAAGTATCTTGGATCTTAGGAGGCCTGCTTTCACTCTAAACTGCTTCTTAAAGTTTTTCATTAACGTCAGGATGGGAGAGGGAGGGAGACTATTCAAAATGCACACATTGTTTGGAATCATAGATTTAACTAGTTCTAATGATTTTTGGTTCAGAAGCAAAATCTGCTTTTGAACTGATACAGGTAGCTCAAGCTTTACGTTTCTGTCAGGTTTGCTTATATGTTGATGTTTTTGCATGGGACTTAGTTCTTTAGCTCGTTCTTTTCACTCTTTGCCTCTTGTCCATGATCTGTCATCCTGTCCTTTGCATACTCTCTCTGATTTTTTTTCTTTTTCCTTTATTGCTTCATTGTTCTACTCCACAAAAATTATCTTTGAAAATGTTTCACCTTTTGCTTATAGTGTGTGTATGTTCAAGTTACCTTAGCATGACAACATCAGAAATAAACTGTATAAACATATTTATTATCCAGACTGAGAACAACTTCTGTAGAAATTGCTTTTTCCTCAAGTATATTTAAACAGTAGTGTCCGATGGCAATATACTACAGTAGAGCTAGATGACAGATTAGATCTCTCTTGGTTTGTAGGATTCTTTTTCTTTGCTACATTGCAAAAAAAGAGACTACATGTAGCTGCCCCTCTTCTCTCTTTAACCAGAAGTGTTTATGAAATTCCACATGTATGACAACTTGTTTGCTTCACTCGTAATCTCTTATTTTGTGTAGTAGCTTTTGTCAGTTATAGGAAAAACTCTTTAATCTTTAAATTTTTAATCTTGCATCTTTCCAAACCCTTAGATATGAGGAGTGGATTTGAGCTCATAATGAGTTGTCATATTCAGGCATTTAGAAGTATTATGCATTGCTGAAAAGAAGGGTCATCCTGTTGAGTTATTGTAACAGTACTGTATGTCTAAAGTATGTCATGTTTTTTTCCCTTTCAGAAGTCGATGAAAGGATTCCTCTTTGCTAAGCTGTATTTTGAAATAAAAGAATATGAACTTGCTAAAAGGTAATGTGTTGATGTATGTCTGGTTTTCTGTTTTCTAAAGTGTAAGTGAAAAGCTAAATTAATGTGAAGTAGACCAGAGAAAACAAGATCAATATCATGTTCTTTTAAGGTAGCAGTAATTGTGGGTGTTGAGCGCTATTTCAATCTTTATAAAACAGCAACTTAGAAGGAGATCACTTACATGGTAGTGAAAAATGTACTTGGTTAAAATTACTTTCTTTTTTTCTTGTATTGTGTAGTTCTTACTGTTCCTGATAACTACTGCTGTTGTGTTTTTAATAAGCAGAAATATTTGCTGGCAAGTGAGTAGCATCTGTACATGTAAAACTGTGTTGCTTCTTACTCTAAGGTCCAGACAAAGTATCTAGAACAAAATACGTCTGTACTGTCCTGTATGGCAGATTAAGTTATCATTACAGCTTGGCGGAGGGGGGAATATTGAAAAATATTGGCAAGGTCACTGACTTTTTTCCGCCTCCATAGGTACATATCTACATACCTCAGTGTACAAGAGAGAGATCCCAAAGCACACAGATTTCTTGGACAAATTTATGAAGCTGAGGATAACGTAGAAAAAGCTTTTGGGTGTTACAAAGTAAGTACTACACTGACCCCTATTGTCCTGCCTTATTCCTTTGTAAATGGACTTTAAGATTCTTCCATGCTGGGCATTCTGAAAACCGTAGAAGAAAACATGTTCTGTGAAAAACTATTATTTATTCACATGTGACAGTGGAAAGCAAATGAAGCACTGTAGAGGAAATTCTTCACTTAATATCTCTTCCTTCAGTAGTATATATTTTAAGCTGATCCTTTGTTTTTTTGTTCTGGACTTGATCTGTTAAATTCTTCCCATGTCATACATTGCCTTTTGGACTAAGGATCTGTGACTGTTGTAGAATTCCTTAATGTGGACTGTGATGACAACAGGAATCTAGTTGCTACTAGAAGACTGTAGGCGTGATGTGTTTTTTGTTTGGTTGGTTTTGGAGGGGGTAAGGGCAGGAGGAAAACGCAAGTTTAATTTTTATTAGATGAGCATATGAATATCAAATTCCTGATTGGAATGTCTTTGTTCTGGTTTTGCGGAGGAAGATGATGTGTTCAGAAGTCTGTTTGCCAGCACAACTCCATGAAGTGCTATCACACTCTTTAAAGTGCCCACATCTGGCTAGACTAAAGGTCCTTATACTCCTGCTGCCTGTGTATAGCAGTAGTTAGAGGCAGATGCAGAGGAGCTAGCTTTTGCATTATTTCTCTCATGGTCTTTTGAATTTCAACAGCTGTATCTGGGTGCTGTAAGCTAGTGGAGGCGTTTAGAAAGGTTTTTCTTAATATGTTCTATAATGATAGATTTAGCTAATTTGAATAGCTGGGTCTGTTTGTGGAGGGATAACTATTTCCTGTTGTGTACGGATTGTAAGATTGAGTTACTTTTTGGTTTTCCTCCTTTGTGTGCATTTTAAAATCCAGCGTTCTGTGGAGTTGAACCCAACACAGAAAGATCTTGTACTGAAGATTGCAGAGTTACTATGCAATAATGACATTACTGATGGAAGAGCAAAATACTGGGTTGAGAGAGCTGCTAAGCTCTTTCCTGGGAGTCCTGCTGTTTACAGGTTGAAGGTAAATTTCAAGTTACTTCTATTCTGTGGCTTGAAGAAACTTGTAGCATCTGTCTGCAATGCTTTTTGTGTATCACCTGGTGCTAAACTTTTCTCGGCAGCATTGGTTTAGAGTCTTTATTATAAAATCTGTTAGGTACTACTCTTTTTGCAGTCTGACACTTTTGTCTAGCGTTCAAGGAAGCTGCAGCTACAGGCTTTAAAGTTTCAAGGTTAATCCTCTAAAAACACGGGGAAACTGTGTTAGCTATCACATTCAAGAAGTGAAGAATAGGCACTACTTGATCTTTCTGTTATCGCTTGCAAGAAGGTAGCAGGTCTGAACTCAGACTTTCTTGCTCTATGCTTCTTTTATGTTTTAAAATCTGTATGACAATCTACTCTGCAGAATGTGAGAAATGTTGTAATTCACGAAGATTGTAAAGGTTTTCAGGCATGAAATTGCACTTTTGCACAGGTATATTAATTTTGTGTGACTAGACAGCAACCACATTGAAGTTTTAAAATGTCTAGGTTTTCTTAAGCAAGGTGGTCTATGGCCGGGTATGCTGTCATTGAACCATGTGGTTTGACAAGCATTACTTACTGTTGAGAAGGGGCAAATTCTTCTGAGGATTTGCTTCTATGATAGTCATCTCAATTTTAAAACATCTGAGTATTTTGTCAGACTTTATGTAATACCTGAGAAGTACTAAGAGTAGTGTAGTTTGAGTAATGTAGTCTGTACAGTGGAGGAAAAAAACCTAACTGGTGCTGGAGTTTCTGAAAAGACTCGTGGGAAATGGAATGTTAACATGTTGCCTTCATGTTTAACAGGAGCAGTTACTGGATTGTAAAGCTGAAGATGGATGGAATCGGCTTTTTGACTTGATTCAAGCAGAACTTTATGCAAGACCAGATGATGTCTACATAAACATCAGACTGGTTGCACTCTACCGTTCAAATAATAGATTAAGAGATGCAGTGCTCCATTGTCAGGAAGCAGAGAAGAAAATACCTTTGCAATCAAGCTTGGAATGGTGCTCCTGTGTTATAGAAACATTTGAGGTGTTTAATCATGTTTTGGTCCTGTGATAGTCTTCCATATCTTTTTAACTGGTCTATTTCTCTTAGTGTCATTACTCTGCCACCTATTTCTCAAGTGATAACTCCTTCAATTGCAAGTCTACTGAAACCAGTGGAATTACAAAATACTTCTTGTGGGTTTTTTATTTTTGTTTTTAATTGGAATTTTCTCCCTAAAATTGAGCCTTATAGAGATACTGAGTTTCTAACTTCAAAAGCTTGAGTTAGGTACAGCAGTTCCATTGGGGATAAAGTTGCTCAGGCAAATAGTTACCTGGAACTTTGCTGCTGAAGAATATGTTAAGGTCTCACCTATGAAACTGGATTATGCAGTAAATGCTACTAATATGTTTTGGAGAAGTACTGCCCTTGCCTTCTGGAAGGATTCTGTTCCTGATCCTGTGATGAACTTTCTTCTTTAGGAATATCTGGAATCTTTACAAGACTTGGAGTCTGATAAAAGTAACTGGAGAGCTGTCAAGAAAGATCATCTGCTGGCCTACTCCAGCTTTGTAAGAATGACACTTTCTTCTAGAGATGTTCAGAAATGCAGAGAGGCACTTGAAAGGTACTGTTTGGTAAAATTATTTTCCTGTAGTAAAAAACCAACCCAGTCAACTCTGTAAGAATTGTTTGGGGGTTTGTTGGGTTGTTGGTTGGTTGGTTGTTTTTTCGTCGGTTACAGAACATCTACCAAGCTTATGTTTCACTGTGTGTTTGTGGATAGGAGAGGAGATTCTCTGTACTAACCACTGAGAATTATTCTTACTGGGTTTGAACCCCAAGCTCTATCTTTTGAGAGAGATGCTAGCCTTGTTTGAATAGTCATCATGCAGCAATGGGGCAGACTCATTAATATCCTGGGTCAATTAATTTTGTCCCTTCTTTCCCTTCAGTAAGAGAATGTTCTGTGCTTAAGCATTTGACTAATCCAAATTTCCCAGACAGTTAAACCCCACCCCCCAAACCCAACAGAAAAACCACCAAAACCCAACCAACACAAAAGGGAACCCCCCAAAAAAACCCAAACAAAAAACCAAGCACCACCTCTTGTATATCAGCTTTGTCCTGTTCATTTTGTTCTAAATCAACAGACTGGAATAATTAGGAACTTCAGATATATAGTGTAAGTGGGAGGGAGGAAGCCGCTTGCAGTAAGAGCACTCTCCTTCAGGGAAAATTGGTGGTGTTACAGGGCCAACTTAACTAGTTGTTTTCAAGTTATATCATCTGTGACACACCTAAAGTAGCAAAAATCAATTGTTTGTAGTCAGTACATTGATTAAGATCTATGTTCTTTTCTTCCCATTATCTTTCCTTTCCTTACTGGCTTTTATTGATTTACCTTTGTTCCTTAATTATGCAACTGCTGTTATAATTTATAAAATAATATTCTTCAGTCTGGTAATCTTAAATGAGTTTTTGAAGCAATACAGACAATGGATAAGGAATATTTAATTCCCAAGTATGTTTTATTTTCTTTTTCTCCTCTAATATTGACCAAAGCCATCTTGGGTTTTCTGCTGCTGTTTTAGAGCCTTTCAAAGTGAAAGGCTGAAGCACTTCCAGCTCATGGTAATGTTAACAAGCCATTTTAGTTTTGTTGGGTAATTGAAAGAGCGTTTTAATTGCGTTCTGGAAAGCCTAAGTGGGGGATGTATACTAGCCTACGGCTACTCAGATTTCTACAGTAGCTTCTATTTTTGAAGAGCCTGTTGAGCTGTATTTTGAGCCTTTCTGATAAATGACAGAAAGGGAAGAGCAGTGACTAGTGCCTCCTGCATGTCTCTAAGTCTGCAGTAGTGAGCAAGTTTATCGACATGGTTTGGGAAGATAGTTTCAAAAGCAGCTGTGCAAAGATTTGTTGAGAAAAAGACTAAATAAGTGATATTTAGTATGTTTTACTCAGTAAACTGAGTTGAGAACTTTGGGAGTTGAGACCATCGTTGTACCTTATAGCGCAGCTCACGTTTAAACAGTGGAGTACTATGCATTGACTTACGAAGCTACTCAATTCATAGTTAAATAACATCAACCAAAACCATCTGCTATAGCTTTTACCAGGTCTCTTTTTAGAATCAGTCTTCTCTACATTCTAGTTTTGATCGTGTGCTTCAGTCAGTGAAACCGTATGTGAATGGGGCTGATGAGTTGTCTCGTACCTTTGTGGAAATGAAAGGACAGCTATACATGCATGCTGGAACTTTGCTACTGAAAATGGCCCGACACAATGAGGCACAGTGGAGAGTTGTGTGTGAACTAGCAGCACTGTGCTATCTGATAAGCTTCCAAGTAAGTAATTTTTCAGTTTATGCCTTTAGTTGATGCAGTTCTTGAAAGTGTGAACTCCTATGTTCTTGAGATGAACTAGTGTTTTGTGCCTAAAGAAAGACTATCTCCTTACTCACTAAACCCTACCCTTTCACAATTCTTTAAGAGGTTTCAAATTACAAGAATAGGGTAAATATGTATCTTCAGCTGTTTCCTTTGTCAGAGTAACCAAGCGAGTTTATTTCCTCCAGTATATTCCCTTTTCTATAATACAGATACATACATTAAGTATTAGACTTATTGCTATGGGGAGGGAGGGGTATGAGCTGAATAGTTCCTATATGCTTTTTGTGTAGACAGAACTAAAAACTCAAGCTTAATTCTGTGCTTTAAGAAGTAAAATTCATTTTTCCTTTTTTGTGCCACTGCTTGCATTCCAGGTATTACTTGCTCCTGTGGGCACGTAATGTTACTTGTAATATCTATAACTGCCAGCTTTGGGGTTTTGGACGAATCCCCACTCCATTCCCTCCTGCCTCAGGATATGTGACATGGTACCTTCTGAATGAATTGTGTATTTTTTTAGTTGCTATAAATAAATAATTTTTTCCTAATTGTCAAGACTGGTGTAAATGATCTGCTTTCACTGTGAAGAAGCTGTAACAATTCTCTCTGTACCTCACCAGGTTCCTAAACCAAAGTCAAAGCTAATAAAGGGGGATCAAACTGGACAAGATACACTAGAAATGTTGGCCTGTGATCGGAAAAGCCAGTCTGGTAATAAAAATAGCTACATAATTCTATTTTAGTGTTATGGCATTAAAGGCTAAGTGGTTTGTTAAAGAACACATTTGTTATCTTGAGGTGTAATGCTAATAATTCAGTATGTAGTAAAACCTAGATTCTGCCTACATGTGTAAAACAAAACAGTAGTTTTGTCCTGACACCTAAAGTCGTGTTTTCTCCTCTTTAGCATGCTAGTAGGGCATGTCTTTTACAGATGTTTCCTTTTTGCTTCTCCAGCAAACTAAAATGGAATTTAACTTTTATGGTCCCTTAAACCACTGGAAATGGCTTCTGCCTGCTAATACTATTTTGCTATTATTTTTAGCCCCAATAGGAAAAGAAAATATCTCTGTCCTTTCCATCCTCTTACTCGTTCATCAGTTTTGCTCATTTTGCTGCTAAGTATAGACAGTTTTCCAGTCTAAAACTCTTGCAGGGCCTAGATGAAACCAAGTGAACCCCCTAGAATCGTAGAATAGTTAGGGTTGGAAAGGACCTCAGATTCAATTGTTTCAGAATGTATTTTGGTAAGACAGGCTTCTACTTATGACAGCTACTTATTTTAAGGACAGTTGCAAGGCCCCTAGAATAGTAGTAATAATAAGATGGCTTTGTTTTCTTGAAGAACTGGATTTACAAATGACTTGGGATTGTTGTCACTAAAAGCTTGGAAAGCCTATGTGCTGGAACACTGACCTAATTACAAGGAGAACGTAACAATCTGTAAGCTTCATAAGGGGAAGTTCCAGTTCCCACCCAGCCTGTGGTAGCAAGAGCAGTCCAGTGTATCAAATGCTATTTGTGTTCACTGCTTTATTTATGTAGAGTGATACTTCTGTTTTTTAGGTCATATGCTGCTGAACTTAAGTCATGGCAAGCAAGACTTCTTTAAAGAGATTGTGGAATCATTTGCAAACAAGACTGGCTCATTTACATTATTTGATAGCCTGTTTGAGAGTGGAGCTTCTAGAGAGAGGTCTTTTATTGGCACAAATGATATTGGAAATATCAGTACACAAGCACCAGTGCAAATGGAACTTAATAAATATGATACTGGTAAGAGCTGTTACTTTGTGAAACTCAGCACAACTTTCTGTACTAGAATCTCTTCTAAAAATACTTCATATTGCAACAGAAGACAAATACCTGGAATAGCTTTCCAAAGTTCCCCTTATGTCCTAGGCAAGACTCAGACTTTCTTGCAAAGTAAAGAAGTGCTTCTTGAATGATTCCTTAAAGATTTGGGAGAAGTAAAGAGGTTTTTTAAAAACAGTTGCCTGTTTGACTGCATATGGTAAGGATGGAAGGAAAGGGAAATCTGAGAGCAACCCCCTTCAGATTGCTTGAGCACTCAAATGAGCTGTCTACTTGATATGTGTGGCTAATTTGAAGTTTGTAATCTTTCTCAAGTGAAAGTTGGAATCTTGATGCTAATTGATTTGCAGAATACCTTTGGCTGCTCTGACAGAGTGAAGTGGGAAATCCAGCTTTCATCAGGTGCAAGTCTTGCTGACTTGTTGGAAGTGGACATCTTCATCCAACTCTTGTTTTTTTTCACAGGTGCTGTTCGAATGCACAACGACAGTCTCCAGCACCTAGTGTGGCTTGGCTTGCAGTGGAACTCTATGTCAGTCTTGCCTCCAATGCGCAAATGGCTAAAACAGCTTTTTCACTTGCCCCAAGAAACATCAAGACTTGAGACAGATGCTCCTGAATCCATTTGCCTGTTGGACCTTGAAGTAAGTAAACAGTCCAAGCTCTGAAATGTGCTGTACAATTTAAGGGCTTTTTGGTATTTAATGCCTTTTATTTATTTATTTTTACAAAACCAGGTATTCCTCCTTGGGGTGGTATTCACCAGCAACTTACAATTGCAAGAAAAGTTTAATTCTCACTACGGTGCATGTCAGCCTCAATTCTTACCATTGCCAGTATGCAAACAGCTCTATACCGAAAAGCAAAAAGCCTGGTGGGATGCCGTTCGTACTCTTATTCAGAGAAAAACAACGTAAGGCTTTTTCAGTTTGGAAATGTCTGACTAAGACTTTAGGCAGCTTCTGCTAGAGCAGCTTGGATTGGTCCTAAGAGATTTCTGTAAAATTTATTTATTTATTTTCTGACTCGTTTTGTTGTAGTAGGGACTTGATATGCTTGAAAGATTTTGAAAAATGGGATTTTAATTTCTAACAATGCATTTCTAAACTAGAGGCAGCTTAGGGCAAAAACTGCAGGCACATGATGTGTGAACAAATGAGAAATAGAGAATACTAATCAAGGATTGTTCTTTTGATATTTAGACCAGGAACAGCAGCAAAACTGAGGCTTATCGTGCAGCATGGATTAAGTACTCTGCGAACACTGGTGAAACACGGCCTTCAACCTGCATTAATTATCCACTGGGCAAAAAGCCTGCAGAAAACAGTAAGCTGAGATTCTTTTTAACCATGTAGAAGCTGAGATGTTTTTCTCTCTTATTTTTCAAATCTATAAACAGACATTGGGGGAGGAATGAGATTGAAAATATATTCTTGAGAAGGGCTGTTTGTTTTGTCAGGAGACTTAGTTGCTCTAGTCACCCTATGAAGTATGCTGTCTTAAACTATAGTGTCTCAGAATCATAGAATGGTTTGGGTTGGAAGGGACCTTAAAGATCATCCAGTTCCAACACCCCTGCCATGGGCAGGGATACCTTCCACTAGGCAGGTTGCTCAAAACACCAGCCAGTCTGGCCTTGAACACTGCCAGGGATGGGGCAGCCACTGCTTCTCTGGGCAAACTGTCAGTGCCTCACCATCCTCACAGTAAATAAATTTTTTTCCTAATCTAAATCTATCCTCTATCTATACTTTTCTAATCTAAATCTACCCTCATTCAGTTTAAAGCCATTCCCCCTAGTCCTATCGCTAAACACCCTTGTAAAAAGTCCCTCTCCAAATTTCTTGTAGGCCCCCTTTAGGTATTGGAAGGCTATTCTAAGGTCTCTGCTGAGCCTTCTCTTCTCCAGGCTGCACAAGAGCAGCTCTCTCAGCCTGTCTTTGTAGCAGAGGTGCTCCAGCTCTCTTGATCAGCTTGGTGATCCACCTCTGGACTTGCTTCAACAGGTCCATGTCTGTCTTATGCTAGGGGCTGTTGTTTTTAAGATAACCCCTCTGAGGTTCATCTCATGTTTCAGAGAAACACTCTTGGGACTTCTCATGAAATCAGGAGAATTTGTTAAAATCTGAATTTATTGAAATAACTTCTATTCTCTTTTCTTCACTAGGGCGTTAGCCTTAACTCTTTCTATGACCAGAAGGAATATATTGGACGAAGTGTCTATTACTGGAAGAAAGTTTTGCCTATGCTGGAAATTATCAAAAAGAAGAGGAGTATTCCTGAGCCTACTGATCCTCTCTTCAAACACTTCCATAGTATAGACATACAGGTACAGATTGATTAAGCCAAAACTGAAGTAAAAGAGGGTATATGTCATAAATTTATGTACTTCTGGTATTTTTCTCTGCATTGTATGACTCAAACTGTTACTGCTATGAAAGTGTTAATGATGAAATTTGGTAGTATCAGTGTCTCATTGGGGGGGATGGGGAGGAGAATCTTTCCTTACGACTTTATTTGCAACCTATAAAAGTATGATTGGAAGTGTCCTGGGTTCAGCAGTAGCAGTCATTTTTCTCCTTCTTAGTAGCTGGTGCAGCGCTGTGGTTTTGACTTTGGGCCTAGGAACAGCGCTGATAACACCGGTGTTTCCGGTTACTGCTTAGAATGTTTTGGTTTGACCAAGGACTTTCTGAGTCTCATGCTCTGCCAGGGAGGAGGGCAAGGCGGGAGGAAGCGGAGGCAGGACACCTGACCCAAACTGACCAAATTGGTATTCAATACCCCAGCGTTATGCCCAGGATGTAAAAGATGAGGGGCAGTTACCCGGAAGGGTGGGGTTCACCACTGGGTCGGGCTTGGTATCAGGTGGTGAGCAGTTGTGTTCTCTTTCCTTGTATTTCCCTGGTCTTTATTATTATTGGTGGTAGCAGTAGTGGTTTGTGTTATACTTTCGTTACTAAACTGTTCTTATCTCAACCTGTGGGAGTTGCATTCTTTCGATTCTCCTCCCCATCCCCCAGGGAGCTGGGGGAAGAAAGAAGGGGGCGTGAGTGAGCGAGCTGCGTGAGTTATAGTGGCTTAAACCACGACAGGAAGGCAGTAAACACCCTTAGTACCAGCCTCCTTTAAAATTTTTTTTCCCTGATTATAGGAATAAAAAGAAAATAATGGTTGTGTCATTGCATTGTTAGGTATGAGTTGTCTTTCACTTTCTTTGTAGGTCTTTCAGGTTGCAGCATATGAGGAAGACGCACATATAGCATTTGCAATCTTGGATGCAGTTGATGGCAAAATTGATGATGCTTTATTAGCATTTGAAGCTATTAACAATGTGGTTTCATATTGGAATCTTGCCATGGTAATATAAATTGCATTAATCCTAAAATAATTTGCTTTATTCAGTTGTCTTCTGACTGGTCCTAGTTGATCACCATCCTGTTCTTTAGATCTTCCAAAGAAAGGCAGAAGAGATGGAAAATGATACCATGCTGCCAGAAGAACAAGAAGAGCACAAAACCTATCTTCTTAAAAGCAAACATTATTTAATGAAGATAGTTGAGGAAAGCTCCTCAGATACGTCAGTAACTGAGAAAGTAAGTAATTCTTGCCTTAAAAACTTGTTTCAAGAGGTGCAGTGGCTTTAGGTATTGTTTCAAAACCAAACTGTTTGCATTTGTTAGTTTCAGGACCACGCTCTACATTAAGGCAAGTTGAACCTATTTGCTCTTGTCAAATAACCTGCTTAACACTAGTGGAGTGGTAAACTCCGGGTAACTTTTGTAACCAGACTATGGCTGGTTCATTCAACCATTCAGACTACTCTGTGGCTAAAAGCTTTAATGTAAACACATGGCTTTTGCCACTGTCTTTTTGTAGAGGTTAGTAGTTTGAAAAAACAATTAATGTTTGTGTGAATTGTTTTTTTTGCATTAATTATGTTAATTTTTCCACATTTTTTACATTAAGCTCTAAAGCAAGTTTAGAGCTTTGCTGAAAAGAGTATTTTTGTAATGAAAACCTTATAACTGTTCAATTAGAATTCTGAATATAGTAGTCTTGCTCTGAGGGAGAATTGCAGTCGTGATTTATGTTTCAAATAACTCTCCAGCTGCCGGTGTCTATTGAAACTGTGAGGGAAATGCTGGATACAGTGATCCAGGAGCTTGGTGAGAATGCCGAGGAGGGAGGTCCTGTCTTCAGAAATGGTCTGTCACGAGCTGTAGAATCAGAGGTGAAGCACTCTACTCCATCACCAACTAGGTTCTCTCTTTCACCATCTAAGAGCTACAAGGTAAATTCAGTAATTATTATTTCAGGGGATAGTTACGTTTGAAGAAACTTCACAAGATTGAAATAACTCTCTTATTTATTTTTTTTTCCCTAGTTTTCTCCTAAAACTCCTCCTCAGTGGGCAGAAGATCACAGATGTATACTTCAAATGATCTGTCAGCAAGTGGAAGCTTTAAAGGTAAACAATTTTGTCACTATATTCAGTGAAGAACACTTTGAGTAATTATAAGGATTTAGTGATAATAGCATGGGCTAACTTACAGTTCCTGGACTACTACTTAAATCAGTGAAATTATCTTCTATAAACATCTGCCTAAATTGAGTGCAAGAGTAACTCTTTTTGCTTGACAACTCTTACTTGGGACTTGGGCAGGGGTGCAGAGGCAACCTAAGGACTGTATGCAGAGAGTTGTTCTTTTGTCAGCTTGGTTCTCTTCCAGTTGGATCTGATGTTTTTATTTCTGGATTTAGAACACAATCTCAGTACTTTGTACTGCTGGAGCAGGTCCTGAGAAAGGCAATGGAGCTGGTGAAGGGTCTAGAGCTCAAGTCTGTTGAGGAAGGGCTGAGGGAAATGAGATTTAGTCAGAGAAGAGAAGGCTCAGGGGGGACCTTATCGCTCTATACAGCTACCTGGAAGGAGGATGGAGAGAGGAGGTGGCTGATCTTTTTACCCAAGTAACAAGTGACAGGACAAGAGGTAATGGCTTTAAGCCGTCATTCAGTCTTGGGGTGAAGGTTGAACTTGATGATGTTAAAGGTCTTTACAACCTAGTTGATTCTATGATTCCACTGCATGGGCAGGTTTTGGTTGATTCTGGGAGGTTCTTCTTTTTCTCCCCCTCTTCCCCTGAGCTTGAACATTCTTTTAACTAGCAAAAAGGCAGGGATCATTCCTTTTGTTTTCTTCTAAAAATGCTTATGTAATATATACTTATACCCTTGATTGGCACACTGTCTTTTCAGAATGAAATGCAAGAAATGAAACTTAATAATTCCAACTCAAATGCATCATCTCATCGATGGCCTGCGGAAAGCTATGGAGCAGATACAATGTCAGAGGGTTATCAGAGACCACAAAATCTTCACGAAGCTCCATTAACGGGTAACTGCTGAATTTCTATCTAAATGCTTAGCTAAACAAAGTAAGACTTCTGAAAATGATGTAAATTGTTCTAATGATTCAAAATTAAAAGCTGATTGCTGGGGAGAGTCCATTTAAAACAACAACATAAAAACTATGTCTAAACTGTTTTCCTGCTGTTCTTTTTTAGTTGCTACCACTGGCCCCTCTGTTTACTACAGCCAGTCACCTGCCTATAACTCTCAGTATCTTCTCAGAACTGCCCCAACCAATGTAACACCAACGAAGGTGAGAACAGATCTATCCACTTAAGCTATTTCCAGTCATCTGCTGAAAATGACCACTTTTGATCTGTATGCAGTTGAATGTAATTGCAGTTCCTTAAATAGTGTTTGGTAAACTTGAATTGCTGGGGATAAACTGATCATGTATTTCTGCCTGATCCTGGGGATGTGGAGTTTGGGAGGGAAAGCCAGCACAGTATGTCTGTAATGTGTTAGTACATGTTCCCTACAGGGTATGTATAATATCAAGCACTTAATTTCCACACAAATTCCTGCCACAGGTTGTATGGCAAAACAGAATGGGGTTTTCAAGGCTTTAATTGTAAAAAAAACCCACAACCCACTCACTTTGTGCCCCTTGTTTTCAGATGCCCTTCAAGATTTAAACTAATCAGTTTAAGTTAAAATTAGTTTAAACTCATGTGAAAGCATTGCCCTGTTTTTAAGCAGTACATGTTATGTGGGCTTCAGAACAGTAAGACTTTGTCTCCTAATGTTACCGTAATAAGCAAAGCACTTGGTTTTACTTTTTCTATAGGCTCCTGTCTATGGCATGAACCGACTTGCACCTCAGCAGCATATATATGCTTACCAACAACCGATGCATACACCACCTCTGCAAAACCCTTCTTGTATGTTTTCCCAAGAAATATATGGCACACCTCTGCGTTTTGATTCTCCTGCTACTGGACTAATTTCTCCCCGTGTGGGTGATGATTATTACAATTACAGTGTTCCACCAGCAAGCACAAATCCATCCTTGCCTAAACCAGGATATTTCACAAAGCCTGTAGAATCAAAAGTGGTAGAAACTCCAAAGTCTAAATTTGGACAGCCAGGACCAACAGAAGGATCAAAACCACCTGTGCCACCACCAGCACAGTTGAGTCAGCCAACAACTTTTAAATTCAACAATAACTTCAAGTCTAATGATGGAGACTTCACCTTTCCTTCTCTTCAAGCTGGAACGCCGCCTGGTAACACAGCTTTTAATAACAGTGACAGCCTCTTAAGTCTTCTGACATCTGATAAACCTTTACAAGATGATAGATACATGGAACAAAAACCAGTTAACGAGCGCTTAAACAGTCAAAGAAATGCCTTCACTTTTGGCAATAAACATACTCCAGGCATCTCTTTTGGAGAGGGCATAGGACAAAATACGCACAAAACCCTGGGGTTTGAGAAGGGTGATACATTTAATGCTCAAGACCCAAGCAAGCTTTTATATATGACTTCAAATTCTGATTTGGCCAATAGAGGTCACGAAACAGAGGGAGGTAGCACCCATGGTGGAGATGAGGATGATGATGGTCCTCATTTTGATCCTGTGGTGCCACTCCCTGACAAGATAGAAGTAAAGACAGGTGAGGAAGATGAAGAAGAATTCTTCTGCAACAGAGGCAAGCTCTTTCGTTTTGATGCAGAAACTAAAGAATGGAAAGAAAGGGGTATTGGCAATGTGAAAATACTGAAACATAAAGTATCTGGCAAATTCCGTCTCTTAATGAGACGGGACCAAGTGCTGAAAATCTGTGCAAATCACTACATAAATACTGATATGAAGTTAACTCCAAATGCTGGATCAGATAAGTCATTTGTATGGCATGCTGTAGATTATGCAGACGAGTTGCCAAAACCAGAGCAGCTTGCAATTAGATTTAAAACACCTGAGGAAGCAATGCTTTTCAAATGTAAGTTTGAGGAGTCTCAGAATATTTTGAGAACCTTGGGATCAAATGTTGACACATCTACGACTCAGAGTAGTGGGACAGCAAGAGAAGCAACAAATCAGGACATCAAGGAGCCTAGCACATCCATTTCTGGGACCCTAAACTTTGCCTTTCAGTTACCAAAAAATGGGGTGAGCAGTGAATCTGATAATAAAGACAGCCTTACAGCTGCATCAACTGCACTTGGCACAAGCACTTCTTCATTTGGTAAGGAAGCTCTGCAAACCTATTCTTCCAGTGGGCTTGGGCAGCATCTCTTGAAGAAGGATCAATGGGAGTGTAAAATATGTTCAGTTCCAAATGACGCAACCGTGAAGAGTTGTGTATCGTGTCAAAATCCGAATCCTGATATGTGGGAAGCACATGGCACGCCATTAACTGAGTCTGCTGAAAGTGTCAGAGCCAGTGGTAGCGCTGTGCAGGACGCATTTGGATCTGCTTTTGCTAAAAAGGAAGGTCAATGGGACTGCACTGCCCGTTCAGTAAGAAACGAACCCACTGCTTCCAAGGGTGTTGCCTGCCAGAATCCAAACAAAACCAATGCAGCAGTATCTAGTCAAGAAACTTCTTCTAAATTTGGCCAAGCAATTGCTCCAAAGGCTGTTCAAAATGACTTGGGTACTGCTTTTTCTAAAAAGGAAGGTCAGTGGGAATGCTCTACATGCCTAGTCCAAAATGAAGCAAAAGATGTGAACTGTCATTCTTGTCATAATCCTAACTCTCAAAGTCAGCTGAATGCACCTACATCTATTGTTCAGGCATCCCCTGCTCCCAGGTTTGATTTCATTCCCGATTCAAGTAAGCCACAGAAAAATGGATTTGAAGGGCTTTTTGCTAAAAAGGAAGGGCAGTGGGATTGTGATACTTGTCTTGTAAGGAATGAAGGTTTTTCACCAGTCTGCGTAGCTTGCCAAACACCGAATCCATCTGGTAAGACTGCTGGTGATTCTTCACCAGCTCCTGCTTTTGGCTTGAAAAGTAAGTTACCTGAACCTGCTGGAGGACAGTTGGGAACAGGCTTTAAGTGTGATTTCTTAGAAAAGGGCTTTAAGTTTGGTCATGAGCCAGGCAAGACACCGTCATTTACATTTCAGATTCCTACTGGTACTGAAACTAAGCCTGCAAAGGAAGGATTTAGCTTTTCAGTGCCAGTGCCTGCAAATGGATTTAAATTTGGGATACAGGAGTCTAATAAAAATATGACTAAGAAAGATGAGCCTTCCAAAGAATGTACAACTGGCTTCTCAAAAAACACTGATGAAAAAGACAAAAAGGAGCTGCCTTCAGATAGCGGAATTACATTCCAATTTCAAGAAACAGCAAGCAAGGAGAAAGGTGACTTTGTTTTGGGGCAAAATAGCAGCAGTTTTACTTTTGCCGAGCTTGCAAAAAGTACTCCCAAGGAAGGCTTTCAGTTTGGCAAAAAAGACCCTGACTTCAAAGGTTTTTCAGGCGCAGGTGAAAAGCTGTTTTCTTCACAGGATTCTAAAATGGATCAGAAAGCCAACACATCTGCTGACCTTGGTGAGAAGGATGATGATGTGTATAAGACAGAGGACAGTGATGATATTCATTTTGAACCTATAGTTCAAATGCCTGAAAAAGTAGAACCATTTACAGGAGAGGAAGATGAGAAAGTGTTATACTCCCAGAGAGTCAAGCTGTTCAGGTTTGATCCAGAAACAAGCCAGTGGAAAGAACGTGGGGTGGGCAACCTGAAGATTCTTAAAAATGAAGTTAATGGCAAAGTAAGAATATTAATGCGGCGTGAGCAGGTACTGAAGGTGTGTGCAAATCACTGGATAACAACAACAATGAACTTGAAACAGCTGTCTGGCTCAGACAAAGCATGGATGTGGATGGCCAGTGACTTCTCTGATGGTGATGCAAAGTTGGAACATTTGGCAGCAAAATTCAAGACGCCAGAGCAGGCTGAGGAGTTCAAACAGAAGTTTGAAGAATGTCAGAGGCTACTACTAGACATACCACTGCAGACACCCCATAAACTTGTTGATACAGGGAGGACAGCTCAGCTTATACAGAAAGCAGAAGAAATGAAGTGTGGCTTAAAAGATCTCAAAACCTTTCTGACAGATGACAAAACTAAACTGTCAGAAGAGGAAAATGTAAACTCTGTTTGTGCCAGCAGTACTTCTGATCTGGTTATAAAGCCGCATGCTGAAAGTACTGGGCCTACTCTGGAATGGGATAACTATGATTTGCGTGAAGAAGCATTGGATGATAGTGTAAGTAGTTCTGTATATGCATCACCTCTTGCAAGTAGCCCTGTAAGGAAAAATCTGTTTAGATTTGGAGAGTCTACCACAGGTTTTAGTTTCAGCTTTAAATCTGCCTTGAGCCCATCCAAATCTCCTGCCAAACAGAACCAGAGTAGAACATCAGTAGGCACAGATGAAGATTCTGATGTTACTCAAGAAGAAGAGAGGGATGGGCAGTACTTTGAACCTGTGGTACCTCTGCCTGATCTTGTGGAAGTGACCAGTGGTGAGGAGAATGAGCAGGTTGTCTTCAGTCACAGAGCTAAGCTCTACAGATATGACAAAGATGCTAACCAGTGGAAAGAGAGAGGTATTGGAGATATCAAGATACTACAGAACTATGACAACAAGCAAGTACGTATCGTAATGAGAAGAGACCAGGTACTAAAACTGTGTGCCAACCATAGAATAACACCAGATATGAATATACAACAAATGAAAGGATCTGATAGAGCGTGGGTATGGACAGCATGTGACTTTGCGGATGGGGAAAGGAAAGTAGAACTTCTAGCTGTCCGATTCAAGCTGCAAGAAGTTGCAGACTCATTTAAGCAAATTTTTGATGAAGCAAAGCATGCCCAAGAGAGAGAGACACTGATAACCCCTCTTTCTTCTCGTGCAAATACGCCGAAGGAATCTCCCTGTGGTAAAAATGCTGTAGCTGTATTGGAAGAAACTACCAGAGAAAGAACTGACCTCAGCCATGGTGATGGTAATTCTGATGTAACTGTCGAGGTTGCAGAGGTGTCCAGCACTTCAGAAACACCAACAAAAACAGTGGTTTCTCCTCCAAAGTTTGTATTTGGATCTGAATCTGTCAAGAGCATTTTTAGTAACGAAAAGTCAAAGACATTCACATTTGGAAATACTTCAGCTACTGGTTCTCTCTTTGGCTTCAGCTTTAATCCTCCAAAAAAGAGTGAAGACCATATTCCAGTGGCTCAGAACACAGCACAGAAAGAACTGGAAGTTTCTGAACCGCCAAAAAGCTCTAGTGCTCCTCAGAAGCCTCTAGACAGCAAGGTAGAAAACTTGCCTACTTCAACACAAGATGGACCCTCGAACTTCTCATTTAGAATTATGGAAAAAGGTGAGTGTCAATTGAACTAGTAATGTATTCAACCATGCAACTTACTGAGCAGTCATCTCTCTGCTATTCCTTACTCTTTGCTGTCTTGATAATATGTGGTTCTGCTCAGTTGTAATGCGGATACCCGCTTCTTCACAAGTTCTCGAGTTTCAACTGAAAGAGTGAATTTCAATTCATAATTATTTTCCTATAAAAATGAAAGTGTGTGATGCAAGAAGGAGTATTATTGATCAGTGAGAAGGGATTTCAAATAGGAGCTGTAACTTTAAAGTGCCATACCTGAGTGTCAGGCTTAAATGTTTAAAAGAAGAAGCTGTGGATTTACTTTTTGAGACTTAAATAGGTAGTTGGATTGGTAGTGTATGTACCTGGGCCTTTGCTCTGAGCAGTAAAGTGTGAGAACAGCAAATGTATACTTCAGCTAAATTTTGAATTATGCCCATGATTGAACAGATGGGCATTTTAAAACTACTTTTTATAAATATGTTTAAAGTCTTAATTATTGACCTGTGTAATTTCAGATGTGTAGCTTAAATAACACCAGATGTTAGCCTCTTTCTTTAGCCTGAAAAGAGATCATGTGATTACACCCTCAATTATATAGTTTCTGACACTGCCTGAAAAAGATGCACTTGTGGAAGTTGGGGCTACAACGTGATCACTATGAAGTGATGAAGTGTCTTTGTGACAAGAATGGGATTTACTACTATTTTAATGGTAGAGTACTTTTTGAAGTCTTCATGTACTGCTTCCCATCAGTGCAAGGCTGTTTAATCAGGTGTAAGTTCTTAATTTGTGTACTAGTCGCAATTATGAAGACACACTGTCTGTTTATTAGCTAAAGAATAATAGAGTGACGTGGCAGAAGATAGCTGCAGTCTATTTACATGGGTTGGATAAGCTTGCGTAGAATTAGCAGATGAAAGTTCCTGCTGTGTAATACAAATATGAAGTGCTTCCAGAACTTGGATAAGTCTGTTTTACCCATTTAAAATTCCAGGTAAACACTTCTATCCAAATGATTTATTTTTTTAGGATTTAATTTTAGCCTTTTTAAATCTAATCCAATGGCCTTTTGGACAAGCACACCTTCTTTGCAACCTGATAGTAAAGGTATTTATGTGCTGCACTGAATGTGTGATACTGAATGTGTGATCAAAACACTTTAGCAGGCATGGACAGTAACCCAACTGTGGCAAAGCAGTTGGCTTGGTAATCCTTGTAATTAACGTGCATGCTGAAGAAGAGTACTTAAAATTGTGTTTGACTACTGTGTTTGTCCTATTGGAGAATGTCTCTAGCCCATAGTATGAGCTAGCGCAATGGATGGCCCTGTTTAAGCTTCTAGCTTCTGCTTGCCTTATTTTCTTGCACTTCTCTGGCACAGTTTTGCTGAACATTCCCACTGGATCTTTCAAATTCCTCTTTTCTAAAGAAATTAAATTCTCCTGTTATTTTTCGAGAACACATCTTAGTGCCTGAGGTTTTACACTTCCATGAGAGATGCTTGAAGATCTCATGACAGGTTGTACAGTAGTATACTTGAATATATTTAGCCTCCCTGTTAGAAATGCTTAACTCAAGTTTCTAGGTCATCAATGTTAACTACTGTACTTCTGGAAAAAAGGAGCATGTAGACAGGAGAAAGGCAGTAGCTAAAGAGTTGGATATATATATATATATATATATACTTCTTGTATAATGTGAAGTGCACCTTAGTTGGCCACAACTCTTTTGCTGAGTAACCAGTTTGCTTATATTCAGAATCTATAACCAAAACTTACAGTTTGTAGTTTGATTGGTTACTAACTGTGCTTCTTGGAAGTATGCTTGCTGTAAGCATACTTAACACAGTTCAACAGCATTTTAATTTTAAAAAGCAAATTTTTATTGCAGTCTGCACATGAGACTTTTGTGTCTTACATTGTTCAAAATATCAAAATGTCATTCCAAACACCATTTTCCCAAAATTGTATTTCTGGAGGCGCTGTTCTTTTCTAAACACTGAACACCTGTATAACCTAAAGGCAAGTTTTCTGTGTTTTTAGGCATCCCTGTGCATAGAGTTTATTAAGTTTAAGTTTTTCATCATTCAATGTCCGTAATGGGAAGCGATTAAACATTTTGTGCCAATGCATATGTGCAAGAACTGCTGCTGCCTCAAATTAATCGTGTTTTTACACTTGAGGTGTGTGAGGGCGTGTGTGTGTTTACAAAAACCCAGACTAAATATGTGTTGCTAGTACTTCAGACTGTTCTTCACTTTTGCTTTTCTGCTACCTAGGATAGGATTATATACTTACTGATTATATACCGTTGATAATTGTCTTCAGTGTAGCTTCTTGATGGCTTTGTGTTGAGCTTTGGCTTAATAATAAATGAGTGAGAAGTCTAATCAGTGTAAATATAATCTGAGGCTTTCTCATGGGGGATGTCTGTCAGGGAGCATCTTCTAAGTTGCACTAGAGCAGCATTCAAAAGAAATAAAACATCGCAGTAGTTCTGCACCTCAATGCAGAAGTACTTCAGTTTTTCTTAGGTCCGGTCATGAGCTTTTTGCAAGCGCTTTATGAGTGAATCAAAGTTGACAGTTGCATGTTACTGTATTGGTTACATGCATAAAGATTTAAACTGATGCTTTTATATCCAGAAGAAAGGAAAAAAAAAATCAGTATTGTGACTAGCTGGATATTTAGGCCTACCTGGTATTAATGTCAGTTGAAGCAGAAGTACAGTTCAGCAGTGAAAAGAGCTGTTGTGCATGACATTCTTTATTTTGTGCCTTCCATATGCTGATGGTGCTTTCTGTGGATTTTTTCCCTCAAGTAGAAAGTACTATTATCACAAAACCAGAAGTCTTTTAAGAATGTGTTGTATGTATGCATGGCTCTTGGTTTTCATGGCTGCCTGTGAAAATATATTTAAGCTGTTTGCAGCATTTTTGAATAAGGAAAGTTAAGTTTCTTGTGGGGAGGGTGAGTAGAAATAGAGTTAACCGAACCAGTGAACATCTTGCTCAGTCTTCCTATTCTGAGGGCAAACACATATTGTAATCTTTATTGTTGAAGCCTTTTGAGTGGATGTTTTGAACACTAGAATCTTAATCCAGTGATGTTTGATAGACTATCTTAATGGAGAACTTTACCTATAGATTAAGATGAAGTGACTTTATAATGTATTTGTCTTATTTAGCTACTTTGCACAAAGGCTACTGAAAAAGACTGCATGATAGTTCTTTGGGAATGAAGTCTGTTTAGATTGGATATGAGGAAGAAATTCTTTACTGTAAGGGTGGTGAGGCACTGGAATGGGTTGCCCAAAGAAGTTGTGAATGCTCCATCGGTGGTGGTGTTCAAGGCCAGGTTGGTTAGTGTGAGGTGTCCCTGCCCCTGGCAGGGGGGTTGGAACTAGATGATCTTCAGGTCCTTTCCAACCCTAACTATTCTATGATTCTATGATGAACGGTATCATCTGTTGCCAGAGTCTTCTAGCTAGCTTTATACTGCTGAGATTAAAGGAAGCTCTCACTTGTACCATCTACCTGACTGACTTTGGAAGAATTTTTTTGTTGTTGAAGATAGATTTCTTTTTCTGAAAATTCTCTGATCTTAAGGAAAACTTTTTTTTTTTGTTGTCACCTTTAATGGCTGTAAAGCTAAATACTGCACACTTAAACCTCTGTGGTGAACTCGGTGCAAATTTATTCAGTCCAACTGAGATACTTGCTCAGCTAATCTGAGAATAAACCACGTGCTAATATGCAGGATACCTGCATATCTTCATGACACAGTTTGAGTTGCACTGGTACTTAATGATTAACTTGAAATCAAAGGGGAGTCAACTGGGGCAAAAAGGTGGAGAGAACGCTTTGGGGGAAAAAATGTCTTAAACTTTAACTAGTATTTTGGATTTTGCTCTGATTCCACTGTTCTCTAAATATTCTTAATCTACTGGAAAATTCTAGTGGTGAAAACTACTTCTAAAAACCAGTTTTATTTTGGCGTATCAGTTGAGTCAGAGGATCAAAGAACATGTCTGTAAACATTGCAGTTCTCTTCTGTCCTGGTATCCTCTTGAGATGATGAATACTGAATTGCATGAGCAGGAAGATTGGTGTTCCTCAGGAAGTAAGCAGTGGTCTGGTTCGTAGCTGAAGATTTAGGTTCCCACTGGCTACTCTGTGCCCCAGAATTACCAAGTATTTTCTAATTAAATGAACAGTGAGCTTTTGAGAGCACGCTTCAAATTCTCCTGACTAATTTAACTCAAACCTGGAGAATGTTAAGACATAGATTGACTTACTAAAGTAATCAAACTGTCCTTTGAAAAAGCCAGTGCATGGATATCCTTATAACAATATAAAGAAGCAGGCTTGTTTCTGTTGTGATATTTGGAATTCCAAAGAATTATATCCAATATAATAGGATATAATTGTGCATGCAGGTTAGAATTTCTTAACAGGATGCTCTGTCCTAACATCCTGTAACTTCGATTTTTCTTTCCTGTGGATCAACAGAATTTTATATATATGCTCCAAATGTACTTTTAACTGCCTTAGAATTAATTCAGTTCTGTAATAATGGCAATACAGGGCTAATGTTATTCCCCGTTCTGAAATTACTCTGTTTTAATGGTTTGTTAAATTTCTGTAAAAAGCTGAGAAGATAACAACATCAGAAGATGATCTTCCATCTGATGAGGTTACAATAGTTTATGAATTAACACCTACCCCTGAGCAGAGAGCTCTCGCTGGCTTTCTAAAGCTACCTTCAACATTCTTCTGTTACAAGAATAAGCCTGGATATGTGAGTGATGAAGATGATGGTAAGGAGTGCCAAAGTTGATCTTTGTGTTGTCTTTTATGGGAAAAGGGGGTATTTATAGTGTTTTATGGGCGTTGACACTTATATTATCAATGCAGTTGTTTAGGTATGACTAAATAATTGGATTTGAGCAAGAGGTTTACTTCTGTAACTATTTATAGAGGCAAATACAAGGCAGTTTTTATCAAAAAGGAGCATGCTCAGGTTCCCTAAATGCTAGACTAATGGCTTATTTTTTTTCTAAAGCAAACTCCTAACACTAAAACGGCACATATTTTATATCAAATTTTATTGCATGCAACTAAATTACTCCTAATTTATTCAGCATCAAGTATGTTAAATGGAATTTCTGCAGCATTGTATTCGATAGAAAATTGGAGAAGACAAGCCCACAAATACCTGAGCTTGACAGTTTTTAATCTGAAAGATCTCCAGTATTTCTTCCCAATTCTGTTTAGTGGTACCTTTAATAAAATCACTCAAGAAATGTGTTTTCTGAAAACAAAATCTGAGCCATTTATCTGTAGCAATCTAGGCTGAGAAAAATGTCAGTAGCACACCGAAGCACATATGTGCAATATGGGAAATGAAAGTTTACTTGCTGACCTGTGGAACTCTTAAAATATAAGTGAAAATTATGCATGTTTGCTAGGCTTGTGAATTGGAAGGGCTTAGCAGACTTCTCTGTATTTGAGGATGCAGACTTCTCAGTACTCTGTACTGAGAACTTACACTTGTTTCCTGTATTTAAGATGAAGACTATGAAACAGCTGTTAAGAAACTTAATGGAAGACTTTATCCCAGTGATTCAGGAAAGAAAAAGAAATTGCAAGATCCTATAGAAGGTATGTCTTAAAGCATAAAAACAAAAGAAATTTTAAACTCTAAATCCAAAGGACACAGGGCACTGAGATTAATTTTGTTTCCTGTGATAGTTTTTAGAAGCAGTGATGCTGAACTCAAAATACAGCTTTAAGCTCAGTACCTTAAACTGTTAGTGAAGTTGTACCTGAATGAGAAATATACATTTCAGCTGGCCTCTTAACAAGAACATCAGTGTGTCTTCCTACCTTAAGCCTCTTCTGAATATGAAGAATTCCGCTTGGTGTGATGCTGTACCAGATAAAAGTTGTCTGCATCTTTGAATACTTGCTACTTCTGCAGATAGTTTAAGTTAAGCTTATGAGTTAATACTGTTCAATTAAGAAAAAAAAGATACTTTGTCTTTATACTAAAAATACAGGTGTGGAAGATTGAATTTGCAGCTTATGTTTATGTCTGCTTTGGGTGTGCCTCAGACTTCAGTGTTCCATAACTGAAAATCTGGGTAGGTACTTCTACAAGTGAAGTTTGGGGTTTTTTTTTTTTGAGGATATGTGCTAGAAAGAGGTGGTATATGTTGCGTCATCTGAAATGTGAGCAGATGCTATAGGAAAGTATTAGTACTGGCAGCTGCCAGATGAACTCTTCATCATTGCATGGAAACTTCATGGTATCCATAGCAAACCAGGTATGATGAATTCTAGTCACCCTGGGTGGAGCTAAGTCAGTCAGTCTTCACTTCCACTGTTTTAAACAGCAGTGCTACTTGAAAAAACTGAAGTCTGATTTCAAGTTGCTCTGGCTATCGTGAGGTTATTTTATAGTGTAGGTGTGAAATAATTACTTTGGTATTTAGCAGCCTTCCCAGCTATTTTCCACTGATTTTTTACTCTTTTTATTCACTTTTCACAGAGAAAAGTAAATCCAACAATGAAGGAGAATGTGCTACTACTTGGGAGAAGAAACTAGCTCCCGAGGAGAAGGCTGAAACAGAAACTCTTGAGGTTCCTTCTGCATCTGTGTGTGGTGTCAGCAGTGATACTGAGAATGACAGTCCAGAAGACTTCCAGACAGAAGTTAAAACTCAAGAAACAAAAGTAAGAACTAAATCTTTATTATTTGTCATTAAACTTGTACAGTTACCTTATCTACGTGCCTACATAGTTTTCACCTTGTGAGAACTAAAACATCCAGTGGGGAAAAACTTTGACTCTTGTCTGTGCCTCAAATCTTTGCCAACACTGAAACAGAAGCTGAGATCTAAAGTTTCTTGGGAAGAGAAAGGAGGTACAGCTGTTCTCATAAATTATAAACTGCTTTGGGTAGTAAAATCACTCCTAATATGTGTATAGATAAGAACTAACTAATTTCAGGAAGTCATAGTTGTTTCTTGGGTGTGGGCTTTTTTTTTGTTGTTGGTTTTTTTTAAAGCATAATACTTCAAAGATACTTCAGTTTTTTGCCAAGTTAATGTCCTAAATGTCTAAAATGATTGTTAAGTCTCCTGAGAGGTGGTGTGAATACTGGGTTCTTCTAGCTCATTTGCTTATTAATTTACTTTTTTATTAATCTCAGGAGAATGAGGTTACAAGCTCAAGTGACTTAGTCTGTACCAGTGAGGGAGAGGTGCCTATTCCAGCAACCACTGAAGTGACAGTAGTTGTCCAGTCAGCTACCAGCAATGAAGAACCAGATTCCACCACAGAAACTGTACATGTATCACAGGCTGGATCAGGAGCTGAGGATGCACCTGTAGACTTGTCAACTAAAAAAAGTGATTCAGACTCTCCAGAATCAACACAAGGTATGGTCAGGGGTATGTTCTGTTTGGGGCTTTTTTTGGTAGGCACCTAACTATGCTTTTCTGTACATGAGTTTATCTAATGTAGAATGTGGTTGCTGACCTGGAGAGGAGGAGTACTAATACAGGTGTAGAAGCATGAGTAGTAGAATTGTGACTGGGGATTAAAATTACGTATATCAAACTGTGGTGTGTTCAAATGGTACTATTACAGAGCGCTGCTAGTGTCTGTTGTGTAATTTATATATGATGTAGTTTCTCATTAGTTTACTGATAAATACTTACTAGAGTTCTGTGAATCTGCACAGAATTAGCATGCCAAAACTATCTCGCACAATCTTGAGCCCTCTTTATGTAAAAAATGTAATTAATGACTGTTACAAGTGTCATGCAAACTTCAAATTTATTGGAAGGTAAAAATACCATAGTGACTCCAGTTTATTCTTGTGACTGCATAACATTAAACATATCTTTAAGAAAGGCAGAGAAAAACCTTTGACTTTTTCCTTTTCTTTGATAGAAAACAGAGTCATCTCATTTGGTTTCGGCAATACTGCAGGCTTGTCGTTTGCAGATCTGGCTTCCAAAAACTCTGGAAACTTTGCTTTTGGCTCAAAAGGTGAGTTAAACTAGTTTCTGAGAAAGATGCCCAGCTGGACTTTTATTTCATAAAACACACCCTTTGTGCACCAAATTTCTACTGATAATCAGTTATCCATGGTTTTTAGCAAGCTAAACTCCACGAAGTTTAAAATGTAACTCTCTTAACTGTAGATAAAAACTTCAAATGGGCAAATACAGGAGCAGCTGTGTTTGGAGAGACAGCCTGTAAAGCAGATGAAGATGAAGGTGGTAGTGATGATGAGGTGGTACATAGTGATGATATCCACTTCGAGCCGATTGTGTCCTTACCAGAGGTAAGGTGACTTATGGCATATAAACCAACATTAATATAATCATGTCTGCTAACACAGCAAGTTTTTTTAGATGCTTTGCTTAGCTAACGAATTTCTTGGCACTGCTTATGTAGAAACACCTGCTGGTTTAAATCCTAGTACAGCTTAGCACTGGGGAGCTGTCTGGTGCGTCAGTTAAAACCTTATTTCATCATGCCTTGACCATAATCATACACATAACTTGTAAAAGGTAAACTTGATTCATTGTAGCACATTTGAAAACCAAGAGGAGCGACTGAATAACTGTTAGTGCCAGTACAACTCAGCTGTGGCTTTGTATCAGTGACTTGTAGATGAAGTTCTGAGAAAGTCATGCCTTTAATTAAAAATAAAACTTTTAAATAAAAGTTTTACTCTGAACTAGGCAAGAGATTTCTAGTATCACTGAGCAATAAAGTTGTGGTACAATTAACCTCACCTGAACTAACTTTGTTAGTTTGAAAATAAATTGGTTTTCAAGAAGTAGGAGAACCTTCTGCTTTGAAGGTAGCCTTATAAGCTACTGAGGCTTCGCACAGTTCATGTCTTGATTTGGTATTTAACTGTAGTGTTATAATAGCCATTTAAATTTTTTCTGATGTTATATCACCTGGTAAATTTAATTCTAGATTAGTGTAGTTATTAAGCAAAACAGTGCAAATAAATAATAAGCAGTGTTGTTTGATTTGAACAGCAAATGTGACGTACTTTGTAACATGCCTTCGACCTCCTTCAGAACTTGGCATGCCTTCGCTCATCTGTGTGTCATATTATGACTTCTGTGATTTTTCTTTCTTCCCTTACTTGCTGCTTCTCTCCTTCAATTTCGTTTCTCCCTCCACAAATAGTTGTTTGTCCCGTATGTCTCCAGTTCTTTCAAGTCTTCCTTATCTTAAGATGATGTGTGATAGCTAATGATAGTTATTTAAAGTGAGCAGGTACAGCAATCAGGCCTCAGTATGTTATGCTTCGTCGGTGTTTATTCTGTTCAAATGCAAATATCAAGTTCTTCAACAATGTTAAAAGAGTAATGCCTGGAATGGTAATACATCTTCAGTTCTCGGTTTGCACATCATTCAGCAAACCTGAAACTTTTCCTTGGCAGAAGCTTGCCAGAACATCCGATAGTGGGTTTTTATTTTTCAGGAAGAAAAAAACCCCAAAACAAACACACACAGAAAAAAAGCAACCAAAAACCAACCAAACAAAAAAAAAAACACACTTGCAAAAACAACCCAACAAACACCCAGCAAAATCATATGCAGCATGGCAAAGTAGGATTGCAGTGCTATAATTAATCTCAAATAGTGGAATTTGTTGAGCTCTTAAATTTGGAAAAGGCTAGGCATTTACTCATTTTAGTGTGTGATAAATATGGTCTTGGAGAAAGGAACACATTGAGTAATTTTGCATAGTAGTATGTCAGAATCATTGTAAGTGTATGTAATACTGTTTAATACTGTTGGTGACAGCAGCTCTCTGGTTTTTAGGTGGAAGTAAAATCTGGAGAAGAAGATGAAGAAATTCTCTTCAAAGAGAGGGCAAAACTTTACAGATGGGACAGGGATGCTACTCAGTGGAAGGAGCGTGGTGTTGGGGAGATAAAGATCCTCTTCCATACACAGAAGAAATACTATAGAGTCCTAATGAGAAGAGACCAGGTTCTTAAAGTCTGTGCAAACCATGTCATCACCAAAGAAATGAACTTGGTGCCCTCTGATACATCAAACAATGCTTTAATTTGGACAGCCACAGATTATGCTGGTGAGTTTCTTCAGGTGGTTTTCGGTTTTTCGAAGTGTTCTGTAGCTTCTATGGCTTTGTTTTTACCTGGAGATTATATAAAACAAAAGGTATTTGTTTCCAGCTATACTGAATAGAACTAAAGAAACCTGTCCTCTGATCTACTTTCAGATGGTGAAGTAAAAGTGGAGCAACTTGCAGTCAGATTTAAAAGCCAAGAACTGGCTAATTCTTTCAAGAGGAGGTTTGAAGAATGCCAGCAAAGCTTGTCAGAACTACAGAAGGGACACTTATCTCTGGCAGCAGGACTGTCAAAGGACACTAACCCTGTTGTGTATTTTGAAGTGTCTGCTGACGATGAACCTTTAGGACACATAACTATGGAGCTATTTTCAAATATTGTCCCTCGAACTGCTGAAAACTTCAGGGCCCTATGCACAGGAGAGAAAGGATTTGGATTCAAGAACTCCAGCTTTCACAGGATAGTCACTGACTTTGTCTGTCAGGTAAGCTAACAGGAAAACTCTTCATTGAGAGAATGAGGTGCATCTTCATTAACAGTGGTACTTAAAAATCACACAGGATAGCACATTCTTGTTGACAGCATGAATACAGTGTGCGAGATACTCTCATCTGTCCTTTCCCTGCAAGGAGATGAGAAAGTGTAAGCAGCACATACTGCCCTAAGATGAATGCTTTTTACCTGTGTCTGCCAGCTGCCTGATGCTTTAGTATTACCTGGTGCTGCCTAAGTGCTACTTCCTGTATAAGAAAAAAATAGAGATTTTTCTCTTAAAATGGACAAGTGGCCTGTGTCTGAAAAAGAGTACGAAGGAAAGTAGGGGCTCCACAAAATAACATTCACCCCCCATCTTTGTACAGAGAGGACCTTTATGCTCACCTGCTAAGAACACTTACTTTCCAGGCTTCTGTTACATTTTGAAGAACACTTTGTATTTCAGATAATCTGTACTTTAAAACCAATATTCTAAGTATTTTAGATGCTCAGGCTTCTATCTGAAAAAAGTCTTCTAGATCTCCTTGTCATGCAATGACAATCCTGTTCCTTAAAATATTCAAATTTTGCACCAAGAGTATCAGCCTGCAGTGCACCAGAAGCCTCATGTAGATAGTGTTGCTTTTAAACCTCTGTGTGCATTCGGTAGTACTAGTAAGTTCTTCATAAATGCTGAAGGCATAGGAGATTGATTATAGGTCATATAGACCTTTCCTAAGATTCATATCAACAATTCAGTGAGTTATAATGGCTTGTAACAGACAGAATGAGCCATCTTCCTTACACACTGCACTAATGTTCCTGCATGTCAGTCACTACGTCCCTGAAGCAAGGCTCAACCTACAAACTCAAAAGTAGACAGTAATACAGGAATGGCTTGTCACCAGAATAAGAAATTATCCAGTCTGTTCATGAGGTATCACCTGTGGCTGAAGTGTGCACTTTATGGCTCTTTTGTTAAAACTTTGTGCCTTTCTGATAAGGAATGCAGCGTTGCTCATTTAGGGTTTAAGCTTGTTTCAGGGTATTCCACAACCTGTAAGTTGCAGGCTTTATTTTAAAACAACTAACTGTACTACAGACACCCTGACAAAGTGTGAGCTTTTATCACATGAAATCAGTATATTTTAAGTTTGCTCTGCTTTGCCTAAACTATTTCCAGGTACTGTGAGAAGCTTTTCAATGAGAATTCAGATACACAATAACTTACACTGTCACCTTTTATGTGTATAGCCAAATAATCAGGAGCCAGAAGCTTGCTGCCTTGCAGAAAGACAAAAACCTTACTTGCTAGCTGTAGCTGTGCTCCCAAACAAGCAGTCATGTGGCAAAAGCTGCTGCTTGCATAGAAGCAAGGGATTGCTGGTCACTGGTACCTTAACCTTCTTCAGGTGATCAATTCCATGCCTGCAGGGACTAAGTAAGGAAAGGCCTTCTTCAGTGAGATAAGGCAGGTCTTACCTATTTGGGCCAAGTGATGCAGGAAGCAGGCAATAGGAAAGACAGGCCTAGAGGAGTGGTCACTGTATGGACCAGGAAGGTAAAATTCTGTGTTCAGAATAAACAAGGGATACACTTTCCACTGCTGCTTCCATCACTATGAACAAAACTGCTGAAGCCTTATATCTAAGTAAACGTGTACTTGGGAAAACTGAGTTCTTACGAAGCGAAGTCTTTAGGGTTGAAAGAGAATGTAACTGTATTGTTGGTTTATGTTTCAGGACTTTCAGGTTAATGCTGTGCTCCCCTCCCCCCCCACCCTTTTTTTTTTCTTAGGGAGGTGATATAACCAACCATGACGGAACAGGCGGACGGTCAATTTATGGATCAGCATTTGAAGATGAGAATTTTGAAGTGAAACATACTGGTCCTGGATTGTTGTCAATGGCAAATAAGGGCAGGGATACGAATACTTCCCAGTTCTTCATAACTCTTAAAAAAGCAGAACACTTGGACTTCAAGCATGTGGTATTTGGGTTTGTCAAAGATGGAATGGATGTTGTGAAAAAGATTGAATCCTTTGGTTCTCCTAAAGGGCTAGTAAATGGAAGAATTGTCATTACAGACTGTGGGCAAATATAGAATTATTGCTTTGAGTATACAGATGTTCTAGCAGTATAAATCAGCATTTAGATGTTAATTGACTAATTATTTCAACTTCTTAAAATGGACACTTCTGATGTATAAATGTAAAATTACAGCTTATAGTTGGGTTTTTTATGTGTTCTAATTGATTTTTTTGCATGTTAAAGTTCAGACACTGGCATATTTCAGGTGTATTTGTGTTAATCCTGACATATTTGTATTAAATGTCAAATTTTAAAAATTAAATCTTAGTCTTGCTAAAAATAAATGTCTTGTCTTCACTTTGGTTTGTTTAAAAAAGAAGAACTTGTGTAGTTTGGCTTCCTGCTCTGATAAATCTCTATTTTGAAAATGACTGTAGGTGCTAATTGCTAGTCAGTAAACTGAAGGCCTTTGAAATGTAAGGCTTACTCTGATGTGCGGAAAGCAAGTGGAGGCAGCTGGCAGGTAAGTACTGCTTTGTGGTATCTGAAGTCTCCCAGTAGCGCTTCAGTAGTTGAAAGCTGGAGGATAGTTCTTGAATGCTTTGATCACTATTTTGCTAGAGAAGCGTGCCTATTTATTTTTTATGTAGAATAGGTCTAAATGCCTTAGGAGGGTGAAAAACAGCTGCTTGACATTAGGATTTTACCTGAAATGCTGTAGTACAGCACTGTTACTTCTATATGTCTCTCCCTGCTCTCTTAATGTTTATTAGCTCCCTTTCCTGGGGCAGAGTTCTAGTAACTGGGCCAGAGCCATTTTCTCTGTAATAGTGAATATATGTAAGTGCGTGCTGGTTTGGGGGTTTTGTTTTAACTTCTCTACAGCTCAGGACTGCTATTATAAAGGTTTTTAACAAGGTAACCAGCCGTTCCTTCAGAAGCATTAGGCTGGAAGACCAAACCGTTACAGGAGCTAGCCCTGTCAGGCTGGGCGCTGTCACAGCCGAGCTGCACAGCGCTTGTGCCGCGGAGCCCCGTGCGCCAGGGGCGGGCCGGTGGATCCCCGCTGCCCGGCTCCCGGCGCGGCACTGCCGCTGCCAGGGCTGTCCCGTCTCCGCGCTTCCGCAGAGCCCGGCCCCCAACGAGCGGTGTGCGCATGCGCGCCGCCTCCCGCGCCCGCCGGCTGCGGGCTGTGGCGGTTGGTTCGAGCGCGGCGGTGCGACATGGACGGCCTCGGCCCCTCCGTCGGAAGACTGCGGCGGCGCTGCGCCGCTGGGGTGAGACGGGAGTGCTGAGGATGCAGCCGACGGAGGGAAGTGGGGGGAGGAGGGGGAAAGCTCCCCTTCTCGCCTAGTCCCAGAGGTGCTGGGGAGTGGTGGTGTCTGTGTCCCCTCCCTTGGGGGTCGTTGTAAACAGCTGACGTTGTGAACACGCGTACGGCGTGAGAGCCGAAAATGGAGTTTGAACAGGCTTTAGGAGCTTAGGTATAAAATATGTACTTTCTACTCTTGTCCCTCTGTGCTCATTGCAGTGCATAGAATGGGTTGGATTGGAAGGGATCTTAAAAAGATCAAGTACAGTGCAAGTGCTGAAGAGGCATCCTTGTCTGAACTTGAAATTTCTCTGGAAATAGCAATTCCAAATTTTATGCATTCCCAAAACACAGTCTGAGCAGCTTGGGTCTCAATTTATGCCTAAAACGTTCTGGTGTCTGCTAGTTGGGCAAGATTGTATGTGAATCCTCTTAGTATACTAGTAGGATAACTTGTTTATTTCATATCTTCTCATCCATGCAGATGAGGCCTTCAGTGACACAGTTTAGTGGGGTGGACTTGGCAGTCCTGGGGTCAAGGTTGGCCTTGATGATCTTAAAGTTTTTTTCCAACCTGGCTGATTCTGTGATTTTTTTTGCCGCAGCTATCACCAGCCTTATTTATAACATGTTAGGTGCACTTGTGGGGTTTTTTTTTTTGTGAAGTCTAGTGGTTAGTTCTGTTCTCAGGGAGCAGGAAATTGTGCCTTATCCAGTCAGAGTCAAACCCGTAGTTCACAATAAACTGCTGCAGTGACCATAGAGTAAGTTATGATGGGTGTCATTCCCTTGCCAAGGTAAAAGCGATGTTATTTTACACCGATAATGCCATCTTCTTTGCACCAATATGAATGAAGGAACTGAATTGTGATTCCTCTGTTTCTATTACTTCCATTATTTATGGATATGCATAGTGGATTAGATAACTGCTCCAGCAGCAGAGTCCTCCCACATGCTGGTGTTTCACAAGTGTTCGAACTCATGCTGCAAGGGAAGTAATATCTTGTGCTTGCAAGGAACCAAATGCTAGATTTGTTTGTGCATTTTATTATTTTATTAAAAAACAGTGTTTAAGTACAAGAAAATGCAGCAGTTGATCTCTTTATTTGGAGTATATGTCCTGATTTCAGGAGAGATGCAGTGAAACACAACTAAGATAGCGAGAGCTGCTTTGAGTCTAATCTTTCATAATGTATATTTAATTGATTTTAATTGTAGCCTAATACTCCTGTCATTCGTTTTTGTATTATGTAGTTACAGGTTAGTATGAAGAAGTAGAGCAGGAAACTTTGGCATAAAAAACCTTGATATAAAAATAGATGGCACTCTTACCTAATCCTACTTTTATGCCCTTATTTTATGTTACTGTCTTCATAAAGTCTTATAGTCTCTCAAATTTTTTAACATATAACACCATGAATATTTCATCATTAGACTGTGGAGGATGTTTGCCTCTTTATATTAGTGTGAAGGCCATTTAAATTTGTATATTGAAAAAAAACAAAAAACACTTCCCTTTTCAAAGGCAGTAGTTTGTAGTAAGAGTTCTGTCACAAGGCATTGTGGCTGTGAAACAAGTAAGTTATAACACGCACTTTACCTGAAAATTCAGACTACATTGCAGAGTGTTTGTGCTTTCTTGTAGGATTGCCTTTCAGGAGCATTGCATACTGAAGGGAAGAGTGGAAGCTCCCTAGGATACAAAGGTAATACCAAACAAGGGTGCTTTGATATATTTTTCAAAGAGTATATATACTAAAACTGTGTCATTCCTAAGTTTATTTTAAGTAGTTTTGTATTTTCTCATTTTAAAATGAGATAGACATTTAAATGGGTAGACATTCTTGATCAGGGGTTTGTTCTCTCTGAGCGCCAGCCTAGCAATCTTAACTTTCACATGGAGAGCACAAAGGATGCTTTGGAGCAGTGGTTTCCAACCTATTTGTGTTGAAGTCCTGCTTGAAGGGGTTGGTAGCAGTCCACCTCATGATGCATACACTTGGCTTTAACTTAAAGATACATATACATTTATTATTTAGAATGCCTTTGGGCTTCTTGAGAAACACGTTGCTGGTGCATGCAGACAACAGGGTGAAATTATGTATTTATCAGACTTTGGTTATAGAAAAATAAGTATATGAATGCAAGCTGTAAAACTTAAGAAAGACTTACCTGGTTTGAAGACTAAATAACACCTCCCATTGTTTAAGCTGTTAAAATTTTTCATTCATTTGTAAGAGTGTATCAGTGGGTTTTTGGTTCTTAAACCTACCTGATTTGATGGAAAGCATTTCTAATGAGCCTGGTCAATTTCTTAACATCAGCTTCTCAAATGCAAAATAGAATCGTTATTATCTTCTGTATTCCAGGTGACATGGACAGCTCACTGGAAAATACCGCTATTTCTTTATCCAAATGTTCTTTAGAGTCAGAATTTACTGGAAGTGGAAGAGAGAACAGCATCAGATCTACTAATTTCCTCCAAAGTTTCAAAGTTTGGGATTGGTAAAAGGCATTTTCCCTTCATCTCTCCTTTATCCTTTGTTATCTCTCATAATCTACATAAACCATAAGTAAACAATACATTCAGATTGCGCAGATGCAGATCCTATTACGTGAAGAACTGTGGTTGAGGTATTGTCATGGGTTCAGCAGCGGCAGTCATTTTTTCTCCTTCTTGGTAGCTGGTGCAGCACTGTGTTTTTGATTTTGGGCCTAGGAACAGCGCTGATAACACCAGTGTTTCGGTTACTGCTTAGTGATGTTTTGGTCTGGCCAAGGACTTTCTGAGTTTCATGCTCTGCCAGGGAGGAGGGAGGCCGGGAGGAAGCAGAGACAGGACACCTGACCCAGACTGACCAAAGAGGTTATTCCATACCACAGCACGTCATGCCCAGGAGGGAAAGCAGAGAGCAGAGACCCGGAAGGGTGGGGAGGCACTGCGTGGTCGGGCTTGGTATTAGGTGGTGAGAATTGTATTCTTTCCTTGTATTTGCCTTGTCATTATTATTATTGGTGGTAGCAGTAGTGATGTGTGTTATACTTTAGTTACTAAACTGTTCTTATCTCAACCTGTGGGAGTTGCATTCTTTTTGATTCTCCTTCCCATCCCTCCGGGAGTGGGGGGAAGAAAAAAGGGGAAAGTGAGGGAGAGAACGAGCTGCGTGGTTAGAGAGGCTTAAACCACGACAGGTATGAAATAATGTGAATGCCAATTTTGATGAGGAGTATTGTCTCGCTTTCTAATCTAATCCATGTATGCTGGAGTTGCTAGTGGGATACAGGGATGATATAAACTGAACTAGAAGGAAAGCAAAAACTGATAAACAGCTTTAAGTTTATTTAGAGATAATTTGATTCCAAAAGCCAAGAAGTGTCTTTTCAGGGCTAGTTAACACCAAATATGAAAAATAATTTAAAAAATCATTTTGTATTTTTAGCTTTCCTGGAATTTGGTGATTGGTGATGAAAGGAGAGGTTTTTACCTGCTGCAGATGTGCTTACAGCCTGAAAATTCTAGCTATTCTTACTAATCTTATGTCAGCAACATTGCTAATTGTTGTGGTTAAAATCTTGTGAGTAATAATGTCTTTTATCCAAATGATTTTACTCTGCTATTTGTTATCAGTCAAATATAAAATTCTTCGATTGAGCCATGTTTACATTTTTATACAGACTTCTCTCAATGCTCTATATGTAGTATGTGAGAAAGGTATTGAGTAATTTCCAATTATTGCTTTTTTTGTATTTGTTTAGGTTTGATGATGAGCAAGATTCATGTTGTGATTCAAGTGGTCTAGAAAAAGAAGAAAAGACCATTAATTGGTCTGAAACTGATGCAGTTCAAAATACAGCTATATATGTGGAAACAGGTAAATACTGAATTTTAAATATTTTTACAGCTCTGTGTGAAGTATAACATGTATTTTAAAAAACTTTCTAGGAAATTTATTTCTATTTGGTTCAGAAATACAATGATCAGCAAAAATATATTTTAATTTGGGGATTTAACCTTTCCTGTCAGTATGAGTAATACCTATAGGGTTAGTTTAGGAGGTCCAGGCATTCTTGGTGAAATATTAATATATATTTAAGAAAGAAATGTCAACTTTTTATGAAACTGGTTGCCACATGACTTTACAATATAAATGAAGAAACAGGATGGTTTGGAGGGGGTTTTGTTTATTTTTTTTTTTGTTATTTTGTTTTAAGTAGCTAGCTGCATTACCAAATATTGCAACTCTTTTAAACCAGATGTCTTTTTTCAGTTTAAGGTTAGAATACTGGCATTAGGTGGAGAAAGAATGTTAACTCAGGAAATTCTAGCTAGAAATTTGTAGCAGGGACCAACTGGCATTCATTCACAACAAACGTGTGAAAATGCTGCTGCAGTTGGAGGGGTTTGTGAATCAGTGTAGCTCTGTCTCTTGCAGAGTGTTTTAGGTCTAGAAGGACATTAATGTATTCTTTTAAAAGTGTATATGGAAGTTTAGAGACAGACAGACAACCAACCAACCCCAGAGTGGCTATAAGGAACCCCAGAAGTCAGGCAGAACAGATCAGTGTAACTGTAATAGACTCATCAAAAGTGGTATTAAATGGGTGGGGACTGTATAAAAACAGTTTTCTGGAAACCCATTCTTTCTGAAAAGAAAACAAAACAAACACACCCCCCCGAACCAAACAAACTAACAACAACAAGAAGAATTCAATTGCACCAGGAACTACTTTTTCCTCATTGGTCTGAGTTTTGCTCTGTCTGTACCTGTTGTAGTTTAAACCCCACAGGCACCTCAGCCTCACACAGCTGCTTGCTCACTTTACCCTCCACCCAAGTAGGGAGGGCGAGAAACAGAAAGGTAAAAGTGAGAAAACTTACAGGTCAGGTGAAGGACACTTTAATATGTAAAAAAAAGCCCCACATGCAAGCAAAGCAAAACAAGAAATTTATGTACCACCTCCCATCAGCAGGCAGGTGTGCAGCCCTCTCCAGGACAGCAGGGCTCTATCGCACGTAATGGTTATTTGGGAAGAAAAGTGCTATCACTCTGAGCATTTCCCCCCTTCCTTCTTCTTCCCCCAGCTGTATATGCTGGGCATGACACCATATGGTATGGAATAGCCTTCTCATCAGTTGGGGCCAGCTGTCCCAGCTGTGTCCCCTCCCAATTCCTTGTGCGCCTCCAGCCTGCTCATTGGTGGGGTAGGGTGAGAAGCAGAAAAGGTTTCGACTCTGTGTAAGCACTGCTCAGCAGTAACTAAAACATCCCTGTGTTATCAACACTGTTTTGGTCACAAATCCAAAGCAGCTCTATATGAGCTACCAGCACAGTACCCAAATTTGTATTTCTGATACTGTCACCTAGGTAATCTTGGCTTGATGTGGTACCTAGGTGCAGTTGGCCTTGCAAGATGTCTCTTCCCAAAAGATTATAGCACTTCCTTTCAGTTATCCGTGAATTTTGTGAAATCTAGCCTTTCCTCACTGTGCTGTCTGCAACTTTAATCACGTTCTTACATTGTAATCTGTCATGTCTAGCTGTTTCTCCTGTTGTGACCAGCAGTTTCTTAAGTCTTGTTCTCTTAACTTTGATGTCAGGCCAAGGTCTAGTCAGCAGCAAATCACTTGCCTGAAGACCTTACAAAAAGTTCCTTACAAGGGGAGGTTTTGGCTACATTATGATTCAGGCTGTGCATAGATTTCATACAGATATCTCTCAGATTTCTGTACTGAAGTGGAGGGTGTAGTTTTACTTATAAAACGCCGTTGATAACTGATCATTTCAGACAGGTCATGGAACCCAGCTTTGAGCAATTCTACATAATTCTTTAGGAAATTACTTTCTCATTTTGCTACATCTTGCTCTATATTTGTTACTTTAAATGGCTAAAACAAGTTTTCACTGTTTTGGAACAACAATAATGTAATTATTTATCCAGGATTAAGTTTCTAATGTAAAATGGGTTTTTCCTTTCCATAGGCAGCACCTTACCTTCTCATTTGGCTGCAAATACACAAGAAAATAGTGACCAAAATATTACCAATGGTTTGCTAAGGAAAATTCTAGGTGGAACTAATGCTCAAGCATGCAGTAGTCAAGGCTTAATACCGCCTCACATCAGTCAAATTTATGATGAATTATTTGTCATACATCAGAAGCTCCAGGTAGGAACTGGAATACTTTAAACATTTTGTTGAGTAATGTTACAAAGATTCTCGCTTTTGGCAGAGAATTCAGAAATTACTTATATAATAAATAACTATTACTTTTATACTAAGACTATTAGCTATTATTTATACTAATCACAATGACTTATATACTAAAATTCTGTCATCATCCACCTCTTCTTCTAAATAAACTTGCCAATTTGGTAGTGGTAATTTGTCTTGCATAGTGGATAGATAAGACAACAGTCTTAAGGGAGTTTGAATGCAGTGCTTCTACATCCAAGAGTGTCTTGTGATGCACTGTGGGCATAGAAGGAAACACCTGCAAGTACTGCTTCTCCTGGGAGCATCCGAAGCTTTTCTCATGACCCTAGGCATTCATGGCCTCCTCTTAAAACCTTCCATTCTGCCTTACCTTTACTTTTGCACTGCTGGGGAATCCGAGCTTTTCATCCCCTAGAAGGCCTAGGCCACTAGCGGAAGAACCTGCTATATGGCTTTATTTTCTAATAGCTCCCATGCTTCTGCTGGATTCTTGTCAGGACTGCCTTTTGCATGGTATGAGATAAAAATAATTTTGTATCTCTTTTTCCTCACTGCTTTTTCAGTGATGCTTCCCACTAATCAAAGAAACAACATAGTAATCTCATGTTCAGTGTTGACAGTCACATCAGACTCTGTTTCGTCTTACAGTTAATATTATTACCCAAAACTTTTGAAACCAAAACCTAGGTTTAATTGTCTTAAGTTTATACTTGAACAACCATGTAGAGTTGAATTTTGTATTTTGGGAGGCTGAACCATCCTGATGCGCATCAAAGTCATTTGAGTTAACATCTGGGGAAACTGAACATAGATGGCCATCAGGATACTTTTAATGAGTAAGCTATTGTGTAACACTGTATAATTTTATAAGAAGCTAAGCATATCTCTGGGGGAGAAAATTTAAATTCAGTATAAATTATGACAATTTCATGGTTTTTAAAGCCATTTCGACATTTTTTTTTTTTTCTTGATACAGAGAGAAAGTTTAGCACAGCAGGAATATGCTCTCCAACTCCAGAAAAGAGAGCATTTTCTAACAGAACGAGAAGCAGTGCTTTTTAGACATGAAGCAGCTTTGGCCAAAATACGAGGTGTTGAGGAAGAAGTTCACACAAAATTTGGAATTATAAAAGAGGTGCAGTAATATATTAAATTATATTTATTGCTCTATATGCCATTTAACTTATCTTAAGCCATCACATTTTTGCTGGATATATAGTGCTGATTTTTTTTAAATGCTTGACATCCATAAATACCACGTAAAATATTTAGGGGTTTGTTTTGCTTCTGTTTCAGAATGGTGCATTTAATTTTCTTCTGCATAGATATGTTTCACTGTTATGATTTAGAAAAGAGGTAACTTGTTTCTAAAATAGAAATATATGACTAGTATTAGAGAAAAAAATTGTGGTCTATCTGTACTTGTATGTAACTTAAATTAGTATCTTTGCGTTAGCCGTAGTTGAAGTAGATATCCTTGGGAAGGCTTGAAGACACAATGAGATCTTATGACATAACAACTATTGCAGAGAATATTAGCAAAAAACACTCAGAGTTCAAAGGAAGAAAAGATCAGCCTAACTTTGGGAGTGTGGGAGGAAATGAAATGGTGTGATTTTGCTATAAGAAGAGGTGGTAATAACAGCACTGTTCTTGTGAGTATTTCCTATTGAATTTAGGTCTCGTAAAGTTTTGGTTAATATCCAGAAGGTCACCAAGAGAAGTCCTGAGATGTATGTAGTTTGTGTCAAAACCATAAGCTGAGAAATTACATTTCTTTAAATGGTGCAGATAAACCTTTCCTGCAAGCTGTCGAGGGAGGATAAGACTACATTTTAAAAAGGGGGAAAAGGCGTCAGAGGAGTGAGACCTCAACTTTTGAACAGGGAAGGAATAGGTTTAGGTGTTAATTTAGATGTTGCAAACCTTCCTAGCATATAAAAATGTTGCACCAGTTAGAGAACTGGCTGGTGAAAACACAGGAAAAATTGGTGGTTATCTGGAAAAATCTGTGGAGAAAGACTGAAAAAATGGGGTGCCTGTCTTGTCAAAAGGGAGAGTTCTGCAGCCGTCAACTTAATGTCAGTTCTCTAAGTAAGTAAGTAAATAAATAAATAGATTCTGGAAAAAAAGCTATGAACAAACCATGGAAAGTGTGATGCAGAAAACAATGTAATAACTAACTACTAGCATATGTTAATCATAAACTGTCAAATCAGTCTCATTTCCACTACAGCAAGGTAATGGACATTGCTAATAGAGGAGCAGGAGTTATATATATGTCTGGACTGAATTAGAAATGTCTTACATAGTTTTGCATGGCATTTTTGTAATCAGGTTAGTAAAGTATAATATAAATGTAGCACAGTTAGTGTAAAGATGTAGTGAGACAGTTCACACTAAAGTTGAACGAATGTACCTAGTGGATTTGGAATGTCTTTTCAGTCCAGTATTATTCAGTATTTTCAGTGAGAAGTTTGATGGTGAGAAAGAGCATATTCATTAAATTTGAAGTAAATAGCAAGTGAGGGTGAATTTCAAGTATGCTGACAAAGAAAATTGGGATTAAAATTGATTGTGACAAATTGAAGATATGGTAGATCTGTAAAAAATGTACTATTCAGGAGGTGTGAGTGTTCAGTATTGCATTTGGATAGCAATATCAGCTACAGAAATAGAGGATAATGGGTGGATGCATGGGTTAAGCATACAGGATAAATTGAGTGTTAATGTGCCAATCTTCAGCTACATAAAAGGTTGCAACAAAGAGGTGAACCATTTTTTTTTCATGCCTGTGATAGAAGCAGTAAGGGAAAATGAGGTTAAGTATTAGGAAAAACTATATCTGGCAAAAATTGGTAAGCATACAGCGAGATAGACTGGCAAGGCTGTAGTATAGTATTGGAGGACTTAAGAACAGACTAAGCACACCTGGGAAAAGTGAAATGGTATAGCTGGTTATGATACAGATGACACTACCTGGTGTATATAGAGGTATATATAAATTATATATATATACTATAGATATAATATAAAGATATTATATAAATATACATATAAAATAGTCTCTTGTAAATCATGTTTTTAAATTTCATATTTCTGTAGCAACATAAGGCAGAAGTTAAACAGCTGACAGAAGTCTTGAGGGAAATAACTAAAGAAAATAGGAGGCTGAAGTCATCATTTGAAACCCTGAAGGAAGTGAATGATTCTTTAAGAAAACAGGTAAAATTAGTTATTTCCTGGTATCAGTAATTTTACAAGCTACACTCAACAGTTTAAAATATTTGAATTGCTTAAGTTTGGCAAATTGCAGATTTTTTTTTTTGTAAGGCAAGAAGTGTGTGAATGGCTGAAAGTATTTTCTGCACCTTTGAAATTTAGCCTGACTTTTTACAGTGTAAATAAAGTTGGACTTATTCCTCTGACCCAGTAGCAACAGCAGAGACTTATTCTTTCCCTTAGAGAACATCAGACCTAACTCCTAGAATGTTGACGGTTCTGGTGCAACCTGTCTTTCTCTTTCGCTTGCTACAAAATTTTCCTGCTTCCATGCCCGTGGCAGGGGGGTGGAACTGGATGCGCTTTAAGGTCCCTTCCCACCCAAACCAGTCTGTGATTCTGATAAGTTAGGCTTGAAAATAACGAAAGCTAGGAGAAGAGGCACAGTTAAAAAGACTGTGTCTGTAGAGGGTTTATGAAGGATAAAAGAAACTTAGCAATACATTGATGTAAAATAATGAACAATACAGAACAGGCTAGGCAAATGTTCCCATTTCTTCTTTATTGCCAATAAAGGAAAGGGGATAGCTTTTGAAATTGAAAATTCTTATTTCATTCAGATTTGGAAAGTACAAGTGAAGCATAGTTGTTCAAAGATCACAGGAAGAAATACCTCCAGCTTTGTGGCCACTTAATCACAGCCAATACCTCTAGAAGGAGAGGGAGAAGAGGGGTGGCCATGAAGGAAGATTATGAGAGGAGAGGAGGGGTGACTGTGAGGGGGGAGCATGGATAGCCATGGAGGGGAGCAGGGGCAGCCGTGAGGGGAGATCATGAAGGGAGAGAAGGCCATGAGGAGTTGAGGGAACATCGTGAGGGAAGAAGAGGAGCGGCCATTAGGGGAGATCATGAGGACAGAGCAGAGGTAGCCATGCAGGGAGAAGAGGGGTGGTCATAAGGAGTGAAGAGGACATTGTGAGAGAGAAGAGGAAAGCCTGTGAGGGAAAATCATGAGGGGAGAGCAAGGGTGGCCATGAGGGATGATCCTGAGGGGAGAGCAGGGGCAGCCATGAGGGAAGATCATGAAGAGAGAGGAGGAGAAGCTGTGAGGGGAGAGCAGGGAAAGTCATGAGGGAAGATTGTGAGGGGAGAGGAGGGGAAACTATGAGAGAAGATCGTGAGGGGATAGGAGGGGGCGGCCATGAGGGAAGAACATGATGGGAGAGCAGAGGAAGCCATGAGGGAAGGCCATGATGGGAGAGCAGGGGTGGTCATGAGGGGAGAGGAGGGGCGGGCATAAGGAGTGAAGGGGACATTGTGAGGGAGAAGAGGAAAACCTGTGAGGGAAAACCATGAAAGGAGAGCAGTGGTAGCCATGAGGGATGATCATAAGGGAAGAGCAGAGGCAGCCATGAGGGGAGATCGTGAGGGAAAATCATGAAGAGAGAGGAGGGGTGGCCATGAGAGAAGAGCGTGAGGGGAAAGCAGGGGTGGCCATGAGGGGAGATCATAAGGGGAAAGCAGGGGTGGCCATGAGTTGAGATCATAAGGGGAAAGCAGGGGCAGCCATGAGGAGATATCATGAGGGGGAGAGGAGGTGCAGCCATGAGGGACCCTCAGGGGGAGCAGGGGTGGCCATGAGGAGTGAAGGGTACATCGTGAGGGGAGAATAGGAGGGGCCGTGCTGGGAGATTGTGATGGGGATAGACATGAGGGGAGATCATGAGGAGAGGTCATAAGGAAAGAGCACAGGCAGCCACGGGGCCTGAGGGTTGACCATGGAGGGAGATATGATGGGTGACGATGAGGGGTTGGTGCAGCAGCTGTGCAGTGTGGGCCACTGTGGGGCACAGATGATGGGTGGCTGTGAGTGGAGATTATGAGAGGCATCCATGTGGGGAGATCAGTTTGCCCTTAGTGACATTGTTTAGTAGTGGTTTATTAGTTTAGTCAGCTCTGGGGTAATAGTTGCACTCTATGATCTTAAAGATCTTTTTCAACTTAGTTGATTCTATGATTGATTCTGTGATAATCATGCTGCTCAAGGTTGTATACATAGAACATGTTTCTTATATTTGAATAGAGTTTACAGTTTCCTTCATCTTTTCTTGCCGAGCAAACTGGTTTTGTAGCACGGTCAGTAACTGTTTCATTTTGCAGAGAAGAAAGCTGTCACCTCATTAACAAGACCATTCTTGAGAAGTGCGCTCCATTTTCATCTCACTTCTTCATGAAAAGTAATGAAATGCATAGTGCCTCTATATCCTGAGTGGCATTGTAGTGCTTATTCTTCCCCTGCAAATTGAAAGGTTTGGCTGCAAATCATCAAAGAGCCTCTAGTGTCTTATTTATCCTGGAACAGGTTGCTCAGAAAGGTGGTGGAGTCTCCCACCTTGGCAATATTCCGAGGCTTTCTATACGTGATCCTAGGCAACTGGCTCTGGGTGCCCCTGCTCAAGGAAGGGCATTGGACCAGATGACCTTCAGAGGTGCCTGCCGACCTCAACCACCCTGTGATTCCATGATTTGTTGAGGAGTTGGATGATTATTTTGTTTCTGTCACTTCATATGCTCAGAAGAAAGACCTTGAACTGAATTAATGTAGGTGTTCAGCAACAATATCAAATTATTTCAGTGCAATAATGAATTCAAGAAATGAGTTTTAAATTTACAGATACTTAAATTTTTTCTAATTCTTTCAGTTAAGTGATGTAACTGAGCTGAACAAGAAGTTGGAAGGTCAAGCAAGAAAAGTACAAGCTCGTTTAGAGAATCTACAAGTAAGGTTTATTTTTACATGTTCCTGCTTTCGTTATAGGTGACAAGTTAAATAAAATTCATTGTTACATTTTGTTGTAGAGGAAGCATGAATTGTTAACAGTACAGAAGTCTAAGAATATCTGTCAAGTGGTGCAAAAAAGTAAACCTGTCAAGCAGGAAAAAGTGATGGTAACATCAAGAAATGCTAAGGTAAGAATTGGGCAAAATGAAAGATTCATTTGAAAAATATTAGGTAGTGGAGGATTCTCTGTGTATCTGCTTGAAATTAGAAAATGTAACTGCTAATCTTAGTTCATGAGTGAATTAGTTACAGTAAGAAAAGATACTAGTTATACTGGAGGAAAACAGTTAAAGAATTAAACTTGTTGCTGTTGGATAAAGAACTGGCTGCATCGCCACACACAAAGAGTTGTGCTCAATGGCTCAATGTCCAGCTGGGGACCAGTAACGAGTGGTGTCCCTCAGGGATCGGTGTAGGGACTGGTCTTGTTCAACATCTTTGTCGGTGACATGGACAGTGGGATTGAGTGCACCCTCAGCAAGTTTGCCAATGACACCAAGCTGTGTGGTTCGGTTGATGCGCTGGAGGGAAGGAATGCCATCCAGAGGGACCTTGACACGCTTGTGAGGTGGGCTGATGCCAACCTGATGGAGTTTAACCATGCCAAGTGCAAGGTCCTCCACCTGGGTCATAGTAATCCCAGGCACAGGTACAGGCTGGGCAGAGGAGAGATTCAGAGGAGCCCTGTGGGAAAGGACTTGGGGGTGTTGGTCGATGAAAAAATGAACATGAGCCAGCTGCAGTGTGCGCTTGCAGCCTAGAAAGCCAACCATGTTCTGGGCTGCATCAAAAGGAGCATGACCAGCAGGTCGAGGGAGGTGATCCTGCCCCTCTACTCTGCTCTCGTGAGACTTCACTTGGAGTGTTGTGTGCAGTTCTGGTGTCCTCAACATAAAAAGGACATGGAACTGTTGGAACAAGTCCAGAGTAGGGCCACGAGGACGACCAGGGGACTGGAGCACCTGCTGTAGGAAGATAGGCTGAGGAAGTTGGGGCTGTTCATCCTGGAGAAGAGAAGGCTGCATAGAGACCTCATAGCAGCCTTCTGATATCTCAAGGGGGCCTATAGGGATGGTGGGGAGGGACTCTTTATTAGGGACTGTAGTGATAGGACAAGGGGTAACGGGTTCAAACTTAAAAAGGGGAAATTTTAGATTGGATATGAGGAAGAAATTCTTTCCTGTAAGTGTGGTGAGGTGCTGGAATGGGTTGCCCAGGGAAGTTGTGAATGCTCCATCGCTGGCGGTGTCCAAACCAAGGCCGGTTTGGACAGAGCCTTGGGTGGCATAGTTTAGTGTGAGGTGTCCCTGCCCCTGGCAGGGGGGTTGGAACTAGATGATCTTAAGGTCCTTTCCAACTCTAACTATTCTATGATTCTATGAAATAATTGTTTTAATAAAATCAAGTAAGAGGAACGATATAGATAGTAAATCTTATGTCCTCTCAGATGCTGGAAAGCTTGTACTTGTGCAGTATCAGGTAGAGCCCAGGTGGATCGTCTCAGGCCATGTTGAGCAGGTCCTGTCCATGGAGAAAAGCTCCTACTTTTTTGGCCATTCAAGCTATCATATAACTTTTTTACAATAGAACAACTCTTATCCATGGAGGACATTCTCAGGAGAATTTGTTACCCTTTTAGATAAAGACAAGGCCAGGGAGGGGGCGCGATTGCTTGTACCAAGCGGGAGCTACCTACTGCTTCTCTTAGAATGAGCTAGCCGAGTTTATCCTATGGCCAAGCACAGGATAAACTATGCAGCTGATTGATCTGTGCAGCACAGCACAGGATCTCTAACACAGCATCTCTGACCATTCAATACACAGTGGTCTCTGGCTGAGGATTACCACCTTCCACCCCTTGATCCATGTCTGTTTACCTTTCCCAGAGATAATAGTAAGTTACAGGTTTTATTAATAACATGCAGGCTTCTCAAATCCTAGGTGCAAGGTCCAACAGAGCACAGGTGGCCTGTTTGAGATCACTTTTTCTTTTAATATGATGTTTTCACAGGCTCTGAATAAAGTAACTTACCTCCCATATTTTATCAGGCTCATCATCCTTTAAATTATGCATAATATCTCAGAACCAGTGTACTGGTATGTTTCAGTCTGTTACTGTTTTGGCTTAGAAAAATCATTAACTTAAAAGCTGAAATATCTGATGTTGTGTATGTATTACAGCTACCAACGAATTCACAAGTTTATGAGCTCCTAACTTTTCTTATGGATTGGATCTCAGACCAGCATCTTAGCAAAATAAAAATACATGAAGAAAGAAGGGATAGTCATAAACCTCTGGCTATTGAGACCTCAAAAAAGATCTGCACCCAGGAAAGATGTATGAAGGTAAAGGGATTTGGATTGTTTGCTTGTGTTAATGTTTTCAGATTTATGGGTTTTTTTTATACTGTTCTGAGAATATAACAGGTCAGCCTGTTTTATACATGCTTTCGATACAGTGATTAAAAGAAAATCACTGTTAATAAGTCAGTATTTATTCTGGCAGTGTGATGTAATAGATAATTTGGCGTTTGTAAAGCATACAGGTTATTTTTTGTTCAGTCTCAACTTGAGAGTTTCAGTGTTTTATTTCAAGTCACTTCTGCCGGTTAGTAATAGCTTATGTTTTATGTGTACGTAATTCCTTTTTTTTAAGAAGAGGACCAAGTCTAATTTAAAATTTTGGTGCCTATATTAGATATTGAAGTTTCAGTTTATAACTGATAAAAGGTGATACTGTGCTATACTTTTAACACTTTTATTGTTTTCTTTCTGGGGTTAACAAGGTTTGGAAATCAGTGAGATGTTTGGAAAATCTTCTTTTACTTTTTTTTATTAATTATATAAAAGATTTATAGCCATTGAGATTGGATTTACTGAGATTGAGCATGTAATTTTTTTTTTATTTTTTTTTTTTAGCTTTTGCATATAAAGCTCTGTAAAATTTAAAATCTTTGTATGTGTGCAATTCTGTTACATGTATTGGATCTGCCCAGTGAGTATATACATGTGTAATCTGTTAAACTCCGAGAGAAAGTTGTGAGTTCTGTTTGTTTTTCACTTATACAATAGTTTCATATGCTGCATGTAATTTTACTTCTGTATATTTTTGCAGCTTCTGCCTATAGCTGCTGAGCAACTCCAGTGGATGCCATTTGTGAATTCCAAACTACACATGCCTGTAGTTAAATTTATTTACTGGTCTGTAAGACAGTTAGACACTGGTGTTCAGGTAAGATGAATAGTCTTCTTGCAGTGTGTTGGGTTTTTTTAACATAAATTCAGGAAGATATTAATAGATTTTTTGTTTTAAGTATGTATGAAAAGTGAATGCTTTCAGGTAGTATATATATATAAAAGCTGTGCTGTCTTTACAAAACATAAATTAACAGTGTTTGCCACAGATAGATGGCAAATGAAAAATAAGTTCTTTTTCAAGCTAATTTTAAGTTTTGCATTGTGTATCTCAACATAATTTTCTTTAGTAGTTGATCTCTTAGGTGGTGTCTGAGCATCTCAGAAATTATATTTTTACATATGTATTTACAAAACTTTTGCATTAGTAAAGATTTTTCAGGTTCACTTTGTGCATGGAATTTGTGGAAAGTGATGGAGTAAGTGTGTGACAAAGCCGGGAAGTAATTTTGATTTTTATGTTCTCTTCTTCAATGTCTAACCTCTTTGCAGTCTTTATTTTCTGACTAGTCTGCTGTAAGAAAAGATCTAGCAGTATAATAAAGCAAAAGACAGTAGACATACTGTCGAGACTCAGTATAGTGCACAGTGCTTTCAGTAGTGCTTTTGCCTAAAATAAAGGTAGGAAATCTTGTAAATATCTTGAGTTTAAATTTATTAGAAAAGTGAGCTGTTGGTTTTATTGCTAATAGGAAACTGTATTTTAAATTAGCATAATGTGAAGTTTGATTCTGAAGTAATATTTCTCTATAGGTTATGATTAAAAGTCTAATAGACCTGAGCTGTAGAGTGTTCTTAAGGTTCATGATTAGACCTTGATATTCTGTAAATGCTTTTAAAGGATATGATTTCAGGCAGCCTTATAAAATACAGTTGGCTGAAGATGAGCTTATTCTGGAACTATAGGCAACTTAAATAATGTCAGTGTGTCAGGGGCCCTCATTAACTAGTCTTGTTATGAAGTATATGTTGATATGATACAGTGATAATGTTGCTCAGCTGCTTTTGTGACACAAAGTAGTACAGATTATATTCCAATACATGGTTAAACAATTTGCTATCTAATATTTAATCACTAGGGAAACATATGTATCACTATATAGTACACAGGATTTTAATGTGTTTTAGTGGTTACACTAACTGCATTTTTTTGAAACAGCATACAGCAATGACATCAACAATGAGGAGACTTGGTGAAGATATTTTCAAAGGCATAGTAGTTAAGGGAAACCCACATGATTCTTCTGAACAGTCTACAGAGAGTAAATCAAAATCGGCAGCTTTTTTTAAGAGTTCCTGTATGCCTTTGAGATTTCTCTCAACTTTAATTGTGCTTAAAACAGTGACACAAAGTAAGTTCTGCTTTTTTAAATATTTATTTCAGTCATGTGCCTGGACAAAAAAACATTTCAGTGATACTGTAGAGTCTACTATGCTCTATTAGTGAAAAGTGGGTTTACTTGAGTTTTACTATCTTGTGAAGCAAAATATATTGGAAACAAGTATGAATCTTGCTGTTAATCATTTAATGTTGGAGTTTGCATGTTGCTTTTAATACAATGACTTCTTGTCAGACAAATCGTTTCTGAAGAAGAGGAAGAGAGATGTTGGTAATTCCATCAAACTGTTACTTCAGCAGCGATTGGTTTACCAAGATCTTTATTGCATTGAATCGCAAAGCTAGTTGCTCTTCTATAAACTGAATAGTGGACTTTGCGCAGTTGTTTACCTATCCCTGAAAGGCTGATCATCTGCAGTGCCAAGTGTTTATTTTCTGACGTATTAGTTATCTTTATAGATAAATTGGGTGTTCATTGGTATTTCTTATGTATCTTTAATGACACGGAGAAAGACACTTGTGTAGTGGATGGTAGTTGTTGGATCGAATTGTGGTAGAATATATGTCCTGAAATTGCTTTGTCCTTTGTAGGTCTAGTTTAGTATACAGTCCAAACTCCAGCCCTTACCTGTCTGCTGCTCCCCTCTTCTCCTACCAAGTCTGGCACTGCAAATGGCTAACCATAAAATATTATCTATATTGAAAACTGCTGCTCTATGAAACTGTCAGTTCTTGATGCAATTGTCCTTTCAGATTTCACTGTTAAATAGACTCATTGCCAAAGGCACCATGTTCTATTTACTTTAAAATGTTTTAGACTTCAAAGCCACCTGTCAATGACCTTTTATCCAAATTATTCCAAAATTCCTATGTTGATGTAGCATAGTAATGTAATACTTTGTTAACAAGGTGAAAGCAAACAAGGTCAGGAGATAACACAGCTCTGAAAATATTGTCTTCTTCAGGTCATGACAGGTTACTCTGCTTGTGCAGTTTTTAAGATGCTGTAGCAAATCTTGTCAGTGGGGCCTTCTTTGAAAACAGATGCTCTCTGAAAAGACTAAAAGATTTTTGTTAAAATGATGTCAAAAATTGGCTGTTTCTTGTGAGTGCTGAATGTTGAACACACTATAAGAGGTACAAACTCAGATTTTTAATGCTTTCCTTCCTTATCCTTTTGACATAGAAATTGGTATATACTTCTCTGTCAGAACCCAGAGAAGAAAGACCTTAAATCAATCTGACTTAGAGATATTTTAATAACTGATAGATTAACTTTGATCGTTTAAACATTCTTCCCTATTTCTAATTTATATATGACTTCTTTGAAAACTTTAGTAGTTCATAATCCGAATTATGCTTGAAGGTTCTTAGTTCTTAAATCTGCAGATTTCATGAGTAATCCCAAAGAATGTCTTACTTTGACTTTTTATTTTTCTTTTTTGACTTCATTTTTTTAATTCAATAATGGCTTAAATAATTGCTATAAAATAGTTCTGTTCACCTGTGCAAAACCAGTCATCAGCATAAAAGCAGTGAAATTAATAGGTCCCCTCTGAATGCTAAATGGGATATAATTGTCACATACTATCAAGTTGAGCTTCTGACTGTATAAAGACTTGATTTTTTTGTGTATTTATATCTTTGATGGGAAAAAACCCAACAAATATCTTTGTAAGCAATATAGTCCAAACAGCCTTCAATGTCTGTGAGAGGATTATTGTATCTGAAACAGCTACATTATTTTCAGCTCACACTTCTGCCTTTTATTGATTAAAAAGTAATGGGGGGTTGGGGATCACAGGGCATACAACTCCTTTGACTGTGAGGGGTTTTTTTTCCACTTTGTTCCCAGGATCTTTCCACTTTTTACATTCGCAGATGCGTATAATAATAAAGTAGGATTCTCTACTTAGAACTTACATAATTTTGTGTTGACAGTAAAACAGAGGAAGTTGGGTCTTCCCTGCCTCATGGGAGAGGGAGAAGGTAAAGATTTCAAAGTGACATAATAAGTTAACAAGAGTTATATTGTGTCAGGACAGGGTGAGAAAAAGCTGTGGAAAATGTATCTCAAATAATAAAGTAACTGTTCTCTCAGCTGATTTGTTAACTGCTGCCTTCAGTTATGAAGCCTTTTCTCTGTTCAAAGAAAATAGGAAGTGAGGTGTTGCAGATCCTTTTTATGGAAGTCAGGCAGAAAACACTAATTATATACCATCAAGAGCAGGTGTAAGAGGTGATTATTGTCTACCTGCAGCAGCTTAGGAGTACTGTGGTGCTGCATAATTAGGATTTTCTGCAAGAATAAGTTTTACAGGGATAGCATAAGAATTAATGTATCTGTAACCTTTTTCCAACTGTTTATGATGCTAACCACTTATTTTTCCCTTTTCAAAGACATTTTGAAAGCACACATTATTTTGATAGCAAATAGTTTCAAGTCGGTTACGACTGAGCAAACTGACCTGACTTCAGAGATGGTCCTACTTTGGGAAGGAGGGTTGGACTAGATTCCAACTTAAATTATTCGTTGATTCTATTTTTGCTATCTCTTTTAATCAGAATGGTTTCTATTTGAAAATGTCATTACTACTAACATATCCCCTCTGCTAGTCAAACAAAGGAATGGAGACAGGTTACAGAGATGTTAATTTTCAAGGTAATCCTTGAAAACCATGCCAGAATGTCAAAATCCAGTGCCTACTTTGGCATCTGATCTTTTTTTCCAGTCTCTTGCATGAAATATATTAAGAATTTTGGGTCATTTCTTAGACAGCAAAGATCTACACTACAAAGTTGCTTCAATCTCTGGTATTGTGACTGACACTAAACAAAGGTGCCAAAGATTTTAAATCCATAGGTAATGAACAGTGTTCTTGTTCATAGAAGTCATACTTCTGGATTAGATGGTTGAGCAGATTAGTATGCCTTTTTGCTTAGCTGACCTGTGCAGTATTTGTATTGTGAGTCTCTGTAGTAAATACCAGATATAAGCATGGTGGAAATCCACCCTTGAGATCATTAATGAACACATGCAGTATGTCAGCTGTCAGAGGAAAGTATTTCAGTCAAGATATTTTGGTGAAGCATGATAATTACTCTTAAATTGAGATTCACATTTCTAGAAATGTTTGGTAAAAATGATAAAAAAGAATTGCAAGACAAAAAATAGTTATTGCAGAGACTTAATCTGAGCTGATGAATTCTCTTGATTAGAATGAATTAGTTTAGTTTCTCATGCTTGCTTTTTACTGCTGTCTTCTGTAACAGGGAAAATAAGTTTCATTGTTAAACATATGTCGAATATCACTGTGTATGAATTTTGATCACTGTGACCACATGGCACTAATGATCTAGTGATAAAGTAGCACAGTCGTTTTGAACATAGAACCCATTTCCTTCAGAGTCCGTATCCTGCAGATGGCATTGTAGTTCAACTTTTGCTTTGGAATAAATTGTTTCCTTGTACTTAATTTTCTGCACTCCAGGTGATTGATGCTGTTCCAGGATACTAAGAAAGATCTGACATCAGGAAATTAAGAAAATTGGATTGGTTCACTTAATCTACATTCCGCATATATTTCAGTGCGCTCCACAATGGATGGGTATATAAAATGTGTGCACTGAAGCTTAAACTACAGCTTTTATAGAAAAGATATGGAGTTGTTGCTTTTGGGCAGCATGGTCTAGCGTGAGGCATCCCTGCCAATGGCAAGGGGTTTGGAACTAGATGATCTTAAGGTCCTTTCCAACCCTAACCATTATATGATTTATGAAATTAATCGCTCTTATTCAAACAAATCAGCCCTTAACTCCTTTAATAGAAGTTTCACAGATGGCCTTCTATGATGGGGCTACGGAACTGATGGACAGGGGTAGAGCAGTTGATGTCATCTACCTGGACTTGTGCAAAGCGTTTGACACTGTCTCACATGACATCCTTGTCTCTAAGTTGGAGAGACATCAATTTGATAGGTGGACCACTCGGTGGATAAAGAACTGGCTGGATGGCCGCACGCAAAGAGTTGTGCTCAATGGCTCAATGTCCAGCTGGGGACCAGTAACGAGTGGTGTCCCTCAGGGATCGGTGTAGGGACTGGTCTTGTTCAACATCTTTGTCGGTGACATGGACAGTGGGATTGAGTGCACCCTCAGCAAGTTTGCCAATGACAACAAGCTGTGTGGTTCGGTTGATGCGCTGGAGGGAAGGAATGCCATCCAGAGGGACCTTGACATGCTTGTGAGGTGGGCTGATGCCAACCTGATGGAGTTTAACAATGCTAAGTGCAAGGTCCTCCACCTGGGTCATAGTAATCCCAGGCACAGGTACAGGTTGGGCAGAGAAGAGATTCAGAGCAGCCCTGTGGGGAAGGTCTTGGGGGTTTTGGTCGATGAAAAAGTGAGCATGAGCCAGCTGCAGTGTGCGCTTGCAGCCCAGAAAGCCAACCATATCCTGGGCTGCATCAAAAGGAGTGTGACCAGCAGGTCGAGGGAGGTGATCCTGCCCCTCTACTCTGCTCTCGTGAGACTTCACTTGGAGTGTTGTGTGCAGTTCTGGTGTCCTCAACATAAAAAGGACATGGAACTGTTGGAACAAGTCCAGAGTAGGGCCACGAAGGATGATCAGGGGACTGGAGCACCTGCTGTATGAAGATAGGCTGAGAAAGTTGGGGCTGTTCATCCTGGAGAAGAGAAGGCTGCGTGGAGACTTCATAGCATCTTTCCAGTATCTGAAGGGGGCCTATAGGGATGGTGGGGAGGGACTCTTTATTAGGGACTGTAGTGATAGGACAAGGGGTAACGGGTTCAAACTTAAAAAGGGGAAGTTTAGACTGGATATGAGGAAGAAATTCTTTCCTGTAAGTGTGGTGAGGTGCTGGAATGGGTTGCGCAGGGAAGTTGTGACTGCTCCATCGCTGGCAGTGTTCAAGGCCGGGTTGAACAGAGCTTTGGGTGGTATGGTTTAGTGTGAGATGTCCCTGCTCCTGGCAGGGGGGTTGGAACTAGATGATCTTAAGGTCCTTTCCAACCATAACTATTCTATGGTTCTATGTTGAAACTAACATTGTCTCAAACTATGCAAGCTTGTAATTTTCTCTTCCGCAATTTATAAGCACATTTTTCTTCAACATTATGAGTTATAGTTTGTCTCTTTCCTCGCAATAAAATGTTAAGGAATAAAAACAAGCAGAGGATGTCTTTAAATAAAAATAAAATTTAATATTTTCAGCCATTTAACTTGCCTGAGAGTTACTGAAACAGTAACTCTCAGGATAGTTGTTCACATATTGCTTAATGGTACTATGATTATAGAAGTTTTATTGCCTTTATTCTGATGTCTTACAGTGGATTACCTGGCTCAGGCGTTTGATTCCCTTCGAACAGACCTGAAGACAGATGAAGGGAAGGCCTTATTTTTGGAATACCAGAGTGTGCCTATTATATTAAGTCACTTAAAAGTATCCAATAGAGGTCTGCTCTCCAGTGCTCTTGATGGATTACTTCAGATGACCACAGAATCTGGTAAATTTGGATAATAAAAATAAAATCATTATGAAAACAGGTGAGGTAAGCAGAAATACAGTGTGAAAAATTACAGAATTCTTCTGTGTAAATATTGTAATTAGTATTAGAATTTGTTTGTATCATGTAAATTCATCAGAGACATAAAATACGTTTCTGAATTTTCTTCCTCTTGAGTTGTCTTGTCTTTTGTTTTCCCTCCAAGTGCCTATGCTTTATATTTTGTCCTGGTTGCTTTCTATTTATTGAAGTGAAATTTTTCATTGCTATTTTTAGGTTGGCTTTTCCATTTATTCCACTTTATTACCTTGCAGATGTTTTTCTTTGAAGTCAGGCTGTGCCAAGGAAGCCATATCATGAAAACCTGCCAGCAGGTGGAGATAAAAAATGGGCTTTATTTAATTTCTTTTTCTAGTTTGATGAACAGCTCATCCCCAACCATTTTTTAGTTTCTGATAGCTGGAAATGGCCTTTTTAGAAGATATGTTCATGTTTTGCTGAATTTTCCTGTGCTATCACCCTGTAAAGGGTTTATAATCTCATTTGTCACAGCACTTTTCCAAGTGATACAGGCCACGAATCAGTTGATAAACAACTGAATGAACATATGAAGGTAGTGAGGTATTCCAGTGCCATGTTGAATAAACCTTCTGACTGGTTTGGGTAGGGTTATTTTTATGATGGAAATTACTCACTGTCTACTAGAACAGAAAAGGGGTAGGGGCTGCTGCTATTTTTGAAATGTATGTTGTTATTTTGGAAGCATTTTGTTACCAGGCATTGTAGTGTTAAAAATAGTGAGCATGTTTGACTTGGGATGGAATGTCATTGAGTTAAAAAGCCATTTTGTAGTGATTTGAGTGGCAGAAATATTAAACTGAAGTTTTAATCTTCCTTGCAGACTCTTTTTTTTGGGCACGTAGTTAGTGTGGTCTTACACTGAAATATTCTTCCTAATAGTCATAACTATGATTGGTAAAGTGACTAAGAAAGAGATAGTTGTATGCACAAAAGTAAGCTGAGCAAGGTGGATGGTGTCTGATATTACTTTGGGTAATGCCAAAAATAGCAGTACATCTTCTGTTACCTAGCAGTAGTCGTTGTGATATACTAAATGCCTGAAGTTTGAAGAATAATTGGGATACATTGTGACTGACTCACATTTTGCCTTGTTGCTTCTCAGAGAAGATGTATTATATATGAAATCAGGGAAGGGAGGAGCAATGTTTAATTGAATTGACATTTGATTGAGAATTTATTTCTTGGCAACTGGATATAAAGCCTTAGGCAGGGCCTTTTCTCTTTAGTAGAATAAATAGCCAATACAGTAGTTACAGGCATGTTCTGCTGTTTTCCAATACATAGTGTGTTGCAAGTAATTGTTAGCAATGAGAAGTAGTGTTGTTGTTGGTAATTCGATATTTTCATTCCTATATAAGCGTTTTATTAAAAAGTCATTAAAAGACAAACTAGAAGGTGGCAGTGAATAGTCAGAGAGCTCACCATGTTAGATTAAAACAGGAATTTATGATTTTAATGCTGTATTGGTGTGCAGCCTTAAATATAAAGTTGTAGGTAGTTTGCCATATACTAAAATATGGAATATTATTACCCAAAAAGGCAACATCTGACCAACAGGAGGCAAAGTCTAGGCTTTCTTTCTTTTGTCCCATAAGATATGCAATCACAGGCATTCTTTCAACTTGCTGCAATAATTTTCAATTGGAGTATTCAAATATTTGCTCAAAAATATCACCTTTAGAGCTGAAATGATTTGAAGTTATGTTAAAAAAAAAGGTTTGTTTGTTCGGGGGTTTTTTTAAGTTTTTTTAAATATTCAGATTTCAGTTGGCCAGGTTGAAAGGTGTGAACCAGGTGTGAAATAACTACTGTGTTGTACTACTCTTCCCTGTAACTGCATGTATCTTCTGTTATCGTAAGCAATGAATGCTAATGGTTCTGTACAGTCCAGGCCTGTCTGAGGTCCTCATGTAGGTTCTCTTCCCTGTAAGAAATATCTTGCTCATGTTCCAGAAATGAAACCTAGATTTCCCTCATATATTAAGGAAAATTACTTCAGCTGCATATGAAGAAAGTACCTACTAGTCTAAGATTAATATTTTTGTTGCTAAAAATTATAACAGTCTGCAGTGCTGCTTAAGCCCATTGACTGATTTGGTTTTGGTATGCATGTTCTCAGATTTTAGATCACTATCGTTGCTTTTGGCTTTAGAGTAGATGTGGTACAATGGGTCCAAGATCCAAGTTTCTATTGTGAGTTCATACTACATTGACAGTGCTGATAAGGCATTCAGTTACTGAAAATACGATGTCAAATGCAATAGTTGAGGCATTGGTATCATCTGTTTTCTATCAGTGTACAAGATCTTAATGGCAAATTAAAATTAATAGTCACTGTTGTGCATCTTACTGGTACACGAGAACTTTTGTTTCAGTTTATGTTCATGCTATAGTAGTCTTGTATCTTTGTTTGGCTTTTACATCTTCTGGTACTTCTGTAGATTCTGTTCACTTCTTTTGGTGATAAAATGTTTGAGAAAAGAAACTCTGCAATTGAGTGAGTCCTTACCCTAACTATTTGCTTTCTGTTAGTAAATACTAGCTTCATTTAACCTAAGCTAGAAACTTTATAAGTAGCTGAAATTGAGTTGTAGGTAATTTTTAGGATACAAAATGTAATTTTGAATAATTTATGATTTATTTCATGCCATTTGCATGCTGGAGTGATACTTTTTCTTCACATGAGCTCAGTGACCTAAGTTGAAATCTGGTTGGTTTAGTCTGTCTTCAGTCGAAGCAATAAGTTGCTTTTAAATTCCACATTTGGAAGAGTTAACAACTTGTTATGAACCTGACAATAGAAAATCAGCCCAACAAAGGTATTTTATCCCTTTTCTATTACTATCTTCTGCTAATATTTTTACTCAAAAATGTCTGTAATGGTGCATAAGTTAATCCATTTCAACCTGTTAAGCCTTCTATTTTAAATGTCCTTTCCAGTAGCTGATACAAGTGAACACAGCACTGAGGCAGCAGTTTAGCTGTATTTTCACTGTAGCTGTCTCATCATTATTGTTTCTGTTTCATGGTCAGATGGGATGAATGCCAGTCCAGATTTATCATTTTCAGTCTCTTACTTGGCTCTACATAACCATTACTGGGATTTCAATCCATGTTTTTTCTGGAGGATGCCTATCTTTCCTTTGTTGGAAAGATTGGCTGATAAAAGCAGAATCAAGGTAGCAAGTCCTACAGGGTAATTTTAATGGTGGTGGTATTTTACTTGTATCTGGGGCTTGAGATGAGTGCCATAAGGTTCAACTTGATCCTTCTTTTGATCTTTGAAACTAATGAGTGGTCTGTAAAGATAGCTTTCTTGCATCCCATTGAGTAAAAGGGGAAGAGATACATTCCTGCTCTTTTGACAGGGATGAAAGATTTTGGTACCAAATGTTTTCTTACTTTAGTTAAGGAAAGCAGGCTACCAAGCCATGATGTTTGGTTTTTAGTCCCATCTTTAAGCTATGAACCTGTCTGAAGGTAGAAGTAAGAACAAAGCCATCTCTGATAGTACTGTCACAGAAAATAGATTTATTTTCTTGATAAACTCTGAATGTGCTTGGTGATAGATCTCCACAAATGTAATGCTTTGACTGCCTTTGAAATTTTGTGAGCAAGATGTATTAGCTGCTAAATACTGATATGTTTCAGTTTAGTCAAAAGTTTTATAATGTATTTATTGCTTAACAAAACTCTTACCATTTCCCACTTAAATTACTATTGAAATTAACTTAATAACTAAATTACTAGTTCCTTTAAATCATTCAAATTTTTACAGTATGACACCAGTGACTTCCAGAATATCTTCATACCCTGAAGTTTTCTTCCCAAGAGTACAAATTTCTTTTATCAACAGATCTTGTTTGTAGAACAGCAGTTGCAGCACTCTGTTCAAGAGAATTCCTGGATGCCAGACATGAAACATTTTCTGGAAACAAGCTAGTAATAAATAGCATGACCTCAGCAAGAAAATTTGCTCTGTGGGTGTTGAAGAGCACCACATCATTAGTATTAAATCACCCTGTAGTTGAATATGTGTCATATGCAGTCTTGTTGAATACTGTTGTTCCTGTCATCTTGCTTCTTATGCAGCTTCCTGTGGTTTTTTTTTTAACCTGTGAATCAGTTAAAAGGGTTCCAAAGGATGTAGTGAATTTATAGTCACCTATCAAAAATACCTCTGTTGAGCTGTGGTCTGATTCATGCTTGATTTGAGATCTGCTATCTCAAATGCGATATCAGGCACAGAGCTGCCTGCCTCAGTTTCACCCTTTGCACTTTTGCACAAAGACAGTATGTCTTAAATTCCTCCTGCAGTGATGGCTAACTTCTATCATGTAGATTTGTACGTTCCCCTTTCCCAACCTTATGTTCATTCAGGGAAATCGAAACTTGCTCATTGGACATTGCAAAGCACTGGCCTTTGCTTTAAATAAACCTTATGTTTACTTTGTCTTCAAGCTTATTTCTGTTTTACAGAGAGAATATTTTGCATTAGTGTGTGCTTATTTACAAATACACAAGTGCATACTGGAAAAAAAAAATCTCTAAATGACTCTCATGTTCACTCTAAGATGTATTCTCATAGGGCTGACATAGGTATGACTTCTTAACCATATTAACATTGCTTAAGAGTTTTAGTAACTGTGAAAGTGAGATGTATTTAAACATTAACTGAACCTTACTTACAATTTTTTTTTTTTTTTTTTTAGAAGCAAATATTATAGGCATGGATAACCAAGTCTGTGTCCAGATTTACTCATCTCATAGGGGAGTTAAGCCAGTGGAGATAAAAAGATTGTCTCCATAGCAAGAAGTTGTAATTACTTACTTGTAAATTGAATTTAAGGTCCCTTCCAACCCGAACCATTCTATGATACTATGAATCTTTTTATGTGGACTGCGTATATGAACACTCTCTCTTCCTTCATATTGGGATGCTTCCATGACTAATGCTAGGTATTCCACAGTCACACTGATCGAGTGCTTCTGAAAATCAGTTGTTGGGATCTATTAGGGAAACCCAAACCTACTCTTTCTTCCTTTTTTTTTTATTTTTTTTTCTTTTTTCCCCTTGAGTCTTCGCATTTTGAGACTTTAAAGACTACAAGCAGTGAAGGTATGAAGTAAAAAATGCCTGTATGCTTAAACAGATTAAAACTTAAATGCATTTTTCAGCACATTATCTTTACTGGTTACTTTGCAGGATTGAAACTTTTCAAATGAGCTTATTCTGCAGTACTGAAAGGGTAAAAATGTCAAGTCTGTAAATAGCCATGCTAAGGTAGGATTCCCCCTCACCTGTGTGAAAGGCAGATGTGAAATTATCCTGAGGAACTGTGTTTGAAGCTATAGCAAACGGAATGATTTACAGCTTATGTGGGATAAACATCGAAATACAAACCATTTAAAAGGAAATCCTTCCTCTATTATCCTATCTTACCTTTGTAAATTATTATAATCATTCTTCTGAAAACAGTGAATAATTATGTTGGATTAATAGATGTCTGTTTAATATTTTAACCACAGATAAATATCTCTATAATATGTCTAACTGTTAAATGCAGCCTGTGATAATGTTAGGAACAACCTGTATATTTGCTGAAAGCAAGCACACCAAAAGTTTGCACACATTTTTGTTGTTTTTATTTTGTATTTGACTAGCAGAACTACTATACTTAGTAGCCCAAGGTGAATTTAGAGCAATGTCATAATTGAAATAGTTTCATAAAGGCTTTTTTGGAAGTAGATAGTACAATTTGTGCAGTTTGAGTAATATCTATACATTGTTAGAGTTTAGGACTTTATTTACGCTCTTTCTTGCAGTCTGACCTTACAGAATCACAGGTTATGCCAGCTTACATTTCTTCATGCAAAGGCTTCCTTATTAGACTTTGTCACTGTCTTTGAAATACTGTGCTTAGTTCTGAGCTGGTTATTACAAGTGTGGAGATACAGGAGCAGAGGAAGCAAGGCAGGCAAGCTCTGACACAAAAAGTGCTAGAACAAAGTTCCTTTAGGTGTCCTCTGTAAGAGAGTTGTGATTTCTTCAGTAATTCTGGTAGTTCATTAGGCTTTTTCTAGTTTCTTGATCAGAGTAACCCATAATACTGCATAGCTTCAATTTATAATTCTACTAGGTTACTTGTAATATGATGGGCGTTTCTCTCAGGCCTCATTAGAACTGGTCTTTAATGATTAGACCGTGTTGGTTATCGCAGACATACGGAGTTCCGTAAGCACACCAAAAGTTTTCATCCTCTCATGTTTCTAATCAGTGATTTTACAGGAAAAATGTCTCTTCCTAGTGTGTTGTCTTTACGCTTCTGCTATTGCAGCAAGTTAGATAATTCTCTTTTGTTTATTTTGTACCTGTTACCTAAATGAGCAATTCCAACAGGGAATTTCATTTGACTACTCCTGTTTCTATGCCACAGTCATTAGTTAATACACTAAATAAGCATAATTAAAGGATCAGTATTTAAAATTCACTTCTCAAGGCAAAATGTTTTGTTTTGCTTTTAGCCACTTTCATAAGCTACACACCTTTCAGTCCTTTTACTAACTGCCATCTTCTCCAGTATAATATGTATTTTCCTTTATGTGTCTTATGATGGCACTCAAGGTGATCTGCTCCATAACCTTTTTCGGCACTGACATCAGGCTGACAGGCTTGGTGTTCCCCATATCTTCCTTTCAGCCCTTCTGGTAGATGGGCATCACATTTGCTAACCTCCTGTTAGCTGGGACCACTTGGTCAGGCAGGACTGCTGATTAATGATGGAAAGTGGCTTGGTGAGCACTTCCACCAGCTCCCTCAGTACCCTTGGGTGGATCCCACCTGACCCCAGATAATTGTGTGTGTCTAAGTGGTGTAGCAGTCACTGACCGTTTTCCCTTCGGTTATGAGGACTTCATTCTGCTCCCTGTCTTCCAGCTCAGGAGTCTGGATACCCTCAGAACAACTGGTCTAACTATTAAAGTCTGAGGCAAAATGGGCATTAAATACATTAGCCTTTTCCTCAGCTTTTGTTGCTGTGTTTCCTCCCACATCCAATAAAGGATGGAGATTTTCCTTAGCCGTGTTTTTGTTGCTAATATATTTATAGAAGCATTTTTGATTTTCTGTTATGGCAGCAACCTGATTAAGTTCTAGTTGGGTTTTGTCCCTTCTAATTTTCTCCCTGCATAACCTCATGACATCCTCATAGTCTTCCTGAGTGGCCTGACCCTTCTTATAAATGTCATAAACTCTCTTCTTTTTTCCTGAGTTGCAGTGAAAGCTCTCTGTTCAGCCAGGCCAGTCTTCCCCACTGGCTCATCTTTCTGCACATGGGAACAGTGACAGCCTGCTCCTGTGCCTTTGAGATTTCCTTCTTGAAGAATGTCCAGCCATCCTGGTGTCCTTTGCCCTTCAGGACTGCCTCTACTGGGACTCTGTCAACAAGGCCAGAATCTGCCCCCTGGAAGCCCAAGGCAGCAGTTCTGCTGACCCTCTCCTTACTTCTCCAAGAATTGAAAACTCTCTCCTCTTGTGTTCTCTGTGCCCAAGACAGCCTCCAGCCATCACATCACCCACAAGTCCTTCTTTGTTCACAAACAACAGGTCCAGTGGGACACCTCCTATAGTTGGCTCCCTCACCAGCTGTGTCAGCAGGTTTTCTTCCACACACTCTAGGAACCTCCTGAACAGTTTGCATTATTGTACTTCTGGGAGATGTCTGGTAAGTGGAAATCCCCCATGAGAACAAGAGTTAGTGATAGTGAGACTTCTCCCAGCTGCTTATAGAATATTTCATCTGCCTCTTCATCCTGGTTGGGTGGTCTGTAACAGACTCCCACCATGATGTCTGTCTTGTCCTTCCCCCTAATTCTTAGTCATAAACTACTCAACCCTGTTGTCACCATCATCAAGCTCTAGCCCTCTGTATTAGGTAGCCCTAACAAAGAAGGCTACCCCATGGCCTATCCTTCTTTGCCTGTCTCTTCTGAAGAGTTTATAACAACCCATTGCAGCACTGCACTTGTGGGAGTCATCCCACCATGTTTCCATCATGGCAGCTCTTTCGTAATTTTCCTGCTGTACAATGGCTTCCAGCTCCTCCTATTCGTTGCCCATGCTGCATGCATTGGTGTAGGTGCACTTCAGTTGAGCTATTGATCCCACCACCTTTTTGCAGGGGAAGCCATAATTCCTACATAACCATTCCCAGGCACTTCTACTGATGTGTGGTTTCTAACACATCAGTAACCCTTGTGTCTTTGCTGACACATGGTTCTCTGTCCCTTACTTCCCCTGAGACAGTAGACTAAAGGACCTTGCTAGCACACCATCCCCCAGTCATTGGTGTGCTGCACCCCCGGCTTATCTCTAGTGGATCTGGTTAGTGAGATGACCTTGCTACCTTTTTTTTCTTATTTTTATATATATGGCTGGGAGAACTTTTTTGTTTCTTACAGAGGTCTGCCTTGACTTTTCACACTATCCTTATTATAAAGATAGTTTCTGACCTCCAAGTCAGAGGTCCCTCCTTGTTAGGCTTCTTTTCATTCCAAGCATGTCTTGTCACATAAATATTCCTGTGATTATTATTTTTATTTTTTTTACACTTTCTATTGTGTTTTTGGTTTTGTTTTGTTTTTTTTGTTTTTTTTTTTTTTTTTGTGGGTGTAACCTTTAGCTGCCATTTGGGAATGATATTGGTCTCCCATATGTCCTGTCTCATGTCTGCATTAATGTCTTGCATACATAAGTAGGAAACTTAAGAGTAATTCAGATCATACTGAGGTCAACACATACTGGGTGATCAGCTGAAACTGCCACTTGGGCTCTCTTAACTCAGGGTCACCCATGTAAACGCCTACATTTGAGGTGCCCTGTGCTGAATGGAATATCCCCTCATCTCCACAGAGTTTTAACCACTGGCACTTGATCAACCCGGCTATTGATTACGGGGAAAAAAAAGTTAAATTCAGCAAATGGTTCAAGTCATACAGGTGACTGTATTATAGACAGTTGGTTATTAGCAACATGTGATATTACTGTTTCCTTTAAAGTGTTTCTGCTGTGATGCATAGTTGTTAGTTAACTTTTCCATGCTAGTAGACAGTGGTGTGTGACTCACTTGCATTGCTGTCACGTGTTCTCCATTCGCCCGGAAGATCCTCATGCAATTAGAAATGATGCCAAATTGTAATCATTAATTTGTTAAAACATGAATTTAGAGTTGGCATTCTGGACGGTCTTCATTTTCCGAGGGGTTTAGCTTTTAGTATAAAACAGAATTTTCCAGTTGACTATAGCTGGTGAGATTTTATGCTGTGAGTGACTGATTACTTTGAGGGTAAATTTCAGATTAATTCTGTCAACATTGATGAATTGCTTATTGTTCATTGCATTCTACCAATCAAGTTAAGCTAATGCAACTACAACATGCTGCAATTTTATTAAGGATACTAGCAAGGCTTTTGCAGATTAAATTGTGCCAAAGTCCTCTCAGGATGGACTCCAATTTAGTTTTTCTACAATAGTTAATAAAAACAAAATCTGTGCAGATCTAGAATATTTTAAAATGCACCAAAATGTTTAAAATGTAAAGCTTATATTCTTTTAGCTCATCAGCTAGACATGCATTTAAATTATATGCTTATTTTGTGCATTTTCTGATTACTTAGAATATATGCTCCAAAAGCTTATCTGAAATGAATATATAAAAAGTGTACAGAATGTATGTCTTTTAAATGTGTGCCTTTATCAGTTTGCTTTCACATTGTCATGCTTTAAACCCAGCTGGTAACTCAGTACCATGCAGCTGTTCACTCCCCCTTCCCCCTCTGGATGGGATGGGAAGGAGAATCGAAAGTATGTAAACCCCATGGGTTGAGGTAAGAACAGCTTAATAACTAAAATAAATTAAAATATAGTGATAATAGAAAGAATACCAATGACAACAATAATAATAATAGGAAACGAGAAGAAATGAAAGCTCAGAAAACCCAAGTGATGCACAGTGCAATTGCTCACCACCCACCGACCTATACCCAGCCTGACCCAAGCAGTGATCTGGGGCTTGAGGGTGACTCCCCCAGTTCATATAGTGGGCATGACATGCTGTGGTATGGATTAGCCCTTCAGCTAGTTTGGGTCAGGTGTCCTGTCTCTGCTTCCTCCTGGCTTCCTGTGCCACTCCTCACTGGCAGAGCATGAGACTGAAAATTCCCTTGGTTGGAGTAAGCATTACTTAGCAATAACTAAAACATAAGTGTGTTATCAGCATTGTTCCCAGGCTAAAGCTGAAACACAACACTGCACCGGCTACTAAGAGGAAAAATAAGTGTTACAGCTGAAACCAGGACACATAATTGAACTTTGCAAACTTTTAAAAATTATTTCTACTTTGGCTCTTCTGTTTTCTAGTAAAAATCCTGTCTTAAAATTAATGCATATCTTTTACGTTGGTTCATAAACTTCATAGTCAAAATGTTCTTACAGCATCTCTCTAATTATTATTTTTCAATGAAATATTTTTAAGGAACCAGTAAGAGCAAGGCAGCAAAGAACTGTCTGGGTCAGCTGAAATGGTATTTGTTTACCCCTGCAGAAAAGGACTGCAAAAGCGTTTTATGACTATTTAAGGAGTTTTATAGGAATAAATTGTAGGACCGCCCTCTTCATCCCAACAGACTTGTTACCTTCAGATCTCTCATGAACCAGAATTCAGCTGACTCAGAATTCATGTAAAGTGAGAGGTTTCTAAAGCCATTTGTTTTAACAGACAATAGAAAGAAGTAAAACCTTTCTTTTCAATTTACTTTTTGAATGTCAGTGTTCTTACACATTTATTTACACTTTTCTTTCCTTTCGTTAAGTAAGAGATACTGTCTCAAGTTTTTGTTGTTAAAACAGATTTTGTTAGTGGTGCAATGCAGATAGATAGGACCATTTCTGTTTCTTGCAAATAGGCAGTCATTTGTAGGAGCCCTAGCAAGCTATAGAAGAATTTTTAAAAGTTGTGGTTCTATGTGATTTCTATAAAGTTATATGTCATGGGTTCAGCAGCAGCAGTCATTTTTCTCCTTCTTGGTAGCTGGTGCAGTGCTGTGTTTTTGACTTTCGGCCTGGGAACAGCGCTGATAACACCAGTGTTTCGGTTACTGCTTAGTGATGTTTTGGTCTGACCAAGGACTTTCTGAGCCTCATGCTCTGCCAGGGATGAGGAGAAGCCAGGAGGAAGCAGAGACAGGGCACCTGACCCAAACTGACCAAAGAGGTATTCCATGCCACAGCACGTCATGCCCAGGATGTAAAAACAGAGGGCAGAGACCCGGAAGGGTGGGGGGTGCACTGCATGATCGGGCTTTGTATTGGGTGGTGAGCAATTGTATTCTTTCCTTGTATTTGCCTTGTCATTATTATTATTGGTGGTAGCAGTAGTGGTCTTGTGTTATACCTTAGTTACTAAACTGTTCTTATCGCAACCTGTGGGAGTTGCATTCTTTCGATTCTCCTTCCCATCCCTCTGGGAGCGGGGGGAAGAAAGAGGGGGGAGTGAGTGAGAGTGCAACTGCGTGAGTTATAGAGGTTTAAACCATGACATTATAATAACATAATTTGTAGTTCTAGGTTTTTCTTGCTTTAGGGAAGGTTATCTCTTCTTGGTACCTGTATAGAAGTGTTTCCCTCAAACACTCTGTAAGTGATGGAAGTGCTTTGATATGAAGTACTGTTAAGATGGTAGGATCATATTCGTTGTGCTTTGCATATTTGCCATTTCTGTTTATAGTTTTGTCACCTCTTCTTATGGATTTTAACAAGTTAGACTCACTAGGGCATGATACCATCATACTAGAAGTGACTTCTGGGTTAATTATTTTTCTAGGTTTAAGACACTGCTGTGTGTACTTAATATTTCAAAGTTCTGTTATAGAGAGCAGTGGCTCAATAGGGAGCACTGATTCTTGAGTGTATGTCAGTTGTGTATCACTTAACGTAGCACACTCTCTGAACCCCTGTAAGGATTTTCTGCTTGCTGTTATTGACAGGTAGCCCTGAGTTTTTGATATCGCAATTTGTGAAAAATAATACCTTCTGCAGCATAAAATACAGGGTTTAAAAGATCTTCTTCCTAACAGTAAGGTCTGGGAATTACTGGGTCCTTGTTGAAAATTAGTTGTTTAGGCTCTCAAGCTCACTTTAGTTGCTAAGTTGATTTTTTTTTTTTTTTTTGGTCCCTATTCTGAACAGCTTTTCTGTGGCATTTCTTTTCATTTTGTATCAATAAGCATCCTGAAATAAATTAAAACCTTGAATTCACTCCAAGGCTACTACTTATATTTAGTAAGTTGTATGTCCTTGCACCAAGGAAAGGGCAAATTTTGACCAGAAGATACATCCGTGCTCTCTGTACTGGTAAAGGCATCTTGACATCCAATTTATAAATTACAGTATTCAGCATATGTACAAAGAATTATTTTAATGCCTGTGTTTGTTGGTTTATGCTGTAATTTGCATAGTGCAATTTCTTATTAAGTATAACACATTAAATATTTTTAACATGCAAACATTAAAATGTTTTCCTAATGTGTATTCTGCTAATGCAAATGCCCTATGCTATGTGAAAGACTATTCATTGTAACAAGAAGAATCAGTTGTTACTTATTTTCTTTGTTTTTACTATAAATTACTATCGGAACTGAGAATGACATAACAAAGGAACAGATTTGACCTATTTCAGAAGTGATTTGATTTTGAGGAGTGGGATAGAGGGAGATGTTGTTCAGTGTGATTTAAAAACTCATCCACTATTTTAAGGGATTTTTGTTGGTATTTAAATGTATTTAAGCGTTCTTATGCAGCTCTTACTTTTACCTCTCAAGTGTTATTTTGCCTGTCTTGAAAAAGAGTACAGTGACAGTATTTTAGCAGTGAAAGGCTCTCAGGTATCACATTAGCTTTTACATGTACTGTCCATGTGATTTGCAGCAGCTTAAAGTATTTCCTTCTGAGTCTTTTTGCACAGCTTAATGTTCCCCTCACATGATCAAAAGGAAATAACCATGATAAATGAGCACTGGGTAAGCACATTCAAGATAAGAATTTTTATTTGAGTATAAAATTGTTCTGTTTCCTGTTTTCCTTTGTTCTCAAGGGAATAGGCCTTGTTTTAATACAAGGGTTGGAAATGTCAGAACTCTGTGGAACTCGCATTTTTTTCAGTTCCTCGTTTTACCTGGGTTTTGCAGCCTAAACTGAATTGTTTCGTGCTTCTAATAGTTGCACAACATGAGGCACTTAAAGCCCTTTAAATGTATCTAACAGCTATTTTACTTTTCCCGGCACTGAGCTCTGTAATACAGATTTTAATTGTTTTCTTTTACAGATTCTGTACAGCCTTTCCTGGAAGCCTGCAGTAATGAATCTTTCTTCCGAACTTGTTCTCTATTACTTCGAAGTTCTAAGCTGGATACTCAGATTTTGGAAAAGCTCTGTGTGATACTGCAAAAACTCTCCAGAATAAAGTAATTCTTTATTACTATTATTCTGTTAGTTATTATTAGATCAGCAAACTCGAGGACTTTTATTTTTCTCCTTTTTCAAAAACTCATCTCTGTTTTGCTGTTTATTTGCTCCACTATAGACAATGCTGGATGTTCTCTGTTAGCAGCTGGGGCTGGAATTAGATGATCTTTAAGGTCCCTTCCAGCCCAAACCATTCTGTGATTCTGTAACTTACATCGGAAAGGTACTAAAAGTAAAATTAAATTTTTTTGTTTGTTGTTTTTAGAAGCTTTTCACATGAATGTGAAACTCTGTTATAGCCTTTCCCTGAGCTTTCATTATAATACATGTTCACTTATTCAAGTGAAATTATATTTTTTGGTGACTTTTGACAAGATTTTTCTCACCGTGCATTTATAACCTTCTGCTTAGAGACATTATATGCAATGTAGAAGATTTACACGAAACTCCCAACGTAATGCATAATTTTCTTCATTAAAAATACAATTTTCTGTAGAATCTTTAATGCTTACATGAAACCTCTCAATTTTAAATTGACAACTATTTTATGTAAAATCTTTTGCAGAAGTAATAAGAAGATGTTTGAAATGTTCGCTCTTCACCAAATGATCCAAGAACTGCACAGGACTACAAATCCAGATCAAGTTTTTCTCTGTATAAACCTCAGCTCAATTCTGTTAAATTTGGGATTGTCAAGGAGTAACTCTCTTACCTCCAGTTTAAGCACAAGTCACTAGCACTATCATTCAATCTAATTTTTGTTCTGTGTAACTTTAACCAACGGCCTATGTTACTTGAAATTTGGAGGGGTTTTCTTACTGTTTTGTATAAATTAATTAAGCAGAACCTCAGTACTGTATAAGTTACTCTGTATTGTGTGAAATCTCATTAATATTTCCCTCACTCATGAAAAGGAAAATGAAAAATTGCGTATGTTAAATGGCATTCTTCATTGAAAGAAATTAAAATAATGCTGCTGATCTGAATGATTCCGTGTATCCTAAGGAACTGGATCCCTTGAGTCAGCAGATCAGAAATATCAACCTTTCCTTACACGTATGAATCTTGGTTTCCTTTGACTCTTCAGAGAGTTTTATAAATTCATTTATTTATTTTATGGTTGATAAGTAATGGACGAGTATCTTATCAAATTATCTTTTGAGATAATTAGAGTTGTAATATGATTTAACATAACTAGACGTGTTGAATGAGAAATATTTTTGGTTTAATTTCAGAATGTCTTAGTGTTTTTTTTATCTTTTACATGTATTTATATAACAGTATTTTATCCTGCTTTGTATGAGTTTCTAGTGTCACTTTGGGTTGTAATATCTCTGCAAATGTAAATAAAAACATTTCTTCAAATGCCTGGTAATAGCAGTCCCCAATGTAAAATACTTTATTGTTTCTGCTTTATTTTGTATTAATTTGCAGTACAGTCCTCGTACTACCCACATTTCTTTTCTGCATGTAATGAATATACTTTTTTTCTGCCGCAGTTCAGTGTTCAGAAGTTCTTGCGCGTACGAAATAGGATACTACTTAAAAATCAACTTAATCTTCTGACTTCTGATTTGTACTGTAATTACTGAAACTATTAAATTGTAAAATTGAGGCTCTAGTTAAAATTTAAAGATCTGCTGAATGTTAGTTTTTCACTAAGACTGGCAGTATAAAGCTTCAGAGTGGTTTACTTCTCGGTTCCTTATTTTTTTTTTTCCCCCTTTGGTTTTCCTTTGTATTTTTTACCAGAACTCTTTGAACTGAGTCTTTGAAGTTCAATTCTAAATGCAAATATTTTTGTAGCAATGTGACTTGCGTTTCTGACAAGTTTTCCTCTGAAAGAAGTCTATGCTACATTTGGAACCACGTATGTCCAGAAGAGAGAACAAGCAGTGCGTACTCTTTGGGCAGGAAATGAATTCTTAGGTAATTTTTAAATCACACTAATAATAGCTAAAAGCTTTGGCTGACAGTGGGTTATGTTTTGGAATAGGATTTCTTAATCAGGCATTTCAGAATTTTGTCAGATTTAACCGAAGCGCAAAAGCTTGCTTATACCTTTGCCTGGTGGCAAAACCCTCTTATTTTGCTACTGTGTTCCCAGTCCTCATGTGCTTCTCCATCCACTTGGTTATTAAAAATACTAGAAATTAAATAATCAAAAAAGCTATAGAAAATTGTTAGGTTTCCTGCATTCACAGGAATGTTGACTGTGCTTATGGCTTTCAGCCTTTGTCACTGTGGTTTGTTAATCTAACCTTTTTTGTGGTACCAGTTTAACACTGTGTGTTCATCTAGAAATTGCTAAGATAATGCAGTAAAAGAGCATGATGTAGCTTTTACTATGAGTCCCGTGTGTTTTCTATTCAGTGGGATTTACAGTCTGACAAGATGACTCACCGTTCAAGTTTTTATGATCTAGAATGTTTCTGTTAAAATGCAAAAAAAATATTTTTGAATCTGTTACATATTAATGCAATTAAATTGATTGATGAACTAAGGATAAGACAAATGATTTTGATCTTAGGTGTAAATTTTAACTGAGCTGTAAAGAAAAATAGAAGTTCTTGATTTAACATTCATATAACAGTAAACAAAAAGTACCAGGAATAAAGAAATTAATTATGAATATGAAGTGTCTTTTGAAGAATAGATACTTCTATTAATAAAAAAGCTCTAGTAAAGTTCCAAAATATGCATGTGATTTTTTTGATGCAGGGTAATTCTTTGCTAAAAACTGAGAGTCACAAATACACTCTAGTAGAGTCATATGAAGGCTATACTTGTGATGGTAGAAGTGATTTTTTTTTTTTGAAGCCACTTGTTGACAGACAGAGTAGTTCCTTAGTACACTGTCATAAAATTTTTCAGTGAAGATATTTAAAGAACGTATACTATGTCATGGTTTTTCCAAAATTTATTACTAATCACTCCCTGTTAAGCAGAAATATATATGAAGCCTCCTAATATCTAGAAAGGCAAAATGATGAATTTGGAATCAGTTTTATTCACTATCAGATTTTCAGTTTGTGTTGAATTGCATCGTTAAACTTGCATGGGTTTATGGTACATGCAGACTATAAATACAAGTGAAAGTCTTGTATTTACAATATGTTTTCAGGATCAGAGACTTCAAGGAATGTAAAATGTCAGTCTTCCAAAAATGAAACTAAAATGATCAAAAGCAATAAACTGAAATGAAGATTTTAGATCTATTCTGTTTCAATTTGTAATTGATTATCTGGAGTAACTTATGATGTCTGTGTTAGAAGCGTAGATAATCTGGCTTGCCTTTGTCATTAGGAGGTTGAAATATATACTATGATGAATATTATTCTGAAATCACAGCTATTTCTGTGTTTCTGCTTCTAAACATTTGGTATATCAATTTTGTACATACCTGTTGTTTACACTGTCTTGAACATCAATCCCTTGGGGCAGTCCACTCCAGTTGTCAACAGCAGTCTGTGTTCTGGCCTTGCCCAAGCATCCCCATCGTGTTGTTCCTCCGAGGCACCTTCGTAGTCTCTGGGGAAGGGGAACAGAGGAAATCAGTTGCATTCCCTACTTTCTTTTGTGGTTTTAGTTTAGTAAAGATAGATTTCTGTCAAGTTGGCCACACTTTTGGCATCTCTTTGTATAGTCTTGAGTTCTCAGATGGAATTAATTTGAGAATGACTTCTCAGATGGAATTTAGAACTTCCTAGGGGGTTTCTGCTTTTGTAGCTTTTGGGTACTATAATATGAGTATGATTTTCTACTACTTTATCCTTCTCTCAGTAGACTGTCTATAACAAGAGACATTTGAAAAAGTTAACTGTAACTCAAACCATTTCCCACAGTTCCTGTTTCCCTAAGGAAACATGATTTATGTGATCATTGTCTTATCTGCATCCCTGAAAAAGGATACACTATGTTGAATATGCCAGCCACCTCTGGCTGGATTTGGCAACAGGCAAGAGAATATTAATTTTCAACTGTTTTTTGAGAGAATTTGGAGAGGAGAGAGAGACCAGATGAATACTTGGACTTAAAAGAAAGGCAGGGACCCTCCCACTTCCTGGGAGTAGCCAGCTGATGAGTCAGAACATGTAGCTTCAAACTACCTATAATCTTGCTTGCGTATCGGTCTCCAGAAGTGATCAAATACCACTACTGGCATGAAATGAAGAAAGCTTCTGGTAGTCATAATCTACCATTTTAAAGGAAGATAAAGAATTGACCCACAATTTTATGTTGCTGTTTTTGGAACAGCTGTGAGAGTCACCATTGGGAAGGTTGACAAGAATATTGCATATGGTTGTGTTAGGGTAGTTTTCATCACAGAAAAGGCTGCCAAAGCTGAAGAGAAATAATTTCTCTTTTTTTTTTGGTTACAAACGCATCTATTGTAGAATTGTCATCCCCTCACTCTTTATCAAAGGCTTCCTATTGATAAATGGACAAGACAATGTTTCAGACCTGATCTAGGTCTAGGTTTGGCAGTTCTGTAAGAAAGATTGTTCAGGGGGGACAGTTGTATTTGGGGATGTTGGTACAGTTATATTTGCAGAAGCTTGACAGATCTAAGTAAAGCAAGTTAATATTAGCCAGCCTGCACAGTTTTGCTCTCTTTCTTCATATTTGTGAATTTCACCAGCAGATAAAAGGTCTGTCTCTTACAAAGTGGGATTTCACAGTTAGGTTCGAGTTCTCCTGAACATGAATGGCTTACATCATTCTAATGTTATATAACTGAATTCAATATATTATGGGGAAACATTTCTTATAGCAGATAAATTAACCTGGAAGGTAAAAGTATACTGAAGGCAACATATTTTTGATGAATTTTTATTCATGATCGGCATCAGTGTCTGAAATGTATGATTTAACTTACCAGACTAAATTTAAAAGAAGCTCATAATTCAGAGTTATGACACTGGATCCTTTAATTATATACTGAATTTTTCACCTAAAACTTATGCAGCTTCAGGGATTAATGGTCTGGTAGAAAGCATTTATCTTCAGGATAACATATTTAAACATAGTCCAGAAAGCCTGAAAATATGATTTATGAAACAATTTGGTAGTCTTCTACTTTCCAAATGGTTAGAGGAGCTACAATGGCAAAGCAGTGACCCCTTATGCTCCTCTTAATGATATAATGCTGACACATTTTTAAAAGAAAAGTTGTTGTAAAAGTATTAGTGTTGTGCAGTGTTGTGATCCTACCTTTGACATCCCCCCAAGAAATGCTGTGGTGGACAAAGGCATCTTCATGTGCTATACTGACTCTTGTATTGTGCTCTGTCAAAACCACCATTGTCCATTGTCAGCAGTGAGCATTAGGGGCTGATGAAAGCTTTAATGCCATCTTCTGACCATGGTTAGGAACTTTCCTGTTTATTAGAATCATAGAATAGTTAGGGTTGGAAAGGACCTTAAGATCATCTAGTTCCACCCCCCCTGCCAGGAGTAGGGACACGAAGATCTCTACGGGTGCTACCAGGAAAAAGCAGTGGGCCATAGTAGTAGGGGAGTCGACTCTGAAAGGAACAGAGGCACCCATCTGTTGGCCTGACCCAGGCTCAAGGGAGGTGTGTTGCCTACCAGGGGCTTGGATTAGGGATGTTGCAGAGAAGCTGCCTGCTCTAGTCAGTCCCACTGACTATTACCCACTTCTAGTGATCCATATGGGTGCTCCTGATATAGATAGCAGTAGCCAGGAGAACATAAAGAAGGACTACAGAGCTCTGAGAGAGGTGGTTAGGGGCTCTGGAGCACAGATTGTCTTTTTGTCAATTCTCCAGGATACAGGGCAGGACCTCAAAAAGGCTAGGAGGATTGGCCAGGTTAATAAATGGTTAGAAGGGTGGTGCTATAGTCAGGGGTTTCAATTTAACATGGGACTCAATTTAATAGGCCAGGTCTACTGGGGGCTGGTGGAGCTGGTCTGACAAAGAAAGGGAAGAGTGGATTTGGTAGGAGGCTTGCCAGACTGGTCAAGGATGCTTTAAACTAGATGTGTTGGGGAAGGGAGGCATCATTCCATCCCAACACACCCCGTCACTTGCCAGCACCTATAGTAAACATTCAGAGCTATGTAGAGATATTCCAGGTGCTCCAGCCAATGAGCCGGCTTCAATCAGAGCTCGGCTCAAATGCCTCTATACAAATGCCTTTAGCATGGGGAACAAATAAGAGGAATTAGAGATGTGTGCACGTCTACAGGGGTATGATATCATAGGAATCACAGAAACATGGTGGGATGGCTCCCATGACTGGTGTGTTGGAATGGAAGGTTACAGGCTCTTTAGGAAAGACAGGGCCTGTAGGTGGGGAGGGGGAGTTGCTATTTATGTTAGGGATAGGCTGGAGAGTATGGAACTGTGCCTGGGGACAGGTGAGCAGTCGACAAAGAGTTTGTGGGTGAGGCTTAAAGGGAGAACAGCGATGGGAGACATCATCGTGGGGATCTGTTACAGACCGCTGACCAAGAGGACTCTGCGGATGAAGCGCTCTATAGACAGATAGGAACAGCCTCACGCTCGCAGGCCCTTGTTCTCATGGGGGACTTCAACCATCCTGATATCTGTTGGGGGGATGGTACAGCCTGGCACAAGCAATCCAGGAAGTTCCTTGATTGTGTGGAAGACAGCTTCCTTCTGCAAGTAATAGAGGAGCCAACAAGGACAGGTGCCATGCTTGACCTCGTCCTCACCAACAGGGAAGGGCTGGTTGGAAATGTGACGCTCCAGGGCAGCCTTGATTGCAGTGATCATGAGATGACTGAATTTGAGATCCTCAGGACAGTGAGAAGAGCGTGCAGCAAGCTCACTGCCCTGGACTTCAAGAGAGCAGACTTTGGCCTCTTCAGGAACCTGCTCAGTAAGATTCCATGGGATATAGCCCTAGAGGGCAGGGGGGCCCAAGACTGTTTGTTGATATTCAAGGATCACCTGCTGCAAGCTCAGGAGCAATACATCCCTACTAGAAGGAACTGCTTCTGTTTTTCACATAATTTTGAAAGCAAGTGTCATGTATATTTGGCTGCCTGATCATTACTAGAAGAGAGAACTTTGGACAAAACCACTTACTGTTTTTACTTGTAGCTCCTTTTTTTGAGTGAATGGTCCTGAATCGAAATTTAACAAGACATAACTCACAAGACATTCTGATCTCTAAAGTAACAGTGAGAGAATTACCTGAGAAAAAGAGATCCAAGAAGCCATGTATATATATATTTTTTTTCCAAAACCAATTCTGTCTGTGCCCATTACTCAAGGTATTTAGACTGGTACCAAGGAGTATCTTGTGAAAATACCACATTTCTCTGGTCGCTGCTACTTAATGGGAAGTGACTGCTCTGGCAGACATACATAACATAGGGCTACAAACTCACTGGCCGTGGTACTGCTAACAACAGTAGCTGTGAAAGCTCAGCTTTTAATACATTTACTTTAAGGACATCTTCAGCTCCATTAAATGGCATTCTCACTGCAGTTAATTGTGGAGAAAATAAATAATCTATCCACCTTACAGGAAGAAAAAAGTATGTGATAGATTTTCAAACGAGAGCATAATATTCCACCCACATATCAGGTTTTTGGAGGAGTAGTATGCCTTTGAAGAAGGTCAGAGATACCTAGTGCTGCCAGACTGGTTTTGTCCTTAAGAAGAAATAGTTTTCTGGTATGTAGATGCAGGAACTATTTATATAAGGAATGCAAATAAACAGACTTTCTCTGTTCCACGTTCCTCCCCACAATGCAGCCATTTGATGTCCTCCTGCTCTGTCCTCCTCCACACTGAAATGTGACTATAATTCTTTTTCACAGCAACCTTACACACCAAGGTCGAATTCCAGAGACAGAATCCTAACTCAGCTTCCTTCCTGTTTCAGTTGTCTTTCTACTAATCAGTAGATGAGTAGATGTCTTCAGCGTTACCTCCTCCTGATTTTTCATTTACTTCTAGGTAGTGGATTGAATTTGAATATAGAATCATAGAATAGTTAGGGTTGGAATTCCTGAATTACTTTGCAGTACTAACTTGAATCCTATTGCCAGCTTGTTTTTAAAGCAGCCTTAACTACAAAATAAAAAATAAAAAAATCTCTTTTTTTTGTTAAAAGGTGATGGACAAATGAGATGCCCATGTGTGACCTGTGTAACAGCTAATCACTCACGTCTTCTGCAGCAGGGCATGCAAAGGCTTCTTACCATTCTTCCATAAGTATTCAGACAGTCTAGTTTCACAGAACACTGGCAGAAAGGAATCAACATTTTTCTGTCCTTGAAGAGTGGTTGATAGTGACAAATTAATGCCTGAGGTAACAGGTGCTGTGAATTGTAACTCATATCTCAATAAATCAGCAAAGCTTATTTGGATGTGGGTGAAAAAGAATATATATGCAATATTATGTGTCTAGAACTAGATATAAACCGAGGCAGTGCATTCTTACCCTGTTTACATTAATATATTTACTGGAATATGCACTAGGAAGCCTATCCAATACATAATAAGAGCATGAGCTCTCTTTGCTTTTCATTATCACAGAGGAGTATAGAGGTTGCTTGCAGAAGAATGACTGCTGCATACCGGAATCATTGTTTTAGCTCTGGGTCATGATTTTCAGCTGCAACAGTAAGGTTTTTTTCTCCTAACTACACTCTCCTTATAACAAGGCTGTATGAGACTTTGAGTTCAATGGGAAGAAATTGAACTGGCTAGCCTTTTCAGCCCGTTCTCCAAGCCATACTCCTGGGCATTTATGCATATTTTCTTTTTGTTCATTAGTAATTCCAAATTATAGAATATGGAGGCAGTTTGCTGCTATTGCTTTACACTGCAAAGCAGACACCCATCTTTTTCAGCCCACCTTACCTCTGTTGTTTCTTTTTATTAATGTCATGAAACCAGGACCATCAAACACTATGTAGATGGCAGTTCTTGTCTGCAAACTAAGATCAGGAGAGCCTGAAAGTCCAGCAAGTTTCTATAGGGAAAAACTGGGACAATACTGGTCAAGCTCAGAAGCTGGGATTAGGTGAGTGTCCTGGGTTCAGCAGCAGCAGTAATTTTTCTCTTTCTTAGTAGCTGGTGCAGTGCTGTGTTTTTGACTTTTGGCCTGGGAACAGCGCTGATAACACCGATGTTTTTAGTTGCTGCTCAGTAATGTTTACTCTGACCAAGGACTTTCTGAGTCTCATGCTCTGCCAGCAAGGAGGGGAAGCCAGGAGGAAGCAGAGACAGGACACCTGACCCAAACTGACCAAAGAGGTATTCCACACCACAGCACGTCATGCCCACTGTATAAACTGGGGGCAGCTACCCAGAAAAGCTAGATCACTGCTCGGGTCGGGCTGGGTATCGATCGGCAGGTGGTGAGCAGTTGTATTCTCTTCCCTTGTTGTTTCCCTTATCATTATTATTATTGGTGGTAGCAGCAGTGGTTTGTGTTATACCTTAGTTACTGGACTGTTCTTATATCAACCCGTGGGAGTCACATTCTTTCGATTCCCCTCCCCATCCCTCCAGGAGTGGGGGGGAAGAAAGGGGGGGGAGTATGAGAGTGACTGCGTGGCTGACTGGGCTTAAACCACAACAGTGAGAAAGGTCTTGCAAGGTAGAAAGCATTAGTCTTGCCTGAGATAAACTTTCCACAAAGTCATCCAAAGGGCTAGTGATGGAGTTGGGACTAGGTTTATCTAGAGACACACCATTAAGCACTCTCTCTAGTAAAGCCTGCTGATGTAAAACAAAAGAAAAAATTGCTTATGTTGTTTTTACAGTGTTCACAACACAAGCTGTAGAAGTCCTTGCAGCAAAACCTTGAGTTGACCAGACATTTGTATGCAGCTCTTAAGTCTTTTATTTTAGGGAAGCATTTTCAAGGACTTAAAAGGTCTTTTCAACTTGAAAGCTGGGTTTTATCAGAGTATAAAGAAGAATAATTAGCTTTTAAAAGAAAAAAAAAAAGCACATCAAAAAGGAAATAAAACATCTTGTTGATAATTTTCTCCCTTACCTGCTCATTTCCGTAGGGGTTGGGTCTTAATTTTAATTCCAACTCTAATAACTTTCCCTTTGCAGCGATTTCTGTGTCTCTCCTCTGACTCCCAAAAACATTAATCTTTGTATCACAACTATTTGAGGCTTTGCCCTGTACCTGCTCCTGCCTTTACCAGTGGTCTCCCTTTCCTTGCTGTGCTACAGAGTCTCTTCTTTCTCATTTTGCCTCCCAGCGTTTCCCACCTTGCATTCTTGAAGCCCTTCTTGCTGCTGACACGCTCCTTTGCTCTGAAGGAAGGCGCAGGCTTTTAATCTGCCCAGGGGAAAAGCTTGAGACAGTTTGTGGCAGTTAGAATCAGGTAAAACAGTGGCCTTTCCCCTCTGCTGTGAAAAGGCAGCCTTCTTTTTAAAGGAATATAATATTGTACTGTAACCGATTTTTTTCAGAGAATTGGGGTTGTTCAGCCTGGAAAAGAGAAGACCTCCCAGTCTTCTTACTGTGGCCTTTCAGTACTTCAAAGGGCCCTATAAGAAAGATAGGGAGAGACTTTTAGCAGGGCCTGTTGCAACAGGACAAGGGTTATGGTTTTAAACTAAAAGAGGGGAGATTTAAACTGGATATAAAGAAGAAAATTTTTGCAATGAGAGTGGTGATACACAGGAACAGGTGGCCCAGAGAGGTGGTAGATGCTCCATCCCTGGAGACATTCAAGGCCAGGCTGTGTGTGGTTCTGAGCAACTTGATCTAGTTGAAGATGTCTGGGCTCATTGCAGGGGTTTTGGACTAGATTATTTTTAAAGGTCCCTTCCAACACAAACTATTCTATGATTCTGTGATTTATTTTCCTGTTGAGTCTGTTCTTTCAGCAATAGTTTAAAAAGCTCAGACCAAAATAGCAGCCAATTATTTTCTAAAGAAGTGCTGTCAGGGGATGAAAAATATCTTTTCTAAAATCAAAAATACAAAGTGGCTTCTCCACAGCAGAAAGGCAGGGTTGATATTTTCTCTAAAGAAGATGATCTCTTTGCTGGGGCAGAAAAGAGTCACTTTGAAACAAGGGTGGTCATGATTCTTTAGCGTTTGGATTGTTGAAGTGGGTTTGTTTTAAGATTGTGTGGTAAAAAATGTGCTTATATTGAGGTAACGTCACTGCGACAAGTTAACATCTTTAATGTTCTTACATGAAAATTCTTCAGAAATGCTTCAGAAAGTTCTGTTTAACTTCTTGTTGCAAATTATTACTTACCTTGTCTAAGACAGCAGTCAGTCATAACTTTAATCTTATATGAGCCAAATTTCCTGTAAATATTAACATTATTACACAATTTCAGAGACATTAACCTTAAGGACACTGTAAGCATTCATCTGATCCAATAATTCCTCAAAACAGAACACCAGTTAACATAATTTGTAATGGGTTCAGGTTCATCTTCATTCTACGCTTCCTACTGCAGCTGTTTCAGAGATGTTACTGGGCTGAAATACAGTCACACAGCTGAAATGGATTAGTTACTTGGTAAGACTAAATTCATCCAACCTTTGACATCTGTAGAATTACATCAAAGCTTGTCACTCCAGGCATAGTCTTGAGACACTATAGCCTGTAGTTTGAGGACACAACCCATCTTGATTATTTTAGATGTCTGTTTTAGTACAAGATGAATCTCCCTGCAGGTACATTCCAGTGTGCTGGAAGCACTGCACATGAATAAAAATAGATTAAGGAAGAAATTCGTTACTGCAAGGGTGGCGAGGCACTGGAATAGGTTGCCGAGGGAAGTTGTGACTGCTCCATTCCTGGCGGTGTTCAAGGCCAGGTTGAACAGAGCCTTGGGTGGCACGGTTTAGTGGGATGTGTCCCTGCCCCTGGCAGGGGGGTTGGAACTAGATGATCTTAAGGTCCTTTTCAACCCTAACTGTTCTATAATTCTATGATTCTAAAAACTTAATAAACCCAAAAAGAGGCAAAAATTGAAACAAGGATGACATCCCCACAGAAGCTCTCAAGTGGTTTGGTTTTTTATGTTCCTATGTTTTGTGGTTTTATTTTGTACAATTGAAGGAAATGGGTATTTTATGCAGATCTGAGTTTGTGCTTTGTCAAGTTAAATCTAAGAAGCTGAAGTTTCTCCTTTGGGTGGCTGTCTCTAAGCACACTAAAGCAGAGAATGCTCAAGCCTTTTGGGCAGTGATGTGTTTAGATGCAGCAACGTCTGCTGGAGTGTGCTCATGCTATGTTACCTTCGGCACATAGAGTGCAGGAAGTAAAAAGACAGTAAAGTGAAACTCAGGACATCAGTTCCTCCCAACCATCTGTGAAGCTCAAAGCTTTTCTTGAGGTTCCTGGAGCCTTTCTCTCCTTTAATGTTAAAGTTCTTGTTCCCTTAATGGAACAAGAATGCATTCATCATGCTGAAACCAACAAATTAAGCTGAATAAACAAAATCCCAAACTGTTTTTAAAGTAGGACAGTGTTTCGTCCATTTAGAAAATGTTTAATCTCTATGAAATACTGTGCAAGTCTTAGCTTAGTCACAAGGGTCTGGGAGAAATGCAGCTTGGTGCTCTGTTTTTTGTAGAAGCTGGCGGTCTCACCAGTGCAGCCTGAGATTGGATGAATGTAATTATCCTGTCATGCAGTGAGAGCTTCCAGTTATGATCTCTGATAATGTGGTGTAGTTCAGCTAATTTTGGAATGCAAAATGAAAATGCACTAATGAGAGAGTATTGCTAGTGTGAGATTACTCTCCAGTCTCACAGTCTGTACCAGCTCTCAGTACATATATAGTAACTTACCGTTTCTTCATGGAGTTGCCAGGAGTTTGGCATTTTCATAATACTTACAAGGTCAAATTTTTAACCAAAACTACATTGGCAAAATTGTTTCTGCTTCAAAAGATTCCAAAGTGTGATCCAGAGAAGCAGTATCCTACAGGAATGCAAAGATTCTTTCATGTATGTTACCTAGGCACTCCCATACCACAGGAATGTGCTTACTAGCCCTTGGCAAGCTCATTTAATTACAGAATTATAAGGCAATATATGATTTAATCAAAGAAATGGCTAATGCAACTATGTTCGACCTCTTTCTTTTATTAGCATATTTTATGTTCATACTTTACAATATAATAAGTTATATATACAGCATTAAACAAAATTATTAAAAAGTGATCTTTGGCAAGATCTACGGGAAATTTTATCATTCCTGTACATCTTTTGTGTAACAATAAAAATACTGTATACTGAATAAAATAATGTTAAATAGTCTGTGTTCACATTGGCACCATCAGTTTCAAGACCCTAACTTTTCATGGCCCAATAAACATAAAAAAGAGGATTCCTGTAGCTTCTTCTAAACAAATAAATGAAGTGTATTAATAAATGACGCAAGAAATATAGGAGGCAGTCCACCGAATAACACTGTAGTTACACATTGGCACAAGAGAAATAGAATCTTTACAATTTGGGGAGGGGGTGGTGGTGGTGGTGTTTTTTCCCTCTTGTTTCTCTAATAGCAATAGTATTATGTTGCAAATTCAGGGTCTTGAAAATCTTGTTGAAGACTGTTGAGTTGTCAGCTGATCTAGGAATCTTACAGAAGCCTGTTGAAAGCTATATGAATTTGTCATCAAGAATTTCACCCATAAATTAAACACCAAATAGCTTGTAAAATGTTTCAATAAATGCATCTTGCTGCTTCATTAAAAGTCAAAATTCTCATCAAAATTGGCATATGCAAATTAATGAAGAAAGTGTTATGATACAAAAGAAATGGTGAAAGAGGAATAATGAGAGGGATAGGTTTTATGTTGCAGTATGTACTTCCTCTGCTATATGAATCAAGCGCTAAGAAGATATTAAATATAGATGTTAAAGGGTGATACTAAATGTTCTGCAAAATAATGATACTATCATAGATAAAATCTAGTTACTAACTGATGGGATACTGGTTGTTCACTTCAGGGTAATAGTTAATATATTTTATAGCATTTCATTCAGTCATGAATCTTGGAATTTTAAAACATTGCTCTGTAACTGACATGACTTAATTTAGTGGTTGCACTTGTTGAAATGCGTCATCACTCATTTTAGCTATAAATTAAGCAAATAGGTTTGGTAGCAGCTACTGATTTGTGGTCTGAACAAGTTTTAGAGAACTTTCAATGGTGAAAATCAGAGATTAGTTAAAAGGAAAAAAATAGGTGAACTTTTTCTGTACACAAACTCACAATAGTGCTTTGCCTTCCTGAGGAGTTGGTTTTCATCTGTGGATTCTGTGCTCATGGTCTACACTTACAAAAGCATAGCATTTGAAAAACACCTCTGCATCTCAGGTGTCCCTAGATAAATCTACTCTTCTTGTTCCTAGTGTCGAACGTGTACCACTGTTGTCTGAAATTCCTCTGCTTGAGATAGAATTTACTGGAAAAATGCATATTTCATGGTAGTGGATAAGCTGGTTTGGTTGCTTCTTTTTTTGTAATGGCAAGGAAGAGGAGAACTTGTTGCTCTCAGCTTACAAGGAGTGACTGCCAACTTTTACTGCCCAGTAACCAGCTTGTCCTCAGCAAGTCAGCAAATTGAATTTGAAGTTTCTGAAATGTCAGCATGGACCAAGTACGCATTTATGTTCATTATGTACAGCATTTTGAAGCACTTCAATCTGTAAATTACATTAGACTCTTTTTTCATATAGCAAATTAATCTGAGGTGTATGCACCTACACACATACTCCTAGGTTCAACAAAGCCAGTAAGTGTAGAAAACTAAACTGGTGACATATTGAATGTTTTAGAGCTGATAGAAATGTACGTGCCTTATGTGTATTAATTATGTTAGCTGTGGTACTGCTTTTGACTGTAACTATTAAACTGTTGAATAAAGTCCTAAGAGACCGGAATATGTTCAGAGAGAAATTCAATGCCTCTCTTGAAGGCCAGGCAGGAAGGGTATCAGCAGGGTTATCTGCACTTATACACAGACTGCGAAATGGATGTTTGTGTGTCCACTTATCAGTAACTGTTTAACATGATAATTTTGTTTATTGACATGTTTCATCCCAAGCTTCTTGGGAGATTTCTGCTTTTTTTTTGGTAGGTGTGTAACTTCACTTCTTTTAGAAGTCAAAGAGAAGCACTTCCCATTGGAACAATTATGTAGAATAATCAATGGTCTCTTGTCCAAAGTCTTTGATGTGGTGCTCACTGGAATCATGGTTCTTGAGGGTGATGTGGAAGCGTGTCTCCCAGGCAGGCATGTCAGGATGTCCCTGCTGGCTCAGGAGCAGGCATTGCTTGTGCCCATTCCAGAATATCTGCACACAAGGATTCAACAGCATCCAACCGCTCTATTTGCACCAGTTTGGTTAGCAGTTCTGGGATGCTGTAACCTGCTGTGCTGATGCGATCAAAGAGCTGCATGCCGTCCGTCATACCACCAATCTCATCTCTTTTCAGTCCAAAGCTCTCGGCAAGGTGGCGCCATGTTTTCACTATGGCTTTTTCTGTGTTGTAGGTTGAGCTGAGCATTCGGCTGGTCTTCTCCAGGCAATCAAATGGCAGCTCCGTTGGGCTCAGACCTGCAATGGGAGGTGTTTATTTGTCAGATGGCTCTGTGCTCAAGTCTAGACTATCTAAGACATTTATTTAAGTACTACAGTATATACTGTTAGCTGTAAATGCAGCTAAAATCTTGAAGTGAAAGTCCATGAGAGGTATTTCTAGCTCCAAAGTTATTACTGTGTATTACCAAATTAATTCTTCCTAGGGACAGTAGGGTACAATAGTTAGAGTAAAAAGTTGTCTGGGAAAGAAGTATCCAATGGGTTGTATGAATTCTCATAACACTTCCCCTTCCTTCAACAATTTACTAGCTGTTAGAAACTAAGTACTTTGCAGTCATATCCCTAGTGAGCAGCTTCATTAATACACCTCTGCATGTCAGGCACAGTGTTTGAGCTCAAGAGACATCTTCGATCCTTTCCTGAGTCTGTCACCAGCAGCTGCTATAACATCTCTGTAATTGAAAGTTGCCCTTGTAGGAGCGTGAGGAGTGAGGTGAAACAATGGTGCCAGATGCTTGCAAGCATAAAAGTCCCTGCTAGTGCTTGATTGTCATTACTATCACTGAATCTCTACAGAGGATTTAACATTCATCCTGTGGGGAAAAAGCTATTCTTTACCTGGACATATTTTCTATGTATTCGTGATCACAGAATAGAGGAGAGAACCAGCTACAGCATTTTTCCAAACCTGTAGTTTCCTGCTTCATAATCAACAGCAGTAATTTGGTGGGAGATATAGCTCCCTGAACAACAGAAAACTCGGATTCACATGTGCACACAAAGTGTGTGAAGTAAATGCAGTAATTTCTGCTATTCTGCTGGGAAATTAATTCATGTCTCTGCCAAAACAGTTGAGGTAGTCCAGTGGTAAAAGAGGGTTAAACCACTTAAAACTTGGAAACTGCACTTTTTGTTGCAAAAGGTGGGACACCATTTAGAGGAGCAGGTTGCCACTTGCATCTTACCCTCAGTCCTGACCCTCCCCAAATTACAGTTTTGTATTTGGAACTAGTTCCTATCTGTTATCAAGCAGGTTTCCTTTAGATGGGGAATGCAAGAGTGCTGTTGCACTACTTGGTCTGTGTGTGCATGTCCTGACACGACCCAACACTATTTTTCCTGCTCTTCATGGGAAGGAATTTCATGCACATGCCTGGAAAGGAGCCGTGGTGTGCTTCAGCCTGAGCCCAGCCTGTACAGCTCTGGGGTCAGGGCACCATGAGGCTTCCTGACAAGGGACTACAAATCTGTCTACAGAATGTCTTCTCTGGATTGGACTTTCTGCTTTCCATAGGAAGGCAGAAGCCTTTCTTATTTTATAGCAAACACTTGTAATCTAATTGTGTGCTATTAGTAGAGGTGCAAGTTTTGTCCACTCACCTTCTGCAACGTCACATACGTTAGCGTACACATCAAGTATCTTTTTCCTTCGACTTTGAATCTAAATAAGAAGAGATTTATTTCATTAATTTTTCAGTCATGGGAGTAAACAGTTAGCAGACAGCAGTGAAAAACCTGTGGAAATTCTTCATTTCAGGGCGCTAAGGGCTATCACGTAATGTTCTCAAGGGTGCTTTTTGAAGACTCGAAGAAAAAACAACAATTATTCCATGAAGCATAAACCTTGTTCTGATTTCCATTTCCACTGCTAGAGATCTTTCTTTCCATCTTCTAGCCCCCTTTTGGAGCAATTACTTTTCTGCTCCAAGTATTTGTGCATTTTTTATTCTCTTTCAGACTGAAACAAACTCCTGACAATGAGGACAAAACCAGTACCACACATACAGATAATTACTGTAGGGCTCTCCAGGTAAATCAGGACAGGACTGCCCACAAGGAATTAAATTCAGGTTAAAATTGCCTTCTTCCAGTAATCTAAAAGAACTGTAGAGGAGAGGATCTTCCTTGCTGTCATTTGATGTAGAACTGCTCAGTTCATTACTAATCAGCTGTTTTTTCTTCCATGATCTATTACCTGGTGAAATCTGAAACATTTTATAGTTAGGAAAAAAAATGAAATAAATCAGTGAAGCCTTGGACAGGGAGAATCTGAGGTCCAGGGAGCTCCAGTCATTTTTGACATGAAAGACACTTGGATTGAAAGCCTGACATTTTCCAAGCTGAAAACAGACATTTTGATACCGTTTCATTTAGCAAAAATATGCCGAAGGTTTGGCTTTGGATTCCATGTGGAGTGAAAACAAATGTCAAAATGTCATGAGTTCTCAGGAACTGGAATTGTCATCTCTCTGCCAGCTCTCATTAGGACTGAGCTTTCTGAAAAGCTGTCTTTCTGATAGCACCTTAGCATTATCTCCACAGATTTGACGCTTTTCACCAGGCTAGAAGAAAAAAAGCTCTGCTTTCGGTATTTTGTTTTGTGGAAATTTTCCCTCATTTTATTTGGGCTCTAAATGCACATCAATGACTTGGTTTAACAGACTTGGCAGCTGGAGACCACAAAGTGGCTGCTCCACCCAAAGCTTGTCTTGCTGGCGCAGACGCTGTGCAAGTGTGTTGTATTGCAGGGCAATGCAATGCAGACAACGATTGTTGTTCACATATTCTTGGTATAATTTACATGGGCTTAATCAGTTGTCCTGCTATTGTAGGCTTGGATTAGCTGTTTTAGAACCTTGTAAACAGGAAATTTTCTTTTAATGGGATTTATTAAAACTCCTCCTAAGCAAACTATTATTTTTATTTTCCTCTAATTTTTAGGGCAATGAGGGAGGCTAAATGATTCCATGCCGATGGAGAATTATTCAGGATGCTTTTTTCACCAGCACCAGAAGATGGGGGATTTGAGAAGGTTATGCTGAAAGCAAACAGCCTGATGTTCTCTGTGGTAGCTCACTCTATAATGGTTTTTGTTTTAACCAGGAGGAAGCAGACTTGGTTAAGAGCAAGCCTCTTTCTTTACCCTTACCCAATAGCTACTTAATATTCTTTCCTGTACTATAAATGTTACTTAATCTCCAGCCTGAAGCAAATTACTGCTTTTCTAACTTCTGGCAATTGGCTTGATAGGGAAATCTTAGGTATGGAGCAAAGGATCTTGATGCAATGTGCACTTTCATTGAATGGTTTTCTTCAGCCTTGTCAGGAGCCTTCACTCCATGAGAATTATGTTAGAACAGAAGGTCTGGAAGAAATAATTCATGTTTCAGGTGTCTTTCAAGCTGTCTATCCAAATCACTCTGGAGAATGTATCTATTATATATGGTCTTTGGAAGGTAAGTCACTCATATTAAATGTTCTGATTTCATGCCTACACAGTTCATATTATCCAGTTTCAAGCCAGTGTATACAGAAGTATGATGAAGTTGGATATTTAGAAAGATATCACAAAACTGAATTTTAAAAGGTGAGCATTGGAGTAGTAAGTTATTTTCAGATGGTCATAAGTGTCTAGAACTATAAAAACATTTCTCTTTTGTTGAGACTTTCTGTGTCAGGTCTTAGCTGAAAAATGAGCTATTTAGAAAGTTTGAGCTGAACCAACCCAACAGTTTAAAAGATGTAAACATGAAAATATGCATTTTCAAACTTTTTTACTCTTAAAGGATGTCTAATGATTGATATTAATGATGTGATTTTGTCCTAGCTACTACCATTTACAAATTATTTTTTAAGTACTAAACTACAAAAATTATCTAAGCAGACAGCTTCTTTTTAAGGGTAGTTTCATTTTAATATAAACTAGAAAGTTGTGTGTGTGAGGTGTAGCCTTAACTTTGCCTTGAAATACGCTAAGTGAGATAAACTGCTCTGAGCAGTACACACACAGCAGGAAGAAGTGAAGGCCTTCCACAGCAAACTAAACAGTGGCTCTATAGTGTCCTTCAGAGCACAGGCATGACCTTCAAAACACGTGTGCTCTTCAAAATAATATACAAAAACTAAGCACAACACTGGGTATTATTGAAAAGTCTATGCCTTGAAAGTACTGATGCTTCTGGGTTAAGGCACTCAGATGCTACCCTGTTGTATGAAGCCATCCATGCTGCTACACTATTTTTCTGTCTTGGATTTTCTGTGGTAAATATAGCATTGGGGTTAGTTATATCAGCATTAGCTATATCAGGAGGGGTTGCTGTTATCTGTTTTTTCTTCCTTTAGACTATAAAATACTAAAACCAACATTTACTACTTCTGTAAAAAATTTGCTTTTTTTCCAACACTGAGCATTATACATGTACACGTATGTCACTAAATAAATGAGAATCTATACTAAATTTTTCTGGTGAAGCTCTTGAAATTAGCCTGGTCTGCACGATAATACATTTTGGGGGTGATATTTTGTATATAGTTTTCTTAAAAAAGCCCCAACATAAGACAGAAAAATTCCCTCAAATTTAATTCTCAAAACAGACTTACCCCAGTTGACTTATTGCTCGTAGAAGACTTATCTCTCGCCAAATGCACTAAAGATAACAAGCATCTCTCCGGAGTCCCTTGCTTGTCAACTGCAGCTTCTTCATCACTATCCATACTACGGCTTAAAAGTCGTTCATTCTCAGAAGATGCATCATTTTCACTGTAAAATGAAGGTTATAGTTATATTAGTGAAACCTTTCATAGGTTGTACTCAAATAATCTCCTTTTTGCTATCCTAAAGTAATGGAGTAAAAGTGGCTTCCATTTTTTAAACCACCTTTCCTCCTGTCCTGTGAATGTAACTGCATTCAGCTGCCCAGAGTATATATGTACAATGCCCATCAAATCAACACAGCTTGCAAGAATCCTTTTATAGAGGGATTTTCCAACTATGGACATGTTTAGTCCACCTTAATCATGTTATCTGGCCAGGGCTGGATGCCAGGCAGACACTAGATGAGGAAAATTACCACACCATGCCAAGGAGTTTCCTAAAGGCCTGGAGCAGCTATCTTTACTCTTCTTGCCTAGAAGTGAAGGGGAACCTTACTAAGGGCATGTATGTGACATCAGTACTCGGGTCCCAAAGTCACCTCTCCAAATAGGAGATGGAGGCCCAAGAGCTGATGTACTGGTCACAGAGGGAGTGGGGGGACACAGGTTTCTCTTTGGTAACAGCTGTCATCCTGTCCTATAAACCAGAGAAGGAAAAATCTTAAGGTGTCTAGTCTCTTCCCTTCTGCAGAAAGCTACCAGCATACCCATCTACTTTGTTCTTCATATATTCCTCTGCACCAGGATGAATGGTGACTATGTCTCTCACCCACCTCAGTTAAACTGGTAGTACATTTATCTTTTACTCACCTTTTAACGGCCTTAGCTGGAGTTGCTGTAAGTTTCTCAAACTCTTCTTTCTCAGAGAATATCACAACATTATCTGTAGGCCAACAATTAGAGAAATTTAAATTGGCAATGAGTTTCCAAACCAGTGCTTTGACTCAGGAGATGGTTCTGCTGGTAACCTTACTGCAAACATAAATCTCTCTGACATGTTTTTAATTGCTATTGGAGGATTAAGTGACATGCTGGAAGTACAAAAACTATCATATATAATACTTTAATAAACTCATTTATACAACTCAGGAGAAATTGTAATTCAGATAAATGCATGAAGAGTATTTAAGCCCAATGTTCCCTTGGACAGGAAAAGCAAAACTAAAGTAACTTGTACCTTGCACTTCTTTCTTCTCTTCTTGTGTGTTAGCCTGAGCTTCGACATTTTTTACCGAATGGCTCTTGCAACAGGCTAGAATATAAAAATACAACACTAATTATTCTCAGAAGCTATCTAAAAATAGCATTTGCAGCTAAAATTTCATGTGCTGAACAATTACCTTGAGCAGAAGGTTTTGTTTTCACAATATAAAACATGATGATGAGGACAATGGCAATAGCCATTATAAAGATGGTAGACATTGCAATTATAAGAGCTGTAGCCAGATGTCCTTGTCCTGAAAGATCTCCTGAAATAAATATTTTCATAAAGGAGCAACTGTTAGGATCAGAGAACAGTTAACGGTTTGTGGTCTGCTCTACACTTTCATTTTACTTGTTCAGCATTGAAGAACTTGGTGTTACATTGGAAAGGCAAAGGGGTTTCCAAAATTGAAAACATTTATGCCGCACTGACCGGTTAACAGCATTCATCAAAAAAATTTGATGGCATGATCCATCAGATAGAGAGGTATATGAAATTATGTATTCTGCTAATAGTATGGGAAGCTATACGTAAGCAAGAGTAGCAGCTTTCCTACAACGTATGCTGGGAAAGAGCATTAGAAACTAAAAATAAAAAGTACATAAACAAATGGGATAAGACCTAAACCAACTGTGGGTGACTATGGCTGCCTCAGAAGGTTTGCAGTAAAAAGGAGAAAACATGCAGAAGAGCCGAAGTTTTTCTAACTTCAACTTAAAAGACTTAAAATGCAGCATGGCTGGAAGGTAAAATAAGGTATGTGAAAAGGTATTCATAAGGAAAATTTGGATGCAAAAGTCTGGAATTGAAAAGCCACAAGATGATGCAGAAAATGACAGATATGCTAAAATGCATGAAAACTTTAATTTTTCTGAAAGCATGATACTCACGATCATGTTTCCAGACAATACCAGAAACATCAGCATTGTCAGTACCTCATTAGCTGCATCTTTCCTGTTGTGGCTTCTCAGGTTCACATATTTTTAAAATCTAATAATCATAGAGTCATAGAATCATAGAATAGTTTGGGTTGGAAAGGACCTTGCGATCATCTAGTTCCAACCCCATGCTTTAGAACTGTTCAGGTTAGCTCAATAAGAGACTGGCCATATTTGTGCATTAAACTGTTTTTACTAGTCTAAGCTAAGCTTTGCTGAGGCATAGTGCCGTTTCTGTAGGCTACAGAGCTAAATTTATTGCTGGCATTACTGAGCACAGTTCAAATCCATTTTAAGTCCACTTGATTAAAACAGCAGTGTTGATTAACCAAGAAATAAAAATTCATTCTGAATTATTTTTAGCAGCAGTTTTAGAAAACTGGAAATAGTGGCAATGAAATTCATAATAGATATTTCCAGTTTGGTTGCACTTTGTTGATACCATTTTCAAAACGAACAGCCACTAAATTAAATCTGTGAATTCATTCTTACCTTTGTGAGCATGCTGGTAAGGTGAGAAAGTGCTTGTGCCAGAGGTACTCGGGAAAATGGCTGAAATGCCAGAGGTAGCCCCTGCACCTGCAATATAAACAGAAATGCCATAAACTTCCATGGTTACTTTATCCAGTCAAAGGAATATCTTGGCCCATGTAAACAGAGCTTGTACGTAGCTTGATTGCATTTCCCATGCATTAGCAAAGAACCCATGAACCTTTTTGAAATGTCACTAATCCCAGTATGCATTTCTGGCACATTGGAAATTGTGTTACAGACTACATTTTGCATAGCATCTAGAGGGAGTGGAAGAAATCAAAGCTCCTGAACAGTCATGAACTTAGAAGAAACCTAAGCATCTTGAGACACAGGCAGGGTCAACTGTCATGCATGGATTCCCACATTACAAATCTGTCCTGGGTAGCAGAAAGTTTTCTGGGATCCAGCTGATGACTCAAACTGTTCATAACCTGCACTCCATTATTTACAACAGCGGATCCTGAGTCCCATTCGGTAGAGTCATCAAATTAGTGCTTCCCACAAGCATCCTTCACTAGCAGGATCAGTGTGAAGCTCTAATGGTACACAAAACCTCATGACTCCACAGGAAAATGTAGGGAAGGTGACCAATAAGAGTGCTGAATGCCTTTCTGTTCCATGGAGCTGTTCTATCATAAAAGGGAATATTAGACTTTCCTGCAATCTAGCCAGGCAGTACTTTTCTTACGATTCTTCTCCCTGTCAGTACAAATCTATACTCTGGGGAGAGAGGAAAGCCACAAAAACAGTAAAATGAAGAACTTCATGCGGAGAGAGGAGAGAGATTGCCCAATAGGAGTTTCCATATCTAAATTCTACAGTCGAGTTTGAAAGTCAACATTAACTTTTCAGATGGTATCATACACCAAGTCTTCAAAGCAGTAAACCAAGTCATAAATTAACATATCTGACATAATACTGCATATTATTGGGAATAAGGCTGGTGATAGGAATGCGCTCAGACAGGATGGTGTTGGTATAGCATTCCAAAACAAAATAAAAACATTAAGGGTGGGAGAAAACATTCTCTTCATTTTTAAGCAAACTTCAATATCATTGATAAGCAGGTATTGCAAACAGCTACTATCAGCAGACACTGAAAAACATCTTCTGGCTTGGAGAGGGTACAAAATCCCTCCTGCTTCGTATTAGCTGCCTATGGAAAAAGTCCAGTGATAATTATATTCAGCAGGCCTAAAGGCAAAAGATTTTCCCAGTCATCTGGTAAGGTGCACACAGCACTCAGCTCCACAAGCTAGTTTGGCAACTAGAGCAGCTAAGAACCAACCATGCCATTCTTTAGACCTAGTAAATATTCTGAGAAATTAAACCCACCAGGTAAACTTGACAGGAAATTAAGCGGTTTGGAACGGTCTGAGAAATGTTCCATGGTTAAGAACAAAGCAATGGACATGTTCTTCGAATTAAGAGAAATGTTTTCTAAAAAAAAATAATAAAAAAAGTAGTACCTAACATAAAACATGGCTGCACGTAGTGAATGAGAAATGAACACTTGAAGTGGCTACAAAGTATGAGTTGCAGATGTCTTCAAAAGAAATTTGCTTTAACAATGGTAAAAGTTCTTTCAAACCTCATTTGTTGGGAGGAAATGGATTAATTTATTAGAATTCTTTTTTCTTTTTTTTTTCTTTCCCAACTGAAGAAGCATTTTCATAACATTTTAAATACACTAATTTGTTAATTCAGATGCTTTTCAGATTATGTAAATGACAGGGAGATGATGTAAGTCTTGCCTCTGGTCCCTCCTCTGTTACAAACTTCCTTCTAAGAATTAGTTATGAGCTTCAGAAACTACAACACAGCAGAAGACCATCTATGTATCAGTAGGTGAAGAGGTCATCTGCATGTGGTGGAGATTAAAGGCAGGTAATTTTTTATATTCCAGCAATTCTTCACAAAAACGAAGTGAATCATCCTGATCTCAACCCCTGTGTCTACTAATTATGGTTAGACAACAGAAGAAATACAGTAAATGGCCAATGCTGTAGCCAGATACTTTCCTTCATGTCCACAGCTACCAGGCTTATGCCTATTCTTGCAGTCCCCCCGGCAAATGCAATTACAGCCAAGTGTAATTCCATGCAGTCCTTGCATGCTGCAACAAGTCCACAATAGCTTTTCTTATGCTGCCTTTCAGTTAATACAGGCAAGCCGTGCTGCTTTGTCTGCATGGAGTTTATCTGACAAGCTTCAGCTTGTCTCCTCCATAAACAAGTTTTATCAAACTTTCCTCTCTCTTCCTTCATCTGAAATATGTAGTCATCGAAGTATTTCTGCCTAATCAATCTTCCAATCATTTGTATTATTAACCTCACATTTTTCGTGTCTTCATTTCCCCATCCCTGGCAGTGTTCAAGGCCAGGTTGGACAGAGCTTTGAGCAACCTGGACTAGTGGAATGTGCCCCTGCCCATGGCAGGGAGGATTGTAAGTGGATGAGCTTCAAGGTCCCTTCCAACCCCAACCATTCTGTGATTCTGTGATTCACCTGTCTGTGAAAGGAAGTAGAGCCTTCTAAGGCAGGAAGTCTCACAGCAGTGGGTAGCATAGGAATGGTAATAAGAAAGGTCATTCATTCTTTATTCAGCATCATTGTCACCCTTCACCCACATCAGGATACAGCATGTTGCCCAGGCTGTGCACACACACATGAATTTCTCCTGTGCACAAGAGTGAACACCTTTAGCCTCAGAGCCTACGTGCAGAATTTTCTTTGCATGGGAATGGGGCCACCTCGTTTGTTCTGTAGAAATTGCTGTGGCAAAATTGAGGCTGGTGCTAGAACATCATGGCCTTTTTCATATGCCTAGGTGGGAGTTAGTCGTTATGCATATTTTAAGCCTATTATCAAATTTAATAATTTGGCATATTCATTGTAAGCCAAGGTTTTTCTTTAGATGTGGCTTAGAAGAAAGTGCCAATTCGTACACCTGCACCACAAGAGGAACAAAAAATGCCAGCTTCTGCAAAAGTTCAGTTCATATCAGTTTTGTGTGAGTGAAACAAAACAGAACTTGGAGCTGCTGCTTTTTCCCAGCCCAACGCTACACCATGGCTGCAATGTCAGTCAGTTCCTGTGCACATCCAGTCTAGCATCCCGATCACATTATTAATTCTGGTTCCAATATAGATGGTACTTACATAATCTATAAAGACTTAGATGCAGCTCAGGCAGAGACATCCTAAGGTGCTACAGCACAACATATGGAAACAACTCTATTTTAAGGATAAAAAAAAGACTGATGGCTGTTATACAGTTGTGCAAAAGACTGGTTTATATTCCTAGACATCTGTAAGTAATATTGTAGCAATGTGATAAGGACATTAGGAAAGAAGTTTATTACTGAATGTTGGTCAGCTTTTGCATTATAAATGCTTTTATTAAAAAACTGTAATTTAGTTATAACTTTCTTGGAGTCTAAATACAGTTTCATTTAAAAACCCCACACTTACTGTTTGAAAGAACAATTGAATTTGTATTTACATTTGAATGTTTGGAGTTTTTTAACTCAAAAGACAGCTTTAACTTCAGTTGCCGCACAGCCAGCCGTTTGTCCTAATCCTGAACAAATGCTGGGCAATAAAATATTGTTGGTTGTTTGCTTCAAAGAACCTTTCTGCTTTATGTAACAGCACTACTATAGTTGTTCATGTATCTCAAGACAGAATAAGAAGTGACAAACAAAACTACCAGATATGTGAGAGGAGAAGGGCGCAGGGAGGGAAGGTTTTACCAACGTGCCCCCTTGCAAGTGTTTGTGAGTGAATAAAATCTGGTGCAGTAGGAGACCATATGTGCTCCTGACATACGTCGCTGTGGGTGTCAGCTTACTGGTCCATGCAAAGGTCTGCTGCTCATAGCTAGCAACTGTTTTTTTTTTTTATTTAGTACTTACTAGCATATTATAAAAATACTCAAAGTGCGTATACAACAGACTATCATCAGAGTGATCCTGAAGTAAGCAGTGTTTTAACAATGTCTTTGTGTATATATGTTTCTATTTCTTGCCACTGAGTACAGCTTGCTTTCTCCCAGTGCATCCCGCTTCTCACAGCCATGGTCCAGTTATGACTGGCAATGCACACTCGCTACTGCCAGCTGTGCTTTGAGCACGATCACTAAGACTGTCTTACAGGGGAGACGTAAGATAAAGCACGCATACAAATAAATAACTAGCAGCCTGGAATATGAGGCAAAAAAATAATTATATTGAGTTGAAATTCAATAAAGGTAGACACTTTATGGCTGACAAAGTAATAAAAATCTGGATTATAACTAAACCTAGTCGTAAATAAGACCTAGATATGTAGAAAGCAGGGTTCAGAGTTTTCAAATTAATGTAAATCTGTATTTGGGTATTCACATGAAAGATTTGGTTTAAAACTTCAAGAAACAGTGTTTTGAATGGAAACTCTGTGTGTCTGAAAAGTCATGGAAGCTGAAGCAGCAGCCAAAGTCAAGCCACTCTCTAAGATGTCTATGTATGACTTCAGTAATCAAACGATAACCAACTCTGAAAATATTGCACATCACTAATAACAGAGCATATCTTAGACAGTGGATGATTGCCTGACTGCTGTTTGTTTTACTGTCTTTTAGTTTTCAGGGGGCATACAAAATACTATAAGACAAATTATCCTAATGTTTCCAGGTAGATACTTCAGCTGTTGTAGGTATTTATTAAACCAGGAAGAGCCTGAAGTAAATGAATTCCTGAGACTGAAACTCCTTAAAAAGCTAATGTCAAAGTTCCCCCCAGACTTCTGTTTTTGACCTGGTCATTCTCACTGCAAGTAACCACTATTGTTCAGACTCATAAAAGGAAATATTTTATGTTGTGCTCTCTGTAATGCCTTTAATTATTTCATTTCTCTCTCTTTTTATTTTGCAGGGGCAGAGAAGTGATGACAATTATAGGCCACATGGCCTTAGTCTGACAATTTATTTGCAATTTGGAGAGAGACTTTTTACAAGGTCATGTAGCGACAGGACAAGGGGGAATGACTCTAAAGTGGAAGATGGTAGATTTAGATTCGATATTAGGAAGAGATTCTTCCCTGTGAGGGTGGTGAGGCACTGGCACAGGCTGCCCAGAGAAGCTGGGGCTGCCCCATCCCTGCCAGTGTTCAAGGACAGGTTGGACAGGGCTTTGAGCAACCTGGTCTAGAAGAAAGTGTGGCTGCCCATGGCAGGGTGGTTGGAACTAGGTGGTCTTTAAGGTCCTTTCCAACCCAAACCATTCTGATTCACTTGGAGCTATAATCAATGCACAGTACTGGAAAGTATTAGGAACATGCTTCCTGAACTAAGCCTATGTCCAGGAATGTAGTGTTATCACCTCTTTCTCTATGCAACACCAAGGAGATAATTGCCATTTAAACCTTTACTACAGAGACTTCTGAGCATTGGAAGGAGGAGAATGGACCTGCAGGGAGCCCATTTCCCCTGTGCCTTGGTGACCAGCCTGTAGAGGTGGAAGAAAGCTGCAGCTCTGCAGATTTTGCAGCTCATGAGCCTGGGCAGAGAGATGCTAAGGAAACCTGCAGCATCTCCCATGGGAGGGTGGGTGTGTGGTGCTCACTGTGGGAGCAGCAGCTCCAGCACAGGTGAAAACATCAAAGTCACTGGAGAACTTCACTAGGACCAGATCCCCTCCCGAGTCATACCTAGGCACAGCTTTCCCAGCAGTTGAAAACAGCAAACCCCATATTTGCTTCTCAGACCCCTCCCCTTGAAGGTTTATGGCTGCGGCTGGCCAATTGTGTCCTAAGATCAGGTTCCTTTCCTAATATAGGCAAACCATAAGGAGATGAAAATTAGACCATACCAGCAGTGAACAATAAAGCACTGCCTTCAACATTTCTTCCATTCCACATGTGAGGAGGGATGGGGGTGTTCGGAGATCAAACAACTCCAAAAAGAAAAGTTTGTTAGCTCCAGCTAACAAGTCTATTCATTTGTAAGTGTAATTTGAAACAGAAGGGGAAAAAAGTCCTGATGTTGATCATATAACAAAAGGACAAATCTGGCAAGGAATGAAAATTAGCGATTTTACAAAGAATGGAGAGTTAAAATAAAAATCTCTGAAAGAATTATTTTCACTAATACAAGTGGTTTTGGCACTAGGCTTGTTTGTGTTAAGCACTTCAATTAGGGAGGTTGAGTTCTCGGTCTTCAGTTCACAGGGATGGACAGGACACCCTGATTTAAGCTCGTCACACAAAGCCAGCAGCCTCTTAGTCAGCTGTTCCACCTCATCTCTCTAATTGTTCTGAAGTTCTAATGATACAATAATAAAAATGATCTTTCCTGTTTCTAGATGCCATTCGCTCTCTGGTAATTAGCAAATAACTTGACTACACATATTTTCTTCTGTTGGTGTTCCTTTGTCTTTTTAATTTTCCTAAGCCCTCATTGGTAGGTTTTAGACTTATAATCTTACACAGGTTGACTATTGCATCTGGTTTCATATATACAATCAGCAAAAAAGGTGGGAATATTTTGTGCCCATGCACTCTGACGTATGTATATGGTCAATTAGAAAGGAGACCCTCAATCACTTGCCAAAATTCTCCAGATCAATAATCTGTGTGTGAAAAGGATTTGTATATTTGATGTAATTGTGTAAATACAACTTCAAAGTAAATGTTCTTCAAGTTTTTGCAGCAGGGCTTGATTTTGTTTTCCATCATAATTTTTGAACTGGAATGGCAAATATCAAAGTTTGAAGAGAAGAGTTAATATACATAAACTGATGGAGAGTTGCAGCTGCTAAAAGCAAGATCTCTTCCAGCAGTAACTGTACCTCTCTGCCAGAGAAACTCCATGGAGGTTTACTTCTTCTGTCTTGTGTGTACTTTTACATTGAATAAAACAATAAATAAATAAATAAATAAATAAATAAATAAATAAACCCAAAAAAACCAACAAAAAAACCCAACACCCAAAAAACCCCAAAAAACAAAACGCAAACCCCAACAAAATAGTCAGAGGCCTCAAGTGACTCTAGTTCCAGAGGTGTCAACAGAAAATCCAGCACCATTAAGTGTGGAAAGCCACATCTTAAAGGTTTGATGCTTGTTACCTTCGTTCTTTGATTTGCATAGGAAACTTGTCTTCCCTATTTTTTGAAGATCTGCTATTTATTACAGAGGTATCTTATTCCAGTTTAGTGTCAGCAAGGCGTACTGATGGCTGGTTATCTACTTCATACACAACAGAAGGTCTCACGTCTTTGGTGTTTTGGCATTGTGCTCTGCTATGCTTAGCAGACAAGTCCTTAGGCTCTCATACAGTACGCTGGAGGGAGCTGCACGCTGAGAGGCCAGAAGGCTTGCATTGGTGTTTCACAGCGCACAAGATATGAAAAAATGCAGTCTTTATGGTGATGTTTACCGTCTTCCCAGTGAGAAAAAGCTTTCCTGCTACACAACACACATCCTTAACCTCTCATATGCACCACCCCTTCCCCATACATGCCCATTGCACACAGACTGTGGCTGAAGCCTGGTATTCCTCTCAGACTGCAGAACACTGTTGCTCCCGTCATTCAGACCAGGTGATACGCTTGCCTCAGTTAAATCTCTGGCCTCTGTGAAATGGCTTCCTCTCCTCCCCCTCTTTTCCATGACATTTTGTGCTATTTCTTTAAAAGCTGACACAGGCCCATAAGGGAATTTCCTTCTCACTTTTTACACTAATATTTCCAGATGGTGGAACATGGGGTGCTCATCTTCTTTCTTCAGCCATTTCAAGGTTTATTGACTGTGTAGGAGATGAAAGTTGTTCAGCAGGCTCTTGGAGTTGGAAGCTTTTTGTTTACCTTTTGATCAAAGCCAAATATTTTTCTGCCAGATAAAATGTATCATCAGGCAAATACTCTGAGAGGGTTTCCATGCAGGAGCAGCACACCCTACTACTTCTCTCTCCTTCTGGCCCTTTGTAACAGGCAGACCAGGCACTTCCCCAGCTAAGGAGAGCACCACTGTCCTCCAGCCCTGTCACAGACCTAATGAAGGGCTGAAATGGAGTTTATCTGCCCTCATTTTTTCTGTCTAGGAGTGCAAAGCCAGAGCTTGTCACCCACAGCTTCCTGTTTTTAAGTAATTTGACATCCTCGTTTCCTTGCAATCCATTGGGTCACCTTTCTCCAGCGGTGTGCCACATGCAGGAGTGTTTGAAGGAAAGGAGCCTTAGAGAGGGGCACCCCTTTAGTTTGGCGTTTAGGCTCATGAATGCTGCTCGGCTCTGTTTTGATGTCTCAAGAAAGGAACAGAAGATTGCTGGAACTATTTGGAGTCCTTACTCTGTGTCCTTTACCATGACAGTAGGTCAATAAACAGAAGTTAAATTTCATAGAGGAACTGTTCCTACCAAAGAGCTGATATTATCATTCATATGGTGAAATCTGATGACAGTGAGACGTGATAAAGCTCACTTGCTAATACAAGATTTTATGCTGCCTGCCACAGCAGCAGTGAGCTTTTCAAAAGGTTCCTGCAGCAAGGCTGATTTTCCATCTGGAGTACAAATTACTGCCTACATATTAGGGAACTGCCATTCCAAATGGTGTCCAGGAGTTTAGACATCGTAAACCAAATTACCTGAGCTTAGTGATTTGGGGGATTTGGATTTTAAGAAGCTTTCCCACTTTTTGAACACTTGTAATCAAATGGTTGGCTTCATATACTTGATTAAAATGATAATGTTTACTCTTTCTAAAACTAATTTCTCCTACTTTAATACCCAGTCAGTTTCTTGGTTTATGCACCTGCCTAAATTCCCCCCCAAATAATATATATTTATTCTTGTGTTTGTCAGGTTAAAAATTGCGTATGGTTAACCAGTTGTGCAATTCATACTTTCCTTACAGAACTAAGCATGTTATAAATCATGTCTGCCAGATATCCTATAAAAGACAAAGATCTGTTTTTTGAATTGAGTAAAAGCTGTTAATATCTTCTGGTAGTTTCTCATCAAAGCAGTAAGCTACAACATGTTTGATACTACTAGAACCCCATTTCAGTAGGGTTTGAGACAGACTATCAGAGCTGAGGAAGGATTCTGCTGATTTAGACATAGCCTTGGGTGGCATGGTTTAGTGGGAGGTGTCCCTACCCATGGCAGGGGGGTTGGAACTAGATGATCTTAAAGTTCTTTCCAACCCTGACTATTCTATGATTCATTTCTGGCTATTGATTAGCAGCAAGCATGGCTGTACTCCCACCAGCAGGGCAGCCAGTCTGTGCACGCATGCAGGAGAAGGTGCGTCCACATCCTCTCACCATGCACCATCATGTCCCACCAGGACTCCTACCCTCATGTTTTCGCTTATCTCTCCACCTTCTTCCCACATTGTACATTTGGCTTCTCCCTTATGCCCTTACCTCACCTTCTAATACAGACTTACCTCACCAAAATCACCCTCACCCTGCCCTAGCCCATTCCCACTGTCTCAGGAAGAAGTGCGTGTCTCAGGACTGCAGCCAACGGGGTGAGTAGCTGTACATGGGACAGCCACTTCGCATGCAGAGAGTCCAAGGAGATGCCTCCACCTGGCTTGTGAGGTGGTAATTATCCCCTGGCTCACCTGAGCTCTTGCACTTTAGAAAAGGTGGTAGCTGCTCACAACCTATCCTCCTTTGAAGTGGCTCACAAAGCACCAATGATACAGTTCAGCAGCATCTGAACTAAGTAATTGCTATTTACTTACACTAATAAATGCCCAAGGACTTTTGTGTCAACCTTTGCTTTCAAGTCAATCCCACAAAATATTACAATTCTTTTTCATGATGAATACTTTAAAAGAGCAGAACACGGACAGGATTTTGGGTTAAGGTACATCAGGTTTCCCTAGGGGACTGCCCATTTTTGTCCGGGTTTTTCTTTTAAAGTTTTTCTCCTGATGTGCTCCAGATTTTCTGAGGGGGTGTCAAAGTGATTTGGTCATTCAGAGAGAACCTCATTTTTCCTTTTCTTTTTCTCACTATCTTTACCCCTAAAGGAGACAGAAGTTTTCGGGGGGGGGGGGGGGGGGGGGAGGGTTGCCTCTGCATTACAGTGCTGGTGTGTGGCTGTCCCTCTTCTCCGTGGCATGAAAACATTCCCCAACATGGGACATTTTTAAGATTGGAAGACATTCTTTACTGTGAGAGTGGTGAGGCACTGGAGCAGGCTGCCCAAAGAAGTTCTGAATGCTCTACCCCTGTCAGTGTTCAAGACCAAGAGGGACAGTGCCTTCAGGAACCTGGTCTAGTGTGAGGTGTCACTGCCCATGACAAGGGGTTGGAATTAGATCCTAAGGTCCCTTCCAACCCAAACCATTCTATGATTCTAAGATTTGGCTGGACAGGGTGCTGGGACATCTGGACTAGGTAATGCTTTGCCAAGATGGGTTGAACAAGAAGATCTCTGAGATCCCTTCCGACCTTGTTTTCCATGATTCTGTGATGGGTAAACCATTGCGCATGTGGCATGCAAATGAACAAGTACTAATGCTGGGGTGTCACATGCACATACGTACACGTTTTTCAGTTACCAAACTACAGCTTCTTTTGTCAATTATATCTATAGAGTTAGCTGTCTTATCAGTGCTGACTACTACATGCCAGCATCAATCCTTGCATCACTTTGAAACCAAAGAAGAAGAGAAGTTGCATGGAGATCTCAAAGCTGCCTTCCAGTATCTGAAGGGGGCCTATAAGGGTGCTGGAGAGGAACTCTTCATTTGCAACAGTAGTGGTAGGACCAGGGGTAATAGATTTAAACTTAAACAGGGAAAGTTCAGGTTAGGTATAAGGAAGAAGTTCTTTACTGTGAGGGTGTGAGGCACTAGAATGGGTTGCCCAGGGAAGTGTGAATGATCCATCCCTGGCGGTGTTCATGGTCAGGTTGGACAGAGGCTTGGGTGACATGATTAAGTGTGAGGTGCCCCTGCCCATGGCAGGGGGGTTGGAACTAGATGATCTTAAGGTCTTTTCCAACCCAAACCATTCTGTGATTCTATGATATGAAAAGTGTGATGAACTTCTAGGATCTACAAAGTGCCCCATGTTTTTTTCCTAGCTGAACTGAAATTGAAACTGAATTAAAAAAAAAAAACAAACCAGATCTGTGACTTCCTGCACCTACTGGTTAAATAACCATAATAAGTCCTGTATGGGATGGCTTAAGAGTTGAAAACTGGAACACAACTGAAAAATAGCAGGTCCTCAAATCAAAGGTTCTAATTCAACCCAAAATGTTCAGCATCTGGGTGGGGAATGGCAAGGCTGGTTGGAAGCAGAAAGTGCTTTACTGGAGATGGAATTATTGTTTGAACAGAATAATCATTGCTGAAAGATTTCATATTGAGCCTTCAGATGATTCCAAGTCAAAACCAGAGGAAATGCATAGAGATTGCAGAACACTTACATTCCTTGGTGTTAGGAGGCGCCAGCAAGCACGAGTAGCAAACCATCCCATATATGTTGCGAGGTCTGTTTTCCAGCATGTAGTAACTGAAATGGAGGGCAAGATGAGGCAAACCAGTGTAAATTAATATGCTACAACAGAGCACGGCTCATCAGCAACCAATTACACTGAGATAAAATCATTTTAAAAAAGCTTTTACAAGCAATTTGATGCAAAGATGTCTTTTTTTGTTGTTTGTTTTAAGCTGCCTGAATAGAGACAGTGTTTCTCTTCTTCCTTTCCTCCTAAAACACAATTAATCAACCATCAAGCCTACATGGCGAGAAGTACTTTCATTGCCTAAACCAACATTATACTCCCTGCTGAGTTCAAGCTGCAGTTTACAGCATGCCCTGAAATAAGATTTTTCAAAACAGGGGAATGCTATTGTTTGAAGGACTAATCTTTCCGACAAGACCACCAGTTGGATGTGGTTGGCTAATTTTTTTCACAATCACCATAGGAATAATTACGTTAATGCTAGAACCAAATCTGAGCCAAATCAGAATAAAAAATACAGCAAAACACACCACGCTTACGGGGAAAGACAGATTAGGTTTTACAGCTTTTGGGTTTATTTTAATTCCTTGCTCTATAGTTTGTAAGTTAGTTCCTGATAGTGGAATTAAAGATTGAAGGCAAGGTTTTCATGATTTGAACTTTTGGGCTGCTAATAAAGTTAATGTTGAAATAAGGTAATTGCTTATGCAACAATTGGATCCACGGGAAAGCTAATGAGTAAATTACATGAAAATCATACATGGATGATGTTAAGGATATGTCTTTACAAATCACTTGTAAATCACTACAAATTTTAATGAAGAAATGAATAAATTCATAATCCATTTACGCAGACAAGTACTCAACATGATAAACACTTTACACAATGGGGAATCTGTTTTCTGCTCTTACATACTTGTCTCCGCATGTGCAGGATGTTTTTTCTGGAAAACATATGCATTGTTGGGAAATTACTGCTGAAACTGTCCATCAGAATCAGTTTGTCATTAATGAATGCCCCAGCCTACAGATAAGGGATAAAGATCCAGGAAAAGGAGTACACAGAGATGCAAGAGGGGAACAGTGTCTGGAGGTACCTCAGAGAGCCCGTAAACTGAGCATGAGTCCTCCTTTGTTTCTTACTGGTTTTAAAAGATTCAAAGATTCACCCTCATTCTTCCCTTCAAATGTCTCCTGTGCCTCATCTGCCAATCTACCCTTCTCTCAGGAGTAAAACTTCATCTTTCCTCTCTTATGGGGGCCTGTGTAACGTTCGATGGTGAAGCAGTTAAGAAATAAGCAGGAAATGTCTGCCAAACCACAAAAAAGAAAAAAAAAAGAGTGGCAGGACAAAGATACTTAAAATTCCATAAAGAAAAACACAGGACAGAGAGGATCCACAGTCTAAGGGCCACAGTGGCTTAGGAAAGACAAACAACCCTTCCGACAGTTAATTAAATCGAGCTGGTGGAATATTCCTCAGTTGTCGCCACAATGCAGAATGATGGAGGATGTGTGAAGAAAACTGAAGAAGATGCTCGTGGCAAGCAAGCAACTGTTCACTCACGTGAGAAGGAAGCTCTGCAGCTGCAAACATTAATGATTCACCCCTATGAAGGATCAACAACATATTTGTGTTTCTGTCTACTTTGCGCTGCACCAAATACTAAAGGCAGTGTTGGAAATACCCTATCTCTTTGCATCACTAACTACAGAGAAGAAGTGACACAGTAACAAAACAATGAATTTTCATAGTGTTACTCTTCCACCTCTTTCTTGAAAAGGGGAAGCATCAGTAGTGGAGGTACCTCTGAATACATTTTAAAAGAAAATTATCTCTTTCAAATTCCAGATACTTGCTCCAAGCTGAAAATATGTGCTGGGACAACATGAGGGGTATGTGTCATGTACATTTGGCCTGTTCTTACTGCTCTGTGGGTTTCCACTTAGGGCTGCTACCAAAGACAGATGGCTAGTCTAGAGGGACCCTTGCTCTGACCTGCTGTATCTGCTTCTAGTTGGCTGTGATCTCGGTCATGCTCCAAGAATGCCTAATGGATCATCCCATTGAGGGAAATAGTCTGAATTGCACCTAATTTCCACATTACTGACCTGGCCTATTTACCATGATGGAAGAGCTTCTGGGCAGGAGCAGAGGATGAAGCACTGTCCCAGGAGGTTAGGTGCTCTAGATACCTCCAGCGTTCACTGGCAGCTGAACTTTGTTTTTGAGGATTGTAGCTTTGGACCTAAGCCTTTAAATTCTTCCCTGACTACAGTCTTGCATCCTTCTTGTGAGCATGACAAATAGTGTTATTCCTATGTCATATGAAAGGGAACTGGTACACTGAGAAGCATTGGATAATCCATGCTCTTGTACCAAAGGCCTCCTTCCCTTAAACTGATTATAAGTAACAGTAAAAAATAGAAGGAAGAATATATAATTATCCAGCACCTATTTTAAGGCAAATGACAGAGAAAGGCACTTTTAGCCACTGGGAAAAGGCTGCCAGTTCAGTGGTGTTTTGTCTAAAATCTTCAGGTCAGAATGTCTTTGCTCATCTTTTCCTCAGGCTGCTTTACTGAGATGGTGAAAAACAGTAAAGGGATGAGATGCCCCTAAATATAGATCGCAGCATGTGGACTGTTACCTTGGGAAGGTCTGCATTGTCGTATGGAATCACTGTCCTCTGTAAATGGAAACCTTATTTTTTTCCTCCCATTGACTCAGGGACTCTTTGAGGTTTAGTGCCCAGGGAAGGGAGCACTCTGCCAGCTGCCACTCACCCAGGCATCTGACTGTCCCTGTGCTACCGGGGCTATGAGGCAGGGTTGCTGGGCAGCCAGAACTACTTGACAGCTCTCTGCCCTGACACTGGATTTCCCCCACCATCACACAGGAGCAACCTCTGGGGTCTCTAAGTTGTGCAGGTAGCCGAGACAGCTCCAGACCTTGTCTTAGCCCACACTGAGTTTATCCTGAGAATTTCATGTCTTCATGCTCGGAGTAAGAGGGTGTTTCTCCTTAACTGCTGGCTTTGCCAAACCATCCCAGGACCTGAGAGTCCCACAGAGAGCGGCAGGCAGCCAGACTCAAGCAGACTAGTTTCTGCTACAGGTTACACCTGTGCAAACACGATGTTTTGAGATTACTCCCCAAGCGCCAGCTGTGCAAGCTGATTATTTTCAGTGAGCACCCCCCTCCCACCTGGGTGACCCCATTAGTCCTGACAGAAATTGCAAAACAGCAACTGTGGCCACTATTTAACTTTCTTGCTCTTTATGATGTATGAGGGGAAGTCAAGAGGGAGTTCTTTTCAAATCACATCATCAGTCTGTTTGGCTGGCAGCTAGACAAGTCCTTCGTTTTATTTGTAAACTGTGAAAATTTCACACAGGCTCACTGATACAATAAACCCGGAAGCTTGCAGGGCCTCTTTAACAGAGTTTCCTGCCCTTTAAGTAGTGTGGGTTATTCAGCATCTGCAAACTGCACAAAAGCCAAACATCAGTAGGAATTACTCTCTAAACCAAAGACGCACTGGCAGAAACTGGAAAGGTATGTAAGGTGAGGTTGTGTTTGAGAGTATTTACTCACCCTCAACAAAAAAAAGTGTTGAGAAAGCAAATGTATGCTTGGGTTTGGAGGCTTTCAAAGGCAATATAGTCAGGAATACATTGTTAACATATTCAATGCAGAAATCACTTTCTCACAATTACCACCAGAATTATACTGAGCTTGAGACCATTAAAAAGATGGACTTAATAAAAAAACATCTATTTTAAGCCCCTTCAAACTTCCCTGGAATTTGTTTTCATTCTGAACTACAGCACACAGACCACATTAGCAATTCTTAAGACCCCTTTCTGTTGGTTAGAAAAGACCCTGAGAAACTAAATGCCTTGGTAAATCTCACCTAATAGCTATGTTGGCTAATGCCATCAATTACTGACAAATCTGCCAGCTGGTCATATCTGGAGAAGAGATATTTTATGTTCCTAAACATACCATAGTGCTAGAATGGACCATATTGGGCATCCAAGGCATCTTCATGGAGGTCATTCATAGGATGCAAGACTTATAAGGTGGCCATCTGAAACCACAGCTGGAAGCCAAGCTGGATTTCTGACAGTGTCTAAAATGGCACTGCACACCTGTGCTAGGGTACATGAGCTGTTCCCTTTCCACTTCTAGAGAGGAGAAGTTTCAGTTTTTCTTGTTGTTCCTAGTTGTTTTTTCAGTGAGATTTCAGTAAGGTTAAGGGTATCTTCTGATCTACTGAATTCGCAGGTGCTTCTGAAACATTTAGATGTCTTGCTTTACAGAGACTGAAAAGCACAATTCACCAGCATCGTACCTACAGTCAGCTAGGACATGAAGAAAGGTTGTCAGGGATTTTGACATCAGAAAGGTATTTTGCAGTGCTTTGTGTAGAGCAAAGGTCCGCAGTCAAGTCCTTACCCTGGGAGACAAGGACCACACTCAGCATCGTTCTCCTGATCACCAGGTGTCAAGACTGTGGCTCGGAAAAACCCCTCGCAGTCTTTGTGACGCCTGCATATCTGGTAGCCTCCTCTGGAGAACTTCTCTGAAGGGCAGGGGATGCAGCCGTAGTCCTCATCTTTGGTGCCGTATCCACATGTCTGCAACAATACAAAGTCACTGACAGGCAGACTTGCTCTACACACCTGCTTCTAGCAAAAGGAAACGTTCATAGCCTGGCCCGTTGGCTTTGTGGCACAACGTCAAGGGAAAGAAGTCTGTCATTTGGTGCCTTAGTGTCTATGCTAAAAAGGCCATGGAAGGATATAAGGATGCAGCAAGCTGTGTATTGGAGAGGAAAACGGGGAACCAGAGTATCGTAGTCCTTGAAAGTGGCCCCCCACAGCTATTAATATCATATTCCAGCAAGCCATGGAAGTGAATTTCAGCTGCTGCTCAGATAGAAAGTGAACTGAAAATTGAAGAGCAGAGGAGAAGATTACAGGGAAAGCATGGCTACAGCAGGGATATCAGCAGTCTTGCTTTCATGCGAGAGCCCAGAGGGAACAGCACAAAAGGCAATGTTCAGATGAGATTTCGTAACCTCTGAACTCACATGTCCCAGCTGAACATTACGTTCAGATTAAACAAAACTAAAACCAACTGGTTGTTGTTCAAACTTACTTGTTCAGGACTACCAACTGTGTGAAATTCTTGCAATAGGATGTTTATCCCATTAAACCCAAACAGGACTTCAGTAATTTTTTTTTTTAATAAGCAACAATTACCTGCTGTAAACCAAATGGTTACTTAGGAACTGTAATTTAAAATGTTGCAGAAGCATCCAAGTTCCTTTAGTGCCAAAACATCTTAGCGGGAGAGCAAAATCAAATCCTCAGCGTGGGGGGGACAGCAAGCACAGCAGACTGACCTATTCATCACACCATGCCAGAACAGAGCATCAGATTGTAAATAACTATTGAGATGAGAATGGACTGGCAGAGACAGTGTGTGAAACTTTACCTTACAACTTTTACAATATTGCTTTTGACAGGCTGCTCCTGGGATGAGGCATGCAAGGTGCCCAGCTCCCATGACATGCTTGCAGGGGTAATGCTTAAGCATCTCTGTCCATACTCATTTTCTCTCCTATCTATATATTACCACCATGTAACAAAGCACTTATTTTTACATTTGGTGCTGGATATGTGTTCCCCTACCAGCAGAAGCAGCTGAAATTACCATGTAAGGCTCTTCTCCCGGCTCACACTTGGGGCAGTCGTGGCACATGCCAGTGGTCTGGTTGTAGTATTCGTTCTCACCGCAGTTGGAGTATTCAGCGCTGGCAGAGTACACCAGGGAGACCTGTCACCAGAGAGCATCCCAGAGCACCGTCACTTCCACTGCCTTTGACTCCCAAGCTTTGTCCCACCTCCCTTGCCCAGCTGCTGTGGCTCAGAAGGCAACAGGATCAGCATTGCAGTGTGAAGCACTCCTAAAGCTCAGAAACAGAAGTGGTGCCACTATGTGGGATGGAGGCAGATGCAGTTTTCAGTAATCTGGTCCTTCTAAGAGTTTCTCAGAGCACTGATGTTCGTGCTTGTTGGCAAAACCACTCCTGAAAATACTAACGCCATGATTCCTGACCCATTAATTCTCACACTCTTCTGCACAGCAAATGCCTGAATTTACACCCTCACCCTTCCCAGCTCTAATGAGCCTTCACAAATGTGACTGCAAGGGACAATTATAATGAGATAATGTGCTGCCTTGGGCCTCAACTACAATAGGGCTGTTCTTCATGTGACACCCAGGCTCATCAGCTCTTCCACCGACTTCTGTTTCTGCTCCATTCTGAGTCCTTCTCCTTCCCCTGCTCCCTTGCAGCCTCAGTTTAAGCAGCACATGCCCAGGTGTTTTATTGAGTGGAAACCAATCACTGCATCCGGATTCAGCTCCTAAGTTGTCTGTGGCTGCGCCATGACTATTCACAGATGTTTGCAAAGACCCAAGCAGTTATCTTTGCACACTGGGGAGAAGCATACACACATAAATACCTACCACCAGAAAAGGGAACACGTGAGTCCATTTACGTTCACCCAGGTGAGCCATGCTCTCTTGATACTTTACCTGGAAAGACAGAATTGGTGATTGTTTATGAACACGGGTAAATATTTGTGTGTGTTGCCAAAATAAGAACAGAAGGGCTCATTAGCAGAGCAAAGGTTACATGGCAGAGATGCCCAGAGGTCTAAATGAAGAGAGGGGGAGATGTGCACGTGCACTCACACACAGAGGCGTGCTACACACCCTTACTGCGCATCTGCTTCCTCTCTTTGAGAGGACCGATGGCATGAGGGAGTCTGGTCTTGCAACAGTTATAAAAGTCTGTGAAAGATGAGGAACCAGCTCTGAGCTCTGGCACTTCTTGGCTCACTGGGAAATCCTCCCACAGAGGAACTGAGTGCTATGTCTTGACTACTAAATGAAAGAGGGCTGGGGATCAGCAGCCTGGCTTGTGTCCACACCGCTTAGTGCTTAACCCCACTAGGCTGGATATGTCTGGAAAGATGGAGGTGGAGAAGCCAAAAGCAGAGCCAGGGAGTGAACCAACAGCAAGCAGCACAGGCAGTTGGCACGCCAGGCTAGACCTTCCTTGCCGCCTCCTGCAGATCCACCAAGAAAGCCCACAGCTGCATTTTTCTGTAGGAAGCAAAGGCTGCTTTTTGTTCTTGATAAGCAAACTGCAGACTTAAGAGGTTAGACCCCAGGAAGAATCCAAATTTTATATTTGAAATGCTATTACAATAGTTAGGGAAAAGAGAAGCTGCAATCTCTGTTATAAACACATGTGCTAATTTATTTCATTTATTCAAAAGAATTATTTTGACTAAGAACTAATGTTGCATATTCATGTACTGTGTTTCTTTCTAAGGGGAAAAAAGAGACAGGAAAAGGAGGCACAAATTGTTTCGTTAGCACGGTACGACATATTTAATGGTATTGTTACAGCACATAATATGCCCTAGGGATTTTACTGCTTCAAATAGCAAATGTTTGAGATACAGTTACAACACTTTGGTCCTAGCAGATGTAAACTGCTCTTTAAATTTTCCAGGTCTCAGATACTGCAAGGCTTTTAGTCTCCCAGAAGAGTACAATTACAGCTTTGTGCCACGTTTGAGGATACAGCCTACATGAGAGCAGCACTATAGCATTTGCGATAGCTGCTAATATTTGCATTTTTAAACATGAAGTAGATTAAGCAAAGATTATATTACTCCAGCATCAAGCTATGAACTTGCTTTATACGTTCCTTCCAGCAACTGGGCCAGCTGAGACAGGTAGCTGGGTGGGTGGGTGGACAACCTGAATTATAAGTATATTAATTTCTTCAGGAAATTAAAGTTTGAAACCTAGAAACAAAAGAGAATCAGAGATAAATTGTCCCAAAAATAGAGGTAAGAGATGGAAAATAGTAATGCAATTGTATAAACTGTCAAACATGTAAGTTGGACAAAGGCTTTGTCTGTGACAGTGCAGTCCCTTGGAAAAGTTCCAAAGATATAGTCTTCATGCATATGTCTGTTAAACTGAACTCTAATTATAAAAAAGCTTGTTAGACTTTAAATATGAATATAATTATGTCTATGTCCCCACTGATACTGCAAAATTGGTTTTTATTATAAATCAGATCTGAGACTGCTCAGGACCAAGAATTTCACTAGTAAAGCTTGAATCTAAAACTTTACAGTGAGAACATGTCTGACGGTAAAAACATGCTTCGGTTGCTTTCAAGCCACACAGATGTTTGCTGTTTGAGGTACTTGTATGCAATTATAGCCAGATTTGAAAAATGGAAATTAAGAATTGTAGCCCATTAATGTACAATACAAACTTCTCCATCCATTTGGCATTTGGCATTTATTTACATAAAATGTTGAAAGTGTCAAGTTATACATATATACATAAAATATTTTTCCTTCTCAATATAAATATGCATGTGGGGGTGTATTTTATATGTAAACATACACTTTTTTTTCCCTTGCATTCCATCATTATACACAGCAATATGTCAAGCTTATGGGAAATGTTTTTTTAACTGGAAAAAGCCAGTTCAAAGTGCTGAATATGGCCAGATTAGAACTCTAGGGGAGACTTTTTCCCCAAATTGGAGTACCAAAAAGTTAAATGTAATTATTCATCCCCCTAAATAAGTGCAGTGCCATAAACTGGCAGTGTTATTTTCTGTGTTTTTCTTTTTCCTTCTGCTTTTTTTTTCCTCCCCTGCTTTGGAGTTAAAAATCAAAGCACGAATTTTATAACACAAGAGTGAGGAAGGCAGATGCAGTAGGTTTCTGGCAGTAGGGCTGTAGATATGTCCTTAGCAGGGGTGATATCTGAAGCTATATACCAAGATATGCTAGGCAGATCTTGGGCTTGCTGTCTGTTTTCAGGCATGTTAATTTATACCTGTGCTATATTATCTGTCAAGCATTAATCACATCCACACAACAAGGGATCTTCTAGTGCTAAGATCACTTTTGTCTCTAGCTGACATCGGTGAAGACATGCAAAGCTTTGACAATAAGGCAGCATCTGCCAAGAAGCAGGAAAAAGAGTGACCAGTTTTTATGGCCCCTAATCATTAAAAGCAATTAGTTTTTAATGAATTAACAGATGCTGCACTTTTCCTTTGTATTCTGCCATGCTCTGACTAAAGAAAATGACTCTCCCTGAGATGGCATGCAATGGTAAGCAGGAAGCAGCTGGATGTGTGGTTTTGCTGGGACCACGGGATCACTCGTAAGCAATTTGGGATCTCCGGCAGCTCATCTACAGACCTGATGTGTGCTTTTGTTTAGGCTGTGTGGGTGTCTCCAGAGAGGAGGTGCAAAACACAGACCTATGTCTTTGTGGATCAGGTGTGCAACAAGCAGCAAGCCTCATCATGACTAGAGGGGCTTGCTAATTACAGCCATATTTGCCTTTCGGGCATATTTGTTAATAGCTGTTAAAAATATACACATAAGCTGACAGGAAAAGGAAGACTATTTTCCCAGTGGCAACTGCAGCAAGAAATGCTAGAGCGTCCTTGTCTCAGCTTCTCTCCTATAGACTGAGAGGCACAAATTTGGCCTGGGGGAATACGAAAAGAGGTGCCTGAGACCCTGTTTCTCAAACATTGCTCCTCCCAGACGAAAGTCCCTTCTAGATAGTGTTTGTGGTTTCTTATCAAGAACTGGCAGATATAAATAAATAAATCATCAAGCAGAAAATGCTTAGTTCATGCTGTCTAGAAGAGAAAAAGCATAATCCACGGTAGTCAGCCTTTGGATTCTATAATTTTCTAAGATTATAAGGTAGTGTTGCCATGATATTTACAGTATCCATGAATAAATGGAGTAAATATTGGAAATACACAAACAATGAGGTTACCACAGCTGGTGGTCTAAACTAAAGCTCATGACTTTCAATGGCCTACCTTAGGTGTTATCTTAATTCTGTGGCTTCAGCAATTAACATAGTGCAAAAGATAATTTCCTATCATAGACTTTTTGTTTTTTAAAAATAAGTTTGAAAAAAGGAGGAAAACACATGGATTGAAGAACAGAAATATGTGTTCCTTAATGTTGTAGAGAGGCAGGGTTTTTTGGTGTCTCTGTGTTCCTTTAATTTCATCACTGATGTAGATATGCTTCAAGGACGTAAAACCTGACTTTGCAAGAGGGAAAGGTACAGCTGCTGTCTCAGACAGCTTCACCATCTGATGTTCCTATATCATAGAATCACAGAATAGTTTGGATTGGAAAGGATCTTCAAAGGCCACCTAGTCCAGCCGCCCTGCAGTGAGCAGGGACATCTTTAACTAGACTAGGTTGCTCAGTACCACATCCAGCCTGGCCTTGAACACGCCAGGGGATGGAGCATCTACCACTTCCCTGGGCAACCTGTTCTGGTGTCACCATAGAATCATAGAATAGTTAGGGCTGGAAAGGACCTTAAGGTCATCTAGTTCCAACCGCCCCTACTGTAAAAAAATTTCTTCCTTATATCCAGGTTGAATCTCCCCTCTTTTAGTTTAAAACCATTACCCTTGCCCTATCGCTACAGGCCCTACTAAAAAGTCTCTCCCCATTGTTCTTAAAGGCACCTTTGAAGTACTGAAAGCCCCCAATAGCGTCTCCCTGGGGCCTTTTTGATCATGAATCCGCATCCAAGATCTCCACCACTAAAACCAGCAGAATGCAAGACAAGCGCTTTCACATAAATAAGTGTGGGCAGGTCATATGTACTTTGCAGGTGCCACTAACAAACCCAGTGCTTGCCCCAGGCTCCCAGGTTTAGGAGAGAAACATCATGAGCCACCTTCTCCACAGATTATCACAGATATTTGCATGGGCTCAGCAGAAAATGTCTATATGCTCCCGATGCTGCTAAATCCTTCTTAACTAAAACAAGTATATAATCCTCATTGCAGAACCTCACGAGTTTCAGAGTTTGACAACCGAGCTCAGTCTGGATCTGGTTTTGTGAAAAAAAGATGCGGTTTGAGTTTTAGTTTCAGGAGGAAGGAGGGCTCTCTGAGCCCATCACTGTGTGACAATGGTGGCAAGGGAGAGCTTAAACTTAGAGAAGTATAAGCAAATGGAAACAGAGATGATGAAGAAAACTATTTTGTAGCCTTGGCTACAGTTTTTATTGTTGTGAAAAAATATTGCACAGAACAATATTACATTTGTAGAACAACACAAACTATGCTGTTTCTCATATCTGTTTTTTATCATTTTGACCTTGCAAATACTTTAAGATTTACCTCAGAGAGAGATGTAAAAAGTGTTAAAATGATAGCACTCCGTTCTTCCTTTTACCTGGAACGTCAAACAGAAGTGAGAACAGCTCAAGCAACACATGAAACTTGAATTGCCCCTGTTTTGAATTGCAATCCATCAGAAAAGTAATTCATTGCTTGGGCACAGGAACAAGATTTCTTTCCAGTGGGAGTTGCATTGACAAAAGCAGACATAAGAGATTCTTTGTTAATGGGGCACTGTATGCTGAGGACGTGGGGACAATCAAGCCTAATGTAGAGCTATCCATCTCTTACAGACTCGCTTATCTGGAAACTACATCGGGACATCCATATTTGAACCTGTTTTCTCACTTTACATAAAGACGTGTTGGCTGTCATGTAGACAGGCCATCAGCTTTCTGAAGTTCTCAGGGAAAGAAAAAGAGGCCACAATAGAGAAACAAAGCAAAAGCAAGGAAGAAGGAAATGTTCTTTCCAACACACTTTGCGTGGCTGGTGTGCATTTCTGCATAAGTGGGGGCACTAAGGAGGTGCCAGGGAGAAGGGGACCCTGGGGCCTCCCTGCACCCACAGCCAGCTGTGGTGCAGGGCCACAGCTGACCCAGCGGCCCACCAACCCCTTGTTACTGGCATGTACCCAGTTTGGCCTACCTGTAGGTTGATGTTGGTCTTATCTGTTAGCAGCATCCAAAACCCAGTGCTGCCAGGAGGAGCATGGTGGTCTCCACTGCACCCAGAGGCCTCCCAGTGCGCATAGCTCACAAGCAAACCTCCCTCCCTGTTGCTCAAGTGCTTGGGGAGGTATGAAGGGAGTCAGCATGGGCTGTTTTTTTTTAGCGGGAAAATGGTAATTTGTTGATCCTGAAACCTTCTGTTGCTACACATCCACTTCAGTGATGTTCCCACTAGAAAGGCTGGTAATTTGGTGGGGAAGTGATGCAGAAGGGAAAAGACAGTCATGACCTCCTGCCATGGAGGCTGCTGTGGTTGGTGCTGCTTTACACAAAGAAGATACTCATTAGGGCAAAAATGTGAGCAAGGACTTGTACCTCCCCCAGACAAAAGGCTGCCCTGACTCTTAGGCTAAGTCACGTGGTATCTTTTGTTTTCTATAATTAAAAAACATAAATAAAAGAAAATCTGGGATTTATTCTGACTCACAATTAAAAAAAAAATAAATAAATCAGAAACCTCATATTTGTAAAGGGGAAAAAAGTTTTGACTGTCTGGCCGGTCCCCGTAAGGATTTTCCTCAGTGGGAAAGGCTTGCTTTCCGTCTCTCCATAAATAAATTTTTTTCTAAGGTGATTTACGTGAAAAGTTCCCTGTTGTTTTCAGCCCCTCCTAATGTCTGTTGGGAAGAGCTACAGCTGAAGTGTTATTCCTTCTGGTTTGCTTGCTTACTTGTTTGTTTTAGGAGGGCTTGGGCATTCCTTTAAGAAGCACTGGCACTGGTGGTGGGAGCAGTGTGCTGGAGGCACGTCAGGGCTGTGCCCCATTCCCGCCCTGAGAGCTCCTGCTCCATTGCCCAGGTGAGCTTGCCCCACTGCCAGCTTGCATCTGCTGGAGGGCACCCGAGTTTCCATGGAAATAGCTGGAAGGTGAATCTTACATCACCATGAAAAACTGCAAATGAGCATGTTAGACTCCCAAGCCTAATAATTCTAAGGTGAGAATTAATGAGCAGCAATACAGTCGTTCACCATTTATGGGGTCATCCTAGGGCCGCATCATCTCGGTGCTTCCTCCACCACTGCTTCCCAAGAAGTTTCCCCATCTGCCCCTACCTTAAGGAGAGGAAACTTGTTTTTCACATTTTGCTTCCAGGGGCGAGGTAAAACTGCTGTTACTAAACCAACTCATTTTAGATTCAGCAGCTCTCCTTAGTTCCTAAGACAAGTATTTCCATTTGGAGCAGAAAATTAAAAGCTTATTACGAAAACAGAAGTTACCAAATCAGCAATGATGCTTTTTTAACATCTCTTTCTTTTTACTGGGTTTCATGCTTTTTAGATGACAGATAACCTAATAAGAACGCTCTGAGTCTTGGCTTCCATTATTAAGTGTCTGAATATCTGAGTACCTTCAAATCTCACAGTATTTGGGATTTTTAGCACTGTACAGAGACTGACATCATTTTAATACAATAACGGTTGATGGACAGGACAGAGGTGGAGAAATTTAGAAAGACTTTGCAGGAAGGAATTGAGGTGAAATTCTACAGTAACCGTCAAGAGAATATATTGAAATTGTAATAGAATAGAAATCCCATGGTGACCATCAATAAATAATGTCTGTTCTTAGCTCCACAGCACGTTTGCATTTCTCAGCTTAAAAGCCAGAAAATTGTTAGAGAGGTCAACACACAGTTCTGTTTTTTCCATGGTTTACATGAAAACATCTGAATTACTGCATCTTATAGGCACAGTGAATAGCAGCTGGGGTGCTGCAGGAGGGGGTTGCCACAAAGCATGGCGACACTTTTGAAGGTACTCCTGAGCACGTCACTCTGCTGCAGCACTGGGAGGCTCATGGCCACAGACTTTCCTTGTATAAGTGCATTAAGCAATGGTGCACAGTTTCACTGTGTTTGGCAAACATAACGAAGTCAGTATTAGGTGGTGGCCATTTATACCTCGGTACTTGATTTTAGAGTCCCAGAAAAGCCTCTTGTTTGTCAACAGGCCTCTGTCTTGCAGACAAAGGAATACATAAGCTGCCAACAAACATTAGGTTTTTAATTATTCTACTTTTTACATAACTCTGTTTGAAGGGGATTTATTATTTTTGTAGACTAGAGGCTGGCTGCATTTAAATTCAAAACTACATCCCAAGCTGCCTGGGCCATCACTGTTATGAAGAGCAGGGAGAGGGAGCACAGGGAGGGGAAGTTCTCTGCTGGGAATAAAGGCCACACAGTGAGCAGGCGCCATGCCGGGGGGTGCCCGAGGGGAGAGGCAGCTGGGGGGCACAGCATGGGGTGGCCAAAGCACCAGGCAGGGTTTTGGACCGCTGTGCCCCAAGCAGGGGGATGCAGGGTGGTACATGGAAGCAGCCCTCCCATGTTCTCCATCCACCACCCATCTTGCAGGCGTGGGTCCCCCCAGGGGGACACCATGGGTGTAGAGGCCAAAAAAGCAGCTCCCAGTCCAATGCCAGACAGAAGAACATGCCCCAGCAACCAAATCCTTCATATCTGTGGGTAGCTGCAAGCTATGACCTGCTGGGGCTGTTATTTATGCCAACCACCACGCGTACAGGCAAGAGGAGGAACAACCACCACTTTGGCTAATAGCTGCTGAATGGACATGCCTGTAGAAATTGCATGTTTACAGGCAAGCATGTGTACACAAACACATCTATTTATACCTACACACCCTCAGAGAGTCTGACTGTCCCTCACATCTCTGTTCAGCCTGGTTATCCCAAATCTCAGATAATGTCCCAGTGGAGGTAAATCTCTGTGCTTAATGTGCCGCATAGGGTTGCAATTAGAAAGTGAACTGCCTCCACTCCTATGGAAGGAGGAAAAAATGGCTTTCTCGGTTGGAATACTTTCGAGTCGATAATCATAAAATCTCTTCATAATTTCTCTGAGGCCCTCATTTCTTTTTTTTTTAATGAATGTGTTTACATTCCTAATTAAGGAGCACATTAAGCCTGGTGGTACCTTATCTGATAAACCCCTTAGTAGGTTATGTCAAGCTGAGCCTTTCAAGGGAGCAAGCTAGTTTTAAAAACTGGTTATCCTCTGGGCTGGAAATGTGCAAGCCAAGCGCTTGCAATTAACTTGGGTTAATTACAAAATACCAGAAATGTAATAATGTATTTAAAAATCTAACAGAGGTGCTAATGATCTTGGTTTTTTCCTTCCCTCTCTCTCCTTTTCCCCCCTCTGCAGGACCCTACAACCTATCACTTCGCTCCCAGGAAACACACACACACACACACCCCCCCCCATGCTCTACAGGTGTTAGCTGCCTTTTTCTGTCATGTGGTGGAATTGATTAGCATAGCAAGATAGATTCAAGAGTGATTGCTTCTACCTTGCAGTTAGCATGGCTTTTGCTGTTGCTTTCTGGGCTTGCTGAAGGAAGCAGGCCTGAGAAGTTTACTTTTCCTAGGTCTATCATCTGGTCTAATCAAAGACATCATTACTCTTTCCACGCCTATTCTCCCACCACCACCACACACATCATGAGAACTTTGAGACACCACTACCAGCAGTGCTATTCAAGATGTAAGCCTCTGTGAGTAACCACCTGACCTTCCCATGAAGCAGCAACCTTGTGACTGGATACTGTCCATTTCAGCCTTCCATCCTGGCATGCTCAGCCAGTTCTGATTGCAACGTGCAGCCCATGCTACTCAAATAACACTGGTTTTGAGAGAACAGGCAGGAGCTTCCAGTTCAGCAATATGTTCTTCTGACATGACCTGTCCATAGCTTTCTGCTTGCTCATGTTTTTACCTGTTTTACCTATCCCATGTTCCTTATGCATATCAGTGTGAAATGCTTTATTGAAGTCCAGACAGCCCATGGTACCTGCTCTTTTAGGAATTAAAACTTCCTGTCAAGGGTAACTTAAGGGCATTACTTACCCACCTCGTATTGTATTGAACATCAAATTTGTGCAATGTCTCTATATCTTCTATGACTTTACAGAAGACATAGTCACATTTCTTGTGCAAAACCCACTGAACAAAACAACTGGGGCTATCAACCCCAAGAGTAGATGAGGAGGGGAGAATATTTTCAGGCTTAGGGTGCCACCAGCCAAAAGTGTTACAAAACCAAACTTCCCACCCAACAAGCCCTACAGTTGACTCCTGAAACCATGAGAGGCAAGCAGCAAGGCAGGACACAGGAAGGGTGAATGACCATGGCTCCAACCGGCTCAAGTCCTCTCCAGCTCTGAGAAGAGTCTGATGAAGAAGAGGAGCTTATGGAAGCTGAGTGGGAGAGGGAGCAGGTTGCTAGCACCCATTCTGAGAGAAGGGGCCAGTAGGGTCTAGTGGCTGCTTGCTGCAGGTAGCTCAGCAAATCTGCCAGGAAAGGCACGGGGCTGCTGCCTGTGGGTCGTGCTGGTGTCTCAGCTTGGATGTCTGCAGACTGGGAACTGGGGTAACTGGAAACCATTTCACACGCTTCTGGACATCCCACAGTGTCTGAGGGTCAGGCTTTGTCACCTGCTGTCCTAACAGCAAGAACCACAGAAGACACAGGCAAAGGGGGCAGCTCAGGCTGGCAAATTAATGATCTGGAATGCAAGCCTACAGGGTATTTGGAAAACATATATACAGAAAGGAAGCTATACTCCTGCCTGTGGTATGCCAGACACTGCTTTTCCCATGTATACTATGAAGGTGTTCATGACTGCCTTCCTCAGCTGCTGTCTACTTCTGACTTGAGTACTGCCAAGCCTAGCCTACATGTTCTTTCCAAACATATTGTATTTCACACTGGCTTTATATTTCTTCTCCATACACCCCCTCCTCCATTAACTGGTCGTTTAGCTGATTCAGATGCCTTTTATGGTGCTACAACCCAACTCGCTGTGAGCAGAGAAAGATATTTTTATCATGTGTATGAATATCTATTGCCTCATCCCATTCCAGTGATACGAGCACAAGAAAAAGTGGAGATATGGTTTCAGAAGCATTACCCTGTCCTGACATAGAGGTGATGTGATGGAAATGTGTCAGAGAACTATGAGAAAAATGATGAGGATAGCACTACAGAAGAATTAGAAACATAGTGAACATCAGGGTCTTATGGTCTTGATTCCTACCATGTAGATATTTAGTTGTATGATTTTTTAATATTTATATTCATCTAAAACTGTTTTTTGATATAAGAGTCTTTAGACATGCCAAGAGTCTGACTGTGACTGAACCAAACCCCAGTTTTCAATTATTCCATGTTATTGTAGGAAAAACTATATGATGACAGGAAAAGGACCTCTGGGAAGCAGTGACAGTCCTAAGAAGTCTGAAGACAAGAAGCCAGTGAGAGGGTTTAAAGTTATCTCCAGAAACATTTAATATGATCAAATAAACATAATCTTTTCCGTTATAAACCAGAAGGAGACACATTTTCCTACCAGATGATGAGGTATGTTGTAGTGAACAAATGCAGCTCCTTCTGGCTGCTTTAATAGTTACGTGTAGCGCCTTGTCAGCCCTGAGACATTTTGGATTCGCTTCTTTTTAAAAATGACAATTTCCTATAGCTCCATTTAGAAGCTCTGAGAAGTGGAGGGTCATCCACAAGCAGCTGAAGACCTTCTACTCCCTCTGACTGCATTACTTGCTGAGAAAGGAGGTATTTTGAGGCAGCACATCTTTGTGCTGCAGTTTTAGAACCAGATGTCAATTATTCTCTCCGTAAATCACCTTTGAAGAGATTAACACTGCCCCACCAATGTTTAATTTAATGTTTTGATGTAAACTATGTCCTGTGAACGCGTGAAGGTTTGCAAAGCTCAATCTCCCAAATCAGACCCCGACTCCACTGGGGGGCAGTGCATTAGCACATATATTAATACTGCACTAACCTCCTGAGAAAGCAAATTTCCCCAGAGAAATATTTAGTTACCATGCGAGGCTCTGCTTAATGGAACAAATATGCACAGGCAGATATATACAGCAAATATCTCTCCTGTATATGCTGTTAGATTACTGACTTGCTGGCTAAACAACCAACACTAACCTGAGAACGAAACCAAGTCTGAGTACAGAGATAGTTTAAAGATAAACTATTTATTGGCACCAGGATCAACAGATTCTAAATTAGCTATAAAGCTGCAGGGAATAATGACATGTGAAATTAGGTTTTTTTTTTTTTTTTTTTTTTCTTTTTTTTTTAATTTTTTTTAATACTCAGCCCCTTAGGAGATTTGGGATGGTTTGATGTTCATCTGGAGCCTTGTCAAAATTCTATAGAAACTTAATAGCCTGCCAACATGGGTGGTTGCTGCTTGAAGGCATTTCGACATGGCAGAAGTCCTGTCTGCATGCTGCAAACCTGTATCCGTCAAAGGCTGCTTGGAATGACTTGAGAACAGGAGCTGTGTTGTGTCAGAATGCCATGTGCACGATTGCAGGGGAAACATATGCACATCCTTGCTCTCTTGGGGCCGCCAAGCTGTGTGAGGAATCAATCTGGCCCCTTAATTATCCTGAGCACTGCCTAAGCATTAAACCCCACAAGGTGCTGCCACACCTATATACCAGGTTTGGGTGGGATGGGTTCCCTGTTCTCTGGTTAGAAGAGAAATGAAGACCAGAGGGCAGCTCGGAGGAGGGATGAAGCTGGGTAGAAGCAAGAATCAGGGCAAAAGTCTAGGCATGGAGCTAGAGGAGGCGTGGACATCTGGCATTCCAGATCAAGAACCCTAGCCTGGAGAAAGGGCACGGAGAGTGAGGGCCGGAGTGGGGAACATGGTGTAACTGGAAGGCAGCAGAGCCAAGCATGAGCTGTAGTGTTTCTTTGCTGGGCTCCCACGGGCTGGTACTTCCACAGCAAGTTGTAGAGGCAGCTGCCTGGTGGGGTCTGGGTTAGGTGACTGCTGAAAACAGCATGGGGCCCCCAGGGCTGGAGGCAATTGCAACATGAGGGAACGGTATGAGTTGCCAGGGCTCTGGAAAGCAGAACTGCAGCCATCCTGTGCTGTGTGTTGAGAAGGAGAAGAGGATGAGCCTTAAACCATCCTTGTGATGAGGTTCAAGCTCCTACTTGAAGGCATGGGAGAAGACTGCTTGACAGACATCAAGGATGTCTGCCCCATGGCAGCACAGAGAGAGTTGTTTGCATTACCCCTGGCAAAGCTCTGCAGCACCATGCCAAGTGCCTTGGGATAGTGACAAGAATCAGAGCAAAGAACCAGCTGGTAGGACAAAACCTTGGTTGCACACCACCCTAAAGGGAGACATAAAGGTATTCTGGCCTGAACCCAGAAGCTAGGTAGCTGAGGGATAGATATACACAGAGAAGCTACTGTAGGTGAAACATGGAGCTGCACCGCAGCAGAGAAGGCACTTAGGCAGGTTGTGCCTTTCCAAGTGAAGCCCTCACTCTGAGCAGTGCACATGGAGGAACTGCTTAGCTGAGAGGACCCTGTGCTGGCAGATGGACTGGGGCTGCCTGGGATATGTGCTGGGTAGAGCACTCTCTGCAACCCATTCTACATGCAGGAGTAAATCCTTTCTCACCGGGGCCCTAATTTGCCTTCTCTGGGGACCTCATAGTGTTTTTTGCAGTTACAGGGCTGTACGCTCTGAGAGGAGATGGGTGCTTTCTGTATCTTGTTCCAGGCTGTAGAGAAATGTAAAGTGCATATTTGATACCCGCATGAGGACTATAGTTCTATCTGATGACTGGAGTTACTCTTGTCCCTACTGGGGTGCATTCAAACACCTCAGGTTTCGCAGCAGAACTGGTTGTGTTAGACCTATTTAGGATCCCTCTAGGCTAGGAAGAGGCAGAACTTGCTGGAAGTTGATGCTGACTCATCAGTCCATGGATTTTGGAGCTTGTGGAGGAGGAGTTTCTCACTGTGCTTTATGGTTTGGTTTGGTTTTGTTTTGCTTTGTTTTGTTTTCATGGCTGGACATGTCACGGATGGTTTTGTCCGAGAGCCTTATGGCCAAGAATGCAGATTTACTTTGCAACAGGTTGGTGGAGAACATCTGGGCTTTATAAGGAAGAGACTTCTGAAGCAGGAGGAGGAGGCTGAGGAGGCTCCCAAAGAAATGGCCTTAACTAAGGCCCACGCAGCTAAAGATGCCAGATAAACTGGCCATGGGAGGGTCAGGTAGGAAGCTGGGTATGCTGGGCTCTGGATAGGGATGATGGGCTGTTGGGAAGCAGTGCATTACATCCCTGACAGAGGAGAAATGCTACATGTCTGGTTGGAGGTATGTCACTCAGCTTCTGAGTAGAAGAGAAGTGCAAGGCAGAAAGCAGAGCTGGCTAAAACTAACTGAGATAATTCTAAGAAGATTAAAACTAATTTTAGGTAATTAATGGATAATTCGTGTTATCAGGATTATAAGAAATAAGAAGAATAGCTCACAGCTGTAAATGCAAGGGGCTTTTTTACTTTCTTAGTGCGTAAGGACTCACTGTAATTGTGGCAATGAGAGACTGAAGGCTCTCCTTGGATTAAACTTGCCTGCAATTCAGATGATACTATAAACACTTCTTCAGCTTACATGGACCTTTATAAGAAAACTTATATCATAGATGCTTACTGGTTTGGATATTGCATCTCCATATTATGGCCTTCATGCAATTTATTACTAAACATGGAAAAAAATTAATTCGCCCTATATTTCATTTCTATCACATCTGACAGCATTCTAGTTCGTGTCTATGTGGGCAACATTTGTAGCCAAGTACTTTAACATAAAAATTCCTTTTCCAAGGCCAGCATGGATGTTTTTCCTGCACTTCATCTCCCTGATTTTGAAGGAGTCATTTTGATGCAGAGGTAACATTAATATAATAAAACTTATACTGAATCAAATCTCAGATCTACAATAAATTGACCTAATTAAAACAAGATTCTTGCATCTTCTGAGCTGTACTTTCTTTAAAAGCCTATGTATCTCCAAGGCACACCTAGCACCAAAACCAGATTGTAAAGCCATTAACTTTTACAGAGAATTATGCAGACCTTTGTCAATTCAGTCTATCAGTACAGTAAAAGGCATTCTGTCAGAAGAAAAAGGGTGATTCTGAGATCTCTGCTTGTTATATACTTCTGTTACCAAATAATTCAATCATTAAAAAAAACAAAAAAGGATTGGATGGGACCTCAAGAAGTTATCTAACCTATCTTTTTGTTTCTATATCTTTGTTTCACACTAAGACAAAATCATTCTTCATTACTCCAACAACCATTTATCCATTCCTCCAACTGGGTCTTAGGAATCTCCAATGACAGAGATTACACAATTTTCCCTCGTCTGTTTATTACAGTGCTTTGCCATTCTCTGTCTCAGGTAGCTTCTCTTAATGTCTTTTCTACATCTCTTTTCGCCCACTTGAAGCTGGTGTTGTTTGGTTTACCCACCAGGGTTTGAAGAACAGATTATTTCCTTCTGCTCTGCAGTGGTCTCCTAGGTATTTGACTCAGCTTGGTCATATTCTATGCAAAACAGTCCTGATTCATCCAGTCTTGCACCGTTAAGCCTCAATTTCTAGAGTACTGGCTGTTTGCATTTCTACCTCGGTTTTCTCCAATTTGCCCTTATCTTTCTTGAGGTAAAACTAAACGGAATACTTTTATGAAGGACTCAGCCATCCTGGGTAGAGTATTTAATCAAAGAATTTATAAGCTCTATTTCACACATCCCTGGATGAGGTTGTGGAGAGAATAAAGGTCTCTCAGTCAGCTAAGAATCTACTAGAGACTGTAAAATGTCATCTATTAAGCTATTGCATGTTTGAAGCTGGTAAGCTTTTTTGACCTGCTCTTCTCCCTCCTTTCCTGTAATATATGCTGGCGTTTCTACCAGGATGTGAAAAAAATATCTTGTGTTTATAAGACACGTACCAGTTTTGCAATGTTGCAATTTCTGCCACAGCAAATACATTCCTTTTGTGTCTAACGACTGCCCTGGTTTTTCCATCCTGCTGGAGCAAACTGTACCAAATTTGTTGTTTTGCCAGTGATGCCATAGCAACATATTCCCATTCTCCATGCTCCTTGCTTTGCTAGGTTGGTGAAGGGGATGTTGAGACTGCCATGGTAAGAGTTTTCATCTGGAGAACAAAAGCAATCTGCACCCTCAGAAAGCTGTCATCGTATCTCCTGCAGACTGCTGAGCCATGCCAGCTCAAATCTTTTCACTGTGGTACTGGATGAAAGCAATGACTCGTGCACCATGAGCTGCTATTTTAAGTTGAATGCTCCAGTTTCTGAAAAAGATCTTTCTGGCAGAACATCTTTGCAATATTTCCGCTACAAAAATCTGCTTTCATCCTCAAATTCTAATGTTTATTTCTGAGGACTGAACTTATTACAAGCAAACATACTTGCGTGGTCAGGAGAGAATCCAGTTGTGAGGGCTGGCGAGAACAGTTCTGCTTTAATCAAAGAAATTGCTCCCCTTCGCCCATTAACTTCTCTGAGTATCTTGTGTATCACTTGATGGCCATCCCTGGGCTCAAGCTACTGGAGGATGCCCTAATAGATAACATCTATTTTAATAAAATAACACAGAAGTACAGTCTTCAGCAAACACACATTGCAGATATTCAATTGCTTTTTGATCAGCCATGTTAAAATAAGGTTGTTAATTTCTTAAGTAGCCTGTAGAATTAAGCATAAAAACAAAACAGAATGATATGTAATGTGTGGAGCCTAGAAGATGCTACAGTGAAGCTTATGTCTTGTCTCTTTGGAGCATACATGCAATGTGCTTAGTGTCGCCTGTGATTTTTTAACGTGTGGAAGACTGAAGGGTGGCTTTCACATGGAGACAGTGAACCTCTCAGGAGCTTAGTTTTGTATAAAGCAGTGACTTCTCCCACAGAGCCAGTACCTTTGTACTTGGAAGATCAACAACTTAGAACAAACATGGGAATCTTCAATTTAATACAATTCCTAAAATTTTTCTATCTGCAGCACTATATGACCCACACTAAAGAGAAAGTCAGGGCATTCAGAGAGTGAAATTTCCATGTTGCTATGAGTAATGAAGTTTTAAAGGACCCTATCCTACGGGTTGCAGTAACATCAAGTCCAAAGGAGAAAAGAGATGGATGATAAAAATATATGGGTTTAGCTTTTTAGCTTTTTTTGTAATCCTCTCAAAAGACAGTGCAGTAAAAATAGACTGGAGTGCCTTTCAGGTGTATTATTGCTTGCTTGAGTTTGCACCCAGAGAAAGCACTTGCTGGAGTCAAGTATCTACTTTGAAAGGAGTCAAACAAACAGGTCAAAGCTCTACTTATACTACTATCACATAAGCAAGCCAGTGCTAAGGGGAGGGAAAGACTGTGTGTCTCATCTGTCAGCTATTCTTAATCCTAGCTGTCAGGATGTGACCACATTGTTTTGAGTTTATTCTGAACAGAAAGCTGGTATTTACATCAAAGCCAGCTCTAGTCTTCTGGGTTCATCTGAAATAGAGGAAGCCTGCTCTTTAACTGGATCGGCTCATATGTAGCTAGCTTATACTGGTAAAACCTCCTTCAGTACTTTCTGGAGAGCCTTAAGATGCTGCTTAGAGTTAGTTAATGGGGTAACCTCCATCCTGAGCAGTATAGATTATGAGATCTATTTCCCAGATCAGATGGATATATTTTAATTAGTTACATTTTATGGTAAAAACATATTGCTTCTGCAAGGCAAGTTGTAAAAAACACTTGCATCCAGCAAAGTAATGCCTCCACATCTAATGTGTGATCTATGAAGGGACAGACATTCATAGCAGTGGGGAGAAGGGTGTCACAAATAGGGCATGGGTGGATTAGCAAGATAAACAGTCCAAATAGGACATGACAGTAACGTTGGGTGCTCCAGCATTCCCGGGCACTGCAGGGACACTGGAGAAGCTGGTGCTGCTGCCTGCACACATCTCAGTCTCCAGGCACCAGGAGGAGGCAGAAATCAAGGCAAGACATGCTGTAAATCCATCATCTTTGAGCTAGAAAAGTAAATTTAATAGCTACTTGAAGAGGCAGAAGCAGAAACACATTGTTCATTCCTTAAAGCCTAAAATGTTTTACAGAATTGGAAACAGAATAGATGACTTTGTAGAATGATGAAGTTTGGGGTATTTTTTAGTTTTTCTTTTATAAACAGATTTGTTTTATTCCTGATGGCTGATGGGGCAGCAAGCCAGTAACCTTCTCTAGCCATTTCTTTTGCCTGCTGTAGAACTAGGCCATATATTAGTGGTGGTCTCACCTTAAATTTTTCTTAATGTAAATAAACATTTTTAGGATGCAGGACTCAGCACCTTTTTTTTTTTTTTTTGTGGCAAGATCTCTTGACCACCCTGAAATCGCAGCTGCTGCTGCTGGAGTACAATGTTTCCTCACTTCCCTCTACCTTAGCTGCACTGTAGATAGCAAATCACACTGATTTTTACCAGCTGACTGTACCTAGAAGTATTGTTTAGCAGCCCTGTAGGCATCTAATAGTGGCTGCTGCAGAGATCTTGCAAACTGGTGCATGGTTTCTGCAGGCCAAAGATACATATCATAAAGTATTTTATGGGGCTAGTGAATCTACCTAGCCCAAATTTGTGGGAGGTATTATTTCTAAGCTAAAAAATTCAGGGTGATGGGTAATCCTTATGGGTCACAAATATAATTTAAAGTAGTCTACCCATCCTACAGGTTAAAATGTCTGCAGACATCAATATGGAAATAACCCGGACACAGATGGTCCTGGATCACACAGGTGACTGTGGTTCTTGATGGGTATAAATAAGAAGGGACTATCCCCTCTTGGAGAAGCTGTTTTGGTAAATTCAAGTCTAAGCATGAAGCAAGCAAAACATAAATTTTAGGCCTTTCCTGTCAAATATGATGTTTTGTTCCACTGGTTTGGAAAAGATCTTAGCTGTTGTTTCCATTAGAACAATATGAAAGCCTTGGGGAAAATTAAATTGATGAGGGATTCAGTATGTAAAATATACAGCACACTAGAGAAATCTCAGCCTGGGGGTGAAGGATCACTCTTGCCATGAGTTGGCAGGATTTTTATCCCTCCTTTACAGAAAACTGAATTTTGGGGATTGGTCAGTGTGCCTCCTAGGTGAGCCATTTACTGGCAGTGTGATGCTGTGCCAAACTGCCAATTCCCAAATTCCAGGTGCGAATGTGTTGAGAAAATCTAATGCAGAAGGATGTGTGCCCCTGTGAAGCAAGATGGTGTCAATTAGTTCATTGCTGGAAAATATAATTTGAAGAATTTTTGGAATAGGAAATGCCAAGTTTCTAGTTAAACTTGTTGAGCATCTCTGGCAAATTTGAACAAGAAACTTTCTCTGGAGAGACTATAAAAATAACTGCTCAAGCCAAGTAAACAATGCATTCGATGTGACAACTTTTGTCATCATGTCAACTCTGATTTTCACAGATTATGATGAATGCAAGAGCGAGAAGCTAAAATAACACTAAAGGCTTGTAAACATGGGGGGAGTCTGGGAGAGGAACTGGAGTGGGGGGATGAACTAAACCCATGAAGTTAAAGCATATTAAACCTGTAAGGCTTCTTCTGAACGTGGCTGCTAGAGCGTTCTCAGTCTGCTTACTTGACTGACTTAACATTCAGCACGAAAAAAACCTGGAACTGCCTAAGAGTTACATCACTGTGCAGCTAAGACAGCAGTCTGAGGGCTGCAAATGTAATTGTTCTCTCATGCTTCACATACTTGCCACTGACATCCTGTGCTTAAGTCCTACATATTGGCAGTGCTTATATCTGCAACTCTCTCTGGGTGCATGAATATGAAGCTCACCGACTGCTGCAGCTGAAAAACAGAGGTCTCTTCTTATTGGGAAAGACAACATTTGTCCGTAGGTATAATTAGAAATCGCTCTACAGTGTCAGAAAGGACTAATACTATTTTTCTAACTTACAGGAGGCATAGTTAGACTTCAGATGCATATTCTTAGTTGGCGCAACACAGCATGCCAAACCCATTGTGCAGTGCTGCTTCTGTTCCTGTTCTTGGCCTCACACTAGTGAAGATTATCCATTAAACCACCTTTCAGAGAAGGGAGGTTATCCTGAAAGCAGGCTGCATTAACGGCGGCTGGGGCATGGCCTGCACAGGTAAGTAGTCTAGCGGAATTTGTTTGTCGTGTTGCACAGTAGGAGCATGCTTTAAGAGAAGGGCCTGAAACAGAGAAGAATAATTACTATGATAGACTGACTGCTGTAGATCGGTTTGGAAGAAGTAAATATGGGAAACATTTGCTCTCTTATGCAAACATGCTTACTTTTGTGAAGCCTTGGACCTGTCTCAGAAGGGTGAGCTCATGAGCAGCTGAGCAGACTTTAGTTATCTTCCTGTGGATCAGCCTGACAAGTTGCCATGGATGCTTCAAATAACTTAGAAAACCTGTAACCATTCCTATACCCTGCCCATGTACCTCAGTGGTCTACTGGAGCCCTTCTAGTTGGATACAAGTTACAGCAGCCCTCAGGCTACTTTAATATAATATGTTGGGGCTAAGCCAGCAGAGACAAAGCCTAAGGCATGCATCAGCCTGCGTACCGAAGTCAGTGTTGCAACATGGATGTAGTTCTTCCTCTGTGCTAACTCTATGGTGTGATGCAGAAGCATCTGGTCACACCTCACACAGTGCTTGCCTGCACTAATTAAAAAGGACTCAAGTCAGCCCCATCTTGTTTTCAAGGTAGGTTTCTTTCCCTGTCCTTCTGTTGTGTTAGAGGTCTAAAACCTGTAATTTCTGTCAGTATTTGTTGGGAGGCACTGAGGGACATGGCTCGTCTCTGCATACAGTCCCACACTCCCTGTGTGACTGATGGGGTAGGAGTTACTGAGGTCCCTGCCTCCAGACCTGTGCGGGGTAGATACCACTGTCTCTAGACTAGGAGGGGCTGAGACACTGGAGAGGATACAGGTTGTCTGAACAGCCCAGGTTCAAAGGAAGAACCTGGCATTCAGGGGAGAACAAGACTACTTCCTCCCAGAGGTGGAGCGTCAGGCACAGCTGTGCAGGTGAAATCCCACTGAAGTCTGCGGTGAAATTCCCAGTGCTCCTGGCGGCATCTGGATTTGAGCCATGACACACAAAGAGCGCACTAGATACGGTAGTTGACAGAACTAATAAAAGGGGATCATGTAGATAAAACCGGCGTGCGTTCATTGAACTCAAAGGAAGTAGTTGTATAATTTCCCTATCAAAACAATGCCACTACGAGGACCACAGACTTATGCTAACATAAACCCGTACTTAAAGGTTGATCAGAAACCTTAAGATTCTCTTGAAAACAGCCAAATCCTAGCTCAGAGCCTGAAATGCAACACTCTTTATATTCCAGGTAACAGGACAGTCGCTAACACATTAACAGTTAAGTAATAGCTCACAATTAGTGAAAATATGAAAACTGCTGTAGCCTTCACTGCAGCAAAGGGCTTATTTGTAGTCTGTTGCTTGCATCAAAATGACATGCTACAGAAAGATGAAGGGAGCCTGTCACAGCCCTTTTGAAAAGTCACTTCTAGACAAGGCTGGCTGCTTTCATCCCTCTTTTCAGCATTATCAGCTGAACTGCTGGCACCGGGTATTCAAAGAATTTCAGAGGGAAGGAGGAGAGCACAATATTTCCTTGTCACTGTGATAGATTTCACAGACCATTTGGGCAGTACATCTAGCATCCTGTCAGGCAAATTGAAATCTTTAGAAGGCCAACAGGCTTTAAGAGCAATACTCAGCTTACTCTAGGATGGAGGTGCTTGATTGTGACTAGATCCCTCTTTTGCTCATGAATCACTCACTTTCATCCTTTAAATGTGTTCAGAGAACTGGGGGTTGGGATAGCTCTGCAACAGTCTAGCTGGCTTGGTAATTAAGGTGTCCACATCCATTCTTCTTTGTTCCCATGCACCTGTATCTCAGGGAACAGGGTTTCTCTGCTAAAGATGGAGCTACTCCCCAGGCTGCTGTACATCTTAGAGACAATTAACTGTGTTTGCAAAGGCTACTGTGTGTGTGGCGTGTGGTCAGCAGGCACAGCGTTAGGAGAGATCCTGGGCTTCACCAAAGGGGCAGGTTTGGCACTCGTGACTGGAGGTGAGACAAGCTGCCTTGCCAAGTGATGTGGGCATCCATCCTTCAGGGTGCTGGAACCCAGCCAGTAACCTAGCAAGATCTTTGAAGTATCAAGCTGCTGACAGTGTTATTTAAGATTGGTAAACAGGCATCCTATTTAAACCATGGTTAGGGAAGGATCCTTAGTGCTTGGGAAAGGGAGTGTTGTCAATCTAGAGCCTGGGGAGCACAGGACCCCAAAGAATTGCCTTGCTCCCTGCAAAGTGGCCATGCAGTCAAAGCCCACTCCTCTTTCTGGATTAAATACCTGAGTCACCTTCATGTTGCACAGTCCAGAGCCCATTATGTAGCTATATTTCACCAGCTGATATTTTCCCGTAACACCTAAAACATTACCCTTCCATTCACATGCTCCAAACTCACACTTTCCAGATGGAAATGGAAAGTACTGCTGAGCACAGTGCTATGTTTTCTACCCTGTGTCACGAAGCTGGTGGCATGCTGGTATGAACAAGCCTGGTCTTTTGTACAACTTGTATGTACTTTTTAATATTTTTCCATGTGTTTGGAATTGCAGCTTTTTAATGAATAAGACTGAAAATACAGTCCTATATATTGTCTTCCCCCTTTTTAATTACCTCTCAACATCTGATTGCATGCTGTTTCTCAGTAGTACAGCACAATGTGTCAGACACGTACAGACTTTGTCCTTCTGCTCTTCAATGACACCCTGATTAAAGTCAAAGGACCCTTTAAACAGCACCCTGATCTTGAAAACATCCCAGACCAGATACATCAGTAAACAATTAGAGGCATGGTCCTCAGTTCCTATGGGTTAATTCCTCCTCTCTTCCATTGCCTATTCCCAAGGCATAGCTTGCAAATGCTTCTAACCCTGTCATACTCTGCTTATTTTTATTTTCAAGTCGGAAAAGTGCACACTCCCCAGCAAAGACCATAAGACCATTTCCATGCAAACTCCAAGCTTTCAAACTGCATCCATCTTTCTGTCACTTTGCCCAAGGAAGTGATACTTTAGAGAGGGCAAAATGGCTTCTTACCTACTTGGAATTCTGACAGCTCATTTTTCTTCAAACTTTTTTGAAGTCTTTTCTTCAAACAGTTTATCTTTTGGGGAGAGATCGACTACAGACAACTTGTGGAATCCTTTTTCTTGGCCATTATTAGGATGCATGCAAACAGTGGTGCAGTAATATCTCACCTTTAAGTGGTTAGGTGTAGCTAACCATATTTCTAGGCTCCCATTAGGAACAAGAGACCTCTGACTTGTTTCAAGAACTTGTTCTTCTATATATAGAGGGAAAACCATTATTTTCCCTTGACTGTTTTGGATAAGTACTGGGTAGCACAGGGCTTGCTTGTTTGTTTGGTATACACTATCATGCTTTCTGCTGATTTCAAAGAAGGTACCCAAACTTGCCCAATCAAGCTTGTCAAGCTGTACCTGCTCTGGCCCTTTGCCTTGTGCTGTGCAAAGATTCAAGCCAGAGACTTTCTCATACTCTTCCTTAGAAGGAGGAAGCAGAGGATGAAACACTAAGTGACTAAGTGTGTGACTCCTTGATAAGAAGGTTAATTTAAAACTGTATACTTCGCTCATTTAACTTTTTTCTTTTTTGTGTGAGGAAATATAAAATGCCACTGTAATTGTACTTTGGCCTGTGGGAATAATATCCCAGAAATAACAGCTCTACTTAAATTCTAGTAGCTTAAGATCTCTGTGGGGCTGCTTCTTTCACTGCAAGACCTATAATTAGCCATCCATTATGGCATTGAGCAGTAATCCTGAGGAAGCCCATATTTCCCCTCGAGCACTGTATCCCAAATGTGCCAGTGAGCATGTTGGGATACTACTCTGCAGTTCACCCTCCTGCTCAACACAGGCACCCCACAGGGCTCTGCAGCAGGGACACATTGTGGGACACCTCATTGCTCTCAGGTGTCTCGTACTGTGTCTCACACTGCAAACATTGGATTGCTACACTCCAAGTCTGAAAGCTCTGGTGGCATGATTCGGGCTGCTTTCCACCTATCGTTTTGCTCTGCAGTGAGAAAAAGAAAGTAGCTTCCCATTTAGGAAGAATGGGAAACCATTAAGCCAAGCATTCCTTTCCTCTGGGATGGGAAAATTTCCTCAGCCTTTGGACCAAGCATGACTGCTTTGGGGATGGGCATGGCTCACTGATGCTGCTCCAGGTTTAGCAGCCTGGGCTTCCATGACAGGTGACATTTTTCAGCACAACCAGAGGGGATACTTCCAGGGAGCTTTATTGGTCAGACTGAAGACTGAGTTCAGATTGGGTGAAATGGCACATATGAAGACGACCTGACTGAAGACATTTCTCCATGGTTTTGGGAAAGTTTTTAGCTTCCCTTAAAAGAAATAATTTTCTCAGAGAAAGTACAATAAACATATAAACTGTTTCACTTAGCAAATCCTACATTTGAATCGCTTTGTATTTTCCAAAGCCTTTTCCCAGTTTTATTGTCTAAAACTCTCTTCCGAATTAGAATTAAATTCGTCAATGATGTTTTCAGTTGCTTGGAAACAGTGTTGGCAGAGTTCGTGTGCGTGTTTGTGAACAAATTACTGGCTGAAAAGACTGCCCCTTTCTGTGTATAACCTTCATTAACTGTGGCACAAACTACTCTGTAAAAGGGGCTTGGAGAACTCTGTGGTGGTGAACATGGGGCTGATAAGACACAGTCAAGGTGCTGAGACCAATGTACAGACAGTCCTCAGATGTGCCCGACTACATCCCTTTTATACCTTCCTCTGAACTACCATCTGGCCTAAACTTCTATTTAGAAAAGACATTAAATCCTTCTGATGTTAATTATCAAGAACATAGGGTCTCCAAGGCTCAGCAACATCAGGAATATTGCTTCAAGACAGGTCTTCTGTCTCTAGCTTTGAGTGCAAGGTAAAGGAAATAACATTTTTTACAAACACTTCATTACTACAGATCAATGCCAACACACACTCAAATTTGCCTTTCCCAGATTCAACATAATAGGAACAAAGAGGGTTACTATAAAGTACTGGAAATCTGAGGTCAAGGGAATGAAGGCGTGTAGGAGGTGTAACTCTCTGCTAGACTTTCAAATGTGGTTATTCCTGACAAGCAATATTGTATGTTGATCCTAACCAGCCTACTAAGAGACACTCTAAGAAACAAATCAATGAGCTGCCTTAGATGCAGATACACTTAACTTCACTTTGTCATGTATTTTTAATGAAGAAATTGGTACAGAGAGAAGCAAGTTTTTACTAAAAGAAGAGGTCGAGTTTATCTGAAATTCGTGATGATCTTCCTCTCTACGTTAACACTGAGTTGGAAGTTTGGACAAAGTTTTAGATTAAATCTCTAGACACTGCAATAGGTCAAGCTTGGAAAAAAAATCACTTTGCATTACCAGTTATGCACATTTTCTTCATCTAGCAGTTGTAGTACATGTTGAAGTAAATCTCATATTACTTGTTCAGTAATGTCACAGGCCTGATCTTGTTCCAGGCTTCTTTGGAAACACGGGGGTAAGCTGCACAAGGCACAGGAAATTTATATTTAAAAAAAAAAAATAGAATGATCTTGCTGTTCCTATGCTCAGTGTTCGGAGCTGGAGCTCAACCCCCCCTGCTTTGTTCTTGCCCTTCAGCCAACTCTTTGTGTTCTGTTCTCTGTGTGATTTTCTCAAAAGTTTGTAAAGAGTTAATGACGGGTTCATATTTGTGATATTAAAAGTATCTTCATAACTTTGAAACCCTACTAGGGTGTTATAAAGTAAACATATTTATATTCAAGCTAGGAATCCACTATATGCAGAAACAAGCGTAGAAGCAGCAATTACTTGGAGAGCTGGGAACCACCATGGGAGCAAGAAAGAAGAAATACACTTGGGGAAAAAGCAGTCACCTGATGACCAGAGAGATGATCAGGAGCTTTCTGGAGTTGTTAGCTAAGTAATTCTTCTAGTTGCTGTACTCTACAAGGGCACAACACAGCTGCCCACACACGGGTGCCTGGTGCCACCTGAGATGTCCTATGTCACCCTTCCTGGCCCCAGGTTGCCTCTCCAAAAGACTGCAGGTCCCCTCTGGGTCCTGTGTCAAACTGGCCAGTCTCACATGAACAACTTCCACAGAACATCTTAGATGGCAGTAGCAATACATAGGCAGGCAAATTAATACAGCTCTTCAGAAGGATCTTTTATTCATTAAAAATCACAGGCAGAAAAAAAAGCAACACTGAAAGATCTCATCATTAAGACCACATAAAAGCAAGATGCAGAGCCATTTTCTGATTTCAGGTTATGATGGTAGTCAGGGAAAGAAAGCAGGTATAAACTTCCAGTAGCTGGTGCCCACACAATTACTTATGCCTACATGAACTGAGGGTGAAACTACTATTTTTCTGACTTCATGCTACTGCAGGTCGCCAGAGAAAAAGTATCTCACCATGTGAAAAAGTGCCATACAGAGTCAAACTAGCTGTGATTTACCTATAAACTGAACATGTATGTAAGGATTATGTGGTATAAGAAATAAAAGTCATCAAAGACACTGTTCCTCTGACTTTAAAGCAGACCTGCATTTTGAGCACAGGATAAAAAATCTGGGGCCTCACGCAGTAAATCTGAAGGGTAAAAGAGGACAGGGTGGAGAGGCAAAGACAAACGTGGAAATGCTTCATTTCCCTGAGCAAACAGAGCCTGCCAAGCATGAGCGCAGTGACCATAACACCTCTCCAGCTCTTCCTGAAAATGTCCTTATCAAAACCTTTTCATGATGGTGGCTGTGATTAAGGTGCAAGTTGCACAGGGAAGAATGAAGCTAAGGAGCAAAACTGTCATTGCACAGACAACCTCAACTGTGCACTGACCAACGCCACACCTGAAACTCTTTGGCAACTATTTTACAGTGTAGGCAAACATTTGAGTTTAGTGTTATATATGCTGGGTGTTGTACAGTACACAAATAAAGACTGTCTCTTCCTCAAAGATCTTACAGTCTGAAAGATAAGAAGATGAAAGAAGGGAAGATGAGTAACTGGGGGGACTGTGGGAGGGGCTCACCTCAGTTAAAACGTAAAAACCTGGAAATGATTCAAAGAACATATAGAATTTGGTACTGGAAGTGTGTAATTTTTAATGTATGAAAGTCTTGCAGTTAAGAAAAAAAGGTGAAGCTGTTGACATTTTCTTGTGCCTGGTGTTGTTAGGACTTAGATAGCGCATTGCTGCTACTTCTGACAGCCCTATGCCCGTCTGCACAAAGCCAAACACTCTTGATCAAACCCCTGGTCCTGCTCTGAGGGAAAATTTCACATAACAGCACCCTGGCATCCCATAAACTTGCTGGATTTTGACCTTGATAGGTGTTAGAGTGAAAGCTTTAGAGACCAGATGTCTATTGCATATGGCAGATGACTTTTCATATAAATACAAGAAATTGTTAGACTTTTTTTGCTTGCATACACTTAGGAAAATTATGAGTCACAAAGTGAACAGAAATAAAGTAATCAGAATGTGCAACTTTCCATGATTCAGTTCAAACCAAGCCTATCTATCTTCAGACTGTCATGGGTCATGGGCCGAAAGTCGAAAACACAGTGCTGCACCCGCTACTATGAAGGAGGAAAAATGACTGCTACTGCTGAACCCATGACAAGACATCAAGCACAAGTTAAATGCAAGGACCCCCAGTCACAAAGGCACTGGACCGCTCCCTCTCTGGGAAGGAGTATCTGGGGCACAAAAGCAGGGTGCTCAGTGATGCTCTGCACCCTCTGCTCATATTTACCTTTATGTTTCTAAAAGCACAGTTTATTGTTACTGGAGACAAAGGGACACACCATCAGGTACCACATAATAGGGTACAGCGATGGTATGGAGGACATTTCTGGGTCATAGCTTGTTTGTAAAGGACAAAGATTAAGTCCTCTTTCATTTTGAATATGGTTTAGTACATGAACATGGTTTAGTACATCAGACAGTGCCTTTGTTGGTTTTAGGATCCTACCAGGGTAACTTGTTCCTCAAACAGTGTTTGAGATCAGACCTATCCCAGATCACACAGAAGACAGAGCTGGCTTTGCCTCAGCAATGCCAGAAGAGTTCTGATACCAATAGGAATGATATGGCTGCAGCTTCTCTTCACAAACCATTAGCAAAACACCACGTGCATGTGAAATTGAGTGATCCCCAGCATAATGAAGTCATGCACCCATTGTTTGTATATAAAGGCAAAGCTTGCCATTGTTTTGTGAATCTGAGTGACACACTTGGAGCCATCCATGGTTTGATTTCAGGCTGGTGAAAACCAGATTTTTCCTTTTGCTAGAGTAGCTGAAAGGTTGGTGGAGTGGGAGGCAATTAGTGCCAAGGCAAAACTATGCACACTTCTTGTCACGTCTTCAAGTGATACATTCCAGAGTGGCTCTTCATTTAATTATCCAAAGATAAATAAGCTACCACTTATTACAAGCCAATTATGTTTTAAGCAGCACAGTTAAAAGATGATGTGTGCTATGGAGTTCTTAGTGGCAAAACACCCAGGATTTTTTACATGTTAAATCATGAAACTGCTGCGATGCTTTTGAAGTTTTAACACAAACACACATGCATTTGCTTAAAAAGTAGTCTGCAAGCAACGAACTCACTTGTCTGGTTCTGGTCCTTAACAGTACAACGCAGGTAGTTCTGCACTTAACTTCACGTGCTCAGTCTTCACAAGTCTGACCTAGCTGGTGACATTTTGGAACCATATGTTTATCTCTCAGTGCAATTAAAAAATTGTTGTGGTTTTAGTATCGATTAGTTGCCTCACCAAAAATAATGCTCTCCTCTAAAACACTGAAGACTTCTGTGCAAAAAAGTGGCTTAACCGAGACACTTTGAAGGGAAAAAAACAAACACAATGTCTTTTTCTTTTGCTTCTCTAATTGCTGCAGATGTTGTGTAATCGCACCTATGAAAAGTTAAATATTATGTCTTTGTAACATTTTTGATCTTCATTAATTATAGCTCAGAAAAGCTTATAAAAAGCAGCCTGCCTCTTTAACACAAATAAGATTAATTGCAGGGCTGTTCAGAAAATGAACCACCAGTAGTTAAACAAAAAATGTTTGTCTTTAAGCAGCCCTTGGATGATTTTTTTCTTAAACTGTTACAGGAAGTGAAGAGGCTGCCAAATTGCCATGCCCGTGAGCCCCACTCTCATTATCAGCCTAAATGAACGCACACACCCCACCACTTTCATCCTCTTCCAGGTCCAAGAAAAAGAAAAAGGAGGAATAAAAAAAAGAAACCTTTCCACACAAAGAGGTGTCTCTGAAGTCTGGAATGCACCCTGGCTGTTTGAAGACAAGATTTATACCTGACACCCTCCTTTAAGCTCATTGTTGAGACTCGCCTGTGTTCAAATCAACCGCAGACTGGCTGCTGCAGGTACTTCATCTTACAACGACCACATCATCTAAGATAAATGCAGCAGGAATTGCTATCACTTTGAGGTGGAAAAAAAAGGAGAAAAATAGAAATCAACCCTCTGATGCAGGTAATGGGTGGAGGGAAAAACAGGCTCAAAGGAGCACATGTGGGTGTGCCCAGGGAACGAGCCGGTGACAGCCGACAGTCTGTGGCATTAGGTCATGTGTGAAATGGGGTTGGCCGCCTGTGCAGGCACATGTGTTCCAGCACAGATCCCCCTCTTCTTCAGCAGCCAGGCTGTGGGACAAGGCGCCAGGTGCGATGTCTAAGCCATCACCACTGCCATGGAAGCGGGAGCATGTTGGCTGTTTATGAAAGGCCAAAAGGAGATTTTTGACTTGGTGGGAGACGATGAGAAGGACTGTGGCATCAGCTCATGTCATTCCCATGCTTTCTGAAACAAGCCTGGTTTCCTCATTTTAGTCATATCCATCCTCTCGCTAAGCAAGCTGTAGTTAGGCACTTTTGTTTAGCCTTTTAAATCACTCTGGAAGAAAGTCCTTGGTAGTAAGCACTTAATTTTACACTAAACCTGTCTGATGGGAGGCAAAGGCATAGAGCACTGAGATATCGGAAACAGATGATAGGAGGGAAAGAAGAAAGTGCTCAGGACAATGTCAGGACGTAGAGAAACACAACTGAATATCTCGGAACTCAGGCTGCTGAAACTCTACCATTAGCAGGTGTTGTGATAATTACCAAAGGCTTTGAAATGACACGATCAGAAAATGTGTGTCAGAGAGAATAACACAAGGCAATTTGCAAAGATATTTACTGTCTGTATCATCATATTGCTCAAAGGCCCAATAAAATTTGGGGTGTAATGGGGATGCCCTTCATGGTGCAGAACCAGTTAAGGAAGATTTTCCAGGGTGAAGAATTACCACAGCATTTGGAATAATGTTGCATTAATCCATGACACTCGAAAACATTTGTGAGGAGCTATTCTGAAATTACACTGAAAGAGAAAAGAAGGCAGAAAAATTACAGTGTAGGTGGTTAATATAAAGCTTAAAATCAGAAAAACTTGCCCTTCTTGAACATTCATGACACCTATCTTTGATTTTGGGACCAGAAAGCATAGGGGATTAGAAACAAAACTAAGGATCTTTAAGAGCTGTTCTAGCATCAAGGATTGGTCTCCCACTGGGGAGGACCCATCAGCATGTTCTGGATTTAGCCCAACAGAAAGCTCTAGATTTGGTTTTCTGATTCTCTGCTTCAAGCAGTTCAAACCCAGGCTTTTATGGGGCTTCTTCCAAAATTTCTGGCCTCACAGGGATGCTTGAGATGTTGAGCTCTGGGAAAAAGGAGATGGTTTAATCCATTTCAGTTATAGAGCACTTTCTATATTTAGGATTTTAAATTATGTTTTATTAAGAATGCAAATTATGGGCATTTCTACGACTCCAGGTACTTGCATGTCCCAGCTAGCACATAAACCTCATGCTGTTACAAATCCGGATAAAGCAGTGTAAGTTTGCAGCAGATTTAAAATAGGGCAAAAGGGAGGGTGGGAAGAGAGCCTGTACAACATGTTCAACATCTGCCCACTAGGATGGGAGAAGACATATCTACACTCAAGCTGAACTGACACAACTGCCTGTGAAGCTGCAGCATCAATCTCAGCTTGGCCACAGGTATCCTGTTCTATTTTCACATTTGAAAGATTTACCATTTATACTGTGCTTTCTTCCTGTGGGGTGTTTGTTGTTTGTTTGGGCTTTTTTCCTTGGGGGATGATGTCTCCTATCTGGTGTCAGCAGGAGGTTCTCAGAGAAATCAGTTACATCAACCCATTGCCAATGTATTGAAAAATGGAGCATGGCACCATGACAGCAATCACAGGAATCCATTGCAGACGCCTAGCCTGGAGCCTCCATAATTTCCAATGCCAAGCATCTGAGGAAATACATTCAGTATTTCATTTTGACATTTCAGCTCTTGACAGCGATACAGAATGCTGCTTGAATCCAAAGTCAAATGCAATAAACAAAACACAGCTTTGGAAAAAAAGAAGGAAGAAGTGTAAGCAAGGCCAGTTCAGCTTGCCCGGTCACACAGGGAGCCGCAGGAGAGGGAAACAGAAATGTACTCTAGGCAGAAACGTGGCTCTAGGCAGCTGTTCCATTGCTGCCTGGGTGTTAAAAATAAGTTGCAATTTTCAAGAAGCAGTTACAGGCGCTATCAGGCCCTTCTGGCCTAATGAGACCATCAGCAATGAATCAGGCAGCAAATGCCCTGTATTTCCCAGCAATTCCTTCTCCAGCCTCCAGAAAGGCATCATCAGTCTCCTTGTTCTCCAAACATTTGTTATTTCTGTCTCCGTTCAGTCCTTTGCCTTGTATTCTTTCCTCAACACAAGCGCTTTGTGGCGCGAATAACTCCTCTTTAACTCTGCATTACCCCTTTCTCCACCTTTCCTCACTCCACTCCAGCTGGAGCAGCACAACAGTGGAAAGCAGTAGGTATCACATCCCCTTCCCTTCCCCCTGCCTGCACCCCATGTTGCCATAGCCACTGCTCATATGCCCCCTGCTTTTCACACATCTGGGAGCCAAAGAGGATTTGACCATCCTTTCCTTCAACCCTCACTTGCATGGCAGTCCCAACCCTAAACCCTACCTGCTCCCCTTATGCAGCTTTTCTCTGTAGCAGTTCAGCTCCCTGATGGTGGCAAGGACACCCCGGGCAAGTGCTGCCTCTGCATTGGAAAAATCTCATCTGGAGGGAAACCCCAGGCAACTCACCCTCACCTGCCTGGGGCCCATTGGTGGCATCATGCGCCATCAGTCTGCAAAGGGGTAGGCAGTGTCAAGATCATCTTACAAAGCCAAAGATAACAACACAGTCTTGTTTGTGGCTTGGTGAGGGCTTTGACAAGAGCCCCTGCTTCCTGGCATACCCACTCCTCTCCCAGGTCTGGGGTAGCTTTTAGAAGATAATCTGACTAAAGGCATTCCTCTATGTAAGCTGTGGAAAAATCACGCTTATAACTGTAGCAATGTATTCTATAGAAAAACTCTATGATAGAAAATGATTTATTTCCATGACTTTTTGCTTGAAGTAAGTAAAGGGTTATAGAAACAGCATTTCTGAATGATACAACTATCAAGTGCACAACAGCAACTGAGAAGCTACATTTCTTTTACAGCTTGTCTAAAATGTCACACTGTGCAAAGACCTGGGGGCACGTTTTAGTGATGTGCTTTAAATGGTGAACAGTGAAAGCTAATTCTTCTCCAAAAAAGGATGCAAGCAGGAAACTTCTTTAGAAGAAAAAGCTTTCAATGGATAACAACTGCTTGTGTTCACATGTGGGCTCAGGTTGCTTTCAGAGTCAGTTTTTGGCTGATTTTACCCTGCTTTCTAAAACATCTCCAAAAACACCTGTATGTGCCTAGGTGCCAGATGTGTATACAGCATCTCAACTTCAACAGCAAGTGACGGTTAATTCAAACCATGCATTACAGAGAGCTCATCCTTTCATGATAAATGATGGTATTGACAGAGGAGGTTTTTTTTATGTTTTGCTTAATTACATCAAAGCTTGACCCACCAGTTTTGAGACAGAAAGGGTGGTATTTTTGTTTGTTACTAGAAACCTGTGTTTGTTACTTGTAGTGAAAAGTGATCGAAACCCACATACATTATATGTGAATTAAAACAGTTTCTTTTTTGTTGTCATGTATGACACACTGGGTAAAAAAATCCATCCAAAAAAAAAAAAGCTATAAGACTACCCTGTCTCTTGGCACCTCAAGGTGATGTAATTTTAAACCCTTGAGGAAATAATGACTGAGTTTCCCTATTTGTGTGGAGCCAGTTCTTTGTATTTTCCTCGCTCAGACTGTTTTATATATAAAGCTCCTCACCTGAATCCCTAAGGTCCTGTTTATCTCTCGCACATATATTCTTCTTGTAGGAAGAAGCCAAAGCTCTACACAGAGCTACAAAATGTTTCTCCCTAATTTATGTGCCTAATAAAACAAACTCCTCCAAGAGGGAATAACTTTGGCCTTCAGAATATAAAGACCAGTTTGTGCTGCCCCCATTCATGGAGCAGCATCAGAGTTGAAATCAGGCCTACTAAGAGAAAAGAGTATTACCAGTTAGCAGTCTCCTAATTAAACCCCAAATAGTCTACAATAAAAGGGTGCTTTTGAAGTCTGCCTTTGCTGTTCAGAATATATTATAGTTCCTGTAGAGTGTTCTTGTTGCAATGCCACTCAAAAGCCTGAAAATGAAAACCTAAGAAAGATGACCACATTCATACCACTTATTACCCCTTCACTGATGTTGGCCCCTGCAACATCTTACTCCTAAATATCTGCTGCACTCTCTACTTGCACTCTGAATAGCTGTTCTTGAACAGATTAAAAAGCATTGCTACTCTGCTTAGTAAGCACTAGAGGGTGAACACAGGGTATGGCTAGCACATTTCAGAGGAGTTTTAGAGGTTTCCACAGGTCAATTTATTAGTGGAGTAGTATGACACACTTTAAGTAAATGGAACACCAAATACTCCCTCTGTTTGATTTGGAACAGGGAGCTGAACTTCCAACTCCTGTCTCTCAGGAGAGTACCAAAACCACCAGGATATTGGATATTTGCAAGGGGGGGGCTGCTTTTTTAAGTGGTTTCCAAAGAAAATGGTGCTTGTGTGGCCATGATGCAATTTCCCACCCACCCCCCAGCTTACCCGTACACCCCCTAGTCCCTCTCCCCAGCAGTCCTTCCCACAGGGACAGCACAGGGAGAAATCATATAATCACAGAATAGTTTGGATTGGAAGGGACCCTCAAAGCCCATCTAGTCCAACCCTCTGCAATAAGCAGGGACGTCTTCAACTAGACCAGGTTGCTCAGAACCACATCAGCCTGGCCTTGAATGTCTCCAGGTATGGCACATCCACCACCCCTCTGGGCAACCTGTGCCAGTTTTACCACCCTCACTGTAAAGAATTTTTTCCTCATGTCCATCATGACGTTCCTCTCTTTTAGTTTAAAACCATTTAGTTTAAAACCATTGCCCCTCATCCTATTGCAAAAGGCCCTGCTAAAAAGTCTCTCCCCATCTTTCTTAAAGGCCCCTTTTAAGTACTGAAAGGCTGCAATAAGGTCTTCCCTGAACCTTCTCTTCTCCAGACTAAACCCCCCCAGTTCCTTCAGCCATTCCTCATCACACTTGTGCTCCAGACCCTTCACCAGATTTGTATCCAGTAGAGGATGGAGATTCTCCTTGGCCTTCCTCAAGGAGCCATGGAGCGACAAATTAATAAGATTTTTCTGACGTAACTGTTGTCATTATTTGTGACTGACAGGAGGGACGAGAACACTACTTGGGCTCCTGAACCCTGAACCAGTCACCCCAAGGCCCTGAAATGCTTGAGTCCCCTCCGGCTTCTTGAAGAGATTTTCTCATTGCTCATCTGGAAGACTAATAAAGGATAGTAGGGCTGTACCAGAGGAGTGAGTTTTCTGGTGATGTCCCTTACCCTGGCCCCAGGGAGGCAGCAGACTTCCCTGGTGCACTTCACCATGGGAGGAGGCTGCCAGTGAGCCACTGACAAATGTACAAGGCAGTAAGGTCTTTGCAAATGTCCCAGTGGGAAGAGCTTCAGCTGGAGCTGGGAATCAGCCACAAGACACTGAACCATCAGAAATCAACCTTCAACCATGCTGGTGCTCCTGGAGCTACTTGCCTCATAGCCATTCCTGATTTAAACCAGTTTGGTCTAATCTCTAGCACACTTTTCCTAAGAAAGCTCCCTGCTTCAGCAGGGTCTAGGCCAGGTTCACAACAGGAGCAGTGCCATGATGGACTCAGTGCTCTCTGGAAGACACAGGAGGTGGAAGCACCCTTGCTACAGCCAGAGCCTGGGGCGAATGAGACGCCTCGAAACAGATATCCTCGAAAACCAGCAGATATGCCTTGGCCGTGACCATGGCAAGGTTCAGTGAGGAACCTGGCAAGGGTTTGCCGACCAGTACTCCAGGCTCCCCCCACAATCCAGCCTATAGAACCCACCCTACCACTTCTTGATACCTTTGCACTTATAACCCCATCACCCATGGGGCAATGCAAGGCCGAACACCTCTGCCTGCCTGCAGAAAGCATCCTCCTTTGTCTGAACATCATTTTGGAAATCTTTCTCCCACTGGCTGCTGGGGGCAGGCTGGGTGGGCTCCATGCAGAGGGAATAGCCCCGAGTCCCTGGCCAGGCAGCACGGCTACTGGGGCTCCCTCGCAGACTGTCTGGCTCCCTCCTGTTGATGCTTTTCTGCTTTGCATGAGAGTTTTCTTCTGTTTTTCACTCAGGCACATGACTCCAAAACTAGCGATTGGGCACCACCTGGACAGGGTTTAGAAACTGGGCTCTAGTTCTTGTTCTGACAAAAAATCATATACCTTATATTGAGTATTCCCTGGACCCTGTATCTCCATACACCCTGGCAAGTGACCTAGCCACCATGCAGTGACATTATTTTTCTTCTGCTCTCCAAATAGTGACTTATGCCTAGGAAAATGTTAGGAACAGTTAGGAACTAGGAAACAGTTTAAAAAAGGAGGGATGGACAGACGGACACCTCCTCCAGAATGCACAAGAGCTGGGGCTGAGGTACTGCCGCGAAAGAAACAGCTGAAGTCTCCCCAGGCTGAGGAGCACATCGAATCCAGATCTCCCACCTGAGTTCCCGAAGCATGGGCTAAACGTGACAGTGCAACCATTCTCATCAGCAGGACTTATGTGTGGCCTGTTAGTCTGTTCACCCAGCACAGGCCAGGCCAGGTAAAGCATGTCCAGAAGCACACGTTCAGGCATGCAAGGAACTCAGTGGATGCAAACGTGGGTGTTAAGGTATGTAGATACCTCGGGGTGAAGGGGCAGGCGAGCAAGGTTTCTTAAGATCTAAATTTCAGATTGAGCGTGTGAAGTGACAGGTCTGATAATCATCCGAGTTCCTCCATGGGATTAAGTCCATAAAGATGATCTAACAGAAAGTATATCTGCTTCTCACCGCAGAGTGCTCCCAAATCAAAGATTCAGAGAGTGCCTGCTATTCTACATGCTTTTCACGCACCCATCACTAATTGCTCTCCTGTGATTACAGAAGCATTTCTTCTATATATACAAAAAGGGTGAAAACACCAGATGAAATTAAACAGAACTGATTACGAATTTTCATCTGTTCTGCAAAAATGGACGTATCTATGAAGCTGAGCAATGGGCTGTGTGCAATGCTTGGTAAATTAATCCAGCTAGCATCAGTAATGATAGCGAAAATACCACAGACGATAGCAGCTTCGCTTCTGTATGTGTTTCTGTGGAGCCTGAGCTGTTCAGCTCTTGCACTTGGCTTTGCAAGGTAAAAGCAGATGCCTATTTCATTCATTTTGATTAAATTAATACAGTTTTGGCAGCTCCTGCAGCAATTGTACCTTTTCTGTTGATTTTTTTCCAGTTCCATCACAGACACAAGCAACAGCAGATAATAGCGCATCATCATCAGCTTATTAAAAGAAACAGCAAAAACACCCATGACATCAGGACTGAGTGAGCATCTCAAGTCTTTCCGCTGGAATCTTCCCACTAAGCTTGTTTTAAAAGGGATGAACAGAACATTCTAAAGGAACAAAGCAAACCCAGACACCATGCTTCCCTCTCATTTTCTTTGCTTCTATGTTTTAGAATTCCAGAAGAGAAAGCCATGCACACATAGAAAATATTACTTATTTCAGGTGGTAAACATAAATATCATTCCACCACTTTTTTCTTGGTTTTGTCACTTATTTTTTAAGAAATAACTTTGCCATGCTTCTTAATGTGCATCTTTGAAATTCTTCGGGGATGCTTGTATAATTAGGAAGAACTTACTGAATAAACAAGCCAGGCTACTTTGGAAAGGCATTAAAATAATGTGAGAGGCACAACTAAGGCTGTGCTGTGGGCAAGCAATGCATGGAGATGAGTTCAACTACATTTTGCTGGAAGCAAGCACTTCCTTCCAAAGCAGACAGTGGCTCTACCAGCTGTAAGCCCATCACTTTGCAGTCACAGACTCATACAGCGATGCTGTACAACGCCTTTTGAGCTGCTACAAACCACAACAAGTTCAAAACCTGACTCATGTCTAGAACTTCGATTTGCTTGCTGTTACTGGCTTAGTCATTGCCAGCAGCCTTACATGCATCTGCTAATCCTGCGGTATCCTCAGCACCATTCCCTCCTGTGGGAAAGCCCTGGTTAGTCAGCCTTGCAGAAAGGTAGGGTATTGTGATATTTCTCTTACCATTGTGCTGCTTTGTTCTTCTTGCATTCCCATCTTAATGACTGTGCGAGCTGTTGGCCTTCCACACTCTCTTTGTGCCTATGTAAATTCAGTGTTTGATGCTGAAGAGGCGGAGACCATTTCTAAGTCAAGGGGCAGGTGTGAGTGAAAGGAGCAGCCCAACAGCCAAACTATTTGAAAAAGAAACCTTTAATGTCTCATCAGCTCAGCACTGGAAAAAAAAAAAGCCTTCATAACTAGTCTTGAAAACTGGAAAAACAGGGTGTCTAGCTATAATTTAAGACATTAATAACAAGCATATATTGCAGTTCCCTGACATATTTTGACTTTCGTACAGTGAAATGTTATCTTAAAACTAGACCTGATTATTATTATGTGAAACACTGTCAGTGACAAAGAAATTACAGATGGGTTGATTTGCTTCTCATTCACTGGTCAAAATTTCAACATATTTTGGGAAAAGAGACCAGGCTAAATTTTAGAGCACACCTGAAAAAATGGTTCTTTCCTTTTGTCAGACATACTGATGAGTATTTTGGCATGACCAGAAATTTAAGCATATTTATAGTACTGTAACAACTTTATAGGACTGACCATGGTCTTTAGAGGTATTCAGTGGCTACCATAAGCACCCCTAAAACTGCAACCTTGGGATGTGACACCCCAGTTAACAAACTAAGTTTCAGCAAAAAGTGTTTTTCACTCTCAACCAATGAGTATGCACTCTTTCAGTCCGCATGTCTCCTTTTGAGCACATAAAACACAACAAAGCAGAACCAAATGCACTTTGCCATTAGGAAACAGAAGGCAGTATGAGCCATCTGAATTCCCACAGCTTCTTTTTATTTCCATGGCCCAGAAAAGACTTCCAAGCACGAAAATAAAACTTAAAGCCATGAGTAGCTTACTCGTCTTCTGTGGGACAATTTTCCTACTTGAAGTTGTGTGGGTACTTGCAAACTCTGCCATGTAAGTCACGATGTACAGAAAACAGCCATATAGAGCCTCCTCTGCACGAGCATCTTTACAGTTATCTATCACAACAAGAAACAGAAAGTCAAATTTGCTATTGGACTTCTTCCTTCTGCTGAAATAATAAGCTTTCTATGTGGTTGCCTCATCTAGAAAATTTTCCTGATGCTAGTAGATAGATGGGCGAATGCAAGCATCCTGCTCCTTGCACCTTTAAAGCTAGAACATAAAGGTAACAGTGTTTTCTTTTAGTCTTTTTTCATTACTGAATATTATGCTTACAATAATCCTGCTTTGCTACAGATGGTTTCCTGTTGTTTCTGCCAAATGTGAAATAGCTATAAAACTTGAAAAGGTTTTGATGCTGTCACTGCATGAAAAATTGCATCTACGAGGGAAAATTAAATATGAGCCTTAGCCTTTAATTGCTTTAATCTTACTTAGTAAGTGAACTTTTTTACCCCCACCCTCAACTCAAAGCTTCCGATAACATGACCTGAAGGAAAAAATATAGCTATGCATTTTAGTCAGGTATAAAGCCTTCATTAACAAAAACAAAAAAGAGGAAGGGGAAGCAGATAATTCTCATGTCCAGACCAACCAAACAGCCACCAACTCCAGCTAACAAGAGCAGTGCCTTTGGCTCAGCTTCATAAAATATGTAAAGTCTTTTCTGTCAGAAGACAGTGAAGTTCCTGTTTTCAGTGCTATAATAAGGAAATCTGTCACTTTAGCAGACAAATTACTAGAAAATGGCTTACGTACTCCCAGGGGGACAGAGCCTTTGCTTCTTGCATGGACAAACTTCAGCAAACTCAGTGACAGCTTTACTTGAACGCAAAAGGAGTGTTAAGTACTTCAAAGAAAAATTGAATTTATAGATTTCTCATCTGATGAGGGAAACTGTTGATGTTCTGATGCTCTCTATAGGCATAGACTCAGTGTTGTATGGGAGAAGGGCTAGAGAAGAGGCATTTTACCAAAAAAGGCAAGGGATGGGCAAGCGACGTACAAGTGGAGCATCAACGAACGAGTGAGCTATACAGGCTCTCTCAAATTTCTGCCAGCATTTGACTGGCACCACATCAACATACTCATTTTCTAGAAAAAAACAAGCATTTAATGACGTCCTTCTACCTAACGAGGTAAGACTGTGCTCACTGCCACAGATCTGCCTGTACAAGCACTGAAGGTAGAAGCAAAGAGAGTAAATATTAGAAATCGCTTTGTCATTTTGAGTGCATTTGCCTGTCTGTTGCTTTACATAGAAGGCCTGATATCTTAGGGCTCTGCAGCACAAGAAGCAAGTGCTCTGTATTACACTGGAGATTTGGCAAGCACCCATTTCTGCAGGAAGAAAGCATGCAATTGTAGTCTCACTCAATCAAGACATCAGACCTCAACTTTCCAGCTGTTCAAACCTCTATTGTTCACTCCTGGTGATGGATTCAATATCCTTTCATTACAAAGAGAGACACGCTTTTGGTGCAAATAGAACCTGGTGGGATTTTAGTTTCTAGTGTCTTTTCCTGCTCAGGAGGCTGGAATTTAAAAGCTGAGGCAGAGGTGACATTGTGGGCAGGAGAGAGTGGAAAATGTGTACACTCATCAAACTGCATCCAGATGTCTCATCTACATGTGGACGTGCCTCACCAGTGTGCTTTACCCCCAGGGGCACCGTTCACTGCCTCCTCAAAGTGCTCCTGGTGTTTCCCCGTACAGAGATACTCACAGCAGAGATTATGTTTGTTTAGTCTGACTTTCACCTCAGCTAAATTAAAAAACAACCTTATACAAGCCCTGGGAGACCTGCACAGCACAGCTACAGAAAAAAACTTGTAGTTCAGCTCATCTGTGGCTCCTGGTTCCTTGTGAAGACCTCGAGGTTGTGGGGAGCAAGGGCACAGGGGCTGCTTGGGACCCACGTGGCTGATGTGCTGGACTTGCTGCCTCCTCTGAGGGAACTGCATGGTGCCCAATTTTGATGTTTGTGAAGAAACAGTGGCTCCTTGCTTGGGTCAGCAAAGCATTCATGGACAAGCATCTTTTGTTTCTCTTGTTAGTGTAGCCTGTGTGCATCTGGACCTTGGATAAAAATCAGGAATAGGCATGCAGGTCCCATTCAGCTAGCTGGCGACATTATTGGAGGGTGCCCTGTTGACTTCAGTGGAAAGTGGATCGATCCCCTGTATGGTCATTTATTTATTTATTTATTAGTCAATTTGTCATTTGGTCTCCAGCTGAATCATTTGCCCCTTTCACATCCAATTAAATACCACAAACTGCTAGGGCTGTATTTTTCTCACAACTAGTTAGAAACGATGATAGAAAACATAACCCTGCCACATCAGAGATGTTCTTCATATACTGCACTGTATTTGCATCTAGGTTTCCTTGTTGCTAGCCAGTGCCATCTGTTACCTGTTTTGGTCTGCTTATGAGACCTGGTAATTTTTGAAAATTGAGAGCAAGGAAAGAACAATGGCTTCTTCCTTTTAATTTTACATCCCAAAGAAACCAACTAGATCTACACATGCACACAAAACTATACCCCTCCAATTGGCAGTATGCTAGCACATGCTTTTTCCCTATGGAAAATTTAAAGAGACAAGGCTCATCATGGGGAAATATTTGAATGTAATGAAATAAATCTGCGCCCCACAATGCTTGGATACAGGGTTCTGCTTTTGTCTGTCTTGGAGGGTGCTGACACTCAGACTTGGTGATGAATTAAACAGTGACAGCTGAGATAGTTACTGCCCTGAGATGTGTTCTCTGCTCTTCTCTTGGCAATTGTTGCTCTCCTGCAGCTGGCACAACTGAACACTTCGTGAATCCAGTTTCATTGGACTGAAGACTTCATGCCAGCTTCATGAAGACTTCATGACAGCTTCAGCTCACGCGGGTGCACCAGCCCATAAGCTCCCGTGGCTTGAAGGCAAGTCCACGAGCAATTGAGCCATGTCTGCTGTGCAGGTGGAAAAGACTCGGAAAGAAAGGGGGTGGCCAGCTGGAAGTGGTGCTGCGTTGCTTTCCCCTGCAGTCACGGGCCACAGGTGGCAGCTCACAGATCATTCTCTGCTATTTTTGAACATACAGATGCATCTGACTGGGAAGACCCACTGTCACCAGCTACCTACCAAGACAAGAAATGGTGACACCTCAAGTGACAAAAAGAGGACACATCCCCAGCCTTTTCTTGGGGTTTGGGGGTTAGTTTTTATTTTTTGGTTGACTCGGTTAGTTTCTTTTGCAACTTCAGGGAAAGTATTGTGTGCAGTTCTGGTGTCCTCAACATAAAAAGGACATGGAACTGTTGGAACAAGTCCAAAGGAGGGCCACGAGGATGATCAGCGGACTGGAGCACCTCCTGTATGAAGACAGGGTGAGAAAGTTGGGGCTGTTCAGCCTGGAGAAGAGAAGGCTGCGTGGAGACCTCATAGCAGCCTTCCAGTATCTGAAGGGGGCCTAAAGGAATGCTGGGGATGGGCTACTCATTAGGGACTGTAGTCATAGGACAAGGGGTAACGGGTTCAAACTTTAACAGGAGAAGTTTAGATTGGATATAAGGAAGAAGTTCTTTACTGTGAGGGTGGTGAGGCACTGGAATGGGTTGCCCAGGGAAGTTTTGAATGCTCCATTACTGGCAGTGTTCAAGGCTGGATTGGACATAGCCTTGGGTGGCATGGTTTAGTGGGAGGTGTCCCTGCCCCTGGCAGGGGGGTTGGAACTAGATGATCTTAAGGTCCTTTTCAACCCTAACTATTCTGTGATTCTATGATTCTAAACTGTGCTCAGCACAGACTAAACTCTGTTGCTTTGCAAATATTTTATTGACTCTGATAAGAAGAGAAACTTTAAGAAAGTTTCCTAAAAGATAAAGCTCCAGGAAAGAGAAATTTTAGGTAATTTCAAACTCCTTTTTGTTATAAGTGACAAAACTAAGTCCCATGTTTGAGGATGTCTGTTTCATAGCTCCTAACTATAGCAGGGTATAAAACAGCAACAGGTATTTTAACAAATTCTGACATTTTTAGCCCTTAATCTCATCTGTTCCTCATATTTTTGCAGTCCCAGTTATTGTCTTTCAAGATGTGTGATCTGGATGCACAGGGCGTTTTTCTCTCCTTCTTTTCAGTGACAGAAACCAATTTCTATAAAGCCTCTATTTATAACCTATCAGTATACAGGCCTTATAGCAGCCTTCCAGTACCTAAAAACGGGGTCTACAAGAAAGCTGGAGAGGGACCTTTTATAAGAGTATGTAGTGACAGGACAAGCAGGAATGACTTTAAGCTGCAAGAGGATAGATTTAGACTAGATTTTAGGAAGAAATTCTTCACTGTGTGGGCAGTGAGGCACTGGAACAGGCTGCCCAAAGAAGTTGTAGCTTCCTCATCCTTGGAAGTGTTCAAGGACAGGTTGGACAGGGCTTGGACCAACTTGGTCTAGTGGAAGGTGTCCCTGCCCACAGCAGGGGTATTGGAACTGGATGAGCTTTAAGGTCCCTTCCCAGCCCAAACCATTCTATGATTCTCTGAAGCTATTATCTCCTTACCTCTCTGGTCCTTCTCCCAGGCAGTGGCGAGCTTATAGAGTTGTGAGGGAAAAATGGAGTGTGTCACAGGAATGCATCCTTCCAGCCTGGATAGTTTGAGCATCTAATCCTGAACTATTAAAATGGTTCTTGCTTAAAAAGAAAAAAATCCTGACACTCAATCTGCAAATAATTGTATGCAGCTTAACTGGCACTTTAGCAGTTTTTCATCGTGATATATCCAAAGGAAGAGATGTATGCACTGTCAGAATTAAAAGCTTTCTCAGTACTTTGCCATATGTTTCTGCTTTTGTCCCCAGCTTGTTACACTGCTGAACAGAGCATAAAGGCTGGTCTAACAGAGCTTCATATACAACACAACCTCCAGGGGAGGTGGGGAAAAAAAGTTAATTTTTCCAGGGTTACTTCTTACCAAAGAGCTGGCTTGGAGTTGGATTCAGCGAAGTTTTACAGCACCATGCTTTGGCCATAAAGCCTAGTGAACTAGAGGCTCATTAAAATGATCTGCAGGGGATGTACATCCATCAGGACTTGCACAGCAGAGGCAAAAACAGTGAGAAACTGAAGCTTATATATCTTTCTATGCCATGCTCCAGTAGGGAAGCACTGAAGATGGGTTGGGAAGGTCTGGATGCTGCAGGTTTGCAGCTAGGTTGATCTTGGCCTTTAAGATCAAAAGGGTCTCAGGTCTACCAACATTTCAGGATGCTACAAGTGTCGTCAAGCTAGGCATTATAAACTCTTTCTTTTTAACTCCCCAGTTCCTCAGCTGCCATTTGCTATACCTAAATAGCATTCCTAAAACAGTTTACCCTGCACATGTTTATAATCAAAGCAGGCCCCTGGATAGTTGAACATCAACGCCCTCGTAGCCTCATGTACACAGCAAGTCAAGCAAGAGTCAGCTGAGATACCACCAACTGCTGGAGATGTTTCTTGTGGAACAGAGAAAAGGGCGACATCAACCTCCGGAAAAAGCATTTCTGCTGTAAAACTGACACAGCTCTGGCAGTCCCTTCTGCCACATAAAATCATACCACCCCCCCCACCCCCCCCAAAAAAAAAGGAAATGAGCAGAACTTATGGCGCCAAATCAAAAAAAAACTCAGCTCTGCAGAACTGAGTCTGAAAAAGAATAAATGCCAGAAACTCTATGAAATCCACCAGGGAATTTGCTATTGATTTTGCACTGCAGATGGTCAGATGTTATGGTAAAGTGGTAATGTAAAACCTGTTGCTAGATTCATGGCGGATGATTCAGCTCAAGCATTGTGGATTAACTTCACAAAATGCCACTTATGACAGTTCAAAATCAGCACTCCCTCGCACCAGATCAGGAGGATGTGGCCCTGCCTCCCCCATCTCCACAGAAATTTGAAAATCCACTGTCAAACTTTAATTTCTTCAAAACACAATAGTTGATAATGTTTTAAAATAGTCTTTGTTTATCTTTAATTCTTTTGTTTCTAATGAACTTCTGAATTTGAAAGTAACATCCTCTCATTTTGTTTTGATTTCCCTGGTGGGAAGAAACTGAAAGATCTGAGATACGTCAAGTCGGAAGAAATGTATGCAAAGCTAACATGGTTCAGGAAGCAGTGTTTGGTCACTAAAAGTTGCCACACAGCGAGCAAGAGCTGGGCACACCACCCTTGTGGGAGCTCTGCCATTGACTTCATGGGTTTGTGATCTCCATTTGTTTCAGAGTTGTATGAGTGATAAATCAAACAAAAGAACAACAAGTTACTTGGCCCCCCAAATAATATTTAGAAGTGCTAGTTTTCTGCTCTGTATGAAGCCAGGTTCATAGCTGTATGGGAAAAGTATGCCAAGCTCTTTACCCACACAGTGACTGTTGGCACAGGTCAATTATACTGGCCAACATGTATATGTATGATATAATATATCATGTCATACATATTACAATATGTAATAATATTACAATAGTATATCATGTCATTCATATTATAATATGCATAATATACATATTATACATATACACATCATAAATGTCATGATACCATCTTTGTTCAGTAGTATCTAAACCTTTGCAGGATCTCACCTTCTTGGAATATACATGGCAAGAAAGTGTATCTGGTTTTGCAAACAACTCCCTGCCCTAACCACACACTGGCTGGACCATTTAGACGTATTAGGATGGAAGGGATTTCCCCAAGAAGAATTGCCGCTGCTGGGTAAAAAAGGCACCTGCTATCTTCCGGATGCGTAGTAAAAATTATGGTGGGTCCTGAGGGTCAGGAGGGCACCAGAAGGTAACAAAGGCCTGGATTAGAGAATAACAAGAGGGAGAAATGAGATACTTTTAACAGGAGTGAATGGAAAGGCTGATCTACCCCCAGCTCATCACAAATGATTCATGTAGGGTGTGGTCATGCTAGAACCTCTACGCTTATTCTGCTACAGGCAGTAGCTCACATTGCAATTTATCTACCCTTTAGCTGAGAAGAGAAGCAACACAGATAATGATCTGAAACCCAGTTCCACCCTAGCATGCTTAAAGGAAACAACTCTGTTGAGGATATTAGAGGGGAATTCCTCCACTGATGACAACATGAGAAAAACATTATCTTAATACTAATCTTATCTTCAAAAGCTTATGCTGCTATTTTTTGAAAACTGAGACTTCGACCATTTATCTAGCATGGCTATATGGGTTCAATTAGAAACTATAGCTCTGACAAAATATTACAGTCCTCTAAGAAATGTCACCCTTAATATGTAAAGTTGAAATGTTTCATGTGAAACCACTTTCAGAGGAATTCTAAATGCCTCTATGGTACAGTTCCATTCAGTACAGCATTTACAGTGAGACAATTTCCAAAGCATACAATTCAGTACAATCCCTTCAAAATTACCATCTCACAATCTGATGTGAAAACAAACCTCACATGTTTTCCATCTAGTTGTAATAGAGAATAAAAATGCCTGTTTATGGCAGCAGTTTTCTGTAAAAGCTGTCTACTAAAAAAAAAAACAAAACCAAACCCCAAAACCAAAACAAAACCCCCAAAATATTCCGTCCGTTTTTTCTGGGCTCATTCTCATCTGATATCTCTGTTAGACTACGTTACTGCAAACGGCAACACAACTATGTTGTATCCTACCAACCAAAGGAACTGGGCCAAGCTTTGGTCACAGTTTCACTGCTGTCAAACAACTCCAGCAAAACTGGGCTCATAGGAGCTTACCTGAAGATGAAATTGTTTCCACTGAGTGGTGTGAAGCCAAACTGGCTGCTGATGGTATTTCCCGGATTTGATTGCTCTTGCTTCATTTAATTTCAGAATTACCAGTACAACTCTTCTACAGGGGATGCCTAAATTTTCTTTTCACTTTCTATATCCTAGGTATTTCTGGTGAAGAAGAACAAAGAACAGAGTAATCCTGATCCTAGTCATGGGGTTTGACTCCACTTTGCACAGTCACATTAATTTCCTTTTTAAATTTATGATCTCCCATGAGTTTTCTCATAATGCTGCCAGAGTTTTCCACCAGTTATCCAAAACATTTCAAGGCCTATCATTTGAAACTCCAGTACAACATCATTTCCTGCCTCTGCTGCAGATGAGTGGCGGCAGTAGCCATAGGCCTCGTCACTTCCAAAAAAGAGCAGCTGTGGGTGTGAAAGCTTTCCTTGTAGCTTGAGGCGTATAAAGAGGTTTTGGGTGGCACCCCAAGGAGGCGGTGATCACTAAGCTCCTTGGATCTGTACACTAGATGGGGATCTCACCTGTTACACCATGGGGGACACATCCAAAGTGCTATCCAGTGTTCCTTCATGTAATACCTAAAGCTCCAATAGCTGTAAAAATGAAAACACTTTTTTTCTTAGGCATACAAATGTCTAGTTTTACTTTTTCCCAACATGTGGTATCAGTGCTGTAGTCATGGCAGCAGAAGCAGCTAAAACCAGCCAGCTCAGTACCAACAACAGTCTTTCATAGTCATGCAAGGCTCATGCAGGCCACTTTACTGTTGTAGCCCTAGCTGAGATTTCCACTTCCCCAGAGGTAGCTAAGCTGGGCATTTCAAAGCTGCTCTGGCACTATGTACAGCTACAGCATATCATGCTCAGAGCAGGTATGAGATGCCACTGCTGCCCAGGCACTCCTCGCTGTGGGGAACAGCCCACTTTCCTCTCTGGATCTCAGGGCCACAGTACCCTTTAACAGCAAGACACCCATTAACAGCAAGACTGCGGACACAGGGAATCTTGAAATCGGCATGCTACAAACATGTGTTCACATGTATATTCAGTCAGCTGCAACACTACCTATGCTGTGATATTTTACAGTGTTGGTTGTGATTTCAAAAGTATAGTAGCAGTCTAAAATGTACAGGCAAATTAGTTTGCAATGTTAACACAAAACCCAAAACAGCAGTTCCACTACCCTCTGGAGAAACATGTACTTCCACTCAAACAAAAAACCTGCTGGATCCTCTGTGAGAACTGATCAGAACATCTGTACTTCTAATAATGAGAAAGTCTAAACCACACTAAATGTGAGGAAACTTTAGATTTTAAGCAAAGATGCTACCAGGAACTGTAGCTACTTTTGAGCATTCATAGGAAAAAAGGCAGGTTTTTAGCCCAATGCTGGGAGCAGAGAAATTCACTGAACAGTAGATCTCGCTCAAACGAAACCCAAGAACAACGTGATTCCCAGACACAGCCTGCAGTGACATCCACAGGACAGAGCGGTTCCCATGTCAGAGAAGAGGTAACAGATATGCTCAATGTAAGCCTACCTTGTGTCGATGGGTTCACCACCACCAAAACCCAGAGAAGAGGTCCTCTGGCAGGTACAGAGTGCTGGATAACCACTTGGTCAGGCTCTCACAGGTGCCGAAGCTCTGGCACATCCAGTGCGCGTCTCCTCTTCTCACAGAGCTTGTCATGAATGTCCCCAGCTCCAACTCAGGGAGCCCAAACGCACCGAAGCCCTCAGCTCTGCAGGCTCGGAGGGGCTTCCCAACAACTTCTCCTTCCCCGCTTGCTGTCTGCTAGGAAGTTTCGCAAAGCCGCGGGCGGCGGAGCGGGCTCCGCTCCCTGGGAAACTCGCCTACCCCACCTAGAGGAGCACCGCAGGATGAGAAGCCCGGCAACCCTGGCCCGCTCCTGCCCGGGTCGAATTTTGCGGGTGAGCAGGAGGAAAAGAAGATTTTAATCGGTTTTGGCTCGGAGATGGGGAGCCGGCCTCTGAGGCGCAGAGCAGGGGCACACTTCTTGGAAGAGCCCAGAGCAGAAGGTACCAGGGGGACGTTCTCTTGGGAAGTAGGATAAGAAGGTTGTGCCAGTGGCAGAGTTTCCAGGGCAGCATTTGGCTACCTGGAGTGCGAAAATTCTCTTCATCCTTTTGCTTCTACCTTTGACAAATCCGATGATGATGAGTTTTATTTGTTTAGATCTCCCTCTGTAGCATTTGGTTAACTTTCTCCAGATCATTAGGCAGACTGTTCAAGGCCAGCTCATTTAAATATTTTTCTAATTTTCAGAATCATGTCTTTCTACAAGGAAGGCATCTGAAAATTGCAAAGTAATTAGCTTAGCTCAAACACCAACAGTAACCATGCTCTTGTGCTTTTAATAAGCATTTGAATTAATCAACAACATATTTCTGTGCCTTCAAGAGTGTACGTAATTAACAAATATATTAATCATGACTCCTTTCCTAGAAGGAAGACCTCATGTCAACTACTGTAAAAGTAGTTAAACCAAAACCAAATGGAACCACCCTTTCTCTTGTTGCTGAAAGGGAACACTTTTTGTGTTGTATAATATTTTCTTCACAGTCTTTCAGAAACTCAGGCTTTGGAGTACACAAGAGGATGGACCCAAGGACAACCCTTTCTCCAATGTCCAAAAAGCCAAGAAAAGGGAGGGAGATAGGAAAGAGTTAAACTGAAGGGCCAGGAACAAATAGAGTGCAGGGCACTTGACTGTTGTAGGAGCTTGTATTAAAAGTACTCTAAGAGGCCTCTTCCTGCATTAAGAATGTCTACTGGAGTTTTGCTATTGATTTAATAAAAGGATTGGATGCTAGGATAGTCAGTAACTCAAGCTCCTTTGAGCTAGACTTTGGATGCAAAATTTTAAACCAGGGATCAGTGGATATATACTGTTTTACACTATATTTCAAGCTGGATTTGTAGCTCCATTCTTTACAGCATCTTTGTTCACATGTATTGTTTTGCATTATTATTTTTTACTTTTGCATATATGTTGTCCCATGCATTGACATTTCTGTACTTTCTGATGTAAAATTACTTGTTTTATCAAAGTCTTTCCATAGAGATAGATTTAATTTTATTCCTTGATGCATATTCTCTAAACAAGACATATGTCAAATTGTTGGTTTCTTTTTATTACCATATTCATATTTCTGAAACTTCATCACATTTTGCGAGGTTTTATTATTTGGAGAGGAGAGAGAGCTATGGATATTGAAGAACATTAACCTCTGATGCTTCTAGGTTTGCTGCTTGCTGTTCTAAGCTTTTGCAATACTATGTTTCAGTGTTCTTGCCTATCTCATTTAGTTTCAGAATTTCTCTGCTGAAGTCATCCAGCAATCACCTATATCAGGCAGTCTATTATCCTTACCTTTAGTCAAGGCCTTAGGATATGTAGGTATTCCATATAAGTTATGCATACTTACACACATGCTGATGTTCTGTCCAAAATCTAGATGACAATATGAGCTGACCTTGTGTTTTCTCTATCTTTTCAAAACAGTCCAACTTTATCAGTATATCTGTCTTTGGTATCAAACTGTCAGAGGCAATAACTGAAAAGTCACACTACAAGTTCCTTAGTCACAGAAGAAAGGGAACAATTTTGCCTATGCTAATAGTTAGCAAAGTTTTTCATTAGGAAACCTTAGCATAACCCAGATTTTTACTTAAGGATTTAATTTTGGAGAAAGGAAAACTTGTCATTTTCTCTTTGCTACTACCCACACTAACCTGAGAGAGGTATGAGTCTCTGAATATTGGTAATTGCATTACAAGGAAAAATGAGTTATTCAGTTCTCCAAGCTTTCTCCCTTCAGTGAATATGCTCCAACACTTTGAGCCTGGACAAAGTTTTCCCATGCAATTATTTCTTGTTAGTGTTTATTGGTATTGTAGGGCCAATGTGAAAGGAGGAGAAACCTTCCTCCTATGCTTTTGATAGCCCATTTCTGGTGCACAGGAGGAATACAAGAGCTATGAAGAAATATGAATATGAGTGGAGGGAGGAGAGAAAGGAAGGAAAGGAAGAAGGAAGACAGGGGGCAATAGTTATGTTGGAGGGAACAAAGAAGAGAAGCGGACAATGACAGGCTAATGGATTGGAACATTAGCATAAAAGGAGAAGAAAGTGATGAGAATTAGCATGATGAGAATTAGAAAGAAGAACAAGATGAGGAAAAAATTGCAGAGGGAGAGAGGAAACTGGGAATGACCACAGGTCAATATAATTTCAAAGGATGGTTGGTGTTTCTTTTTTTTCAAGATCTGAAACTAAAATCTGCAAGCTTCTTGGGTCCATATGTATATCCATGGCTGGACACTAGGAAGAGGAAGGGAAGAGGAGACACAGTACAAGACCAGAATTAACATGTCAAAGCCAGAACTCATGGTATGCCTGCCAAGAAGGTTGCCTCTGCAACTTCCATCCTCAGACACTGGACATGTACCTGCACCAATCAATCCATATTGAACAGGCAGCACTTGTAGGAGTCCTTTTTTTCTTCCTAATGCAATGTGCAATCATGAACATTATTAATGATGTAATAGAAAGCCCTGTTACACATGTATGAACTTTCTTATGGATGTTGCCAAGATACTATGGATGTCTCTTGTGGAACACTCAGGATTCCAGAGCTTTACAAACAATATTGATTGTATCTTTAACTTCTTTCTAAAATGGAAGGTGTTAACTTGATTTAATAGAAAAGGAGGGAGACAGAGGAGAAATGATGTTCAAATATGCTCAATAATTTCAGATGTTTGATTTCAAATGTCACAGGACTGATTTTTCAGGCTACATCACAGCTGATACATTCCAGAGGAGCTTGCAGTCACTTCAGAGGCTGCCAGCACAAGAGCTTATTGCTCTGTCAAGCATGTATTATGCATCTCTTGGGAAGCAGGATAATAAGGCAGGGAACCCCTGAGACAAGGTTGTGCCAGTGGCAGAGTTTCCAGGGCAGCATTTGGCTGCCTGGGGTGTGAAAATTCTCCTTCTCCTCCTTCATCCCTTTACTTCTACCTCTGACAACTCCTATGATGAGGAGTTTCACTTATTTAGATATTACAGGCGGAGGAGGCAAAGTCTAGTGAAAAGCATAGTACATCAACATATAATTAAACAGACCACTGTAGTTCACATTTGCAAAGTAATTTGAGTAACTCTTTAAATTCAGTTCCAGATGTCTAATTCTGCCTTATCTTGCATCTTTATCTTGAAAAGTTAGTTTCCAGCCCTCTCATATTCATCTGGTGACTTGGTGTGCACACGAAAATAAACCAGTAGAAGACACAAATTATTCAAAAACACTTTACTCCTGATTAGCTCAGCAAGAGGCTTAAGCTTTCATTTCCAAACAGGTAACTGGAAATCTGCAGGACACCCAGGAATCCAGACATTTCACACTTGATGGCCAGAGGAGCACCCATGTGGTGTTTTTAAGTAGCACAAATTATGCATTTCTTATACCACTAGCATTTAGAGAATCTGAACAAAAAACCAAGAAGTAGCAGGCATTGGAAATGCCTGAATGATGCACCATCCTATCTGACAGCTCCACTGTTGATGGATCAGGCTGTATCCCTCAGAAGTTATCTGAAACCTGATCTGCCACAGCAAGCCCTGCCAGCTAGTAAGAGCAGCAGTGACCAGCATATTAAAGCATGTAATTTACTGTTAGACTTACAGGTAGCTACTTGAAGGAGTTCATTACTTAACAGTTGTACTTTTCAAATAATTAAAGGATACTTGGGCTGTTTAGCCACCTAAAAAGTGCATATATATTTCAAGCATGACCTGAGACTATAAATGCCTTGTTTTTGACATAAACCAGGAGGCTCTCAGCTTGGAGTTTGTTTTTCTTTGTTGCATGTAAATGTTGAATAAAACACTGGAGTAATCTGAGTTGCAGGAATCACTTAGAAGGGGTAACAGGAGCAGTGTTTTAAGCTTTTGTTATTTTAATCATTGTAGATTTTTTTGATATAACACACATGATCATCACATGACTTCAATTTAATAAAAAAGAATAAACAGGGAACTAATGGTTTTGACCTTATAAATGTATTTTAAAATGAGGTTTCTAAATTGGTGGTGGTTTAAGCCATTGGTTCAAACCCAAAATCTAATTGATGTTTGGATCATAAAATTATGGGTAAAACTAACCACAGTGATGTGACGATTTGTCACACAAATGGTGAAAAAGATCAAAGAGGCCTAGGTCATAAGTCTGGCCAAAACAAATTTCTACGCCTAGTACAGTATTCCATTCCATTCACTACTTAACTGGTGCCCATGATCTTTCACCAGAGTGACAGGAGAGTTTAAAATCACATCCCTTATAATCAGTTGCTCTTTTATTACTCTTAATATACGTAACACATTTTCAATCTAGGAAGTTTGTATTTAGAGGAAGTGTTCAAGATGCTTTTCCAAATATGTGTTTGTAGCACATTTTTCGAAGATATTGAAATGAATTTCCATTTTGTTTATAACTTCTTCCTTGGCAGTTTACTTGCCTTCATGAATGTAGATGGTTTGCAGATTTGATTAATATTTTAATACAGTATTGTATCACCTGCAATGCATGACTGTGATATATTACTAACCTGCAAAATACATAATAAATTCAAACTGTCATCTGGTTAAAAAGACCAAATCCAGCCTTGCTATAATACTTCCGTATTAATGCAGATGATTTAAAGTTAGCAGGTAGTCAGGAGACATGGATGACGCCCATCTGCACCATTAACTGCCCATTGACAGGCTATTTTCCAAATACCCTTATTGTTTCAATTTTAAAGGTGAACTGCAAGGCCATGTGCTTGCTCAGAGGTAGGATTCCAGTTCTGTTTGTCCTGAAGCAGATTATTACCTCTCTCAGAGCAGAACCCACCTTCCCTACCTTGAGTTTAGTTCCTACAGCATCTCAACTGAGTTCCCAAAAGGAATCCAATGCTTTTTCCAAGATTATTTAAAAATTCTAATTCCTGGAAAAATATCCTAAGGATAGAAGGTGTACGTAGGTGTGTGAGAGGCATGTGTGCTTATTTCTCTTTCCAGCAAAGCTAACGCAGCATTCAAAGTACTCCCTTGGTACACAGGGCCTGAATTCAAGAGGTCTTGATTACACCAAGACCTCTTCCAAACATTTTCACTGCTTGCTGGCTGAAGGCTTTCATCTTCTTTATTTTTTCTTTTAAGCTAAAGGGTGGAGACAGAGAAAACTAGATTGAGGTATCGGCAGCAGCTGAAGGTTTTGTTTTAAACCGATGCATTTTTCTATGCTTTCTCTGGCCCATGGTCTCGATTGCTCTAGGCAAGACTCCTCAGTAACATTAGTGAGTGTGCAAATAGTACCTGTGAAGTCAATGAGCTATTGTTCAAGCAACTACTATTCAATGACAGCTGAAAACGTCTCTGCTGGCAGCTTGCACCCATGTCTTAAGATCTTGTGCCTGAAAAGAAAGATATGGGAGCTCAACTGGCCTTCTCTGTCTTGACTTTGAAAACACATTCCCAAAATGTTAAACTTGGCAAGACAGAATAACGGTTGTGAGGTTGTATCTGGTGCATGGTAACATAGTCTGGACTGGTAGATCTCCCTTCTGCCACTCCCTTCAGCATCCACGACGGCTGATTTACCTTCATACTGCTTCTCACTATGTGACTATACTGGCTAACCTCTTCCAAGGGTCATCTTGGGACATTTTCTTTCTACAACTTATGCAGGGTGTGAAATGCCTCTCTTGTTTTTATATTCTTCAAAGTTAGAAAGCAGTTGTCTTCTTTTAATGACCTGAAATTAAACTATTCAACTGCAAAGCACCCCTTTCTCACTTTCCACCCACTTCTTTTACAATGTTCCTGTGATCTTCACCTTCCTCCAGCAATATTAGCCAGAAGTTTTACTCTGTTAACCACGAAGACCAACAGGCCAAATTAATTGTTTGCTGGCCAGATATAATGCATGTCTACTCCAGAAGTACACAGGGTATCTGGACACTATTTGTGGTACATGATGGACAAAGAAAAATTAAGTTGCCTTCTTAATGGCTCTACCTATACTTACATATTCACTTGAGGCTTAAGCTTGTACTTAATCCCCAATTGCCCCTATTATTTTAGTGCTTTGTATACTGGTCCATGTCATGACTTACATCTGGAGCAAGACAGCTGCTCACCAGTCAGCCAAGTGCTCAGAGAGACAAGGAGGTAGAGGACATCAACAAATTGTATGGATACAGGAGATGTACTGCAGAGATGCCTCACCTTGCACACCCACATCAACAGCACACCCTGGTCTGCAAAAACACAAACTCACCTGTAAAATTATGAATAATTGAAGACTTGGTAAACTTTCTGTTTCCTCCCTCTTGTTAATACCACCTTTGCTTCTATAATGCATCCAGATGATCTTAATTTGTAATTTTGGAGAGACTTAATGACTGCAGTTGTTAAGAAAAGTTAATTTAAATACTTGGAAGAGTCAGTGACCCAACATGCTCCATGAACTGCTAAGGTTGGGCACAGAAGAATGTAATCTTAATGTACTGCATTTCTTTCCTTCAGGCAAATCAGGGCCAAATGTTCAAAGCTGTTTCTTAAATTGCATATACAACATCTGAGGAGCCTTCTGCCTACGTGTAAGAAACCTTATTTGCATGCACAAATACATAATTTAATTTAAACTTATCCATACATTATTTTCACACTAAGAGAGGATGCAAAATGATACCCAGATAAACACCGCAGTCAAATTTCTATGCTTTCGTTACATGAATACTAAATATTGTACCCTCATTTTTCTAGTATAGTCTTTCAGAATACCCTGTGAAATAAGAACTCTGGATTCTACCTCTGAAGCTTGTGATCTGCTGGCTTGATGGAGCCTAGGCTTTCCCTGTAGCACAGCTGTTAGGCTTAGTTAATGAATAGCATATTTTGAGATTCTTAATGGAAAGCTATTCTAGGAATACTAGGAATATTACTCCTCTTTTAAATACATTTACAAATCAGCACCAGCCTGTTCATCTTCAAAAAATCTTAGAAACAGTCTTTGCTCTTGGGCTTTTGTGTCTTCCTGCACATTTTTCTACCGGCTTGCTTTAGACCAAAGTGGGCATTTCCATCCCCTCCAGGGCACCACACTTCAAGTCTTACTCTCTAGGTAGGTAATATGACTGGAAGACCACACTCCAGTCTGTGGAGTGTGCTCAATTTCAACAACCTTGTCAGTGCTTGGGAAGCCGAGAAAAAGGATTATTTAAATTCAGAGTGGGCAAAGGATGGGCATGCAAAGCAGACTAGCAGAAAAACCTGGTGAAGAAACATTGGAAAATGAGGAGGTAGAAGGAAGCTGGGACTGGAAGTTGGGTAGCAAGACTGGGAATGGAAGGTGGGAAGAAAGATGGGATCTGGATGAGGTATTAGTAGAGGGGGTGTGGAGGGAAGACATCAGGTGCAGGTACGCACTGTAGTGAGAGGTGGTGGGGGACTGAAGAGGTGTATGAGTTTGGGAAGCAGTACAGAGGGCTCTGCAGAGTAGTGAGGTGAAATTAGTCATGACCGCAGTCAGTGCCAAAAAAGGGAGAACTGAGGTGGCACTGCGAACTGTAATGCTGGCCCAGCATCACTGAAAAGTTCACAGGAGAATAGGTTTTGCTGTGGAGCTTTTATCCACATATTATAGAGGCAAAAGTGGTGTTTCGAGACATAAAACACCCCCAGAAATCCTAGCTTATGGTGCAAACAGTTTGAACTGCCCTTAACATCTCTACTTGATCAGAGTTATACTGTAGTACAAAAAGCTGAAACGTAAACAGTCTGGGTATAACCAGCAAGGACTAATTAGTCATTTTCTCAGAAACGCCTCATCCAAGCAGCACCAGCTGTACCCCTGTTAAATCCATGAGGAAACCTACACTTCATTACAAAAGCTGCGTTTTTCCCATAAGGCTCCTTCAGCACCCCCCAGAAGCTCTGAATATCCTCCTCTCACCTCACACCGCCAATGCAGTAGGCTCAGCTGCTCTGAGGAAGTTCATGAACTAGCCAAGAAAAAGCATTTGATGAAAGCAAAGCTGATACTGACCTGCTCTCGGAGCTATGAAAGACCTGGGTCAGGCTGTAGAGCTGTGAAGGTACTCCTACCCCCCACGGCTGTGCCAGGCAGTCAAAAGGGGGACAGCAGACCCCACAGTCTAACAGTATATCAGCTTCTGTGTGGTAAGATTCTGACATGCAGGCACAGCCACCTTGAGCAGGGAGAAGACTTCTCCTGCCTAGGAAGTGGCTGGCACCTGATGCTTCAGCCATGGTCTAAAGAATCATTATGGAATAAAATTTCCAAATACAAGGTATTTTCTTCAGTTTTCAGTGCATGCTTATGTCTGACATCAGCTGGCCTCTTACCTTCAAATAGGGAGATAGGACAGCTCGCATAATTGATGAGAACATGCTCACCGGTGGCTCTGTCTTTGCAGAGAGTGCGTGTTCCTTGTCATTCTCATTATCCTTTGGCCACTATTCCCACCACATTTTTTCAGCGTGAGGTTACCGCAGTCAGCAATTTTTAATTTATTCCCTTACCACACAAAAGGTAGAGACTGATAAATTGACAGTCCTGGGTTAAATCCCTGACCTACACAGTCCAATAGTTAAAATTGTCTTGGGACCTATCCCAGTAACTGAACCATCTGATTCCTTCAGCAGGCACTGGATCAAACTCTTCAGCTAAATAACCCCTCAGGAAAAATAATGGCTCATTGAAACATTATGACATCTAGAGAAATTTTAGATCCCACCATGACCCCCTGCCTTCAACTGCTATTTCATAAGGGAGCAAACCTCTATCACGAGTCTTGTGTCTTAACTGCCAGGCCCATTCGTACACCCCAGATATCCAGGGTACGTCAGATGGCAGTATGCACCCGTGGCTAGACAAAATAAACCCGCTACCACATTACCAATCTCTCTCTCTCTTTTTTAACTTGTGAACTTAATGTGAATTTAAATATACATAAATCTTGTACATTTGCAATTCCATGGTGAGTGCTGCAGGCAAAATCTGAGCCACACATGCAATATTAAGTCACTGTGGCCCATCTGTATTTGTAGAGAAGATGAAAACATCAGTCAGTGTGGACAGGTTTTGTATCTAAAGAAATAGAGATATTTCACTGGTAAGTGGTTAAAAGTCAAGGTTCTGTGAAATGCCTGTAAATTTGCAGTACTTTAAATTGATCTTCACATTATATGACATTAACTTCCGTTGTAAATGCGCAGGTCTGTAGGTAGATATGTTGCCATTTTTTGCTTGGTGTTACTTATTTATTCACTCTCCAGAGTCTAATTATAGCTATGCTGTTATATAATGTGTTTGAACTCTTTCCCTGTAGACATAACCTGCAAGATCTGGGGCCATAAAATTTAATCATCTTTGATAATTATGTAATGGCCCCCCTGAAAATTAAGTTAGAGCAGCTGCAAAACATGCAAAATAATGAGACTTATCTATATTATTGTCCTGATGAAATCTTGTGGAGACCTTACAATACACTTTATTGACCTTCTCCAGGGTACTATAATAATACATCCTATGTCAGATCTACATCACTGTAATTGAATTTTAGAGAATTTCTGTGATGACTCAAAAATTGAATCTGCTCCCTGGTGCCTTTTCTTTCAACATAATCTAAACCCTTTTTTCATTTCCTATTTCAATTACGAAAGTGGGGAGACCAGGGAAAAGTATTATCAGTCTTCTTTGGCCTAGAGCCTTTGCTTATGCTAACATTTTCCCTCCAGAGACAAAATATGTTTTGTGCAAGATGGGCTCAGGAAATTTTCTACATATGGCAGGCAAGAGACTGGTACCACTGCAGCCTTCATTTCAGCATTCAAGCCCTAGCACTGCTTTACAGAATTCAGTCATCTGTCACCAGTTGGACTCCACTGTGCCTTATGTACCTCATTCCAGTGAGGAGACTTTGATGGTCATCCTCCCTGAGGATAAGTGGGGTGGGCTTACAAGAAGATGGATTCAGCTTTCCACAGTGATGGCAATTGGCTTAGCCCAAGTACCTCTCTATGTATTAACTTTAGACGCGCCTACCACAGTTGGAACATACCAGAAATTTTGGGCCAGCCTGTAAAACACCTTTAGTTTAGGCTTCTATCCAAAGACATGTCTCTATTGACTTTGAAAAAGGTAGTAGTGATCTTTGAACATAGTGGCATTCTGCAAATGGTTGTTGTTGCAGTTCCCTCTCTCTTCATCCCAGGGTACTTATTGATAACTTACTTTGTTAATGAGTACAGACACCAAAAAAAATAAAGAGGAAGTAATGATACACTTTTGAGAAAGCCTGCTTCAATAATCCAACTGACCAGAGCTACTGTACTGAAAAAGATGCAGCCAAACCACCTTCTCTCTCCAAGCTAATAATGGCTTTCAATAGCAGCGTGTGAGAGAGTTCGTGTTAAGTACATGGTGTTTCCCCTGCCGCGACATCAAGTTAAATAGCTTTTTCTGGACAGTGCCGGGAGATCCCATCTTCCATTGTGTCTCCAGCTATGCTGGATTTCTTTTTACAACTGTATTTCAGACAAAAAGTCTAAGCGTATTTCTAAAATGAGTTTTTCTTACAGGAAGTTGTCTTAGTAGGGTATGGAGCAAATATGTGTTACTGATTACCAGTTTCCTATGCAGTGAAACCTTTTGGAGACACAAGCACTTCCTCCTTCCTTCTGTGTGAAATCTTCCTCAAGGAACACTGCCACCATCAGGGATGTGGCATTTCCCAGCAGAGCACATGCTATGTACTTTCAAGATCCATTAAAATCAATTTTCTTCTGCTATCAAATACCAGACCAAACAACAGACCCATACAGAGTAAAGCACAAGGAGCAAGTTTTCTTAACGTGGTAGGATACTGGGCCTTGACTTGCACGTCTATGTCCTCATGCAGTCGTTCCACAGAGTCTATTTTGTACCTGCCCATGTCAAATCAATGTCCGAAGGCCCCATGAATTTCCCTACATGCCCAGGAGCCATCTGACTGCAAGCAAGTCTGCTCCCTTATCTCTCCGCTGTCATGAACAGTGACAGAACTGTGTAATAATCTAGTTAAAATAATTCACAACTATGTGTAGGTGAAGTGGAGTCCTCCTCTTGCTGCCTCTCAGAACTTTTCCTTTCTTCTCGAACTTCTGTCAAGACGAATAATAATACTAAAATCTGTCACTTTATGTAAATTTTCTACATGATACAAAACCACAATGACAATGTTAGGGTAAAAAAGGATTTCTCAGTTAAAAAAAATACACTATCTTTGCACTCTTTTGGGCACTTCCGATCCTCTCTAGGTTACTATTCAGCAGCCCTCCTCTTCTCTTTTTTGCTATTAAAATGCAAAACATAGATGCATTTGTCACCTCTGTTTGAGGGAAAAGATCCCATAACCTTCTGAGAACACAAGCTATTTTTGTAGTTAAGCAAAGCACAGTTATGTCTAGGCCATAGTGGGAAGCAGCAGCTAGCAAAGAAAACCAGAAAGGGCACAGCAAGTTTATAGCAAATGCAAAAAAAACAGGCCAAAAATGCACGTGGTATGTCATTATAATTAAACAATTTTTAAAGAAACATTGTTTTCACTTCATTCTCATCCTGAAGAGTTTGTGATATCTATAAGCGTGCTGCAGATGTAGCTGTTGTAACTCCAACTGTGTATACCATGCCAACCTGTATGGCTTAAGTAAATGTTCACTGCATTTGATTGAATGAGACACTTGGAGTTTCTACTGGTTTTCCACACTGTGGAAAGCACATCTTTGCATGCTCCAGAAATGATGTAAATTCTTCATTCTATAAATACTTCAGCAAGTCTCACACTGAAATTTGCCCACAGAAGAAGTGGTTTTGCCTCTGGTGCTAAAATGACTGATAAAGAGCATGAAATAAATAAACCACTGATGAAGGTTGTATAATCAATCTTCAAACTAGAAATCAAATTAAATAACTACTTGTAAACCAGTTCATTTCACTGTCATATCACAAGTAAAGCAGTAATTATAGCTCTATAATCTATTTTGATTTTCTCAACCTTTTAACCAAGACAAATGAAGTTAGAGGGCTTCGGTAGTCTAGTTTTTGGTTTTGGTTGGTTTGGTTTTAATTGGTCTTTTCATAATTTACAGAGGCTAAGGATTCTGGAAGCATAAAATATGCATTTTATTCCACTTCAAATATGCATTTTGTTAAGATGTAAATCTGAAAATGTAGTGGGCTTAGAAATTAAAAGTGAGAGAATAATGCGTTCATGTGGTGTAAGGCTTGAATTAATACAAAGAAATAGGACTCAATGTCGGGGATGTGTCATGCATTGTGCTACGTTAACCAGTGACAAATTCTGTGGTACATGCACTGGATCACCTCTAGTAGCTCTCTGCCTTAACACATCACGCACGGCACCTGTAGAATAGGCAGAGATGTGGGACAGGAGTGAGGGCAGGCTTTCTGCTTGAACCAGCTGTCCAAAATCCTGATCTAGATGGTTTTGGAATTAGGAACTGCTCCAGGGGAGAACAGTGAAACCACTCTCAAAACCAGTGTCCTGACTGACGGGAAAGCTTAATCTTGGTCCAGCTCTCAAACTCATAATTGAGGCCATCACTCTTATTAACAAAATGAAATAAAGAGAGAATGCTGGAAGAAGGCAGAAGTTAGATCTTGCAATAATGAGGTGTAAACCAGCTTGGTGGCACATCAGAACATTTTCTACGGGCCCAAAGAAGGAACATCTGCTTTTGCAAAGTTCACCAGCAGCACACATGATGTACTATGTTTCTGGGCCACGCTGAAGTGCAGAATTTGGGCTCATAAATACCATAGGCTTGGTACTTGCTTGCGATCCCTTCTCATTATGTTTTTTGAGTAGGAAGTAGGAAATGGGTTGTTTTTTTGTGGTTTATTAAATTTTAGTACAAGAGACAGCTGTGGAAACACACAAACCATATTCTTTAATAGCATTTAAGATGGTTTTGTGATGCTTGGATAAAATACTGCCTAATGACCTATTTCTGTAAATCCTTGATAGCTTGGCTCTAGTAGATTCTGCACAGGATGAAAAAAAATAATCTCACGGATTAGGACCTAAAAGTACATTTTCTCCAGGTTAACATTTTTTGCTTTAATAAATAGCTGTATTACTTAGATTACTGCCTTTCAGCTGCTGCCTATGTAAACCAGTCATAATAATGATTTCGCCTTTCGTACAAATTTTCTCCTGAGCATGGTGTTATTAAAAGACAGATGAAATCCATTACAAGTCTCATTACATTTCCTGTAATGCTAGCATTATATCAGATGTGGAGAGATAGATAGTGATATCATTTCCTAAGGGTAGCCTTAGTAAGGATTTGCTGGACCTGGACCTCTCTCCAGAGAGCTTCTCTGACTGCAAGGCAGTAGCCATACACTAGGGCTGCCACCCTGAAGCCATTTCCTTCTGTGATTAGATTTTTTTTAACCTTGCAATTTCTGCTGTTACAATATTAATTGGAAAGACATTCATTACGTATAATAAGGTGTAATTAGTTCCCTTCAATAAATCTTCATTGTCTCCCATAAATCTAGTAGATCCAAGTCTTCCGAAGCCATTAGTTTTTTTAAAAAGAGGCTAATGTGTTTATTAATTTGCTCATTCACTTGTGAACGATAAAATGGGAAGCTAGATGTACAAATTCTACATTCTTCAGATGATGATGTGATTCTTCTCTTCTTGATGAACTTTAAGATTTTTAGAATATCAAGTATGTAAGAGAAGGAGTGTGGCAAGCTTTTGAACAGAAAAGTACAGAAATTTCCAGATTTTCATAAAAGGTATAACTTTCATTAAGATTTTTTTTTAAACTATATCCATAACTTTCAATAATTGAGCTTTTTTATTATCTCATCCAGCCATGAAAAGATGTCTTGTTTGATTAAATAAGCTCCTTGTATGGATGTTAATTTAGTCTCCCTTATGAAATGAAATATCCAGCTATGGAAAAAAAGGTGGGCCATAATTTGAATAGTAAAAAAACCATATTAATGTTGCTAATTCTAGTTCAGGAGATAAGAATGGATTACTGAAAGAAATAACTTTACAGGAAAGAAGACTTACTATAATTTAAATTGTGATATATTTTAATGTCACTAATTCTCCCTCAATTGCTTTTTGTGCAGTTTATCATTAGGATGACTTCAGTCAGTTATGGTGATAAATGCGTGCTGTTTTAATGAGTGGATAAAGCAAGGTTTCTAGTACTGGATGTAAGAACAGCACTAAAACATGTATGTAGGTATTACTTTCTAGTTTGGGGACCAAATGGTTCCCTTTATCTTTCTTAGATGTTAGTTCCTTGAACACCTGTCAGTCTGAAGTCTCCTGACAAACACAGGTCTCATGCAAACTCTGTGATGCTTTTCATCAGCAGCATACTCTGTGTCTGCACTTCCAGACACTGTGCAATCCCACTGCAGGATGCATTTTTATACATAAGGAATAATCTGAGCACCAATTCCTACCTGAGAGGAGATGGAAGAGTTAATTATTTTCTATTGTTTGCATCATAGCAAGTGTGACAGGAATTTATTCTTTTTTTTTCCTAAAAGCCAGGGTGGAGAGGGCACTGCAGTTTCCAGGCTCCAGTCCACAATGGGTGGGTGTGGGTTACCTCAGTCTAAAGCGTGTTCCCTCTGTGAGGCTGTGGTCTCAGTAAGTGACAGACACTAAGCACATCTCTGAAAGATGTGTGGCCTATTTCTCTTCTCTAAAAATAAAATTAAGGCGACATGCACAAGTTAGTTTCCCTGAAGTTTGGCATCTGAAGGCTTCCTCTGACTCTGAAGGGAGAGGGGCTTGTCAAGGCTCGGCTCTTATGAGAGGTGAGAGCTTTCTTTAACTACTCTGAGCTCTCAGGTTTGTTCTTCATCAAAGAGCTCCACGTCCCTCCTAGCCATTTCTCACAGCAAGAGCTGCAAAAAGAAAGGAGGAATTACTGGAGACAGAAGATGTCTGTGATATGCCAACACCTGCAAGAGGAGCTGATGCTATTCTGCTGCTGATTGCACCACCCTTTCACCTAATATTATTCTCTTCTGGGTGTCCACTGATCAACTGTAAGGCACAAAGAGGAATTCCTTTCTATCTTCTAAATGCATCATTTGTGACCAGCTGTTTCCTACATCCATGTTTCTCTGAGGGGATGGGAGAGAGGGCACAGGCAGGTACTCTTAGTGGTGTAATGCTCTCAGGTGAGTCATTAGCAGGTCCATCTACATCAGCCTTTTAATGCATTCCAGGAATGTCATTCTAAAGTAGTGGTCCTGGTGTCCCCACTCACTGCAGTGTGGGCTGCATCACGGCAGAGATGCAGGGTGTGTGAATGAGGTTTGGGTTCCTCGAAGGAGATTAAACCAGGTATATCTCAGCTGCACAGCTAACATGCCCACATGTGGTCCTGGGCATCAGGCTAGCAGTTATACCCCCAAAATTGTGTCATGTCAATGAAGGCCATCAGCACCAATGGTTTTGCTCTACAAATCCATGTTTATTAAGTTTGTTACTTGCTAAGGCAGACATAGTGTGTCCAGTTTAGAACACTTCCAGTTAAGGAAGTTTGTGATCTGGGGTCAGAAAAGTGTTATCCTGCTGGATATTTTGGCAGGGAGGCATGGAGCATACTCCTTACTCACAATACAGGCCATGTCCTACCTTTAAGCATCCATCAGATATCCCGTGACTGCAGGAACTGGAAATGTTCTCAATATCTCCTAATTTTTCCTCTGCTGCATTCACGATTCCTCAACGTATCGTGTTTGGTCTTTTCCTACAGGTCTCATGCTTGTGGCAGGGCATTTGTGTGTGCAAGTCATGGGAAATGGCCCTCTGATGGAAGCCTCTGCTGTAGTGTGTGAGGACTGGACTGAGTGACCTAGCGGATCCCACCCCAGCCCTGTGCTCCTCCACCTGTGCAAATGTCAGAGAGGAGTGGATGGAAACACCTTCGGTGTCAGGGACATAGACCAAGAACTGATGTTGATGCAGGTGGTTGGGCTCCCACCTAATTCAGTCCCCTTCTTCACAAGCTTGTTCATATGGTCTTCAGTTACCTTAGAAAGCAGATACTGCCAGCCTAAACACCGCTTTGATGGCATTGTAAGGAATCTGGTCTTCAAGCACAGGCTGCGTCCATCTCTCACATGTTCTGGACATTGACAAGCTCGGAGCTTTCTAATTTCCAGAGTAATTTTGGATTTTGTCTAAGAGTCTGTAAAACAAGTCACTCTGACTCAGTGCTGTTGGGTTGCTATCCAAGGGAAAATGGTTGTCTTCAGCCTCACTGTTTTCACCAGCACCGTATGATCAGAAGGAAACTATTTTTTCACCAGAAAAGATACTTCTAGAATTTAATTGCCCTGACTCAAAATGATGCCCAAAGCAAGCAGCATTTGCTGGTGTTTTGAAATGGCTTTTTCCCCACACTTTTCAAATGTTGGTAAGAAAGTCCTGGCTCCACCAACTGTAATTACTTCATTACTCTCTTCCTTTCACAAAAGCCTTATTTCCCCATCAAAGCACAGTTGTATCTTTACACAATAGAACAAAACACATTGACAAATCTTAAGTGGCAACATAATGCAGCTAGAAACTAAGATCTTCTGTAGTTACCTGACTTTGCAGTAAATGCACTAATTCATGAAAATGTATTTTTTCTATCCCTTTGAAGGAAAAAAGAATACAGTGCATTCCAGATGTTTCTCAAACCATTTCCAGCTATGAAGGACCCAGACAGTTATGGGATGTCCTCATGAGCCACGACAGTACCCAGCCATGCTCGGAGCATCCCCAGAAGTGCCTGGCTGGCTCAAGAGCCACCCAGCTTGCCCTGTGTACAGCCCTGCTCAGAGCCTGCTGGTTGAGAACAATGCTGATAACACACTGATGTTTTAGTTGTTGCTAAATGATGCTTACTCTGATCAAGGACTTTTCAGTCTCATGATCTGCCAGGGAGGAGGGGAAGCCGGGAGGAAGCAGAGACAGGGCACCTGACTCAAACTGACCAAAGAGGTATTCCATACCACAGCATGTCATGCCCACTATATAAACTGGGGGAGTAAGAAGGGCTAGATCACTGCTTGAGTCAGACTGGGTGTCGGTCAGTGGGTGGTGAGCATCTGTATTGTGAATCACTTGGGGTTGTGTGTTTGGCATGTGTGTTATTCCTGTTCCCTTCTCTCTCTTTTTGTTTTACTTTATTTCAGCTATTAAGCTATTCTTATCTCTACCCGTGGGTTTTAACTTTTTTCCCATTGGGGGAAGGGGAGAGAGCAAGTGTCTGTGTGGTACTTAGATGCCAGCTAGGCACCCACAACACAGTCTGACTATGAACCAGCTCTTCTCATCTCGAGCAGACCATCCCCTCCATTACCTTGTGTGATAAACAGGTCTCTGTTAAATGTAGTACAATGTCAGAACATTGTCTTCTTTCCATTTGGGTTTTTTTTCCTAATAGTGCAAACCCACCCTTGTTTCCATAGTATTTCTCTAGGAAACACTCCTTTGTAAAACCTCCATCTATTTCACTTGTATTATCCTCAGAACTGTGGATATCATAAATTTTCCAAATTCCACCACTTCATTATTTAGCTGGGCATTAACACAGAAACCACAGAAAATAAGAGCAGACTAGGCCTTGTCAGGTGACCTAGTTCATCACTGTGCCAGGCAGGATGACCTGTACTTGTGTCATTCCTGGCAGATGTTCGTCTAACCTGTTCTTAAAGGAAACTTTCAGCCTTCTGGGGAACTTAGCCCTCACCATATGGGGGTTTGCTAACAGGGATATAACCCTGCATGCACATAGCCCCATGTTGTGCTGACAAATGCAATTTCCCCTTCATAAGAGTGACCAGACCCTGAAATCCAGGCATGCGTAAGACACCTAAGACATCACAGCTCTGTTGCTTGCTGTTTTTTTCACTTATGGCTGTTGCATCCTGTGTTTTCCCGGGATATGGTGCATCTCAGCCTGTCCATCCCCATCTTTTCAATGAGGCTTACTAATGAATAATTGCTTTTGACAAAGTCATAGCACTAACCATGTCTCTGCCTGTTTTATTTTGGCTATGGAAAGAGATCCCACCTGGGCTGTGCTGTGCTCTTCTCCTCCCTGGCAGATGCTCCTCTCCTGTTGTCTACCATTTTAAAATCTTGGCAAATTTTGCTTTGAGCAGTCAAATAATAAAGCTGCTTCAGCCTCTCCCTGTGATGGAAGTTTCTTCTTATGCAAGGTTTTAAAAAAACCTCACTTCTCTTTTTGAACAGGGTGGTTTATCCTAAAACCTTACTGATCTTTCTTTCAACAAGCAACAAGACAGCAAAAGCCTCCTACTTGTTTTCTGAGGCACAATGCAGCTCATTCTGATTTAAAAAAATACCAGGGTGAATATATGATGGTTTTTTTCAGAAGTTCTGTTGCATAGTCTTTATGTGCTACTTTATTTGATATTATGAAAATCCAGAAATTAGCACTGAAAATGTGCTTTTCTCTCAACCACTGGTACACAGACCTCTTTGCATAGGTCTGTAGCGCTAACGATGTGGAGGGGCTGATGTGCACCAAGCCTCCTTGCAAATGATTGCTACAGATCAGCCTATGGGTTGGTGCTTATGGAGCAGATGCTACTATGGGACAGCTATGGTTATTTTTGGAGCACCTGCTTATGGTAGATGATGGCTGTTGTACATGAGGTAGCTGAGGCCATGCAGGTAGTCTGAAGGGTTAAGGGTGTATTAGGAGGGCAATGGAGAAATAGCTGACAGTGGATGTAAATGTGTGCGTGTTTGTGTGTGCGTTGTGGGGGAAGTCTGTCCCAGAGCCAGACAGCTGTTTCTGCAGCACCAGGCGGAGTACCAGCTGCTCACAGGGATACACAAGCATGCTGAATGATGGACCACCTCCTCCATAGCTGGGCATTTATTCAAGTTGCTGAGAGCATATTGTGAAATATGCTCCTTTTTCACTGCTATGGGAACTACTTGCATAGGTATCCATAGCATCTTTGGCAGGGGTATACCTCCAAAGGAGTATTAGACAGTGTTGCCCAAGTGTTGATTTAGCCAAAGCAGATTGAACTGCTGCTGGCCTTAATTCCTTAGTTCTCTTTGATTTTTCTTGGCATATGAATGCTTCTAATACCTTTTCTTTACTACACTTTTGCCACACAAAATAGCTAAATCTCCCCCTGCTTCATTCGCCAACCCCCCCCCCCCCCCCCCCCATCTGTGGAAGCAGAGATCAATGATTCCTTCAGATTTAAAGCTGCCAGCCATCTGAAATGAAAATAGGTAGCAGAAAGACTCAGACTGAACCTCATTCATCATAGCCCTCCCTGGAGGTGCAAGACCTTGTTCTTCTTTTTCCGGGAAGTCCAGCTGTTTAGACCTCTTCTCCTAAGATAAGTGGAAGTTGCTTTGTCAGAGTCCACCAAAAAAGACTGTCAGCGTAGTGTACTTCAGACACTTCCGAGGTATTGATGGGAGCAGCAGCCCATGCTCTTATTCAACGTTTCTCTGCAGCTGAGACTTCATGTTCAGGTGTCTTCTTTGGGAAAAATGCCTTTCTCTGGTGCCCAGTCAACCCTTCATAGATGCATACTGATTTCTGCGTGAGCATAACCAGGACTGGAAGAGCCACATGCTTGAATTGTCTCCTTTTTATCCATACTTCTAAAGGTTTGTGCCAGAGCTCCTAAGATCTTGTTTAGCCAATGCCTACAGCATCCAGACTCTGCAGTGGTGAAGAATGTGATTGCCCCTTTGCATCTTCCCGCATATGCCAGGAGAACATCAGCATCTTTGTATAGAATCATAGAATAGTTAGGGTTGGAAAGGACCTTAAGATCATCTAGTTCCAACCCCCCTGCCATGGGCAGGGACACCTCCCACTGAACCATGCCACCCAAGGCTATGTCCAACCTGGCCTTGAACACTGCCAGTGACGGAGCATTCACAACTTCCCTGGGCAACCCATTCCAGTGCCTCACCACCCTCACAGTAAAGAATTTCTTCCTCATATCCAATCAAAACTTCCCCTGTTTAAGTCTGAACCCATTACCCCTTGCCCTATCACTACAGTCCCTCATGAATAGTCCCTCCCCACCATCGCTATAGGCCCCCTTCAGATATTGGAAGGATGCTATGAGGTCTCCATGCAGCCTTCTCTTCTCCAGGCTGAACAGTCCCAACTTTCTCACCCTGTCTTCACACGGGAAGTGCTCCAGTCCGCTGATCATCCTCGTGGCCCTCCTTTGGACTTGTTCCAACAGTTCCATGTCCTTTTTATGTTGAGGACACCAGAACTGCACACAATACTCCAAGTGAGATCTTACGAGAGCAGAGTAGAGGGGCAGGATCACCTCTTTCAACCTGCTGGGCATGCCTGTTTATGATGCAGCCCAGGATACGGTTGGCTTTCTGGGCTGCGAGGGCACACTGCTAGCTCATGTTAATTTTTTCATTGACTAACACCCCCAAGTCCTTCTCTGCAGGGCTGCTCTGAATCTCTTCTCTGCCCAACCTGTAGCTGTGCCTGGGATTGCTCCAACCCAGGTGGAGGACCTTGCACTTGGCATGGTTAAACTTCATCAGGCTGGTATCAGCCCACCTCACAAGCATGTCAAGGTCCCTCTGGATGGCATTCCTTCCCTCCAGCATATCAACCAAACCACACAGCTTGGTGTCATCGGCAAACTTGCTGAGGGCACCCTCAATCCCACTGTCCATGTCACTGAAAAAGATGTTGAACAAGACTGGTCCCAGCACCAATCCCTGAGGGACACCACTCGTTAGAGATATATATATATACACCTACACCTGGGCAGTCCAACTTAAAGAGTCACAGCCTTTGATGGGAAACTGTCTTTCTCTTCTCTGTTAGAGAGCTGAGGGGACACCTTTATATTCCAAGCTTTGCATTTTAGCATATTATTAACATTTGTTAACATATTGAAGTCAAAGTAAAAGCAGGAAGCAGTAAAGCTTTATCTCTTTTCCCAGCTCATATTGTCAGAAATATTTATAGTAGTTTGGCCCAGAGTGTTAATATTACAAGGCTTAGCTGATCCATTTGCATAAACAGGCAGCATGAAGTGATTAAATCAGTCTCAGCCCAACTGTCATAGAGGCCACATTACATTGCCTTTCCACTTTTTTGTTGTGTGGATTCCTAAAAAAAGCATATGATGGTGTTGCTCCCAATTATCAACCTGACTTTTGACCAAAGTGCATAATTTTCTAGTAATATTTATTAAATGCTATTACTTGCATACCTATTGTAAGCTAGAGTTTGGTAATCAACAGCGCTATTATGTTCTGCATTAGCTCAGCAGAGGTGAGTTCCCAGCCAAATTTTTTGAGAAAACAGTTTATGATACAGTTTTGCTGGAGGAAAGATCATCTCTCAAATTTATTGTCTTCTTGCACCAGCACTTCCTCAGTGTACAGATTTTTACAACACACAGTAGCACCGGCAAAATGCAGATGTGGTCTGGAAAGGCAACATTGTAGAGTCTGTAATTTTATTGATTATGTTCAGTTTTAAATTATGGGGTGGAAAACCTAATGTGCAATACCCTGGACTATATAATTTATGCTCTGCAAATGAGATATAAATGCTGCTCTGCTGAGCCACATTAACATTTTTTTGCACAAGGATGAATTATTAGAGAATGGGTAAGACAGTATGAACTGGCTTTCCAGTTATAAGCTGTTATAATTTGGCTTCTCAGACAGGAAATAAAAAAGGGAAAATTAACATAGTAGAAAGAAGCACTTTTTTTTCTCTGTAGATAGAAAGCTGGGTACATAGTGAGCATTTCTGCAAATGAAAGAAAATGTGGTTTAATTATATTCAAGACCTTTTTTGTGTTTTCTTTCTGTAAATGATCTAGCAAATAAGTGCTCTGATTGTAATGCTCATGAGGAAGGTAGATCCCAGAGAAGCATATGAAGAGTGAATGCTGATTTGTGAAGGCTTACTAATACAGAAAACCCAGTACAAATGGTCACTCTTCGCTATTCAGACAGCATGAACCTCAGAATCACAGAGTGGTTTGGGTTGGAAGGGACCTTCAAGATAACCTAGTTCCAATCCTCTGCCATGGCCAGGGACACTTTCCACTAGACCAGGTTGCTCAAAGCCCTGTCCGTCCTGGCCTTGAACATTTCCAGGGATGCCTCCATGTAAACATCACAGGAAAGAAAACCACCTTGAATGCTGGCACTGAGTACTTGATTAAATACTGTATTGCAAGCAATGCGTTTTTATATAATTTCTCCAGGAAATATTTTTATTAAGCAGAAACTAAATTTTTAAGGTTTTGCTATTAGTGCCTTTGTGAGCATAAGGCACTGACATATAATAAACCCCAACCTTTCCAATGTGTCCTGGATTGTTTAATGGTAAAATATTTTAATATTTCAACTCAGGGAGTCACTTGCAGATTAACAGTAATATCTAAACAGGTATAAAAACTAATGTAAAGATGTAAAAATAGGCACAGAGCATATAAACAGCAGTGGAAGTCTTAATCACCCATTTTGTTGAATCTCAGGATCTTGCACTTGTCTTTCCTATAGAAGCGAAAGCTAAAGATACAAAATCTGAAGTACTTTGTAATATAATTTCTCTGTATAGAGAGGGATGTACACCTTTTTTATTTACTGCAGACAGAGATGATTTGGAGCTGCCACCACAAAGCACTTCCTCTTCTGACAGCTCTCCATGAGGCAAGAAGTGGAGGCTGCTCCAAGGCTTCACTTCAGGATTATCTTTGGCTCCTTGCCCTCCGCAAAATGTTTAGGCAGCATTTCACTACAGCTGAGGGTGATTTCCTATTCAGGGTTTAAGTGCAAATTAGGGGGTTAGCTATTGATCCACAGGGACTTGCATTGCACTAGTCTTTACTAGGGGAAAAAAGCCCGCCTTCTTTCATGTTACTGAGATTGTTCAAGTCAGCTGAATTAACTATTTCCACAAGAGAAACCATGTCCTTTCACCACATGATTCATTTCCTCTGCTATTTTGACAAAGCTTGTTGACTTCTATAACCTCATTTACAAAAGCAGGCAGCAGCCACAGCTTTCAGTTAACCTCAGCAAAAGCTACCAAGTGTTCAGCTAGTCTAAAAAAAAAATCAGACAATTAGAGCACAGGATGAGGACAGTTTATGCTCTTGCCACGGAATTTTGCAAGCAAAGAGAGGTGTCAAGCTGGTTTATCATATTAGGTTGAATTATCATATTCATTATTTCTGAGTAGGTTATTTGCTTCTTTGCTCTAAGGAGCCAATCAGCCTGTTAAATTTTGTATGCATCCAGAGGAGCTGATAGTGAAATACAAGTAAATAAGTAAATTTTCTACCAGAACTGCATTAAGAAAAAATATTTCTTCAGGAAACTTGGCAAACTATCAAGAGGAATTCTTTCTTTCTTTCCTTCTTTCCTCTCCTCCTAGTTCCACCTGGTGTTCCTATGTGGTATTGTTTTCCCTAGCTACCTTTAATGCTAAATAATTCTTATATTATATACACGCTGCTAGATACTTATGGGCCCCCTCTCAAGCCAAGTTCCTCTGAATATTTCAGGCTCATTTTTTCAGCTCACACTGCTAGAAAATACGAGTTAGTCTGTAGAAGTGCCTAATGCAGGGAACATGATGTATAAAATCTTCATAAAGAGGATGGAGGCACAAGGTTCCCCAGGAAGGTGAATCATGGCATGAACTAAAAACGTTGCAGCATTTCTTGAATTGGGTATGTCCAACCTAATGTATGACAGGACGGAATTTATGCTATTTTTCTTTCATTTCACATACCTCATTAAACAACCAGTTAGAACTTCTTTATATAATGAATTTTGTCATTTCCACCTCTCTAATATCTGCCTATTGAAAGCACAGTGTTCATGTGCTGAAACTTATTACCAGGCACTTACAGGATACAAGTGCTACAGTTTTTCTAGAGATAAGTAATCTTTGAATTTTAAAGATAAATATATACAGAAGAAGGATAAAAAGCATAACAAGAAGCTAAATACCATGTGTTTCCTATTCCTCTTTGCACGCACTGGGGAAGCAATTATTCCAAATGATGAAGAGGAAGAGCTATAGCTGCAGTGAGTGAAATTTTGAAAGCTCCTCTGTAGGGCATATTTCTCTATGTGCCTTTGGAGACCTGGCTGGCTCCTTCTCTTCCTCAAAGTGACATTAAAGAAGCCACAAAACTGCTTGTGGTTAGGTCAAGTCAGCCACTGCGGGGGGGAAGAAGAAAATATTAAGCCATGCCTACTATATTTCCAAGAAATAAGGGCTGTACAAATCCTTTTAGCCCCAGATTGGAGGCTGGCTGATACTCATTCTAGAAATCAAGTCCTCGCAAGATGTCCAAATGCTGCCTATAAATGAAACATAAAAGATCACTTCCTATGTAACAGATCATACTATAATCTTGGCAAGCGTGCCCTTATTAAAGCAGAACTTACCTGTTTATTTATTATTCATGAATACATTATAATGTCTTCAGAAATATATTCTGCAGCAGGTGATCTAGTATGGGAAAAATAAAAAATGTGTATGTCTAATTACAAGAGGCATTGTAAAGACCCTGTAGCAGCATGCTTCCTTAGCACTGGCAAAGTACTGCGTTGTAGATTAAAACAACACAAACATATTACACTTTGTCTAGTGTTTCACTTTTATTGGATGTATGTTGCTAAGAAACAAAATTGAAATGTCTCTTTTGAACCTGAAGCCTCTTGGGAGCGTGGTATTGCATATGTAGTAAATGTTTTTCACTTCAGGAAGGATTTAATGGTAGGCCAGGAGAAGCAAGGAGGGTTCATTAGTGTTGCGTGTTTTCCAATCTACAGCAAATGAACCAAACTATTATGGTAGTAAAAGCTATGTAAAGAGTTCCAGCTTCTTCTGGAATGAAGTGTTGACAGCTGCATGTTTGAATATTAATAAACTCTATTGAGTTATTCCCTGCCTGTATTGTCTGTAGCTTGAAACTGTGAAGACTTTTCTGCATATTGCATCTTTATGTTTCTAAGTACATGCCTGTCTGTGGAGATAGTACCCATTTTCTTCCTAGAGATGGTACGACTCATTATAGAGAAAATTACAACCTTGTGCTCCATTAAACATTTATTTTGGCAGCATTGTTGGTTGCTGTTTTCCCTCTTCGATCTAAAGAAGTAAATGCTGATTGAAAGAACACGTGTTCTCTCTCACATATGGTAATTAATACTTATTATTCCAAACTTTTGCAAATAAAAGTCAAAGTTATTCCTGAACCACATGCAAGAAAAGTTAATTCTCCTTTAAAAAAAATTTACAAAGTCAATACAGAAATGATACAAAATGATATAGAAATGAAGAATTTTAGAGTGCACAGTATTTTTTCATGTTTTAGCTGCAGATGGCTTATTAACTTGATTATGCATTGACTAACTCATAGTGCAGCAGCAGTTTCTGCTGTTAAAGTTTGAGGAAAACACTGATAACATGATGGTTCGGGCCCTGCTGGGGAGGGGAGACCTGGATTTTTCCCCTGCAGAGGTGAGAATCAACCACCCAGGAACCACCACTGCCCCGGGGACACAAACACAACTGCTGTATCTATACAGCATTGGGCAGATATGGTCAAGATGGACCTCCAGAAAAAAACAGGGCTCCAGGCAAATCAGTTTCCTTGGCTGGCTGCTGTAATTCAGTAAACCTGGCTAAAACTGGGAATATTAACCATCCCCAGCTGGCCACAGTCCAGTCTCTATGTGGGCACACAAATCAAGAAATTCAGATGTCAAGTGTAAGTTTACTGGTGACTGGGACTTTAAGAACAACTGCAACACAAGAAGGTTCAACAGCTAATTTTGAACTCTTAAAAGCTCACAATTAGAAATGTATAGATTAACCACAGCAATCTCTTCTTGTTCCCTGCAATGGATTTCTCGAGAACAACTGGATGGGTGTTAGTGGTAGGACAGTGATCAAATAGTTTGTCTTCTCACAGTAGTGACAAGTAAATCATAACAGACAAATAACTATGATGCCACTAGATGCTGCAAAGATACTCCATCATTCCCCTCCTTAGCTTGGCAGTGGAGAGAAAATATAAAAAAGGGCTCATAGGTCGAGATAAGGACAGGGAGGAATCACTCATCAGTTACCATCACATGCAAAATAGACTCCACTTGGGAATATTTATTTATGACCAATCAAATCTGAGTAAGATAATGAGAAATTAAAATCAAATCTTCAAGCACTTCTCCCACCCCTCCCTCCTTCGAGGCACAGCTGCACTCCCAAATTCTCTACCTCCTCCCCCCAGCAACACAAGGGTAATGGGGTTTGTGGTCAGTTCACCACATATTGTCTCTGCTGCTCCTTTCTCCTCAGTGGTAGGACTCCTCAAGCTCCTCCACTGCTCCAGTGTGGGGTCCCTTCCGTGGGAGACAGTCCTCCATAAACTGCTCCAACATGAGTCCTTTCCACAGGCTGCAGTTCTCCATGAACTGCTCCAGTGTGGGTCTCTTCTATGGGAGGCAGCCCTTCAGGAACAGACTGCTCCAGCGTGGGTCCCTTCCATGGGTACAGTAGTTCAGCACCACACTGCTCCAGTGTGGGTCCCCTGCAAGGTCACAGCTCCTGCCAGCAGACTTGCTCCACCATGGACCTCCATAGGCTGCAGTTGAGTATCCACCCCGCTGTGGACCTCCATGTGCCGCAGGGGCACAGCCTGCATCACCATGGTCTGCAGGGGAATCTCTGCTTCAGCACCTGGAGCACCTCCTGGCCTCCTTCTGCACTTACCTTGGTGTCTGCAGGGCTGCTGCTCTCACATTTTCACTTCTTTCTCTGATTGCAGTTACTCCTCCACTGGAACTCTTTTGCTGCCTTAAACATGTCATTCGCAGAGGTGCTACCACTGTTGCAGAAGGGCGCAGCCTTGGCCAGCAGAAAGTCCAGCTTGGAGCCAGCTGGCATTAGCTCCACTGGACATACGGGAAGCTTCTCACAGAAGCTACCCCTTTAGCCCCCCACTACCAAAACGTGGCCACACAAACTGAGTACAGAGACTTTGTCAGATATCCTTAAAGATTATGTTAATTTTACATGTGAATTAGTGGGAAGAAATCAGCAAACTGGGAAAAGTATTTTGATAAATGGAGTAAATCAATCACTAAAACAAGTTATCTTTCAATATTTAATAAAAAAATCTGTGCGGCCAAATGAAGACAATGTAATCAAATTTATGATCCGTGAAGGAGAGAAAAGAAATAGGATGCATTTTTTTCTCATCTTATGGAACTGTAACTGACTCCTAGTGAGGGCAAGGACCTGTAGTTCACTCTAGTTGTGACCTGAAAAATTCCTCAGGACTAGAATAATGCTCCTCTTCAGTCTTTGACACCATCAAACCCATTTCCCCAAAGATTAAAAGCTCCTTACATCATTTATGCCCAATTTTCTGCAAAGGAGATAATCTCATAAGTGTTTGAAGCTATTTTTTCAGCCTTTTATAAAAACAAGTTATAATAAAAGCTACAGTTTTAATTTTAGGAAAGCCCAAGATATATCTTGAAAGGATTTCCTATGACTTTCCTATGTGGGGATCTCAGATACTCTCTCCAGACCTTGATACAAGGGTAGGTTGCAACATACATTCCCAGGACAGGTATTATAACAGCCAATGTACTCTGGGGGCAGCGGTCCTGCTGTAGCTTCCATAAGCATTTTCAGCCACTGATTATGTAAAATCTGTCTTTTGACAGGAGAGGTTACCCTCCCCATGTGTAAGAAAAGCCTTTCTGCAGAGCAATTGCTAGGCTTTACAATGGAGGGGGAGACAGACAGATAGCTAGATCTCAATCAAAAATCTCATCTCCAGCCAAAGGAGTAGACAGAAGACCCCATCATCAAACTTGTCCATGGTCTGAAATCACTTTGGTATTTTTTGCTAGCTACACCAGATTGTTTATGTCCAGTAAAAGGAAAAACAAGACAGAGCTGACAAGTTCCCCTCCCTTCCCTCTGCTTAGTATTAATATCATTCACTTCAGAAGTCCAAGAATGCCTGAATTCTTTGAATCTAAATGTAAATAAATCAAATAATGTAAGCATAACTGTGTGATCGTTTAAACATATAGAGAAAATGCAATAGTAAAAATGGACTGCTGTGCATTCCTCTGCAAGTTTAATTGCATTGACATTCTAAAATAATAATGCCTCCCATTCTCATAATGCTTTCTAGGTTTGGGAAGGATCATACAAATAAGAGCTACTCATTGTTATTTAGTAGGCAAGTGTTCCCTAGCTGTGCAAACTGAACAGTTATTGCACTGTAGACCTTTACAGGCAGAGCAAGCATACAAGCAAAGATTGAGAATAATTTCTATATAATCATAACTCATTTGGTTGAAGACTGCAAAACAGTTAGCCATTTTCAAGAGCAGCATGCAAATATATGAAAACAAAGCTGAAGGTGCAATGTCCATGTATTTTCCCCAGAAAAATGCCTTTGAAACCAACACAGATATAGCTACAGAGAGCAAAAACTGTCAGTCTCTCCTGTTCTGTACTGAATAGCAAGAAGGATCATGCAGAGAAAAGAATCAGGAAAGAAGAGCAGGCTTTTTTTTGTTTTGTTTTTGATTGAGACACTAAGCAATCCCTAGTATGTTATCATAATTTAAGGACAACTACACATGAAGTCTTGGAATGCTTCAATATTACTTTACTCTTTGGCAGCAGCATTCTGCTTTTTTGAGCCTCTTCTTGTCACCAGGTACTCATCAAAGTTAATGCATCAAGAAGGATTTGTTTCATCCACCATGAGACTGAAGCCACTTCCACAGCCTGAAACAGGAGTTGCTTATCAGCCAGCTCCTCAAACACACTCACGAAGGGATGCACAGCAAAATGTGCAGCTCTATCCATGTGTGTAAAACAGCACCTCTGCTTAAGAACCGTGTTAATCACATTACTTAATTAATTCCCAAATAATCACTTCACGCTTATAATCTGCATCTAGATGTTTTGGCAGCTGGGTCAGGGAAATATAAAATCCACGTTTCTTTAAAGTAAGCCGAAACCTGTTCTTGTTTACTTTTACATCTCTTTCCATTCCTTTCTATGTGTTTTATCTCAGGCTTCTGAGTGCTTGATCTTTTTTCTGTTTCTAAAATTAATAACCCGAGTATTTAATTTCTGAATATTTAATTTAAAATTTCCCATGGTCTCTCGAGCAAGAACAGAAAGTGTATATGATGTTTTTTTTTTCCTTCTATTTCCTTCAGGCCTGGCCTAAGTCTTATTTAGGCCCAGGCACAGGGAAGCACACAAACACACACACTCAACTTTAAAGTGTGAAAATGCTTCTTCTGGCATCAAAGGCTCTTCAAACACTCAGGAGGTGTTTTTACTATTTGGAGCCCAACTGGCAAGTCTCTCCCTCATTTTCATAGAAGTGTGCTTTTACTTGTCTCTAGTCCCTTGTGTAATTCGTGTATAAATCCTTCCCTCTTTTAATCCTTGCCACCCTTCCTTTTCCCTCACCTCTTTTTCTTCTTGTGTGCCCTTTTCCCTGTCCTCCTCTGGTTTCCCATTTTCTCCATCCTCCTCCGTGTCTCTCAGCAACATCCCCCCTTGCATGCAGTCCTCCAGGGTGGTTTGAGAGCTCCCTCACCTCCTCTCCTTCTGGTTCAGTTTCTGCTTCTTTGTGATGATAATCAGCTCATGTTCAAGAGGGTGTTTACAAATAGACTACACCAGACTCTCATTATAAGTGTGTCAGCCATTTCTTCTATTGAATAATAAATGTTTTGCACATCCATACCTTTTTCAAGCTGACCGGATATCAAGAGACCCTCTCATCATCTTTGGATGCTGGTTCTCCAGAGTGTTATTCCTGCTTTGGGAATATGTAAACCAGCAACTGCGGGTGACCTAGTGGCAGGTTGGTTTGGCTGCAAGCCCTGGAGAAACCAGAAGGAAGGGTGGAGGAAAAGCGCCCTTCTAATCACTAGAGGTACATTGGTGTGTAACAGAACACTTTGGGCTTTTATGTTTTGACAGCAATATTTAAGTTTTCACCTCTGAAGGAAGCAATCTGAGGTGCTGGAAAGATTATACATTTCACTACAGATTTTCCAGTATTCTCCTCTCCTTGCTGAAGCGATGCATTTTATCCTTAAAGGCTCTCCATTACTCTTTTTTCTTAAATTAACAGTTGTAGTCCAGAGAAAGCCCAAGTCCTTGATACTGTATTTCACATTTCTCCAGGCATCAGTATTATTTATAGCTTAAAACTGTTGAGTTTGGTATTTCTTTCTGCAAGGACATAGGTTGGATTACTGGACATTACTCAGCAACAAATAATGATCTGAGCTCTGCATTAGGAGCTTTTCTTTAGCTTTGCACTTACCCCTTCTCTTCTACAGTAACACAAGAGCAGCAAGATTCACGGCTTTCTGCACACTGAAATTTAGTTAAATATGCAATGTCTAGATTACCTTTAGCCCAGCAGGGTCATCTTGCTCTATAGCATCAGAAGTTAACTATAGAGGCCTAAAGCTGACCAGAAGATTTTGACATAGCTCTCGCAAAAAGTCAGTTTTGAAAGTGTCACTTGAGAGAGGAATAGGAGAGCTTCTGCAAGCCCTTGGATTGCATTCCTGAAATCTACAAGTGCTCTGTTCCATCTCAGGCGCAGGTATAGAAGAAAGCTTGGACCATAAATGAAAATTCTCTTTGGCAAGGTGGCGACATATTTCAATTGTAGTTTCTGGCTTAAGCAGACCCTTCAATCATACAAATAGTCAAAAGAGCTAAAAAAAAAAAAAAAAAGGATTTTTCAAAAGAAACATTTATCTGAAGTTGGGGGCTTTGTCTGCAGCTTCTCTGAGAAGTTCCATTCATCTTCCGCATGTACAAGTGGCTGCACCGTGTCTTTTTGTATCTCCTGTGCTTACTATGCACCATGGATGTGTAAGGCCAAAATGCCATGGTCTCGCCCCTTCCAGCAGGGCCTGAATACGAGCTCACCCAGGAGGCAGGGTACCAGGTGGAGACAGAAAGCACCTGGGAAGCCGTGGGCTGAGCACAGGACAGCGGTAGGAAGAAGATACTCGACCTTCCTTCTGATTTTCACCTTCCCAGCACTGCATGGGTTAGGCACGATACAGTAACGATTAAAGCACGATTAATCGGGGACGCGGTGACGCATCCGTGGCGGAGGATGCACCGAGGGCTCCGTGCTGCGCCTCACCGAGCCCGCCAGGGGGAGCCGCGCCGCCAAGGATGGCAGGGCAGGACGGCGGCGCTGCCCCGACCCAGCTCCGGCCCGGGACGCCGGCGCTGTTCCCCCGAGGGGAAGGATGTGCCCACGGACACTCTCCCGGCTGGCCGCCACCGCGACCCCGCAACCATCGGGGCGCCAGACCCGGTCAAGGCTGCGGGGGCTCCCCCTAGTTCCCTCCAGAGTGTCCTCAGCTTCCCCGAGGGGGTCTCCTCCGCTTGCCCCGGCAGCCTCCGCTTGGAGCAGGAGGAGGAGGTGGCAGCCGCGGCGGAGGCAGGCGGGCGGTGTTCCCTGCTGGGTCGGGTTACAGGGAGCCATGCAGCCGCGGCGGGGCGGGCAGGGACCGCCTGCGGGGCGGCCGCCGTGCCGCGGGCGCCCCCCGCCGGGGCTCCCCGCCCCGCGCGGAGGCGCGGCGGGCAGCTCGCCGGGCCGCGCGGGGCCCCGCCGCAGCCGCTGAGCAGCTCCGCGCCGGGCGGCGGGAGGAGGCGCGGGGGGACAGGTGCTCTCCTCCCGCACCGCTCCGCACCGCTCCGCGCCGCTGGCATCGCCGCTGCGCCGCACGGCGGTGGGCAGCGCCGCCCAGGCAGCGCCCGAGGTCGCCGCGGTCCGCCGCCGGGGGCAGCCCCGCCGCCGCATCCTCGCTCATCCCGGCCGCCCCGATGGCCCCCGCCGCGCTGCTGCCGGCCCCCTCCCACCGCCGGCGGCCGTGGCGGCCCTAGGGGCGTCGGGGCCCTGCGCTGCCCCGCGGAGGGGAGGCGGAGGCGGCGGCGGCGGGGCGGGGGCGGAGGCGGAGGCGAGGGGGCGGCGGAGCGGCGGCGGAGCGGCGGCGGAACGGGAGCCGGCGGCGGCGATGGACGAGTCGTCGCTGCTGGACCTGCTGGAGTGCTCCGTGTGCCTGGAGCGGCTGGACACCACGGCCAAGGTGCTGCCGTGCCAGCACACCTTCTGCCGCCGCTGCCTGGAGAGCATCGTCAGCTCCCGCCACGAGCTGCGCTGCCCCGAGTGCCGCATCCTGGTGGGCTGCGGCGTGGACGAGCTGCCCGCCAACATCCTCCTCGTCCGCCTCCTGGACGGCATCCGACAGCGGCCCCGCGCCGCCGGGGGCGCCAGCGGCAGCCCCAGCGCCGCGGCCCCCTCGTACCCCCAGCCCGCCGCCGCCGCCGCCCCCAGCGCCGTCGCCGCCGCCGCCGCCTCTGCCGCCGCCAGCCTGCGGGAGCTGGCAGCCGCCAGCCGCAGCGCCCTGCTGGGAAAGGTGGGTGCCGGGACCGGGGGGAGCGGTCGGGCGTGTGTGTGGTCCCGGTTCGCCGGCGGGAAGTCCCGCGGGCAGTGTCCCGGCGTAGCAGTGAGGTGTGGGCCGCTCCCCGCCGCTGCGGTCGGTAGCTGCGGTCGTGTCCCCCCGTGATGTAAAGATGGGAGGCTCGGGGAGGCTCGGCCAGGGCTGTCCTCAAAGTACTCGGGGCGGCGGGAGGGGCCGGGGGCGCCCCGGGACCCTCCGCGGGGACTCGCACTGGCTGGCTGGTAGCTACCGCACCGACGGGCAGCGGGGCAGCCCCCGGTGTAGCGGAGCTGGACGTGGTTCCCGGAGTTAAGAACTGCAAAGTGCCTCGAAAGCGCTTTCATTCGGCGTGTCGGCCTCTGCAAGGTGCCTGTCAGGTGCAGGCAGGAGCTGGCTCTCGCCTCCGTGCTGCCTGCGGGGGCACTCGGCCGGTCCAGCACCGGCGCTTTCATCTCCCCACTTGCAACAGCCCCGACTTCTCCTCTCCTGGGCGCTGCGTGTGGTTACAGCCACTGAGAGTCCTTCGCTCGCCAGAACTGAGTGGGGCTTGAAGCTGAAGTTTCCCCTCCCAAGGGAGAGTCATTTTTATGTATAAGGTGTGTGATTTATTGAACGAGAGTACTGCAGCATCTGCATTTATTTATTTTAAAACTGCAATCGAGTGCCCGATCTTGCTCCCTTTAAAATCCATGGCAAGGTTTTCATTGACTCAAAGGGGATGAGATCAATTCCTTACAGTGTTTGGAATTATTGTCTAATTTAATATGATACAATTTGCTATAGGACCTCTTTAGGAGACTGGAACTGAAGATTGTGAACTTCATGTTTGTAATGTCATATATATGATGGATATATTTAATTATCTTTGATCTGTCATGAAATCTGCTTAAGCTGTAGTTTCGTGTACAGGCTTTTGATGTTGAAAGGTCAGTGCAGGGATTCGTTGTGAAGTTGTATCGCTATATAAATGTTTCAATTAATTTTCTTTTTTTTTTTTTTCCTGAGAAAAACAAACAGACCTGTACCGGCGTTTTGAAGTTTTGCCTACAGGAAATGATGGCAAATGCCATACATTGTTCCGTAACATTCAGTTTTGGAATCTGAAGTGAAATATGCTCGGCAATCTTTCTGAAGGGGTAGATCCTTTATTACTGAGCTGTAGTCCTCAATGATCTTCAGGTATTTAATAACAATTTGTTGTAATTTAAAGAAGAAAACAGGCAGTGAGATTATGCCTTCTGCTTCTTTACTTGTCTTTCAACTAAACTTAGTGCTGCGGCTTTGTTATAGCAGACAAACTCCTGTCATCTTGAGTTTCAGCTTTACAAAAATAGAAGTTTGCACTCATTAGATAGTTTAAAATACAGTATCCTCACAGTCTGGTTTGGTGTCCAGGTAATCTTCTTTCACAGGAGGTAGGGTCTGCGTGGAAGGCTTACTACACCTGCAAGATTTGTGTTGTAGAGGCAGGGTCTTGCCCCCTGACCAAGCTTTTGCGACCATCCAGCAGAAGACAATCTCTGGTTTGCATATCTTTAAATGGTAGTCAAGGTAGGATGTTGCAGGGAGGTGTGGATGTAAGGGAATGCTTGATGGGGAAAGTTACTTGAGAGTAATTTTAGGTGTTTATGCAAATTTTCAGAGAAGTTGAATGTTCATGATTTCGCCATAAATTGGCAGGCTTTTAAGAAGTCACTTCCCTAGCCATTATTGCAGATTATCATATGGTAAATAAAAACACATCACATTCTATCATTATCTGGCTTTGATTGAATAGCGCTTCGGTGAGCATCTTCAGCTCTTTTGTCTGTTTCTGTGTGTGGTGTTACCCATCTGAATTTTATAGAAAGCAAAGTTGCACATGACCTGAGAACCACATTTTGGATTTTATGGTTAACAGCTGCAGGTTTTAACCCTTGCTGGGGCCCATGGGTGATTCTGGGGCAGGGGGTTTGCTGGGGCAGAGTCTATAAAACTGTTTGTTTGGCCTTTTGACTGACAACACAATTTTATCCTGGAAATCAATGCAATGTTCTTGATCCTTACAAGGTTCATTACAGTGAAAGAAAGTCTGAACTAATCTGCTTTTAAAAAAAGCATCAGGGGAGAATAATCCTCCTTGGAGCTGCTGATACAGCTGATTGCTGAGCTATCCCGGAGACAAGTACAGAACCTCTCTCTGTACTAAACAATAGATGGTACAAACCAGACTAGAATTAGTCTTTTTGAGGCTGATACTGAGGAGCAGAATTGCATCCCTTTTAGTCTTACGTTGGTCTTTGACAGCTTAGCTCTCTTGAAAGTGATTCTTTATGAGATATGCATTTTAATTTCAGAAATTGCTGTAGATTTGCTGCCTGGGGCTTAAATGCAAATTACATTATTTTACTAATTAATACCTTTCGTTTTAGGTAATGTGGTATATAAAATGGGACATACCATCATGGGCTTTTTGGTTAGGAAGGAAACTGCTAATTATGAAATGTAATGGCAGAGAGCCAAGGTCACGTCTATCAGACTTCAGGCTTGCCCAGATCCTCAGACGGATATGTTAGAATCACACCAGGGATCTGTTTCTATGAGAATTTTAATTAACCTTCGAAGACAGAGCAGGGCCAGCTTTTGTGTTGCTGTTACACCTGTGTTTTGCTTCTACACCTTATACTGTAGGGAAGTCTTCTTTGTATAGACGGTATTTTCTAAAATCAACAAATGCTGTTTATGGCTTTGGCAACACTCTGGGAGTTTGGTATTTCTTAATCTGGTCTTTGGTCCTTCTTTTCCCATAGTTTATGGCAGATTCTGTCTACCCAGAGTGCTGAAGCCCAGTGTGAGAGGGGCTGGGCTGGGAATGAGCTGACCCTGCAGCTGGTCCTAAAATTGTCTGCAGAAATGCTTCCAAAATACTTTGGTGGTTTAAGATATTTGATATACACCTTCATTATGAATGATCTCAAAGTGATGTTTATCTACTAATACCTGCTTGGAAAATATTTGGGATTCTATGGGTACATAGTGGTATGTGACTTTTAGTAAGCCAGTTAGTCTTCCAATGCCTCTCTTTCACCCTGTAAAAAAAAACCAAACAATAGTCTGGTTTTAAATGGTATAGCATATTTTGTGATGTTCGCATTAAAGATGCTATGTATATGCAGAGTATGGTATTAGACATTATGAAAGGGTGTGACTGCTGAAAGAGCACGCTGGAAGAAGGGGAGAGAGGAAATCCAGCAACTGCTGGAGTGCCCCCCTCCCAGGGGATAAAGCAGGAGGCTAAGAGTGGTTTATAATGGTAGGCACATTATCCACAAGGTTATAATTTATTGGCTCCTCTGTTTCCATTACCACTGTCAAACCGCTTGGGGAATTTAGGTTCTGTCAAAGTAAATGGCTCCCTTAGATTGTGGAGGCATTATGGTAAATCTGCCTGCTTTACTGAGTGTGGGGTTTTGTTTTGTTTTGTTTTGTTTTTTTAACAATTGTTGCAGTTTCTCACTCAGAATTTTTTGTTTTTTTTCAGGAGTTCTCAAGATCTAATAGCCAGTTAAATGCATTCAAGTCTTTAGTAATTTCCTCTCAAACCAGGCGTCTCCCACTCCAGGTGTGGGGCTTATTGCTTGCTTGCTTGCAATACAAACTGAGAACAACATTTGCATGAAAAAGAAACAACCTAGAAAAACAAAACATGTCTCTCGTTTTTCCCAGAACAACGAACATGGCCAAAGTGACAGACAGGCACGTGGCGCGTTACCAGGCAGGGGTATAGGTAATGGTAGACAGTAAGATGTGCACACAAGGAAAGTGATGTGTCAGCGTGCTTCAGTGAAGTGACGGGTGGGCTGCGCTCCCCTGTATTGCACTAGATACTTCTCCCATGTATCAGCTTTGCAGAGCTATTTCACTGTTTCAGGTGAAAGGCTGCCATTTGCTAGCCCAGGGGAAAGGCTAGTACCCTTGGCTTCACATGAGTTTGCAAAGCAGAGGGAGCCACCCTAATTTGTTATCTAGGCTTTTCAGTTGCTCTGTTTGTAGAAATTCTCCAAAAGAGACTTTGAGTAATTTTTTATGAGTCCTGTCTCATCCTACACTGGTTACGGTGGGTTGAACATGAAGCAGACCTTGCAGTGATTTTCCACTGCTGCGTTTCCTTTTTGAATACATTGCTTATCAGGTGAAGATGCCACCCTGGGTTCTGCAAGAGGAAGCAGATGAAGTCTGGCGTTTATGAGCATTTATATCCCTTGCAAGCAGCAGTGGGTTGTATAGGAGGCATACTCTGTCTTGAGCAGGGGAGACTCTTCAGCTCAGCTTTTTAATGATCAGGTTTGCACAGATAGGAGTGCCTTTCTTGTCAGCAGCACACAGTGTGCATAGGCCCATGGACTTACCTAACATTTGTTCTTTCTCTCTGACTTAGCTGCTTCTGATACCGCAGTTTGGCTGGCCAGTGCCTGAACTTTGGTGTAAAGCCGTCCAAATAGGACTGATGCTTCACATGTTAAAGTCTGTGATGTTGACGATTTTTTTTCCTGTCTGCCAAATGGCTAAAAAATGTGTTTCAATGCAGATTAACAATCACACCAAAGGGGACTGTGAAAAATGTAGCCAGGAGTATCTAAAATCACAGCAACTACAGCTGTCCTCACAGAACTGAGTGAGCATAGGAGAGGCAATTGCTGAGGGGCTGAGTCAGGGAAATTCATCATTCAATGTTTTTCAGAAAACCTGCCATTTGCACATTTCATGTTCATTACGTTTTCCAGAAGTGGAGTATTTTTGCCCATATTTGGATGATGCTGTTAACTTTTACTTGCGAGAAAAACCCATGATGGGCCTGATGTGACCAAAAGGTGCCAAGTGTTGACAGTGGACTTTTCCTTCTGGATTGGGATGGCCAGCTCAGTCACACCTAGAAGGGTTGTGGGGCTATGGAGAGGACTTTGTGCTGCTAGCCCTAGACCTTTCCTATTAGTTTGTGTCAGTGTTACATGCCTCTGTTGGGACTCCTCTTGCTGACAAACGTGAATGCTAAGTTTAATCCCTGCACGTCATCCCTCTGAATGATTCATGACAAACTCTGGTAACGCTTAGCATATGACAGTGTTCAGTAGCTGGTTACTCAGAGAGATGGATAGAGTTGCTCGGCTCAGCCCTAAGATCCTGTGCACGTTTTAATTCTGGGATTTTTACCCATCCCCCCTAAACCTCTGCTGTTTGCTGCTCAAGGAGACAATGCTGCTGTGGTTTTAAGGCACAGAAGGAAGAGAGAGCATGGTTCTATGCAGAATGTGGCCACTGACCTCTGGTGAGCTGCATGAACTTTCTGAGCTGCATGTCTCCCAGCTGAAAACCTGCCCCAGTAGCACTCACCCACCCTCATGTGCTTCGTGATCTTCAGAGGGAAGCTGCCTTACAAACACAGAGTTATTATTAGGGAGGCTGAGATTTGGGGAGATAAAAAACACCAGTGGTATACACTGAAGCTAGGACAGTTATTTTCTGCTGTTGAATAGAGCTTGGCAGAGATGCTGCGCTTGGTTTGCGGGGAGCATCGATGCAGGGATGCAGCAATGAGTGCTATGTATGGGCTGTAACAGTACACTGTATTCCTTGTTTCTAATCTTATCAATTCATGTTCAGGCAGACTCCTGGGGCTGGCTGGGTGCCCAACAGGTCAGACTGTTATTAATGCTGGGTGCCTGTGTTTGCAGGTCAGAGGGAGGCTAGATGTGCTCTTTCTAGACAAAGCTTTGTCCATGCGGTCAATAAGCTGCCACATAAAATGCTACATCAGTATTTTATTTATGCCATAGAAGATTTTATGTTCTGGGAAGGTCTTTTCTTATACTATAGAGTTATTTTTGTTTGCTGTCTCATAATCTCAGGTTAATAATCCTGTTACAGTTCCAACTTGCAAAGGCCGTCTGGGTATTCCACTGTCGTATTTAGAATGTCCTCTCTAATTTCACTATTCTGCTCAACATTTCATGCTGTTTCTTTTAAGAAGCGCTGCCTAGAGTTCAGATAAAAACCATAATTCTCTCTTGCACTTCAGTAACCCACCTGTAATATCCGTAACTATGGGATGCCACTTTCCTCTGAAGTCATAACTCACTCCTCTTTAGAAGCCTTTCCTTAAGCTTCAGAAGGCTACTTATAACTAATATATCACTTTGATTAATGTCTTTAAGAATTGCAATACCGTAATTGCTGACCTCTACTGCACTGGATTCATTCAGATTTCAGGGAGTATGGATCAAAACCGTTCAGGATGCATGTGGTTTCAGCTTTCCGGCACTCACTCATCACATATCAAGCTGAATCTTTTCCAATGCAGTCTTGTTAAAATCTGGTATTTTACAACAGGTTTTCCCAGTCTGGGGTAGGTTGTCATGGGAAGAACCCAACATTAGATCTAATAGGACACAAGAGCCTGGACAAAGATAAACTATGGGATTTGAGAAAGCTGCATGACCTTGGCTTTGCCCCAGCTCTCACAGCAGCTGTGCTTCTGCAGCTGGGGAGGGAGCAACAGGGAGACGCAGTGCCAGCTGAAAGCTACCTATTTATCCCTGGCCTTGCACCAAACCAAGCTGCTCCTGATTACAGAAGCCTCTTGCTTGGAGCAGACCAGTACTTTGGCTGGAAGGTTGCTGTCCTGACCATTATGCAAAAAAAAAAAAAAGAAAGTAAAAGCCCCAACCCAGAAAATGAGGTGAAAAAAGTGAGAAAAAAATTCTTTCTAGTGCATCATGCAGATGGGCCTGGGAACAGGTTCTCCCCATTTACCAGCCCCAGATCCTCTTTCTCCTGCCAGCTCAGATTCCTCCGACAGCTTGAGCCGTGCCTTTTCCTGACAGTTCGGGGTGGTGGTGGGGTTGCTGATGTGCTAGTTTTACTTGCTTGGCTCTGTTACCGTCTTCCTCAGCAGTAATGTTAAACTCGTTACCTCCGCTTTGCGGGAAGTTTTGCTTATGTTGCTTGAGCATTGCTGAAAACCTTTAAAATTGTTTTAATAGCTTAAAAAAAAAAAACCAAACCCACAGCATGTGCCCAACAGTTTAATCTAATTGTGTTTGCATGTAATTTGAGCTTTTTTATTTGGTTAGCAAGAATAAACATTAATTTAATGATACATGTACATGCGATGTCTCTCAGTTCAGAAGAAGGGAAGGACAGATGGAGGGAATATTACTTTTGGTATTAAAAAGACATTTTGTTTTCAGAAGTAAAGAGAAAAATATAGAACATCTGGAAATAAGAGTGCTTTCTGCCCAGTTTTTTAAGCGTAACTTCTTCCGTTGGCTGCACAGAACTTGCTGTGCGCGGGCCACTGTTAGCTGCGGTCACCTGTGGGCTCAGGCGATGATACCCACCCAAAGGAGCTGATGGGGCCTCCTCTGCCCCTCTTCTGAAGGTCATGAGGAGGGCCTGGTGCCTGGCATCAGGTTTAGTCCATCACATCTGCAGGCCAGTTATCAAGAGGTTAAATAGCAAAAACCACAGTCGGGTTTGTCTCATACTGGTTTCTGGCACTTTCAAAGCACGGGTTGGCGCCTGCTGAGGTTTGGCTTCTTGTCCTGTTGGAAGCAGTTGGGATTTTTGGTGTGATCGGTCTGTTTGCGTGTGGGTTAACTGAGGGCAGGGGTGTCTGAGGGATGCACATCCTCATGAATGCTGTAAAGCTGTTTCTGCAGCAGGTCTGTGTCTTGTCCCGTTTTGGAAACTAGAAGGCTTTGCAGTCCGGTTTGCACGTGGGTGCCAGAAGGGGGAAGGCTGTGGGATTCACTAATTAATAAAAGAGAGAGATGGGGCTGTTTTCTTTCTCCATGGTGATCACACAATGAAGCTTGACTCAGGGATGCTGAGGAATTTTTGTCTGCTCTTGAAGGCAATGGGACAAAGGTACCAACCCCTTTCCTGCTCTGCAGCATTGATCCATGTTTTGTTTTGGAGATACCTCAAGGATTTGTGATAGTGAGGAATTTGTCCCTTGTGTTGGCTGTCAGCTGGAATACGATTTAGCAGACAAGTGATACTAATGCTGTATATGGTTAAGGAGTGCCTTTCGTGCACAAAAATGGTATTTATGGGAAGAGGTTTCTTCTTAGTCAGTGCTTAGAGTGTCTTTCTGCTGCTACAGCAACAGGCATGAGTCTGATTATTCAGACGAGTTAGCATTAACTTTTTTTCCAAGTTTTTTAAAAATCTGATCCAAGCCAATATGAACTGGCCGTTGCTAATTTTAGAACGGTCTGCTGGCATGAGATAACAAACCCCAGTTTTAGTTTAAAGAGAAAATATTTCAACAGAAGGCTGGCAAGATTGTTATCAAAATGCTAATGATCAGTTCTCCTACAGTCACAGTTATTTTCAGAGGGAGGACTAGAATAGATACATCATCTGAATAATATTTGATTTTAATATGTATTACTGTCTAATTAAGCTGTTAAAGTCTTTCCCCTTCTGGACAAAGGTTCACTGATTGCTGCAGTTGGTGTATCATTAGAGGGGTTTAGGTGCAAAACGGGTAGAAGGAAAGAGAGATCTAAAATGTTGATTGTGCAGGTCTGGATGGACTTTGGGTAAAGATACTGCGGTATCTTTACCAAACGAAGGGGGCCCTGCTATGTTTGGTGCGCTGCCTCCTGATTGCCTTCTGAGTGACAGCCAAGAAGTCAGCCAAATGCAGGCACTATCATATTTACTTTACTAAATGATCCTTTCAGTAAATATTATTGAACATGTTTATTTGAGGATTAATTTCAGGTTAATTTCAATCAAAAGCTCCTCTGTGGGTTACTATAAAAAGAGATGACTTTTTGAATTTACTTTTTGATTTCTTATTTCATTTTGAAACAGCTTTTAGCAGGCTGCCTTTTTCTTGGCTGCCTTCTTACATGTTTTGAAAGGCATTTATTGCAGCTTGTATCAGGTTTGCTGTATTGTCATTTCTATAAACAAATTAATATGTTTTCCTTTCCAGTAAGAGTAATAATTTTATGATTTTTTAATTATTTTAAAGCAGTAAAGTAGAAGGATTTTGATTGATTGTATTTAGATTGGCTTCCATTAACATTTATTTATCTTTAAATAAGACACGCACGCACAAATGCACGTATGTATATTTGTATGTAATATATCTTCAAGGCTAGGTTGGATGGGGTTTTGAACAACCTGGTCTTGTGGAAGGTATGCTTGCCTATGGCAGGGGGTTGGAACTACGTGATCTTTAAGGCCCCTTCCAACCCAAGCCATTCTATGATTCTGTGATCTCCCATAACGTATTTTTTTTAGAAAAGCCTGTTCCATGCATTGTTTTTGAGCCCATATCCAATTCAGTAAATTTTGCAGTATTGTCACTGTGGGTTAGGGGTGGCTGTATATTGTATCATGGTGCAGTGGCTGGTCCTGCTTCATCTCTGCCCATGGTGATCCCGTGGGACAGAGCATGCCTGTTCGAGGGATGATAGGTGTGCATGTATGCAGCCCTCTCTTGCGCCCCAAAAGTACAGATCTGCACTTGTCAGATGAGGGAGGAGGGATGTCCAGCAAGGGGTTAGCTGGAGGGGACATGTAGGAATAGGTACCAGCCTGCTGCAAGGTGCTCCCTTGAGGATGCTGCAGCCCATCATAACAGACTCTTCCGTTCTTCGCGACCGAGCCTCCTTGTAATTCTGTGCTAAAATGTCAAGAGATAAGAGACAGAAATAGCACCGGCTTTCCTGGCAGAAGCGTGAGCTGCAGCACGTTGAGTGGGCAGGATTCATCAGTGCTGGGGCTGCTGCTGCTCGCCAGCTCTATGGGGGGAGGGCACAGCGCCGTGGAAGAGGCAGGCGTGGACAGCTTCGTGTTCAGTCCAGAGCATCTTGTGTTTCAGCCAAGAGTTTTTGTGTGAAGAACCTTGTTCTTTCGCATACTTCCTTTCTGAAACAAACCATAAAGGATCCCTTAGAGAATACAGTCATACATACACGTCATAAAATACTGTAAAGTAATAGTTGACAGCCATGAGGTGAATTTTTTTTTGCTTATTCTCTTCTGCTATGTAGGTAATTGTAGTATTAGATCATAGTGGAAAGCATATGAGTATTTATGTTTCACAGTCATGCAGCAATGTAAAATCTGAACCAATCATACTTTTTTAATAATGAAAAATCAGTAAATTATATTCTGAAAGGAAAGGATGGTAGTTTTGATCTATATTGCGGAAAGGAAACTTTGTTTTTTCCTAGCTTGAGTTTTATCTGTTCTGGTAAACACAGGACTTCCTTTTCTATGCAGTCAGTCTTGCTTTTATCTGGGTATGTATTATAACACCGCTGTTAAAAATAGTTTAGCACGCTTTAAAGAAGGGGCTGTGTAGACTTCAGCATCCATAATAATACTGTTCAGCCAGGCAGAGGTAATTTTGTGCTTATTAGCAAACAAAAACTCAACAGCCAGAGTTGAATGGCCATCTACCACTCATCCCAGGCCACAAAAAACAAGAAAGCAAATCGCTAAGGGGAAGGTTGGTGTCTTCCTCCCTTTGTCTTGCCAGCAACACACTGAAAGAGGTACAGAGGTGTAGAGAGCCACGGGGCTGTTGTTTTCCAGTTTCTCTGCTTTTCATGTTTGTTTCATTTGAATTTTATGCTGTCGAAATCTCTGTTGCTGATAATTTGTTTTGCCTATTCTATCCTTAATAAAATAAAATCAGATCATCGAACTTGCTGCCTTCTGCAGTGTGTAGAGCTGAGGTGAGCCCTCAAACGAGAGCGGGAAATGGGTTTGGCGCATCAATTCACTGTGCTTCTCTGGGAGACTCAGGGGAGTTTGTCATGTCCTTTAATGCATCCCCCCTCCCAAATGTTTTCCCACCTTTAAAAAGTTACTAACAGTGAGAACCCCTGAGGCAAACTGTTTTGTTATTAGTGACAACACAAGATCCAGGAAAGAATCTGTGTAATTTCTGCAGTGCTTTGTTGCTGGATGAAGACATCCAGCAGGCAGGAGCAGGCAGGAGCAGCCCATCTAGGGGATAGGCTGTGGCTCTCTTGTCCTTCTTCCTTCTCCATATGCATCTTTGCTCTTCAGTGGGCCAGGGTATCTGCCAGTGTCAGGAGTGGAGGCACAGGCACTTGTAGCTATTGAATCATTAACCTCCCATGTTAACACATCCTTTCTAACCTATGTTGCAGAACCCGGCTTTCAGGCATCATCACTCTTCTGTGTGGTGGGTGCAGAGAGGGGTGAGGAACATGACTTCCTTCCACATGGATGATGAAATGCTTCCCAGGTCACTGGTGATGTTAGTGGTCAGGGACACTGGGAGAGGGGCATGCTCAGAGGTAGCTAAGAATGGGATGACTGTACCATGTTTAGTCATACTGAAAGGCAGCACGGGGCTGTGCAGAAGATGGGGGAGGATTATTTTGGATGTTTGGTTTCCTGTGGGAGTAGGGCTTGTGCGATAGCTTAATCTTAAAAATATGAGAGGAGTGTTTAGGGAGAATTTGCCCTGACATCGTTGTAGGTTGGGAGTGCAGTCAGTAATAAGACTAGTAAGATATGGAGAGCACATTGAACTCTCTTTTTTGGGTCTCTGTTCCACAGACCACCAGGGACGTGGCCAACTGTTGCTGATGAGCATCTCCGTGATGCTACAGCTGAAATGGGGCTTGTGCTGTGGCATATTTGTTGTCAAATTAAAACACTTTAGACTAAATCTGCTTTGACCACTCTTAATGTACGCCACCTCCTGTTTAGAAAACAGTAGCAGTGGCAGCTGTGTCCTGCCCATGAACACAGGAGGAGGATTCGGAGTGCACCAAGGTGACAATAAAAGGGGAACAGTCTGGGGCAGCAGAGGGTATGTTCCCAGTGGGTGATGTTTTTCAACTCTTTCTAGTTCTTAATTTTTCATCAAATGAGACTTAAAAATTCTGGGAGTTATTACAATTACTCCAGCCTCTTTAATGTGCTTTGGATTTTTGTTATTCTAGTTAGACTTTACACAAAATAAAAGTTTAAAATCCCTCAGCGATATGAATCATGTAGTGCTTATAGTTTCTGCACTAGGATACTGCCCTGCCAGGGGCCCTTTCCTGTTTAATCACTTGAGAATGAATTCCTCTGGTTATGAAAATTGTGATGAAAATGGGGCTTTTTTAGGATCTTGGATGTAGGAGAAGCATTTTCATTTAATCCTCTCCATAGCTATCAGAGGGAAACTTTTTATTGGTTCAGGGTAGGAGTGAAAAGAATCAGCTCACATTTAAAATGAGAGATCATGAGAAACTGTATAGAGTTGTGGTTCCTCAGCTGCTCTGGTGCTTTTGATGAACATGTGCTTCTTTGATGAGTCAACTCATGACTTAAAGGTTTTGGATAGTGATGCTGACTCCCTGACTCAAAGATTCCATTCCAGTTCTAGTGAAATAACTTGGAGCCAAACACAGAGCAAAGACTGTGGTGAACCTCAAGTTGTCTCATTAGCGTGTAAACCCAGAGCAACGGGCAGTGAGCAGATAAAGACCAGAGTGAATCTCAGGCATAATGGTAAAGGTTACTTTTGGTTTTTTGTTGTGTCTCACCCCACTCCGAGAGGGTTTCTTTGGCAGATGAAGTGCTTTAAAGGGTGCCTTGATAGCAGCATTTCACTTTTTGAAGTTATGTAGCCCCAAGAAAGTAATTATATGGGGAGATCCTGACTATCGTAGTGTTCAGTATCCTAGCTGTTTAGTAGCTTCATCTGAATGAATTTCAAACAAACACAGTTTTGTTTTTTGTAGCGTTTATTTTTTCCCCAGTAATTAGTGAAGTAAAGAAAGTGAGTAATGTGCTACTTGGCAGATCTGCTCTTTAGGACTGTGACTCAGTTTTGGTGGGAGGTGTGAGAAATCACTACTGTAGTAAGCAGCAATATCGTAGCACCTCAGCAGAGCTGTTTTTGAGAGTGTTGCTGGAAGGGAATCGTCTCCTCCCTAGGAAGAACAACTCAAGATACATCATTCAAATAGCTTTGCTTCATTGACCTAGTGCAAATATTATTCAGGAAAAGGGTTTGCACTGATGGAGTTGCTATATTACTTCATTTTAGGTCTGTCAGGTATTACTATTTTCTTCTTTGCATGCCATGAATAGTTTTACCTTTTGTCGTGGTTTAAGTCCAGATGTAACTCAGAACCACGCAGCTGCTATCTCACTTTCCCCACTTTCTCCCCCTGCTCCCAGAGAGATGGGGAGGAGACTCTAAAGAATATAACTCCCACGGGTTGAGATAAGAACAGTTCAGTAACTAACGTATAACACAAACCACTGCTGCTTCCACCAATAATACTAATGACAAGGGAAACAACAAGGGAAGAGAATACAACCGCTTACCACCCACCAATTGATACCCAGCCCGACTCAGCAGTGATCTAACTCTTCCAGGTAACTGCCCTCAGTTTATATAGTGGGCATGACGTGCTGTGGTGTGGAATACCTCTTTGGTCAGTTTGGGTCAGGTGTCCTGTCTCTGCTTCCTCCCGGCTTCCCCTCCTTGCTGGCAGAACATGAGACTCAGAAAGTGCTTGGTCAGACTAAACATTACTGAGCAGCAGCTGAAAACATCGGTGTTATCAGCGCTGTTCCCAGGCCGAAAGTCAAAACCTCAGCACTGCACCAGCTACTAAGAAGGAGAAAAATGACTGCTACGGCTGAACCCAGGACACCTTTCCCCTCTTTCTTCCTGTATTTACTTTTTTTGACACACAAGAAGCAAAGAGAAACAATTTTGCCAGTAATCTTGCATGGAAGGTGCATCCTGGCCACTGTGCTTCATGTTGGGTTTGGGCCATGGAGGGTTTTTGCTGATTCTCCCTTGGAGTGTGGGGGATGCATTGTGTTTTTACTCAGGCCTGATGTGAGGTGACAGCTCAGAAACCCTCATGGCTCACTCCGGTCCCATGCTGCCTATGCCCCTTGCTGCTCACAGCACCTGGGCAGCAGCAGTTCAGCCAGCCCCATTGCCATAGCCCCTATGACTACTTGACATTGTCTCTCTGCCCCATCACCATCACCCTTTGGCTCCAGGAGGACTTCCATATGGGGTGGATGAGTGCCTGTGGAACAGAGCTGTTTCTGAGCAACTCCAGGTGCTACCTACCCATTTTTAGCTACTGGAGCAGAGGTGGACCAAATAAATGGTCGATGTCCGAATGGAGATCAGTTATATGTAGTGTTCCTCAGGGGTCTGTATTGGGGCTGGTACTGTTCAATATTTTTATTAATGGCATATACAGTGGAACTGGGTGCACCCTCAGCAAGTTAGCAGATGACACCTCAAGCTGTGTGGTGCTGTTGATACGCTGGAGGGAAGGAGTGCCATCCAGAGGGACCATGACAGACCACTTCGAGGAGTGGCCCATGCAAACCTCATGAAGTTCAGCTAGGCCAAGTGCAAGGTCCTACATGTGGGGGGACCACCACTATCAGTGCAAACTGGGTTAAAAATGGGCTGAGAGCAGCCTTGTGGAGAAGAACTTGGGGGTACTGGTGGATGAAAAATTGGACATGAATCAGCAATGTGTGCTTGCAGCCCAGAAAGCCAGCTGTATCTTGGACTGCATCAAAAGCCCAAGCAGGTTGAGGGAGGTGATTCTGTGCTGTGTGAGACCCCACCTGGAGCACTGTGTCCAGCTTTGGGGTCCCCTGTACAAGACAGATGTTGACCTGTTAGGCCAGGACCAGAGGAGGGCCACAAAGATACTCTGAGGCCTGGAGCACCTCTCCCTCCTATGGAGACATGCTGAGAGAGTTTTGGTTGTTCCGCCTGGAGAAAAGAAGGCTCTGAGGAGACCTCATGACAGCCTTTTAGCACTTAAAGGGCACTTATATGAAAGATATATACAGATTTTTTTAATTTTTTTTTACCAGGTCTTATAGAACAATGAGTAACAGTTTTAAACTGAAAAAGGGTGGATTTAGATTAGATGTAAGGAAGAAAATCTTCACTGTGAGGGTGGTGAGACACTGGCACAGGTTGCCCAGAGAAGCTGTGGCTGCTCCATCCCTGGCAGTGTTCAAGGCCAGGCTAGATGGGGCTTGGAGCAACCTGGTCTAGTGGAAGGTGCCCCTCCCCATGGCATGGGGATTGGAATGATCTTTAAGGTCCCTTCCAACCCAAACCATTCTGTGATTCTGTCTCTATGACCAGAGAATGGGTGCAGAAAATAGGACATCAGACATAGCTACAGACAGTGACAAATAAATATTGTTAAATGAATGTTTACATGTTTTGGGAGGTTACAGTAATGCAGATCTCTACTGTTGATTCGTTAATCATCTTGATGTAGTGAAGACACTATAGGAAAAACTGTATTTTTGTCCTGAAGGGTTTCTTTGGGTATAATGCTTCCAAATTGAATACAGAATTGAACAAATACAGAGTCATTCCCTTCTCTTTATTCCATCACAACTTTGCTGGAGGAATTATTTTGATTTGCGGAAAGGGTTATAGTGGATAAATTGTTTGACATCCACAGCAATTATAGTCTCATTTTTTAATGGATTGATTACATTTGGCTATAGGGATAGTCTGTTTCTGAGCAACAGTAAATTTCTTACCTTATGTTACAGTTTCCAGTTCTTTAATAAACAGAGGTATCTTTAGTTAATGTTTCTTAACTCCACAGATTGCTTTATAGGAAATAATAAATGTCAGTGCTCCCTTAGTAGATGCGAAGTTAAAGCACATCCAAAGCGACCGTTTACCAGCATGGCAGAGCCAAGGAGCAATCGCATGCCTCCAGACTCGAGCACTGTGCTTGGGTTGTGGCACTCAATGCACTCAGGCTCTTGTCATCTTCCTCATGTTTGGAAAGAGCACGACAGACATTTCACACCACATTTTCTTCTGGTTTAAAAGCTTTGATGAGTTTCACCTCCTTCCCTGTGTGCTACAGCTCCATTTGGCCTGTATCCAAGTTTAGTTACTTCAGTTACTGAAATTGTTTTCCTGTTCTATTTCCTAGTATTAAATTGCTGCAAAATTAACTGGAAAGCTACTATTATGTACCCTGTTTCTTTCTTTTGTCTTCACATTCCGGGTCTTTTTTGTTTGCATGTGTTTATTTTTCCTTTGTTTATTTTCTCTTTCATTGCATCTATGAAGCTTTTATTCTCAATTTTCTTGTCATTTGACGTATAAGAGAAGCCAGATAAAATATTTCACATTTCTGTTTCAAGTTAAAAACCAGTTTTTATGTTGAACAATAATTGTATTACAAGGAAGCCTGATGTGCCCTTAGTGCCATTACAATGTGTTGAATAGAAGGTAATTTAATGGAAACTGCGGAGTATTTGAAAGTTCACTGCATGAAAATTGGATTTTTGCCTTTTATTATTTACATTGCACCTTATTCATATTTAAGGCCACAGGGATTATCATCCTCCTTAATGGCTTGATTTAATAAAGACTTTGCATTTCACAATATAGGATCTAGCATGGACTTCAGCCTGTTATCAGGGTTTCAATTAACTAGCTTTAGCTTCAGTTGCCCTATAAATCCTATAAATATATCTAAATAATTCATTTGCTTTCACTGGATGGTGGTGGCTACTTTTAAATACAGCTGCTATATACTTAGCTGCTAAATGATACAACTGTGTTTATAACTTACTTTTATTATTACTATTATTTAAAGATTAAGTATGTCTATTGAGTTGACAGGCTAGACCAGGACCAGTCTTCAAAGGTGAAAGACCTCATAGAGGAGCTGTAGTTATGGCAGAGGACCATTGCAGCTGGGATGTGAGTGCAGCTTGAATTTTGGAAGGAGATGTTAGGAGAGGTGGATGTCATGGATCAACATACCCCTAACTGGGCTGAAGGACTTATTTTGCATCCTTTGACTGTGTATTGTAAACCAAAGGCTGGATGTAGCTGATTCCAGGGTGGAAGAGTAGTGATAAATATAGAAGGCTGAATGAAATCCTTTTGCCCTTACTTTTGGGTCTTACCTTCACCTATTCACCCATGGTAACTGTGGTCAAGGGTTTTTTTTAGAATGACATTTAAATCTTCTTGCTAAGTGCGCAAAACAAATAATGATGTTAACAGCTTTTGCTGCACCTTTTGAAGTATTGAGAGAGACTGAGATGTGATTTTAAGTGAGCCTGATAAACTGAAAAGGTGTGCCTCAAAAATACAGAGATAGTAAATTCTCTCCCCTGCATGCCAAAATATTGATACCCTGAAATGAGGAATCAGCCCTGTGCCAGGCTCTGGAGTCAAATAATGGGTGTTGGTTCAGCGGGAATTACGCAGTGTGAACACGCAGCCTGCCCAGGCACCCACTAAAGATACCATACCTGTCCCAAAACAGAACAAAAATCAGCATTAAGTGCCCTGCAGACAGCAATGCAGGCAGGAGTGCAGTCATGCCTGCCTCTCGGCGGTGCAGATGGAGGTGGTCAGCAATTCACCCAAGAGCAGCAGGAAGGCATGCAACTTGGCCGCTGCAGAAAGGCACTGTTGATTGGAGGGTCCAGGTCTTTTTCAAGTTATTCCTGCTGGCTCATGTCCTGAGGAGGGAAGATTTGAGACCTTGAGGGAGCTGCAAAGACCAAGACGCCAGTCAAATTTAAAATGCTTAAGTTGCAATACTTTGAGCTTTACAAATATTTTTTACATATCAGTGCATGATTAACTGAGTGTATGAACTCAAATAGAAATGCGATATTTATTAAACATAGTTCACTTAGCCATTTTGGCTTTTGATATGTAAAGATTATGCATTTTCCCAGGAGTTATGTTAATAATTTCAGTATGACTTTAATTTTAAAAGGAGCTTTTCTTTGCTAAAGGGAGTGTTATCTGTGCATGTGTACAAGGAAATCTTTAATTAAAATTTCTGTTCTCCATTGTTTCAGGAGTTTAAAATGCACTTTCTCCCCTGTAAGACAAAAAGGCTGCTTAAATTTACAGGACTCAAAGGGTTAATGTGTGAAAATGAACACATTCAAGGTTGTATTACTGACAGCTCCATTGTGCTGGCAAAGGAAGAAGAAGCAGCACAGACTCAATTTACTTCTCTTGCTAAATAGCACTTTGTTCTGTATTGTTAGAAGAAATCATTCCAGATCTGGAGAAGATGGAAAACACGGAAATCATGATACTGCCACTGCTGCCCTTAATACAATTTTTTATTTTTTAGCCATTTCTCACCTGTCCCTCATGGAAAGCTTGAAAGGTAAATCATGTTGTTTTCCTTAAGAAGGTCTGAGGACTTGAAACAGGATCCCCCCTTCTGGTACCTACTACCTACTGCAGAAGATAAGATACGGGGGAGCTCTTCTTATGTATGTCCAATATGGGAAATTGATGCTCTTAGGTACATCTGCCATGGTAAAATAAGACATGTTTAGTTCACAAAATGTTAACCATTTAATTTATCCATGGTATAGGAGATTGTTGTCATTGTTAGAAAATTGAAGAACAAACGGGGAGTAGGGGGAAGAAGGAGAGATAAAAGTTTGTGTCAAAGCTTCATCTCTTTCCTGTAGGGTCCTATAAGTTTCCCTGAAAACTTGTTTCCGTGAATTTGAAAGCACAAAAGAGAAACCCTAAAAATAAATAAATAAATAAATAAATAAATCAGCTTCTTTCCTTTAAAAATAAAACTTTGGTGTAAATCAGTACTTGTCCATATTGTAAACTCCACCCATGGAGTATGCAATCCTTCACAGAACCCAGAAGAAGGGACACCAAGGTACTGTCTCGAAACCTGTGATGAGGATGTTCACTTGTGCCTGCACTGCTCTCTCCTGTTGAAACCCACCCAGAAAAGTCAGGAGGGAATAAATCTATATGCTGCTGCAGCTCTCTCAGGTTTCCTTAGGTGGGGTTGTCAGCTATCCCTTTGAAAGGGTTAGGATTTGCCACCCAGAAGTTCAGTAGTCCTTAAATATCATGTACCTCAGCAGCAGAGGTCCAAAGGAGCCACATAATTGGAAACTGCTCATCTGCTAACCAACATCTGGCAAAACAGCTCCCATAACAAGAAGGAAAGCAAATGAAGAAGAATATAAATGTTTTGCTTCAAGAGTTGTATTTTCCTTTGAAGATTGATAGCAATTTGCCATCCTATTAAGAAGGGAACATTGCTCTCACTTCAGCTCACTGCCTCAGAAAAAAACCTTTGTTTTGTTATTTTAATTTCATTTTAAAACATTGCTGTTTTAACTTTAAAAATAACCAGTGGTACTGATAGGAAATTGTTTGCCTGCTAAGACAAACAAATTCATCTGTAGCTAATATGAACAGTCTATTGCTCCTAATGTACAAGGCACTCAGATCTCTCTCTTGGCTGTCTGTGATCAATCTGGGTTTTTTTAGTGTTTGCCAGTGGAAAGGCCCTGTCTCATTTCTTTCTTCTGAATCATATTTGGATTGTCTCATTTCCTACTGAAGTGATTAAAGCCAAGCTGGGTATACACAAACTGTAACTTCTACACATACCTCTGCTAAGCTGCAAATTTCTAAAATTATCTTCTACTATAAAATTGTTTAATGCAGTAAAGCCTTCTAAATGAATTAAGAATAAATGATGGGGTTGCCCACATTCAATACTTCTCACCAGGTGCATTTGTATGATGGATGAGAAGAGGGAGGTGACATGCCCTGGGTTTTCAGCCCAGCCAGGTTGTGTGCAAGGGAACCAGAACTCCTGGGAGCATTGAGGAACATGGATGCTCAGTAGGATGGGAAAAGCCGAAAGAGGCTTTAACAGGGACATGGAAAGAAGTACTGAGAAGCTCTGGAAAAGCAGCTGAACTCCCTCCTGGGCTGCATAGGGGGATCTGGGTCAGACTACGAAGGGTGTGACCCTGTACATTGCTGGTAGGTCACAGAATCACTGACTGGTTGAGGCTGGCAGGGACCTCTGGAGGTCATCTGTTCCAACCCCCTGCTCCAGCAAGGCCGCTGGTTGCCCAGGAACATGAACAGAGATACTGAACAACATGTGACAGAGGCCATGCCAGGTCATGGCAGTGAAGACAGTGGCTTCAGAAGTAAGCAGTCCTTAAAACTGTAAACCCATTGCTCTTGCATTGTTAGGAGTTGCATCCCTCTTTGTTAAGCTTTAAAGGATGTTTTTGGCTAGTTCTTGATAGGGTGTGCTTTTTAATGTTCTTATCTGTGCTATCAGCAAATGGAAGCAGAGCTGGAAAGTGCAACCATTGCTTTAGCCACTTAGCTATGAGAGTCTTTCTTTTCCTTCAGAATTTGGAAATTGTTACCTGTCCTGAAAATTTATAGCTTGTCTTTGCTTTGGGGCTACTGGGAGTTAATCTGGAGTATTTATAGCTATTATAGTTGTTTGACAAACAGGTTTAGCCAAATAAGAGACATCAGCAGAGCAGATTAATAGCAAGGAGCCCTTTGTTTAACTTGGCAAGGCTTATCACAGGCCATCAAAGAAAGCAGTTACTTTGTCAGTAGTGTTGAATGGATGAATATGGTAAACGAAGAGGTCACAAAGTCTTACAGCCTAGTTTCCCTCAGAAGCAGAAGTAAGAAGGGCTTGCCAAACAGCTTTAGGACTCAAATATAGGTGTTTTATGTATTCAAAGCATATGGGGTTCATAATTATTGTTCCCTTCAGTATTGGAAAGTTTTCTCAAAATGCGGGAAGGAAACAGGTCTTGAAGGAGCCCAGAAGTGACACACAGCCCATCTGTTTTGCTGAATTGTTTTGCTAAATTGAATCCATTGCTTCCCATGTAGACTTGGTAATAGGATGTTGAAAACAGAGTATTTCAGATGCAATTTTGAAAGCACTTCCCAGTGGTCTGTATTACAGATGCAGGTATTCTGATGATAATTTCCTGTTCCCAAGTGAGGTACTGAGGCCCCAATTCAGCAGAGGCTTTAAATGCATACTTGTGTTAATCTCCATTACAGCAGTTTTGCCTGTGGTTAGCTATAGCAGCGTGTTTTCAATTAAACATGTGTCTGGTGTGTCCTCTGCAGGAATAAAGGGCTGACTTGAGGTTAGAGATAATTTTCTCTGAGTAGCTACTGAACTGTGTTCAAGTAGTACCTATCTGTATCTATTTAGCATGGGGCAATGAGGTCTGCAGTGGCTTGCATCCTCCTTTCAGAAATTGTTGAAGAACCTGAAGTCTTCCACTTGACTAATTCACAAGGGAGGAGCTGAAGGAGTTGGGAAAATGCTTTTTGTCAGTTATTGGATCATAGAATCATAGAATGGTTCAGGTTGGAAGAGACCTTAAAGCTCATGTTGTTCCAACCCCTCTGCCATGGACAGGGACATCTTTCAGTAGACCAGGTTGTGCAAAGCCCTGTCCAACCTGGCCTTGAACACTTCCAGGGATGGGGCAGCCACAACTTCTCTGGGCAACCTGTGCCATGCCTCACCACCCTCATAGTGAAGAATTTCTTCCTAATGTCTAACCTAAATCTCCCCTCTTTCAGTTTAAAGCCATTCCCCCTTGTCCTGTCACTAAATGCTCTTGTAAAAAGCCCCCTCCAGCTTTCTTGTTGGCCCCCTTTGGGTACTGGAAGACTGTTAAAATGTCTCCCTTGAGCCTTCTCTTATCTAGATTGAGCAAGCCCAACTCTCAGCCTCCTGTTGCTGGGAAGGGAAGGTGAGCATTACAAGTGTTACTGGTGTCTTTAAGTATATATGGCCTGCTGCCTGAAATAGTCATAAGAAATGGAGATATGAAGTGAAATTTCTGATTGGAAGGTATAAAGGTTATCCTTAAATATAAACTAGCTGATTTCCCCTACCAGGTTCTCTCCATCTAGCAAAATGACTGGATTGCTGAGTGTACAGAAAAAAAAAGTCAAAGCTGTTCCTTCACCCATGCATCTTCTTTGCCTTGCTAAACCATCCTGCAATAGTGATTGCTCTAGGTGTGTCTGGAAGTCCTAAGTGCTTCAGGTGTGAAAAAATCCTGGTTCCTGATGAGCAGCCAGGGAGTGGAGACAGTGATTTATAGGACAACGTAAGTGTTGCAGAATTCAGAAGCAAGTATACTCTTCAGTTTGAGGTTTGATGGGTCCTGTGAGCCTTGCAGGACTGGTGAGTCTTGTAAAGCATACGGTTAGCAAACTGTGTGAATTCCAGTCTGAAACAAATGTAAAAATGGAGGAACTGTGTTTAGCACTGTGTTTTTTACTGTCTGCGCTTACGTTAAGATTGTGTTAGAAACAGGAACACTAAACTTTTGCAGCTGGCCACAGGTGGAGGATGATGAACAGGATTGTTCTGGATGCTCAGGAGAAAGGCAAGATGCAGATGATGGAACCTAAAGGGTCTGCTGTTTTAATAACGTAACTAAGATGCAGTCCGGTAGTATCCCCACCATGGGCAGGCACACTTCATTTCTGCACACTTGAGCCTGTCACCAGCTCAGCGTGTGTCCTGGTCCCAGCCACTTGCAGTCATGCAGGGGCGGTGAAAGGGAAGGAAGGTGATGTTATCTTGGTGAACCAGCCATGTGCAGCATCTTCCTAGTCCCCTCGTTTCTGGGCAGTGCCTTTCACTTAATTTCATTTCTCCTGTGCAAGCCCAAAACAATCTCTTCACGGCACAAGCCCGCACCAGCCGTTCAGACATGCCAACGTTTACCTGAGTCACTGCTGCCCTGTATGCAGGTTGCTAATGTGTCTCTCCCTGAGACTGGCTAAATTGTATGCACCCCTGTGGTGCTTCCTCCTCTCTGCCCAATTATGGTGTTCGCTGTGGCTGCCCTTATTCGCAGACACATTTAGCACACATCAAGCATGCATGCCTCTTGACCTTCTTGTATGGTATTTTGAGCCAAGTCATGGTCATTTGTAGGAAAAGGTCCCAAAATTAAGCCTTGCTAGGACCAGATGACTTATTCAGAAATTACCTTGCAGGATGCCCAGTGTGTAATAATCCTACCTAGAGGCTGCTGCTCTCTTGCCAGCAAGTGCCTTGGTGCATGTGGTACATTGGCTGGCCTCACCCCTGCTCCTTCCTCAGGCGTGGCAGGGCCCTGGTCACTTCTGTGCCTCCTACTAATTCACGTGACTCTCTTTTCACCCTTAAAAGTCAGATAAGGCAGTAGAGCCTCTTGGCCTATGTTTCCCAATGCTGTATACATAGATAGGACCATGTGGTCATTGCCTTTAGCCTCCTCCTATGGGAGACAGCTGCAAAAAAAACGTCATTCTGGAAAGATCCATGAACCACCTGCCTCCCATGGTTCTGATTCAGTAGAAGCTACAAGTCACTTTGTTTTTCGAAATGTAAGCCCAAAACTCAAAGGTAACAGAAGGAGCAGAAAGGGCCTTGCCGGTGTTTATGGACCAGCAAAATGTCAAAGAATGCTGCTGGCTTATCCCAAATATCATTCCTCTGCCTGCTCTGTGTGGCTGTAGGTATATATGTGAACATATAGGACTCATATAGTTAAAATTTTGGAAAACGTAGGAACTCTGACTTATCATGAAAGTTTGAGCCTGAAGTCTGGCTGTTTCATTAATATGGATACATGCAAATGCAGGAGGAGGGAGGCTGACTTTATTTTCAGGTAACGGGACTGCTCTACTGCTGATGGTACTATGCAGTTTGAGCAGGGATAAGGGGGTTTGGTTTTGTGACAATAACTGTACTTTGTAGAGCAGTTGGGATGAGTTGTGGCACCAGAAAAGATTTTGATCCTTTTATGTGCTGTTTCAGTGGTGTGTGTATATCATTTATGTTGGTAAGTAAATATCTCTTATGAAAAGCAAGCTTTAAAAGGAAAGAAAGTCTCTGTTCATAGCCCCAGACCTGACAGCACTTTGGTTTTTATTATTAGTTATATGCGGGAACCATTCTCTAAGAGATCCCAGTCTCTGTCTCTCTCTCACACCTGGCAATGCGTTGCTCTGTCAGGAGCCTGTAGGATATGTGCATTTTAAAAAATTAAGTGATGTGTATTGAGCTGTAAGATAGAATCATCACGTTTTACATTTTAGATGTGTCAACTGAGGGCAAAGCACTAAAAAGAAGGAAGGAAACAAAAATTACAGCAGAGCTGAATAATTTTTATGCCCAATTGTTTCATAGTAGAATGTAGTACAGTGAGTGTGTGTAACTCACCTCTTGTTGACTGCCTTTGCAGAACTGTATCTGAATCATTTCCTGTTAGTGAATAAAATCAAGAGGTTTTCAGGGTTGTTTAGTCTGGGCAACTGGGAGTTGGTGTAGCTAATGTGTTCCAGGAGGTTAACCACTGTGAACTCTCTTGTCTGAGCCATTTCCCCTTTTCGGGTGGTTTTCTACCCATACAGTCGCCTTTCAGGTAGCAAGTTATCAGCTGTCTCGCACGTAATGTGAAAGAGATCAATCTGTGGCAATGTGAAATCTCAAAAACATGTATTGCCTGCCTCTGCTGCAGCTGGGGAGGGGGTAAGGGAGACTCCGTCTTCAACAGCAATATTTTTTCTCCCAGGATGAAGACATCCATATTTTACATGCAGTAGTTTTTGAAAACCTCATTTTATATTCGCATAAAATCATGTTAACAGGCAGGGTATTTATCTGTAATTCACATCTTTAACTAGGGGAAAGGTGTTTCCTCTGAGGCATTTTAACGGAAATTTTTATTTGCAGACAGAATCCAAAAACAATTAGGAATTTTAGGTGAAGCTGACAACGGGGACTAATTAGTGCAGACTGCTTCTGACCTGTGTGGTGCTACTGCAGTGGAAAACTGGGTGCAGGCAGTGTGGCTTTGCACTACAGAGCCATCTGGCGCAGGCAATTACACGGTTTGCAATTAGCTCCTGGTGTCAAGATCTTCGGGTCAGAAGGTTTCTTCAACATAGCGGTTTCTGTGGCACCAGTCACTAATCACACACGGGATGCCTGCAGGCGATTGCTGCTGGCAGTGCTTTCTTCAGCATTTAACCTGGGTGGTTTTGAACAGCAGTTCTTCTTGTACTTTTTTATTAGCTACATTTGTGAGCTTTTCATTGATTCTCCCACACCCCCTCCAGTTCTTTTTTTTTTTTTTCTTTTAACAGTGGCTGATGTATTTGTAATTAATTATTTAGTGGGCATAGTATGACATAAAAGGGAATATTTTACAACCGATTATATTTTTCTCCTTTGTGTGGCTTTTCTCCCTGCTCTTTTGTGACCTCCCCACAGCTGATCTCATGGATGATGAAAGTAACCGCTAATGGGCTTCCACTTGTCTGCAGTTATAGGTGTGCTACATTTCAGCCCCTGCACAGAGGATAAATTCTCAAGTTCCTTAATGGAAATGTGGAGAGTATTTTTCACATGAAACAGAAGCATGCTAATGGACAGCAAAAGCCAATTCCATTCTCGGGTTTCAAATTAATTAGTATAAAAGCTCTGGGTTTAATTCAGCTCAGAATGTGCTCTTAATTCAGTAATAGAGGAAGAATGGTGAATATGGTGAATAGTGGAAATCTGATGGCCATTATTTTTGAAAAATAAATGTGTTCTTATTTGTCATACTGTTCACATTAACAGGTTGGCTATAAAATGTGGAACTCATTGTAAATGATACTGTATAAACCATTCTGCACACATTTCTCTGGCTTAACAACATAATCACACTTGATGCGCATTTTCAAAGTGCTGCATAAAAAAGGCAATATTTTTGTGGAAGGGAGATTCCATTAGGTTTGTAGTAGACCCCAAATCTGTAGAATTAAGTGAAGGTCAAAGTGTCTTAACAGATTCTTTTGTATGTATGTTTAACTAATACTTGACCAGATCATCCTAGCCTGAGGGTCCAAAAGAAGCACTGACTGAATGATTTTATTTCTAAATATTCATACCTTGACAATGGCAGTTTTTAAAAAGAAAGTGGAGGATTTCAGCTTCAGAGACAGAATTCAATGTGGGAAGGGAGCAGGTTGTCCAAAGGGAAGGGAAGAGTGAGAAGAGACCTGGAGGAGCAAGGATTCCAAAGTCACCTGAGGCAGCTGCCTTCTGTTGTTTCCCTTAGAATCATAGAATAGCTAGGGTTGGAAAGGACTTTAAGATCATCTAGTTCCAACCCCCCCTGCCAGGGGCAGGGACACCTCCCACTAAACCATGCCACCCAAGGCCTTCTCCAGCTTCTGCTTAGGCTGGGAAAAAGAAAATAGCAACAGCCTTGCTTCAGCTTTGAGAAACCTACTTGAATGTTTTATGATTTCATATACTATGTTCTGTTTTCTCTAGAACATTTTTGGTCAGAAGTAAGAGAGATGCATCCTCACTCAAAATTGTGTTGTCTTCTGTGCTGTTTCTGAAAGTTGGCGTTTGTGGCCTCATTTGGGCTCTCTCAAGAAAAAACAAATAAAGAGTATTTCAGTTAAGTGAACTGTATTTCTGAGAAAAGGTTAAAAGTGGCCCATTTGAATGACTAAGAAATATACCTAATGATGGTTCTTCAGAGCTATAACAGTTTATCTTCTGCTGGCTGTACTGCTGGATCAGCTCACCTACTTCACTGTGTTTACGGCATACATATGTACATTATCACTATCATTTTTTCATGTAATTTAGACCATAAACTCATGAAAGCCAGGATCCTGATTTTATCTGCAAAGTCCCCCGTTAATAGGCTATTCTGTAGAAAGCATTACTAGCAACAATGATGAGGTGTAATGCAGTCTGAAGCTATGCCATTTCCTAGCTGTGCCAGGTCACTCAGTCAACTTCCCTTTGTCTCAGGTTCTCTGGCTGTGAAGTTAATGTTGCTTTACTTTCCCCTCAAGGGGAGATTCCCTGAAGATTCCTTCATGTGTGCAGTTTTCACCATAGCACTTTTCTATGGTCTTGCTGCTTGTGGATTGGTCTGCTGAGAAATGAGGTAGAGGGAAAACTAAAAAATAGATGGGTATATGGGTTAAAGTGAGCTTCCCTGCAAGTCTCTTCCTCCAACTCTAGGCAAATTTGCCTTTCAGAAATAAGCTCAAAGAGCAGGAAAATGGCAGACATGTAGAGGGTGTTTCTTCTTATTTATGCAACTACTGCTTTCCAGAAATCTGTCATAAAGTGCAGTGAGGACTTCAGATCTTCACCTCTGTTGCCATGTGTGTTGTCCACAGGCTGTGCTGGATTCCCTGGGAGTAGTTACAGATTGTGGTGTGAAGTTGACATGTCACTGAAAATACACAGATGAGTGTATGTACAATCTTGAGGGAGAAGGCCTGCTTGCTCTGCTTGCAGTGCACACTGCACTTCAGCAGCCAGAGTTTTGCAGCAAATTGATGACACTTTGGGTGCGGCTAATGGAATTGTCATCGTATGAATGCAACACATGGCTGCAGGTGTGCCTGAGGTTAAAGGGATAAGGTGTTCTACAAGCATATATCAACAACATTACATCAGTAGATAGAAAACATGATTTTTCAAATGTTAATTCTTAAGTTTGTAAGGTAAGGTTTTATTCTTCCAGCCATGGCACATGGTTTAGTTCCTACAGCCTTAAAAAGAATGCAAGAAGTGGAACTGCACTGAATACTACCAAGTCTTGTGCTTGTTTCTGCACCTTGTTCTCTAGCTCTGTTTTGTTTCTTTGATACTTTAACACACCTCTCAATTTCTGGTAACTTTGGATCTGGGAATTGGTGGAGCTTGAATCAGAGCTTGAAAGTTGAACAGTGTTTTTTTGCTATCTGCTTTAACTGACAAAGATGGATATGAGAAATGATTAAACCCTTATCACATACCAGTATTTATTGCTACTGAAAAGCAAAAATCAGGGTAGTTTTCTATTGTTAAGTTTACTAAAATAATTGGCACTGTGACAGGTAACTCTTGGGGCATTGCCTTCAGCATTTCCCATGAGTTATACAAACACATCCACTCTGTTTGTGGGTTTTAGTACCTGATTTTCCCAATTTAGTGGTGGGAACAGTGCTTTTGGGGGTATGCTTAATTTATCTTACTGGAGCTAAATCCTCTTGTCACCTAGGGAAAACACACAGTGTTGCTAACACTCAAGGAACCTGGTGTGCTTAAATTAGCTGTACAGGAGAGCTCAGTGCTCAGCATGTTACCCGGCTGTGGTCAGAAACAACAGGCTTCTGTGTATGCCACCACAAACAGCTGCGTTGTTGAGTGCTGGTGTGCAGCAGTGTTTGGGGGTGCGATCTGACTGCAGCACATCTCTGCTCAGCTCTGTCATTCCCATGACCTCCCTCAGTGGGAATGGGCATGCTACAATGAGAGACACTCAGGAAAGAGGCTTTGGGTCCCTGGGACCTGGCTTCTGGTTCCTTGGCATTGATGCCTGTTCCCTCCTGCCCAAGCAGTGACGGTGACTTGAGCCGTGTACTAGAAATCACCACTTTCAATTACTTTTCAACGTTAAGCACCATGGTTTCTTTTTGCTGTCCTGCCAGGTCTGGAAGCACCATGGTACGGTTTTGTCCTGTGTCATGGCCTTAGTTAATCCTGAGGTTCAGATTCAACAAAAAAGCATATATAAGATGTCATTCATTTCAGCAGACATTTTAAGCATGGAGGAGGTGTATCAGCAAAGAAAGAGATCATTTTTTTTACTGATCAAGGTTAATGAAGCCGTGATTTTAATTCCAGGTCAAAGGTGCAGAAGGTTTTTTTCATGTTGTCAGTGGAGATTTGTAGCAACTGTGCCACATACGTGAAAATAACTCTCTGCTGTTGGCAGGTTGCATTTTATTTTGTGGGCCATCTGGTCTGTGGACCTCGAGCTTTGAAAAGGTTCAATTTAGTGTACATTGAGGTACCTTCAATTTCCAATGTATTTTTGAAACTTGAAGGAATAAGATATTAGATTCTTAATGAAATGTACATTCAAACCACTTTAGCAATTACAGACTAGGAATGGAGTGGGTGAGGGATGCCACGTTAGCAGGAGCAAACAAAGACAAGGTGTCATCTTGGTCCTGGAAACTTGCACTGGTGACTTATAGAGCAGATTGGATAGGCTTTTGTGCACTGCAGACTGTAGAAGTTTACTGAAAAGTTACTCATTACCTTGCAATGTTCCACAATGGTTGAAAATCCTTTGAGTAGGTTAGATGGAATTGTGCTGTGGTCTTGCAGGATGCAAGAAATGAATGGAAGAATGTGTGGAAGAAATGAAATTTGTTAAAAATTTTGTGTGTTTAATGTAGAAGGCATTTTTGGTGCAAGGTAGCATTCATCTTTTCAGAGGTAAAGATTATGGTGATGCGTTCCTATAGAGAGGATAATGCTAATGTCAACAACATATACATCTGCACGCACATATATACCGTGATGCTCATTAAATAAGCAAAAGGAATAGTGTGAATACTTCAGAAGTAGATGCTTTTTTCTTCATCTGTTTTGTTTTCTCTGTAAGCCCCAGTTGGGCTTAGTGTCATAATGTGGTTATCAGTATCACTGTGCTGCCAGTACTAGAAATTAGCCTTGTGGTGTGCTTTAAATAGGACTTAATTCAAGTTTGAGGCAAGCTGTTTGTCTGTGTTTGCTTATGGTGAGAATGTTAAGGATGTTGCATGTTTTTGTTTTTTAAATAAATCAAAACAAATAAAAGGAAGAATTAAGTAAAATATTTATATATCTTTGTTTTCAGAAATGGTATTGCAATGACTACTGTGATTTTCAAATAAAGCCAAATAGGAAGCAAAAGTACAAGCAACTGTAGTTAAACTTATTTTTCTTTTCCAGCTAGAGTAAACATTATAACAGGAGTACCTATGAAATTTATGATGCATTCAAAGCTCATTGAAAGCTTTTTCTTCAGGTAGAATTAAATGAATTGCGAAAGCAGAGTCTAAATGCACCTCGACTGTCCAACAGCTCGTGTAGGTGGGATGTTAGAAGTAATGAGAACAGTTCTTACAGACGGCTTGGTCTTCTTTAGACTATTGAAAAAGCCTTAGCATTTCCTACGTAGTCTTTATTTCTTGATATCCCTTACTTTGGTGTGCATTTCTTCTCTTCACCACCCTTGACTTGTGTGCCTGGGGTTCCTTTCCCCAGCACACACCGAGCCAGTATATTCACACTGTTTAGTAGAGATTTCCATTGACAGCCTCCCAGCTATGCTGTGCCAAAGCTGCCTTGACCAGACAGTTTATTTACTGGAAAGACATGGGGAACAGCATGAGGTCTGCAGTTGTGTCTACACTGCTGGGTGTGAGCCCTTGTGGAAGGGGGCTTGATGCCAACCTTGTCTCTCATCCCTGTTGCCACTCCATGGGAGGGCACAAGTGGGAGTATGGTGGGCGGTATAGGAATAGTGTGGGGCTCCATGCCTGGCCCATCTGCCTTCTTGTGTCTCATCTACCTTGAACTGGTGCCACAAGACTGAGTTTTAGCAGACTAAACAGCACGGTATCCTCCCCAGAAGGGCTCTCATCTTTCTTGAGGTAAAGACAGATGGGATTTGTGATTATCCTGAACACAAGCTAAATTGTGTTCAAACTGTCAATGCAGAGAAATGTAAACCTGCAGCTCAGGTAAGTTGAGATTTTGTCATTGAGACTAATCAAACAGCACAGCTCAGTGCTACATTAAACATAACTGTCTTGAGATATTCACCAAATCCACTGGTGTGGAAACGTGTTAAAAGAGACGTGCCTTGGAGGCTTGCATGCTGCAGAGGTGAGGCACGCAGTCAGCAGCTTATGAGAAATAAAGTTGCCAGCTTTACTGCTGCTGTCCTAACTTTCTTATTGGGATGGTAATATGCTGCCCTGGCACCTTGGTGTCCGGTGTGAACAGCGGCACCGTCAGTGGGAATGAACAGGAGGAAAACTGAGGTCCCATGATATAAGGCAAAGCAGCACAGAAATCATATCATAAACTACTGCTGTCCTGGAAATAACTATGTAAAGGCACCATTACGACAGTGCATTATATTATTTTGTCAGTGGAAGTTCACAATATGCATCATTTGTAGATGTTGGATCAAGTCCCTGATCCTATAGCAAGGGCTTGGAAACACTTCCCCTATGTACATCTACTTGCCCTGCCCTGTATGGCAGTTACAGGGAGCTAAAATCACACTGCCACAGAACTCTCAAGAGAAGCATCCTCTAGAGGTGTATTTTGAGGCTCAGTAACCAGGGCTTCCATCAGATCTGCTGGCTTAAGCTGCGGTGATTTGATATTGCAGTTTTTGTAAGACTTCTTCAGATTTAGTGGAGCATTTCTTGCAAAAAGGAACACAAGTGGTGATCCTGTGATGGCCACTTAAGGTACTGTCCACAGAGATCCCTGCCTCCACCTTTAATGCTGCTGATGTCTCAGCAGGTTTACCTTGCTGTGATTAACAAAGACCCTGGGAGAGGATGCCTGTAAAAACGACTTCCAAAGGAGTTTGGCTGAGGCCTTCTTTAGGGCTGTGGGGCTGTAAGGCCAAGCCTTCAAGAGTTACTGCTGTGCTGGTGACAATCAAAAGAAGTCTTTCAGTGCTGGGGACTTGCCACACTGGGGCCGCACATCTGTTACTGGTAATACTGGTCTTCAGCTTTTACATGTGCCAGCCATGAGGGGGAAAAGAAAAGAGCAAGCAGCTGCCTTGTCTTCAACTGGAGAGCTATTACAGAAGTGCTGTTGTAATAACAAGCCTGACATTATGTAGGAAAACAGGGATCACACTTCACTTTTGCCCCTTACAGGTTTCTCAACTTGTACTGTCTGTTCCTGTGCAGGCTGTGTCACGCTGCATGAGCTGTGTCAAGAGATCACCTTTAGGCTCACCACATTAGAGCTCATTGTGACTCCTTTGCTATGTTATAAATTTCATTTCTATGGGGATCACCTCATTATTTTATTTTATTTTTTTCGTCTCTGGCATTTTAGAGCCATTTGACAGGAATATTTGTGAGATAAAAGTTCCTCCTTGCAGATAAGGATAAATGTAGGTGTTTGTGGAAATTACTAATAGCAAACACTGTAACACAGTGGGGAAGTAGTAAGGACAGATGTGTTTGGTTTTCCTCAGGGAACTGAAAATAATAAACTTGATTTGTCTTCTTTAAATCCTTACACTCAGTTGACAAAAAATATAGGAAGTGATGTTTCCTCATGTAATAGAAGTACCTTAAAGAACAGTTTACATCAGCTGAGGAAATTTGGCAGGTTGGAGATTTATTTGTGTATGTGTGTATGTAACTTGGTTTATGGGAGGGTTGATGCTTCACTGTACTCTCCCTGATAGTAACATAATCTGTTCTATTTTCATAGATGAATCCAAAATATGTATTCGGCATTCTGTGTGTTCTGCAAAGGACATTTCTCGCTCAATTTAGGTCAGAGATTTTCAAAGGCAAGTACAGCAGCTAGGCATCTAATTTTCACTCATATTAATGGAATTTGACCGGTTTCTTCTTTCTTGGTTTTTGACATCTTTCATTTCACAGTTTTTATTTTAATTGCACCTATCTAGTAGGAAGATGTAAACAAAACAGGCACATGCCTGCCAGCTTTACTGCTTGTTGTAGGTAGGCAATTGCTTTATCCATTGATTACTGCTGTGGTTCTTTTTTGTTACCTTCCACATTTCTGGCTGCCCAGCTAATAGGGTTAGCAGTGCCGGGGACTGGGTGGCTCAAAATCCAGCAGCCTGGAGCAAACAGCTGCTGGGCACTGGCTGCTGGTCTGATGGACTCCGGTCACATCACGCTCATTGCATCTTCAGGGTGAATGGCTCCTGACCTGCAAGGTAAATCTGACATGTGCACGCAGGTGGATCAGGGACACCAAATCCCAAACACATGGCTATGGTTTTGAATTTATGGTAGAACATAGACCACCTATCACTTAAATCTTCTTTCTAGCATAGATACTTCTTGTAGACATTCATATCTAAAATAGCTACAAAAGCCTGTGCTGCACTTAAGTGTTTCTTAACCACCCTTTTCCTGCAGAGCTACTATTTACTCACTATGTTTTTCTCCGTTTTGGCTATTTTAGTTTAAAAAATAATTTCTGAAGGTGTCCAGATTTTGTTAGCCATCATGTCTCTCAGTAGCCTGCTATGGTGATCTGTGTTACGCCTGGCTTGAGGGAGCATTCATTTGGATGTACAGCTTTGTCAGCTATGGAGCACATCCTGGGCAGGATGCAAGTGCCTAGCCCCAGGGCCAAGGCAGATGTCTCAATTGCTTTTCAAACCCTTGGACTAAAATTAGTTCATTATTTCCAATGCCCTATTTAGACTGGTTAGAAACAAGCAGTAAAAGAGTAAACTGCTTGAAACTTCATTACAATGAGGGTAAGTGAATTTTTTACTGACATTGGTGTTAGGAATGCATTGTTTAATAATAATTTTGATGCAGAAATAGACATTGTGTGGCTATAGCTGATTAAGTATTCTTCAGGTCAGGTGGCCAAATCACATGTCCTTTGACTCATTATGCTGCTGTGGTTTAAGACTGCCCAACTTATTTTACATTTGCTGAGAACCGCAGTATGGCAAAGACCTTGACTTAATTGCTATTTGCAAACCTGGATTTATTAAATAACAAGGCATGTGCTTCCTTTACACTTTGTGAGTTGCCCAAGTGATGCGTCGTTGTTATTAGCATGCTATTAATATATTAACATATGGGAAAATACAGAGGATTTTCAGTGAGAACCAAAGCTTCCTGTCTTCCTGTCTAGTAAGATACTGTATCTATGTATTTATGGTGCAGTTTTTCAGTAGTTACTCTGTAACAGGCATGTAAAAATACCTCAGACCCAGCTGATAAATCAGTTCACTGCAAATACCTCTGTGATGCCTTTAAAAGTAATACAAAGATAAGCCAAGAAGTCAACAGGAGCTGCTGTTTGCCCTTACATCTAGAAAAAAAGGAGAATAGATGTATTTAAAGGCTGATAAAACGTACATTAAGTATATACAGATACTTCCTGCAGTTAACATTGGTTCTTGCTTTGAGTGTAAGGAGCAGAGTGCAGAGGAGCTGCATGGTTGTATCTTGCTGCCAGTGGCCAAGCTCCCTCACTGCAGACCACGTCTGCCCTGGTGGTTTCTGACACACTGGGTGCCACTTGCCAGCTCACAAAGGATTTGAGAGAAATTCCTGTTCCTTCCTACTGAAACAAGCTGGGTTTCTGTTAGCCTTTCTGTGTTAGCAGTAACCCGGCTCGCTTTGCTCTCCTCTTCCATATGGGGGATCAGGATGACTCTTTCCCTGGGGTTGGACCTCCTGTAGTCCCCGCATCCTTCCCAGCATTGCCACAATGAGTCAGTCCCAGGAAGGCCAGCACTTGCTTCAACTTACATCCACAAAGTGGCAATACTCACTCTGGAGCTGGGTGGTGAGCATGGGCTGCCCTGCCTTGCCTGCCTACTGCCCTGCCTTGCCTGCCTGCTGCCCTGCCTGCAGCCTCGGGGATGCCTGGGCAGCTCTCCTGGTGTGGTCAAACTTTGAGAAACCTTTTTTGTAATCATAACACAGGGTGCTGCTAGATTCCATTTCTTGCAGGTGGGATGGAAATGAGACAAAATAGCTGTGTTGCATCATGTTGCTGTATTCCTGCTTCAAATTCAATGCAAAATAAAGGGCTTATAATGCAGAGGGCTATGGCTGCTTATGGAAATCTAGCTAACAAAGCGGTAAACTGCATTTGCTTACAATTTTGTTTAATATACAAAAGTTCAATTTTCTGTGTCCTTAGTATGAAACCAAGTAATAGGCTAAATCTTATTTGAACAGAACATGTTGTCTCCAGTTTATTTGTCCATTAAAGTTTACTGATAAATTGATCTTTCTGCAATGGTTTTTATGCAAGGAGTACTCTATAAATCACTATTTTAATAGAACCAAATGCAATATTGATGCTAACTTTTTACCAGCAAAACAATGGAACACAATTATCATGATTTATTAATAAACCAAAATAAACCCGGATCTTGTGTACTATCCAAGAAATTGCCTATCTTTTGTTTAATCAGATGTAGTAAATATGATTTCATCATTGTTTTATAATAAGGTTTTGTTTTGTATTTCTGAAATAGCCTTCCCCTTCGGTATATTTAATCAAACCAGCCAATTTAAGGATCAACTCCTGTGCTGCATGTTTTATTTTGCTTTTTGTACCCAACTATAGAAAATAAAATCACTTTCCTAAGATATATTTGAATAAGATGTAGCAAGGTGGCTATGCTTAGAGCAGATTGTGCTGGGCAAGTGAGGGACCCCTTTGCCCGTAAGCTTGACAGGTCTCACCCTCAGTGCTGAATTGGAGGTAAGGATTTTTCCCCAGCTGGAAATAAAAAGGAGCAGGAATATTTAAAGGGGTGGTGGAGACCCTGGAAATCCCCATAGCTCTTCTTGACCCAGGGGGTTTCAGTATCAGCTTGTTTAATCATGTTTCTTACACGCATTTGAACCTTACACATAGAATGTACGTAGTAGCTAAGCCCTAATAAAGGACCACATTCGGTCAGTGGGTTTCATTTCTGTCATTTCAATGCTTGTTCTTTAATTTCCAGCTCCACTATTCAGCGTTACAAATGCTCTGTAGTTATCGGCTTGTTCTCTGAAAGCACCAGAAATTTTCTCATGATTCTTTATGTTACCCAAAATGTCCTAAAAAGGTCTGTCGTCTCTCAGAAACAGGTGTGAGTGTGAAAATCACGTCCACCTGGCTATGTGTGAGCACTTTAATGATAATATTAAGAGGCACTTCTTTTTTCTGAAATAGCCTCTTTATGTTCCCGTTAAAAAAGCTGATAATAGCTTTGTAAGGAAGCCTGCATAACTAAAGAAAAAAATGTTTCACAATTTCCACCGTAACACGATAGCAGTTAAATAAAGCTATTTTCAACCTTTATGGGAATTACTTGGGATTTCTATTTTGTTAAGTGTGATTCAAAAATCCCATTTGTCTTGACTGCGTAGTCACCAGTGTTGTACTTTCATCAGCCTAGACTGGTGTCTTGTGAAGTATGTGGATGATGAAAATGGGGTTTATGCCCACAGCCACAAACAAACATGCACAGAAATGAAAGACTGAAATTTCAGGTACTATTTCTTCTGCACCAAACTATATAGCATCTACCATTAACTGAAATTGCTGTTTTCATCTTCTGAAATTGCATTTCTTGGAACACCTTTTCTGAGGTTGCGTAGCTCTCAGCCTCACATTTACAGGTGTACTACGTGTGTGGAGGGAGGGAGGTAGGAACTTACATTGTTAAACCTAAAAGAAGCTGTTACAGCTTGAAAGAAGAGATCTCAAAGAAAACACTGGAAGGGGAATGGGATCCTAAATTTTCCACCACTCATAAATGGATCAAAAAGGTAGTGCTCAAAGTCATGAAAGCAGATGGCAGAATGTCCAAAGAAAGTAACCGGGGCAGTCAATGTTGTCTGTAGCTGGTGGCCCTTCCAGTTCCTACCAGCAGCTGTCTCAAATGGATGGTGGTACTGTCAGGGGCAGTAACCATGAAGGAAGCTGACAGCACTGCAGGCTGACATAACCCCCTACCCAGATCCCTTCCACCACACTGTTATCCCAGGTAGCTGAGGGGGTTGCAGGTTTAAGTTGGAGGCTGCTAAAATGCCTAAGAGAAAAAAAAAGAAAAAATAAAGGCATACACTATCCAATAGGTATATGCCTGTAGCAGGAGTGTAAATGCATTTCTGTCACTGGAAATTCCTTACAAGTGTTTTGTAAAGGTTGGTTATTGAAGATTTCACTTTTTTCAAATCACTGCAGAAGGAAGGTCCTTAGTAACATTTACCAGCTATGCACAGCTTCTGTTTTAAAGAGTAAAAACATCCCCAAAACTAAACCAAATGTGCGGTTAGGACAGCAAAACTTACTATTTTTATTAAAAACTTTAGCTTTGACTAAAAAAATAAAATCAACCAACCTAAAACTATTTGCCAAATTTGCCACAGACTCTTGCTGTATGTTCACCCTACCTGTATGCTTTAGTAGTTTAAAAAAGCATTTAAGATTTGCTGTTCTTTATTTTAGATGGAGAGTTTCCTAAAGGGAAAAGTATTTTTTCCTTTGTTGAGGTGCTGTTTCATTCCTCTTGAAAAACAGATTTACCCTACCTCTCATATCAAGATGTCCACCTTGAGTGCTGCCTACATTACTGTCATGCTCTTTTGTTTAGTACCTCAGGATGCTGGAGTGCCAGCACTGTTTATTGCTGGCTTTTGTTTGAAGGTGTGCTCTTAGGAGGATGTAGTCACCATCAGTATAACCAAACCACATTAGTGCATAAGGTTAGTGCACCACACGTGAGCCTCTGTTTTTCTTCATAGCCTGTTTAAAGACCATCTGGTTGCAAGACAGTGCAATAGATGTTGTTTAAAGAGCCTCACTGGGGCAGACTTTGGTTTTTACATGTTGTACACAAACATCTTTGTTTTCAAGTTTCAGTGTGATGCAGACATTTTGTCATTGTTTTTAAGCAATATAATTTAACTGTAATAGTTGCTGACAGGGAGAGGAAATCTGGGCCTTTGATATTTGGGTGTGTTGTGGTTTAACCCCAGCTGACAGCTAAGCACAGCACAGCCACTTGCTGTCTCTCACCTGGTGGGAGGAAAGAATCAGAAGAGCAAAACTGAGAAAATTTGTGGGTTGTGATAGAGACAGCTTAATAGGTAAAGCAAAAGCTGTGCATGTGAGCAAAGCAAAACAAGGAATTCATTCACCACTTCTCATCAGCAGGCAGGTGTGCAGCCATCTCCAGGACAGCAGGGCTTCATCACATATAACAGTGACTTGGGAAGACAAATGCCATCACTCTGAACATTCCACTTTCCTTCTTCGTCCCCCAGCTGTATATGCTGAGCATGACACCATATGGTCCGGAATATCCCTCTGGTCAGTTGGGATCAGCTGTCCTGGCTGTGTCCCCTCCCAACCCCTTGTGCACCGCCCAGCCTGCTTGCTTGATTCTGTGTAAGCACTCCTCAACAGTAACTGAAACATCCATGTGTTACTGACACTGTTTCCAGCACAAATCCAAAATACAGCCCATAGTAGCTATTATGAAGAAAATTAACTGTCCCAGCTGAGACCAGCGTGGGGTGGTTGCAGCTTTTAATGCCATGAGGCAAAACAAATAGTTTTTTTTCTTCAGGCACTCTGGAAGTGAGTTTGAAGATTTGGATACCGGGGGAGGGTATCTCCTTGCTTTTTTACCTCAATTTTCAGAGCAAAGTTCTTTGATATTTCATTAATGTTGGACTTTTCATTTCCAAACTCAGCAGCTCCTTGACAGTTTGGCTACCCTACAAGAGCTACATTTCTGATTTACAGCTGCTTTTTTTCAGTGACATTAATACATCAACAGCGCCTAAGAAAGCTATATGGCAAGAACGAGACACTATCTTTTTACCTGCTACTCTCATATTACAAACAGTTTATGATCTGTTGTAGGTCCCTTGAAAACGTAAAGCTTTTGAGAAATGTTGAGATGGCTGTTCCTTTATCTTGTGCCCCTCACACAAATCACCCTCCATAAGATAAAACTGGAGTCTGAGGAATCATAATTTAATCTTTTATCAAGCTGGCAATCTGCTTCAGCATGTCCTTCATATGGCTCTTACAGGAGCCTACAGACCTTCTCTGAATGACACATTAAAAAACAATAGAGCCAGCAACGGAGCCTCTGGAGCTGCTGCAACTTTGAGGTCAATTAATTGTCACTTAGGATGATATATCTGAGCTTGCCATTAGTTTCTCAGCCTGCAAGAGGCTCAGGCAGGCATGCTTGCCCTGTACATGGCTTAACAGCCATCATGTCCTTGATGCTGAAGCAAAGCTGGAGGGCAATGTCATGCCATCAGCTTTATAAGCAGAGTTTTTCACTGATCTCAAAGACCTTCATGGTTTCGTCCTGATAGTTAAAGTCCTGTGCATGGAGCTGTTTGAGCAAGCAACAGTTTAGACAGGCAGTGGGCTGCCAGCCATTAATCCAGGATTCCACTGAAGGCTGGGGGTTTACTGGCTTTTTTCCTTAGCAAGTGTTTAGAAATTCAGAAAGCAAGTATCCAGCCAAGTCTGTCCAAGGTAGGTTGTTCTTGGGGATTTCACGATACTGGTGAATGCCTGAAGATGGTTGAACATCTCTTCTTCTATGCACAGGGTCATACCTAAATAAGCTGAGGGTTTCTTCCACAAGAAAAAAGAATTCAGGTGTATTAGTTCTATAGAGCAAATGGGTGAACCTGCGCTGTTTCATAGCTTCTTTCCCTAGTTTGCTCTGAGTCCTGTCCTCAGATAGTGGCTGCTGCATATGTACTGTTCCTGCAAACTGCCTTTCTGAGTGACCCATCTGGCCCCTCTGAGAAAAGAGAGAAGCATGATCTTGGAACCATGAACCCCCAAGGCTGTTGGCTACTGGCAGCTGTACTTATGGAATCTGGCTTCATCCTGCCTGCACTGTGCCATCACTTCTCCTCCCTGTGGCTGCCTGAGCCTGCCCTGTGCCTGGCTCCAGACTGAGCCTTCCTGTCTTTCCTGGTAGAATGCAGTGGGGCAAAAATAGACATTACTGTGATTTTGGAGTCTCCTATACAGGACTTGGATCTGGGAAGATGGAGTACAGCATCCAGGCAGGAGTATCTCCCAAAGGTTTATCCATTTTACTGCTAACTGTAGAAGGGGCCCCAAAGAAGAATTAGGTTTGCTTGTCTGCTTAATTTCTGGGCAATGCTGGTCCACTGATGTCTGAGTAACAGTTCTGGCATAGTTTCAGCAGCAACTTTGAGCTTTTCTTCAGAGGGCGTATTTCATTACATCAGCTTTTTAACCTCTGCATTTTCAGTACTTCTTATATCTTAATATAACAGAGTATATGCTCCCTGGTGCAGGTCCTCCTGCAGCAGGTGGCTGAGCTGCAGGATGCTGTCAATGGGCTAAAAGATGTCAGGGAAGCTGAGAGGAAGCAGGACTGCTTGCTCCAGGCCCAAACTGTGCAAGGGCCTCAAGTGTCCACTGTGGCTCCTGGAGGGAAGGAGGCTGCTAACCCAGGAAGATGGGAAACAGTAAAAAAAAAAAAAAAACACAACAAAAAAGGAGGAAGAGGGCAATTAAAAGCAAGAGGCTTCCTCCTAAATCTGTTGTTCCCATCAAGAACTGCTTTGCTGTCCTGCAGGGGGCTGATGAGGAACCACACTCGACCAGGAACAACTGGCTGATAAACTGGTAAAGAAGATCACTACTGGTGCTGCCAGGAAAAAGCGGTGGGTTGCAGTTGTAGGGGACTCTACTTTGAAAGGAACAGGGGCACCCATCTGTTGGCCTGACCCAGGCTCAAGGGAGGGGTGTTGCATACTAGGGGCTTGGATCAGGGATATTGTAGAGAGGCTGCCTGCTCTAGTCGGTCCCATTGACTATTACCCACTCCTAGTGATCCATGTGGGTGCTACTGATATAGATAGCAGTAGCCAGGAGAACATAAAGAAGGACTACAGAGCTCTGTGAGAGGTGGTTAGGGGCTCTGGAGTGCAGATTGTCTTTTCGTCAGTTCTCCAGGATACAGGGCAGGACCTCAAAAAGGCTAGGAGGACTGGACAGGTTAATAAATGGTTAGAAGTGTGGTGCCATAGTCAGGGGTTTGGGTACCTTGAACATGGGACTCAATTTAGTAGGCCCGGTCTACTGGGGGCTGCTGGAGATGATCTGACAAAGAAGGAGAAGAGCGATTTTGGTAGGAGGCTTGCCAGACTGGTCAAGGATGCGTTAAACTAGATGTGTTGGGGGAGGGGGGCATCATTTCATCCCAACACACCCAGTCAGTTGCCAGCACCTATAATAAATGCTTGGAGCAATGTAGAGATATTCCAGCTGCTCCAGCCAATGAGCTGGCTTCATTTGGAGCTCGACTCAGATGCCTCTATACAAATGCCCATAGCATGGGGAACAAACAAGAGGAATTAGAGATGTGTGCATGTCTATGGGGGTATGATATCATAGGAATCACAGAAACATGGTGGGATGGCTCCTATGACTGGTGTGTTGGAATGGAAGGTTACAGGCTCTTTAGAAAAGACAGGCCCTGTAGGCGGGGAGGGGGAGTTGCTATTTATGTTAGGGATAGGCTGGAGAGTATGGAACTCTGTCTGGGACAGGTGAGCAGTCAATAGAGAGTTTGTGGGTCAGGGTTAAAGGGAGAACAGAGATGGGAGACATCATCATGGGGATCTGTTACAGACCACCTGACCAAGAGAACTCTGTGGATGAAGTGCTCTAAAGACAGATAGGAACAGCCTCATGCTCACTGGCCCTTGTTCTCATGGGGGATTTCAACCAACCTGATATCTGTTGGAGGGATGGTACGGCCCGGCACAAGAAATCCAGGAAGTTCCTCGATTGTGTGGAAGACAGCTTCCTTCTGCAAGTAATAGAGGAGCTGACAAGGAGAGGTGCCATGCTTGACCTCATCCTCACCAACAGGGAAGGGCTGGTTGGAAATGTAACGTTCCAGGGCAGCCTTGGTTGCAGTGATCACGAGATGGTTGAATTCGAGATCCTCAGGACAGTGAGAAGAGCGTGCAGCAAGCTCACTGCCCTGGACTTCAAGAGAGCAGACTTTAGCCCCTTCAGGAACCTGCTTAGTAAGGTTCCATGGGATATAGCCCTAGAGGGCAGGGGGGCCCAAGACTATTGGTTGATATTCAAGGATCACCTGCTGCAAGCTCAGGAGCAATGCATCCCAACTAGAAGGAAGTGCAGCGGGAGGGCCAGGAGACCTCCTTGGATGGATAAGGAGCTGCTGAGGAAAATTCAAAGGAAAAAAGAGGCTTATAAAAGGTGGAAGGAAGGACAGGCGGCCTGGGAAGAATACAGGGATGTTGTCTGGGAAGCTAGGGACCAGGTTAGGAAAGCTAAGGCCCACTTAGAATTAAACATGGCTAGGGATGTTAAAGATAACAGGAAGGGATTCTATAGGTATGTCGCGAATAAAAGACAGATTAGGGACAAAGTAGGTCCCCTCCGGAAGCTATCAGGAGAACTGGCTACCCTGGATTTGGAGAAGGCTGAGGTTCTTAATGACTTCTTTGCCTCAGTCTTCACTGGCAAACTCCCTGACCATACCACCCAAGTCTTGGAAGGCAGATGCAGGGACAGTGAGAATGAAGACCCTGGGCCCACTGTAGGAGAGGGTCAGGTTCGAGACCATCTGAAGAATCTGAATGTACACAAGTCCATGGGACCTGATGAAATCCATCCACGGGTCCTGAAGGAGCTGGCAAATGAAGTTGCTAAGCCACTGTCCATCATATTTGAAAAATCTTGGCAGTTAGGTGAAGTTCCCAACAACTGGAAAAAGGGGAATATAACCCCCATTTTCAAGAAGGGGAAAATGGATGACCTGGGGAATTACAGACCAGTCAGTATCACCTCCGTGCCTGGCAAAATCTTGGAGCAGATATGCTAAGGCACATGAAAAACAACAAGGTGCTTGGTGACAGCCAGCATGGCTTCACTAAGGGGAAATCCTGCCTCACCAATTTGGTGCCCTTCTGTGATGGGGCTAAGGAACTGATAGACAAGGATAGAGCAGTTGATGTTATCTACCTGGGCTTGTGCAAAGCGTTCAACACTGTCCCACACGACGTCCTTATCTCTAAATTGGAGAGACATCGATTTGATAGGTGGACCACTTAGTGGATACAGAACTGGCTGGATGGCTGCATGCAAAGAGTTGTGGTCAATGGCTCAATGTCCATCTGGAGACCAGTAACGAGAGGTGTCCCTCAGGGTCAGTGTTGGGACCGGTCTTGTTCAACATCTTCGTTGGTGACATGGACAGTGGGATTGAGTGCACCCTCAGCAAATTTGCCGATGACACCAAGCTGTGTGGTTTGGTTGATCCGCTGGAGGGAAGGAATGCCATCCAGAGGGACCTTGACACGCTTGTGAGGTGGGCTGATGCCAACCTGATGAAGTTTAACCATGCCGAGTGCAAGGTCCTCCACCTGGGTGGGAGCAATCCCTGGCACAGCTACAGGTTGGGTGGAGAAGAGATTCAGAGCAGCCCTGTGGAGAAGGACTTGGTGGTTTTGGTTGATGAGAACATGAACATGTGCCGGCTTCAGTGTGCGCTTGCAGCCCAGAAAGCCAACCATATCCTGGGCTGCATCAAAAGGAGCGTGACCAGCAGGTTGAAGGAGGTGATCCTACCCCTCTACTTGGCTCTCGTGAGATCTCACTTGGAGTATCGTGTGCAGTTCTGTGTCCTCAACATAAAAAGGACATGGAACTGTTGGAACAAGTCCAAAGGAGGGCCATGAGGATGGTCAGGTGACTGGAGCAGCTCCCGTATGAAGACAGGCTGAGAAAGTTGGGGCTGTTCAGCCTGGAGAAGAGAAGGCTGCATGGAGACCTCATAGCAGCCTTCCAGTATCTGAAGGGGGCCTATAGGGATGCTAGGGATGGGCTACTCATTAGGGACTATAGTGATAGGACAAGGGGTAACGGGTTCAGACTTAAACAGGGGAAGTTTAGATTGGATATGAGGAAGAAATTCTTTACTGTAAGGGTGGTGAGGCACTGGAATGGGTTGCTCAGGGAAGTTGTGAATGCTCCATCGCTGGTGGTGTTGAAGGCTGGGTTGGACATAGCCTTGGGTGGCGTGGTTTAGTGGGAGGTGTCCCTGCCCCTGGCAGGGGGGTTGGAACTAGATGATCTTAAGGTCCTTTCCAACCCTAACTATTCTATGATTCTATGTATATCGAAGATGGAACCCTAAGTTTGATGGAATGCAGAAAAATGGAGAAGTATTTAATAGCCATCTGCCTCCTGGAAGTAAATCAGCTATTTTTAGCAGTGTTTTGGAGTAGATGTTGAATATGTAATACAGAAGAAGATTGCAGTGGTGATTCACTGAAGTATGACTTACAATAGACATTGTAGAGGAATTTACAGCTCGTTGCCCATGGCTTTGCAGTGGTGACTGCTGCAGCCTGTGACAGACCAGGTAGCAGATCAGTCATCCCTTGGGGTTGGTTTCCTCTCCTTGCTGCCTCCTCAGAGGCCAGCAGCTCAGCCAGCAATCCCTGCCACAGAAATATTTCCAGACTTTGCTTCAAAATGAATGCTAACAGTTTGCCCTAGCACACTTGTCTAGTTTCTACGCTATGCTTGAGGAACGCGCTTGGTTTCTGGGTGGATATCAGGCAGCGGGTGGAGAGGGAAGGAGGAAGGAGTATTTGCAGCAACTGTTGCTGGTATGGGCTTCAGAGGCAGGTTAGCCTGGGGAGAGCCAGAAAGCAAGAGTATTTGTCTTCTGCTTCACTAGCCAGTGAGTGAGCAGCTCGTGGTGGAGCTCTGTCAGATGCATCTAGTTTTTTCTGTCCCCAGAGGTGCTGGGGCTGATCATTTATGCTCCTCAAGAAGGTAGGGAAAAACTGGCTTCAAGGAAACAGCCACCAGTCCCTTGTCACCACCTTGTGACACCAGGCAGGTCATGCCTGTATCCCACAGCCAATACCAGATAACAGTCTCTGTGAGATTTGTCCAGGTTGCACAGTGGAACTAGTGACGAATGGTGACTTTGTCAATATTGATGCAAAATGATTTTCTGAGACAATTGGGAAGAGCTAAGTGGCATTCCAGAAGAGTGTATCAAAATGAAAGATGAGAACCCTTTTGTTTAAAATAAATAAAAAAATAAATAAATAATGTGGTAAAAAAGAGCACTTGGAGTTCTCTGAATTATTTTGCAATGTAACACATATCAAATATTTATCAGATTATTTTCTAAATTCAAGTGGAAGTTGTGAATCCTTCTAATTATCCTGAAGCTGCTTGTTTGACAAATAGACGCTTTACCCAAAAACTTCACTTGACCATACTGTTAGCACTGTAGTCTGTTTGCAGTACTAACAAAATCATCCCATTCGCTAATCCTGTCACTTGCCTGCTGCCATTTCACAGTGTGGCAGCTCAGTTTGAGAGGGGAGCATAAGTGCAGATAATTCAAGTTAAGTCTGCAGCAAAGACAGAGCAGCACGAAGCCAAATCCAGGTTAGAGCTGTGCAAAAATTTTACTGTCCCAGTGGCTTGTTATTCTCCAGAAATACAGTTTCAAGGCATGTCAATCTGCTTGCTCAATCATTTTGGCTAAATATGAAACAGAAAATATAATTTTGTACTGTTTGAATTATTTTGTTTTGGCATTTTCAAAACAAAACCAAGTTAACTTCTTATTTTGAAAATGTCTTTCCAAATTTCATTCAATATGAGAAGGAACAGAAGATGTTGTAAACTGAAGCAAAGCTTTTCATTAAACCTCCAAATAAATTGCTGTAGCTGGAAGACACCCATCCTTGTTCCCTGGTTGGGTTAGCCTCTTGAAGGGCATGTGGTTCTTCACTGTAGTTATGGTCACTGTGGGGCATCTGATGGCAGCACGTCACTGGTGAAGTTGTGCTGCTGCTACAACAACTGCTCCTTAGTGGAGTGAACATGTGGGGCAGGTATCGCCTGTGGGCTGGAGGGAAGGATCAAAGAAAACCTAAGCCACTGGGTGGACCAAAGCTCATGTTTTCACCTTGCACATTTAAGCAGAGGGAGCTTCTGCTTTCTCCAGGAAACATTAAGTATTAAGAATGCCCAGAAAACCAGGACAGACTTCTGTAGGTGAGGATGTGACCCAGATGCTCAAGAGGAGATGGTCTGAAGAAGTTCCACGACAAAAGTTGCCCACAAGAAAAGCCCTGACTTAGAAGTGCCCTCCCCTTCCCAGAGCCAGATTTGGCAGCTGGGAGCTGTATCTGGCAATGTCATCCAGCTTCCCATGGCTTTTCTTCCTTATGGTATTGTAACCCTGCTGCTGCTGTAGCATTTGAGGTAAGAAACAAATCAGCCCAGCTGTCAGCCACCCAAGCCCTGTCCTTGGGCACTCCTGCCTTTTCCAGGGAGTGGGATCTCTCTGGATATGATCGTGTCCATTAATCACATTTTAGAAGCCCATCGTCTTTTGCTAATATCGTTCTTTCTGCAGATGTTTCTCCATGCTTTTCCACAGTGGGTTTCAGCCAGGCCACAGCTCAGCAAAGAGTCAGAAAATGTAGCTTCTGTCACTCAGAAATTTCAGATGCAAGCAGACATGAGATGGGCAAGCTTTCCTCATGCCACACCACAGCACAATTTTTGTGGTGTTCACCCAAACGCAATAGTAATTCAAGGAAACAGATAGAAACCATACTGCGTGCAGAGTTTCTCCAGCTGAAGAAACTGCTGCTAGCCGCTGACCAGTCTCCCTTTGTCCTCAAGCTGCAAAGCAGGTAGAAATTCTGTTGCAACAACCCCTGCAGCCCTTTGCTTTGGAAGTAAGGGAATTTTCTAGGGAGCTTAAAAATTTTCCCCCAGTCTCTCTGTTAGGAATAATGGGAATACCATGGTATTCCCATGGTAACAGTTTCCCTTGCAAGAAGGAAGTAATGTTTTGATGATAACTGCTATACAAGATGGAAACAAAACTGATCCAAATTCTATGATATTAAAATAAACTTACTAAATTATAGATAAGTCTTCTCTGGGATACATTACATAGTTATCTCTCCTCCACATATTGTGTCCTTTTATAGATTTTTATAAAAGAAATGAAAAGAATGGAGTAAGTGGCACAAACAGGAAAAAGAATAATAAATATAACAGTCGATAAAACAGGAAAAAGAATAATAAAACAGTCGATAATTTCCCAACTACAGAAGGACAAGATTTAGGGATTCTGGAAAAGACACCAGAGGTTGATGCAAAGAAATTAAGAACTGCTCAACCTTGCTGTAATCCCTAGCTGTTGTAAATCTCTTGCAGTTTGAGAAAATAGATGATAGAGTCTCTTCAAAGATAAGAAAAGCTTATCTGAAAACAAGAAACCTAGACAAATCCTGGGCATTGTAGGTGTTTAATTCTTCTGGTACCAATTGAAAAAAATAACTGAGAAAAAAATGAAAAGAGTCTTATTCTCTGTAGAAATAATGCAGAACTCTTTTCTTAAAAAATTTGAATAAAAATCATGCAGAGGCTACTGGAAACATTTGAGAAAGTAATAAAGCTGAGGTTATTAATAGTTCCTCACCGTCCTGGCACAAACTTCCCATTTTTATTCAGGACTACTGAGCTATTTTACCAGCCTTAATTCTTCCCTCACAGTTGTGGACATAGGGTTATCCACTTTGCAGCTGGAAGGACTGAAGAGTGGAGACGCGTTGACATTGAATTACATGGTGACAGCTCTGGGAGTGTGTGAAGTCAGGCTCACAAAGTTGTGTTGTATTTTGATAGAAGTGCCAAAGGGGCTCTCCTCATAATGTACAAAAATGGAAGAGATACAGATGTTTTCATCATCAAAATCTTTGCTAGTAAGGAAGTATAAATAACAGAATAGTTATTTGGGGTTGTTTTGCCAACGACACCAAGGTGTGTGGTGCGGTCAACATGCTGGAGGGAAGGGATGCCATCCAGAGGGACCTTGGCAGGCTTGAGAGATGGGCCACTGCAAACCTCATGAAGTTCCATGAGGCCAAGTGCAAGGTCCTGCACATGTGTCAAGGCAATCCTGGGATCGAGATCTCCTGGGGAAACCTTCTAGCAGCCTTCCAATAGCTAAAGCGGCCTACAAGAAATCTGAAGAAAGACTTTTCTACAAGTCAAGTTGCTGTAGGACTCCTGATAAGCAGCAAGGAACAGTGCTTACCTAGATGTATGAAAAAGCATGCTAGGAGTTACTAGCTGGAAAATGCACCTTGAAATACTCAATGTCCATCTCATTGGCAGATTATATGAAGAAGTCTTTTATCTCCTGGACCCACTGGACTAACATAAAAGAAAACTGGAAACTAAGCCTTAGCCCTGAGGCCAAGTGGCATGGATTTGTTTCTACTCACACTGCTTATGGTGAGCTCTGTCCAGAACAAATTAGGTGCATCCACCCCACAATGTACTTAACCCTGAATCTCCTCTGGGCCCCATATGGTGCTCCAGTAGCCCTGAGGATTTTTATCTGTTTTTCTATTCAGATTTTTTCACCATCTGTTGATGGGGTGGTTTTATTTCATGAAGCTGAAAATTTTACACAACCTGGGGCATGGCATGAAGCTGTAAGACCGAAATTGAGCATACAAACCCCATTGGGATAACGTTATAAATTTGCATGGGATGGAGGCAGCCATACCTGTTGTCTTATCCATACTTTAGGGAGTGCTCTGGGGAGTGAGTTATCCCCAGGAGGGTGCTGAGGCACTGGCTCAGAGAGAGCTGGCTGGAGCAAACCAAGCCAGAGCATTAAGTGCTGGGGATGATCAAGGCTCTCCTGACTGACCACACTCTAGGTGTAACCAGAAAAAGGGGGAATAGATAGTAATTGAACATATGCAAGAAGGAAAGAGCACATGTCTTTAGCAGTTAATTTGCTTTTGTATTCACAGAAGAGGCAAAGAACTGTTCCTCATCAGAGGAGTTTGGGGTCACTCAGTGTTGGGCTGGAAGAGTCTGGAATGAACAACGAGTGATATGCTCCCACCCCAGCACCTTGCCAGCCCCTGTCTCGAGCCTCAGAGCGGAGCCCCACCTAGTTTTGTAGGGGAAGAGTGGGGCTGCCATCAGCTGGGGGCTTATTACAGCTCCCAACTTGAGACCTGTGAAAACACATGTGGGCACGTGCACCTTGGACAGGCAGCAAGTGGGTACAAGGAGGGATGCTGGAGGTGCGGATGGGAGGCACGGGTCAGCCCATACCACCAGCACATGCCTCCGCCTCACCCTCTGCCTGCACTTATATGTACTTTGGGAAAGGAATGGCTAGAAAGCTGTTGTGTGCCTAACAGGAATTATCCTGGTGGGCTGCTTCCAGTCAGCATGGAAAATGCCCTTAGGTGGGCAAGTGCTGAGGCCTGCACACAGGCATCTTGCCTTGCTGCCCTCCTGATTCTCACAGGACCTAAGTTAGTCTTCAAGGATAAAGAAGTCGCAAGATTTAGAAATAACATTCCTTATGGAATGCCAGCTATTTGTGCATTTCTATGAAGCTCTCAAATTTACACATGCTCTGGGTTTGTCTGGGTACAATGCAATGCGAAGGTACAATATCTGATAATTTCCTTTCTTGTTATGCACATAGAGTACTGTGAACTTCATGGTAGAGCCAACAGAAAAGCAAAAAGCCAAAAGAAAAGCAAAGCCACTACCTTTAAAATTAAAGAAAAATAATGTTGATTTATAAGGATTAATAACTGATAATAAATGTTCTTAAAGCAGATTTCTAGTGGGCAGATGGTAAGAGACAGTTTTTGTCACTCAGAATGATAGTGGTTAATTGAACACAACAGGAAATAACAGATGCATTCATCAGTTAATTTGCTTTTCTATTCAAAGACAAGAAAAATGATAGTGACTTTAAGTAGGAGTTGTGTCCCTGGTACAATAGGAAAGGACTTACTCTGGAGGCAGCAAGAATAAGAGGAGATACTGAAGACATCTCTAAGAGGGTGACAGAAAGCAATAACCAGCTACATCTGCTGAAGTTTTCCATTTTTGTTGTTCTGTCATGGAGAGTCAAATCTCTGTTTATGCAAGAGGATGAAATGTGTTTGTTAATTACGTTTGAATAAGATAACAAACTGTGATCTCAAAGCCATCTGTAAATGTAAAACCAGGTGGCTGAGCAGCAGAATGAAGATTGTAAATAGAAGATCATAAAAATTTGGGGTGCAAGAACCACTTGTACATCTGGTCTGTTTATGAAAAGGTGCAGTAAATGGTTTCTCTATTGGTAGGCTTTACCTTGAGCGCAGTATTGCTGGAGATACCCCTCTGGTCTTTGGCCAGTTTTTTTATTGTGAAAAGAAAACTTTGCAGGCTGTGCCGTGAGTGAATTCTCCCTGAAATGAGCTCTCTTTAGTATAGCCAGCTATGTAATTACCCTTGTGTGATCTCTCGTGCTTCACCAAAGGTGCCACTTGAGCCCCCTGTGTTTAACATACCTGTCATTCCCTCTTTTGTGGATGCTGTTAGCATCACCTATGCGCAAGTGCGGCAGGAGATGATATCTTCACACAATCAGCTGTGAGGCTCATGAGGAAGGATGCTTCATACGTTTCTGGTTTCTTCCTCTGATCTAGATTTTAGGCTCTACCACCCCCTCCCCCTTTGGTTTTGATTTGTTTTAGTTATTCCTGGAAATGTGCTGTGATGATCTGCATTATGGAGGAATACTTGTCCTTCCGAATCTGAAGCTGAAATTCATTTTCTGCATTGGGCGTGTCTCTACCCTTCTCTCTGCTTAAAGGCATCAAAATGAACTAATTAACACGAGACTTCGCACACTGTTATTTTTCATAATACAGAACTAATTTTTTCTGTACCAAATTGCATGGAATGGGCAGAGGTACTTAAGGAAGTTAAAAATATTTTGTTTTTCAGAAATGTTTGCGTGCATTTTATATATATATATATATATATATATATGGATATTAAGTACAGATTCATTGAAAAATCCAAATATCTTGTCTCCAGATATTCTTAGTGGGCAGAAGCCAATTTACATACATTTGCAGAACATGCATGTAATTGATATGTAAGTGTTTAAGGCATGAATATGTAAAGTATCAGAATGCATCCAAACTAAATGTGTACATGTTCCCTTTGTGAATACAATGTGCACATCTGTTAAAGAGCTTACCTTCATTAAGTGGAGTATGTTACTGCAAACCTTTCCTCAGGGTTATTACTTTAACTGGTAAACAGGTAAAACAATGTAAAATTGGGTTGCAGGTTGCTTAGAGCAGATTAAGGTAGAATTTGGTGTCATTTAATATAACTTCTTGGTTTTGTAAACCAAAAAATGTTCCTCTACAGCATTTCAACACATGCTTTGGAAAATGTGTCTGCCTACATAAATGCTGAGAGGCAATGATATCCAAACATAACTTGCAAGAATCTTGCTCTGTGTGTTGCAGGCAACTGCAGAGCTTGTATTATTGCAGCCCCCCTCTGAAATGAGGAGCATTTAAGACTGTATATATATTCATGGTTCTTGTTAAATAAACTGTGCTGGAAAGTAGCTTTTAGAGCCATCTCTGGAGAATGATAGGGAGGAGTTGTAGCTCTGTTGGCGACTTCAGGTTGCTTCTAGTACAGCATTCACTGTACTCTTAACCACAGTAGGAGCTGGTACCACAGGATCATGTACATAGGTTTGCTCATTGTCAAAAGCAACCAAAAAATTGGAGTTAATTACGTCCCCACATGAAAGGGTTACAGGAAAAGCATGAAGGTATCTGATGGAGTAAAACCTGCGTTGAAGGGATTCGATTTCAGTCTCATTTTGGAAAGTTTAGGCTTTCCAACATTTGTCATAGTTTCTTGGAATTATATAAGATGTTTTTCACTTCTGAAATGTCTGAATTAATTGATCAACCCAAATTTCAGTTTAATTAAGCTTTTGCCTGTGACTTTTTCTTTGATGTGTGTAAATATATTCCGTATAACAGGAGCTTTTTTTTTATGCTGATTTTGAAGTCCTTTTAAAGTGAGATGGGGATGCTTCTAATTGAAGCACTGGCTTCTGTATCTCCAAAGTACGGTGCTTCCTAATTATCTAGTACTTCCCTCTAGAGAACTATCAAAGTGACACTGAAATTTCAGAATACAGGCTTTATAAAAAAAATGTTGGGAAGCTATTTGCAAAATTTGTTAAGCAATTAGAGCCCTTCAGAGTGTTTCCTGATTTGGCCGTTACAGTATATGAAACACACAATGAAGTTAAATTGTCATTATTAAAAATTAGCAAGTGAAAATGAGGCAGAAGCATCTATGTAGTGTTTCATTGCTGCAGACTCAGAATCTGAAATGCCTGTCACATCTGCAGCTCATTGTGACCTGAAATGGGAGAGTGCCCAGTACATCTGTGAGAACAATGCCTAGTGACTGCTGGGGCAAGTGGACATCACTTGTGCAGGGTGCCAGTAAGTCTTTATCCTTGATGTCAAGTCCCACGTTGCCTCCTGACAGCTGGCACGAGAGGTCAGCATCGCCTTTGTAGCACTTTGTCTTCCTCTGCACTGAAAGCACTGAGAAGCCTCATTCATTTGGAGGAGAGCATTTTCATGGGTGGCTGATTGTGTCACCCACATGCTGCCTGTGGGACAAGGGTCTTGTTTCCGTGCTCATGGCCAGTGGTTCCATGGCTGTCTGTAGCAGGGGCACATGCACAGGGACACATAGCACCTAGCTTTGGAAAGGGTGAGTGCAGCAGGTCATTGAGCCCCCTTTTCCTGGGGCTTCCTCCCGGTGTCACAGACATGGTGGAGGTGGGAATTTCCACCAATATGGGTATTGCTCTTCATCACATATGGATGGGGGGCTTTGGGAGGATTTGGGTACCAGAACTCAGTGGAAAATTAGCAGGAACAGAAGGAGGTACATCTTTCTTATGCAAGCATATATGCCCCTCTCTTCCTGCTTCCAACCCTGGAACACATAAAAATTAGGAAGATCTTGGGTTTAACACCCAGAAAGAGTGCATTTTCCCCAGCCTTGCTTTCAGGAGTAGAAGAATCATTTTAACAAGGATTTTAACAAAAACAAAGCAAACCACTCTGTTGGTGTAAGCCAAACACCCAGCACTAGGCATTGAAGCCCAACCAGTTAAAGTTTGGCAAAGCTGTAAGCGACTGAAAGCGGGTGGGAGGCAGCACCTGGCGCCTCTCTTGTGCCAGCTCCTGCAGCCGAGGCGGTGCTTGCAAGACATGTAGCGCTGCTGTGAAAGTTTCTGCCCACCTGGGACACAAAACCCAGACCTCATCTCTCTTTCCTTTAGCATGTGCCACATTTGAAAGGGCTTTCTATAGGATGTAGGTGTTTGCTTCAACCTGTTGCTCACCAGAGTAGTTTTGGACCCTGCAGTACTGGTGAAGTCAAGCTGAACTCACCTCTGTTCATCCACATGCATATAAACAGGAAAACAGTGGCCAGAGTAGAAAGGCTAACAACTTGGCTTGAGGAGTTTGCCTGGGCATGTCGAGAGGGGTGGAGGTGAAGGGAAGGAGGTGACTGATGTTTTGCAGGGATGGTGTTGGGTGGAAAGCAGGCGGCCCTGTTTACAGCCACTCACTTCTAGCAAGCACAATGCATGCAATTACTGAAGTAAGAGATGTCAGTGAACAAATGCGTTTGGCAAACTACTTGTGCTTAATCTATGCCGATTTGTGAAGTCTCCAGAGGTTTTCTTTGTCCCTTGGGAAAAAAGGAAGGGGGGGAGAGAGAAAAAGTGTCCGGTTGCCATAGCAACAGAGCAAGGCTGAGGAGAGACCAGACTTGTCATATTTTCTTGTTTGATGCTCTCTATAAAATGATGTCAGTAATTACACATGTAGTGATTTGCTGTGTGATAGAGCAGCTTCTTTTCAGGGTGCTGCATGTCACACAACATTGTGCTGAGCCCCTTTTAGAGCAGAGACACAAGCCTATTGACATTTTGGTAGGAATATTGCTGGAGAAATTGCAGGAGTGGGAAGGAAAGAGGGCGTGACAGCAGCCCGGCTCTCCTTTCAGAAACAGAATAAGAATCAATTAACAAGTTGCCAGTGGAAACCTGGCTATAATTATAGCTCTATTATGCTGGCCGTGTTGCTTTCCCATGGAAAACACAGTTTTTAATTAACTTGTGGATTTGGCACCGACACCTACGCACTCCCTCTCAGGAACGAAGTTGGTGTTTCCCTGCTTGGGACTGGCACATTATAATAAGTAAAGGTGATGGTAGCACCTGCAGACCTGCCACTGAGCAGGATGCTGTGGCCTGTCTCTTCCCAGGCCAGAGGGGAAGCAGGTGTAGCTCTTCTCCGTGCATTGTATTTTGCAGATAAGAATACAAACTAAGCATGTTTTCCTCATTGGAAATGTTATGCTTCCTGAAGGGTACCTGAACTGGCAGATCAGCTGCAGGGGTGGAGGGACGGATGGGTGGGAGAGCCTGTGTTTCTGGGGGAGGTATGGGGTGGAGGTAGTTTTCTTGAGGTGCCCAGACGCTGTGTCCTCTATGCAGTCCACAAGACTTTCGTTACATCCTTCCGGAGCTGGGAAGGTGTGGAGTACGAAGTCCAGTCAGTGTCCTGAGCTTGGTGGGAAAGAACTGATTCTGCATCATTAGGAGAAGGGACAGAGGTAGGCTCTGCCACCTAGACATTGCCAAGATGTCCACATGTAAGCCTGTTCAGGTTTTTTCTTCTTCCACCTCTTTGCCTGCCACTTTTCTCAAATCCTGAATTACTTGAGGGAAATAAGAGTATTTCAGATGTGGCAAGCATACTGCTTTTAAAATGCAAATGTGCTATAGATGCATACACCAGTCTCTGTGTTGCTTTTCTTCTGGCATCATTGCCTTGAGAGTAGTTCAGTTTTTCAGTGTAATGCAAAACTGCAGGGGTTTCCCTAAATAAATACATTTCACTGAGTGGCTTGTTTCTAACGGTGACCTGTGTAGGGTGCTCTGGGGAAAGTCTAAAATGGAGGATGTTTTTAAAGCAATCTTTTCCAGTGGTATATTCTGTGAGTTTCCCGAGCTGGGGGTCATGCATAGTTTGATGTTCAATAATGGATTTCTCTCTGAGAAACTTTTTAACTTCTCTTTTTGAGCCCACATACATTTTTGGCCTCTGCCACATCCTGTAGCAGTCAGATTCACAGTTATAATTATGTTTTCTGTGAAATGATAATCCTCTGATTTATTTCAGGGCTGTCAATTGCTAATTTGTCACTGAATGGACCATAGTTTTTGTGAAATAAGAAACTCTGAATACTCAGTAGATAATCAACTTCTTGCAGTGCATGATTTTACCCACCTCCTTAGTCCTCTTTGTTTATGCTGCCCAGGCTGACTCTGTTAGTTGTCTTCTCACATGGAAGGCTCTCCAAGTCCCAGCCTGTCCTTCTCTTTCTCAGCCCTTTTCTTGTTCCACTGTGTCCTGTCATTACTTGGCAGCTCAATAAACTCTGAGTTGCTACATAGAAATTAATGGGACTGTGCAATTATTTTCAAGCATGCAACCCTTAGATTGCATTTAAGTCAAGTCAGAGGAAGCAGGTTTATCCGCGTAAATGCAGTTTCAAACAGTGAGTTTGGAGTTAACCGAAGGATAATAAATGATACTCTAAAAATAGTTGCTGAAACATTTCCTCAATTTTCTTTGTGTGACCAGTACACTACAATAATGTGACAACTGTAGCAATCAAATAAGTATAAAAAGACGATGCGTAACTTAGTATGTGATGAATGTTTCTCCACCTGGAGTGCATTGTTTGCTTCATTTAAGATGTTCTCACCATGTGTCTTTGAGTTGTTGGTGTTACTGTATCATCTCTCTGTGAAAGAGATTGCACCATTAGTAAACAATAACATGAAAGCTGAGCTGTGACCACACAGACAGCTGGGAAGGGATCTCTATATAGTTCAGGTTTGGTGGTTTTTTCCTTTTTGTAATAAGAATCAGAAAGAAAATAAAATGTAAATCTGCACAATGGTTGTTCTAGGCAGGCAAAAGTTATACCATGGTTATGGGATTCCCTGAAACGCCTGCAAACCTTGAGCCCTGAATGAGCAGTGAGGCTGGTTTGAGGATGGAAATGGCCTCATACACTGGCCTGCCCAGCCTCCTGGTGCTGGATCGGGTGGGCAGTTAGACCAGCCTAGGTATAAAATACAGTAGGATGAAACAATGCAAGTTTATTTTCCCTTCTTCAGAACATACCTGGAAGAAGTTTTTGCAAGGTGAACCTCAGCTGCACCAGACCACAGCCTCTGATTCCAGCAAAGCTTTGAGATTTGCACCTTACAGACTGGGTGTGCTCTTGGTGGCTTGTTGATCAGCCAGGGAAGGAGCAGAGCACAGAATACTTTTGCTGGGACTCCATGTGTGATCACAGGACATCACTGAGAGTGCAAAGTGACAATTTCAGGTGTTACTTCTTCTGATTTCATATTAATAGTTGAAGCTGCCCTGAGGGATGCCCCACTTACCCAGGAAAGTAGTCTTGGAATGAAAAAGTGTTGAATTTTTTTTTTTTTCCTTTGGTATTTTCATCTTAATATCTGGAAACAGCAAGGAAAACTCACACTTTACAAGCGGCCAACAGCCTATGGACTGCATTTTGGTGAACCACCTGGTGTGCTGTATTTATGATGCTTTTAGCTGTGCTGATTTTTGCTGTCACAGAAAGCAGAGGTGCTGGCAGAGCCTGGAGGTGATTTGCAAGCAGCAGGGCTCAGATGCCTGGCCGCAGCAGCTCCCCAGGTTTTTCTGAGCCTGGCAAAACTCATGAGAGTGATAGCAGTGTGCTGCTTCTGAAGCTCTGTTTTCTTAAGGCATGCCACAGCCCTGATGCTGTTCTGATGGGAAGGGAGGATTGTGGTGGATGAAGTGTCTGTGTGGCCAGGAGCAATTGGTTGGTTTTTCATTCGCAGCATGAACAGAAATTAAAAACAAAACCCAGAACTGTTCCTGGTTCTGTTCACTGTGTTGGGGTTAATGTAATGAAACAGAACAAAATAGAGAGCTTTTTCAGCAACTGTTTTCCACCTGATGGAAACACTTCAGTTATTTTAAGTCAAGGAAATCCTGTGTTTCCTCAGCAGCTGTTGCAGTAAAGATGACTGGTCATTTTGCATGTATATTTATATTGCTGGAGGCTCTTTTTCATTTTATTACTGAACAGCCCTTTACAAATAACAGATCTTCACCTGGTTAAGTGGCTGGACATTTGACATAATGTTTCCTGAAATCTCACATGAAAAGATATTTGTGTGGGATGGGCATGACTATTATTACATGGGTAGGAAATTTACTGAAACACCATAAATAGTGAATAGACATGGCAGCATATGGGCTGTAAGAAAGGTGACTGGGATTACAACAGCGTTTGATGTTAGGCACGTTTTGGTAAAAGACACAGAGGCAATCTGAAAGTAGACCACACATCCCTACTCTAACAGGAGGTACTGAATGAGGTGATCACAAATACACCAGTAATGCTAATTTTTTTTGCCAGAATACAGAAAAGTGGGGTAGGGCCTGGAAAATATAAGGGCAATTCATATAAGGGAAATAATATGAAGGAAAACGAGAAGTGAGGAAGATAGGAATAAAGAGAGTGAGAGCTGTAACAATTAGATAACCTTGTGATTTTGCACTTATAAGTTGCAAAATCTTCTCTCTGGAGAGTGTACGTATATGGCACCAGACTTCTTACTGTCACACAGAGTCGAGAGGGGCATTTGGCGTGAGAAGCACAACACCTGCATCAAGCATCAGTGAAGAAACTGGTAGTCTGTTCTGGCTGTAAGGTGTTTTCTGTATTTGCTCTTTAAATTCTGCTGGTTACAAAAAGAAGGGAGGAGTGGACCCTGTCTTTTGGGCAGCATCTGTTTTAAACCAGAATGGCGCTGACAGAGTTTGTGTACATTTTTGACATTAAATGAGGCCATTAATTTTGAGCTTCTAGTTGGGACCTTTTGTTAAAGTTGAAACACTCAATGCTCCAGTCCTTGCAGCCACTGTGCTGTACGGTTATGAACAAAGCCTGTGCTTTGCTCTGTCCTTCTTCTGAACTTTTGACTCCAGATAACTGAATTTCAGGACATGACTTATGCTTGTTATTATGTTTACTGTGGGCCAAATGGTACCTTTTGTGCTGGCAGTGATTTTCAAAGTTTAACAGTATTATTATTAGTCTGCTTTATGTATCTTGCTTGAGTGGTTTCTACCCTCCTAAGTGACCCTTTTCTGAGAGTTTTGGAGACTGAGCAGGTAGCCTGCCGCCTTTGTACTTCCATTTAAGAACAAGCGAGAATCTCTTAGTTAGTAAGGTACATACTAATTATTCAGATAGCTTTGTGATTCATCCTGGCTGTCCTCGTATGACAGACCTACTTTTCCATGGTTTTGGTTTTGTTATTTTTTACAGTCAATGGCAAAAAGTCACATTTTCTTGTGGTTCCTTGCATGAGGTTTCTGGCTCTTGGTTTCCAGTTGACAGTATCAGGCATTACAATGATGAATAGGAAAGCTACTTAATTTCAGTGTGTCAGCTTTTTAGCTATTCACTGCCTGTTTAGTATTTTAATGAACCTCAATGATAGGATAAATGGCTGTTGGATCATCATGATACAAGGTGCATGAACTCTATATGCAGTAAGGTATGGTATAATTATTTTTCAGTCCTGTTATGAGATGGATTTTGTACCTTCAGTTAGGATACAGAAGAAGCTGTATTACATTTGTGAACAGCTGGGATTAGAGAACTTGTGGCTGTGTTCTCTGGGAAGTCACAGCAACAATCTACTACAGAGAACAGGGCTGGTGAAAAAGGGGTATTTTAGGAAACAGGAGAGATGAACCCCAGGAGAGAGGACAGCTAGTCACTGAAGCTGTGTTTAGCTCTTTTTCAGTTGTTTTCCCAATGTTTTCCAGTCTTTCAGGAGAAGGCTGGGTAATATGTCTACCTGGACACAGAGATGCGTACAAATATCCTGTATTGAAATATGTCAGCCTAATTCCATTCTTGCAATTCAGTATTTTCAGGGGAAGGGTTAACGATCTCACTCCGCCTGTCTTCCAATTTTTCTCTCTTGTTTGAAATAGCGCTTCTCAAATAATATTAATGTTAAAATTGGGACATTCTGTTGCTCACGCATGCATAGTACTGTCAGCTGAACAACATGAAATGCTCTTGTATAAATTTAGCTCTAGGAAAATGTATAGGAATCCCTGGAAAACACTGTACTGTAACAGTGGAGTGCTGTAGAGGGCCATGGAAGTTCTTCAGGACTGTGCAAGCTAGAGTAGGGACATTGTGTTAGACTGAGCGCAGAGCTGTCTGCACAGTATTTTGTCAGAAAAAAATTGTTCCCAAATATCTAACCCCCAGACACGGAGATCTGGTTGTTTGCTGTGCAGAGAGGTACTTTATATGCATTTTTCTTAAAAATCTGGCTCGGTGTCAAAATAACTTCCTGCTCTTTTGTAATAGGAGATCAAACAGGTGTAGCACGAGTCTGTGACAACCTCTCAGAGGCTTTTCCCTAAGAAAGGTTTTGCTCCCCAGAGATTAATAGTTACACTGGGGCAACCTTGGAGGTTCTCATAGCCCTTTCTTTGCTCAAGTGATGCTGGCTGACAGGAGCCCCGTGACCTCCGGTGTGGTCCTGGTTCTAAACAGCAACTGGCTGTGCTGCAGAGAGCAGGTTTTAAATATTTCATGTAAGCAGTCAGCTGCTGAAAAACATGCTTCTATTTTCTGTATCCCAAAATGAAAGAGAAGTTGATTTTCTGTCCTCATTTTTGTTTTCCTTTCCACAGCTGTGGATTTGTGTTTTGTCCACAGGGCAAGTCTGTGTGGTTCTTGGCAGGCTGCTCGGACATTTTTTCTACTGAGCTTTTATCAGAGCATCTCAGTCTGAGTTATACATGAAATAATGCAGAAAGGCTCAATAAAGAGAAACCTGTACTACAGCCTTGCAGTCTTTAATTAGTGTTTTGTGCTGGTGCGTGTAAGTGATAGGCAATAGCCAAGCAGCGGATGGAGCATGTTTCATTTTGATGCTGTATTACTTTTTTGCTCTGCGGTGACATTAATAAATTGATGCAGGCAAGCATTTTAGATTTCATTACCGCCTGAAACGCCTTTACTTTTTGGCTTGCCCCAATTCATTTATGAGGCATCATCATGCTCACATTAGAAAAAGACTAAGCTGTATGTTGCTGCTGAGAATTATTGGATTATTCAACTACTGTTAACGGTGCTCAAGGAATATAAAATATTCAAGAAATATTCAAGGAAAAATCCCCAGATAACTTAGCTACATAAGGGTTACGTGTTTAGGGATTAATAATGTCCAAACATAAGGCGGGGGGGTTGAGGGGAAGCGGTAGCCGCATGAGTGTACAGCACTGTGGTTGGCGTTACTGGAAGTGATTAACACTCGTTTGGCCCCTCTCGTAAACTGACAGCATGATTTAACAGAGGAAGGGAAAGTGGTCCATGAGGCTTTGCAGCCTGGAACCCCCCAGCTTACAGCGAGTGCTGGCTGGTGCAGGATGGCATTCCTAGCAGCCAGGCCTGGAGACCAGGAAAAGGCTCTTTACCTGCTATCTTCATCACCTGCCACCTCTGGGAAGCAGAACACAAATGGCGCATGGCTGATTCTGATACCTTCAGTGTGCTTCTCTCTAGAAAATGAACCTTTTGGTTTTTTAGCTGAAGTACTTCAGCAGGAGCTAGTCATGTTTTCCATGCCAAACTGAGCTCTAGGTTACCCGAAGCAGAATATCAAAATTGTTTAAATTACCAGTCCTGCACTGACAACAAGCATGGCATTAGGCTGTTTTGTTCATGTGAAAGTTAGAGTCACTGGATTGAACCAAACACAGTGTTACTAGGGTTAAAGCTCTGCTCACATTTCAAACTTTGTCCATCTTTCTCACAGAAAACTGTGTTTGTTTTATTTTAACCATAGCTCTTTCATGGTAATAAACATTCTGATTTTGTGAAGAATTTTACATAACAGAGAATTATTTGGATAGTGAAAATTTACCTTCTGTTGTCTGCTAGACTACACAGAAGAAGTCAATCTGCAACTACAGCAAACAAAAGCAAGAATTCATTAATTTTAACGATAATGTTGCTGTTTTACTCCAAGCTTAAGTGAATATAAATGTAACTTATCGAAGAGTCTCTGGCAAAAACCATCTGTGCAGGTTTTTCTAATCACATCTGTCCTTGAACTAGCTGTGCATTTTAAGAGGAAGAAGCAGCAGCAGCAGCCGACCTTCAGCTGACTCCCAGCAGCATTTTCCCTTGCAGCATCAGCAGCAAGGAGCAGCCAGTAGCTTTACTGTGGTTGTTTGGGATGATGGTAGCACGTCAGACCTTTTTCTTTTCACACTAATAAGGCTTGCCATGTTTGTTATCAACAGGCGGCTTAGCAAGAGGGTTAGGATTCGGTGCTTGGAGTAGAGAAATTGTAAGTGAGATGGGCTAATTCTCTGTATCCCTCCGCTGTTATTTGCAGTACTGTGGTTAATAGGGCAACAGTACTCCAAGAAGCTGAAAGAACAAAACAAAACCCCCATCGTCTCTGTAGTGATGAAGGTAATTAAAAGAGAACAGGGTTGAAAGGCTCTAGATGATGTAAATCATTATCTCCAGGCTTTTCTTACACCTCAGACCTTTTTCCTCAGATGAAGTCAACAAGTATGTCTGCTCTGTAAATTTAGTTAGCAACTCAATGATGTTTTTTCTGTTCATTGAGGGGCACAGACTGTTCTTGTCACGGTCACTGATTTTCCAAGAAATCTTAATAATTTGCAGACATCTAGACTCATTTAAATGCACAGAAGGAAAAAGCTGCTTTCATCTTGCTTCTTTATTTGTGATGGAACTATGTTTTTGTTAAAAAAAGAAAAAATAAATGCACCCAGGGAACAGATCCTTAGGGAAATCACCAGAAACAGTTGCATGTTGTATTTATAGATCCAAACATGTTATCCTTGGCCCTGCTTGGAATGCTCCAGTGGGTTTCCTACATGAATATCTCCAAAGATATCATACCATACTGATGAAGCTGAAGTCATATGGAAAATTGACTGGTGTAATTATTCATTAAAAATTGTTAAAGTTGCTGTGAGCATTGAATCCCAACTCATGCCAGCAGCTGCAAGATAAAGCAGGAGACACTGTAGTTTTGAGAGATGCTGTCTAAGTGGCGTTTATTTGACTGAGAATAGCATAAGTCAAAGCTGTCATCAGCATCTTCTGAAGGATCTTGAGGCAAGACTACTGTTATTTATTTTTTATAATTATTACTAAACTTGACCCAGATGGGCAGATATCATTAAATACATTTTTAATGTTGCTCCCACCCCCAGGTACTTCAAAGCCAAGGTTAGAGGCCACCAGATAGCTGATTATTTCATCTCCACCCCACCGCACAGCCCAATGTATTAGAGTGGCACTAGTGTTTGTTGCTAAGATTAGTAGCAAGCCATTTTTAATCTTAACTTGCAGTTGGACATGTCTGACCTATAAAGGGTAGGTGATGAGAAGTGATGTTAGATTTAGTGGCTTTCCTCTGCAAGAGTGGAGATGATTGTCAATTTTGTGGCATTTCAAAACTGTTTCTTCTCTACTGGGAGCAATGACTGAAGGCAGCAACTAAAGTCTACAAAAATACAAACTGACCTGCAAATACTTGTCAGCAACCAAGCAGTTCCCAGCTTTACAAGTGAGCACATTAAGGGAGGAGGTAGTCCACTTTCCCCACTACAAGGATGTAGAGAATCTCTGAAGAATGAGTTTTTTTCTAGTTTTCTTTCATACCACTACTTTTTTTTTTTTTCCAAATGACACAAAATAACGTGTTTGAAGCCAATGAGACCTTTTGATGAACGCTTTTCTTTGTCTTCTGTGTGTCCATAACTCCTGAACTCCTGTCTCTAACATCTGAGGTGTAAGCAAAAGTGCAGAGGGTGTATGTTGACATGATCAGTTAGCAGAAGTCCTGCCTCTTCAAACTAGTAATTACATTAGATGCTGGTTTTCATGTCCATTTTGCAAAACGTTATTATTGTAATCCTACCATCTTGATTCTTTTCCAAAAAATCTCAGTGTGGAATGCATGATAAAATTTAATCCTATTACCTATTTAATGGCGTCACTTGAGAGTATGGGAATGGTTGTCAGTGTGCTACTAAGACTGAATAGTTTGTCAGTAATGTATCAGCTCTTTAGCTCAGTCTCACAATAATCATGACCTTGTAATACTCTGATTTTGGGGTAGCTTCAAGCTTCACAGCCCAGGCCTCTCCATACTGAGCTGTGTGTTAGTGCAGATATACCTGCCACATGTGTTCTGCACAAGAGTCACCAAGCATTTTCCACAGGGAGCATGTTTAATTGTCAGCAGCTCACACAGTGTAATCCACTAAAACACAACTTCCTGTCAAATATCTATTTCATTTTTAAAGGCTGAATGTTAAGCCAGACTCTTATCATGGCTCATTCATGACACTGGCACCCATGTGAAGATGCTGGCTGCAGGTAATTCCCTTCTGGGTAAGAAATTCCAGACCACACGGTGCAGGAAAGGTCAAACTCATTTGCAGGGAGTCGTGTTTAACTGTGCAATGCAGAAGTGAGCTTCATTACTTGTAATTAATCCTCAAGGTTCCTGAATGTCAGTTTATAGAGGCAACCATGAAAATATTCTATGAAGATAATTCATATTTGTTATTCCTGACTTTGAAAAGACTCTGGATAGCAATGCTTATAAGCCCTTTTTACTCAGAGAGCCTATGAGGAAATTCCCTGATTAAATCATCACTACTGTTGTCTCTGCCTTAAACTGTTGTTTTATGCTAATTGCTGCCATTTTACAATAGAAGAGCATGGGGAGACATGGTGAAAGATGCATCCTAATATTCTGATACAGTGGCAGGTTTTCACATTTTCAGAGAAAAAGTCCTTTAGGGAGAGGTTAATGCAGTTATCAGGAAGGTTAGCACTGTAGTTCCCTGAGGGATTTTCATTGATACGGGCAGGAGGGGGTTCATCTGTAGTATTTTAATCTCAAAACTATTGGGCTGCTCAAAGAGAATGAACGAAATCTAAAAATGCATTTTATTGACAGCATAAATTTCTCATAGAAAACAGAGGCCAAATTCTCCACAGTCATCATTGGAAAGGTGAAACAGATAAATGTAGCTGAAAGCAGAAGATATTCTCAATTCTCTGAATTTCACCTTGGCTCCAGATTAGATATTGGCTCCCTGTTTGCACGGGGGCCTCTGCGTACGATCTTACCATTCTTTACCTGTATTACATTTTATACTAGACTGAACGTAGGTTAAAGAAGAGTGATTTTCTTGCTTTTTAGATCCAATATCAAACTGAAGACATAATCTTATTTTGTGGCTTGATGTTGATGTGAAACATTTTTCAGTTATTTTATGTAAACACAGCAATTTTAAAGATCTCACAAAAACTGATTTTGCAACAAATTTACAGTCTCCAAACTGAGAGACTGTTTATTATCTCACACAAGATTTGACCCTCCAGAGTCAAACTTTTTTTCTTATAGAATCCTTTCTGCTGACTCCTATAGCAGAAAACAATACAAAAAAGGCTTATTTGAATGCTAGAGACATTAGAAAATGTTTCTGGATTAATGCAGATATTCACTGTTTTGTAGCCAGTTCTTGAGGTGCAGGTTTTTCTGGGTTTGAATCCCAACTTGCTCTCATTAGAGTGACTCTAAATTACTGTGGAAAGGGGGAAAATGAGTTAGTGAGTTTTAGGAAAACACTTCTGTTAGTGAAAGAGCTTTTTGAATATGAAATAGCCTATTTGATACAATGCTGCTGTTTTAATGTTGTATTGGTTTATGAGCTAGGGTCAAACTTCATGGCTGTGAATTAGAAAACTTAACTGCCTGGATTTTAGTGCAATCTTTCTGGCAAGTGTTCGGTGATCCAGTGAAAAAATTCAATCTTTTTTATAGTTCACTGGTTTGGCAATCATAAGCAATGTTATTAATTATAGGCTCTAAAGTAGCAACTCTCTGACTTGTGTGACCTAGTAGTCACATTGTCTGAAATGCTGCATTTACCACCTTCATGGTACTAATTAGCATGTTTATAATGAGCCTCTACTCCAATGCTGTAATCCTCATCAGTCTACACACCTGCAGCAGCTTGTGTATCTCAGTGGCAAACACAAAGTCAGTGGGCTGTATTCTCTGATAATTGGTTCTAAAAATCCACCTTCCTGTAATTCTATCCCAAAAGTATCTGTGCTTTGTCATTACCCTTTCTTTATGGATTTACAAACATTAGAGTTTTTATGCAGAGGTTTTAAGAAGCAAGGATTAATAGTTTTGAGCAACCAAAGAAACAAAGGGATAGATTTGAATGTATGTATTCCTAAAGTCTTGCGAATGGTCTCCAATTGTTTCAAGAAGTAGCATAAATTGAAGGATTTGGTTTTCAAGGCTTGCTGTAAAGTTTGCTTTCAGAGTCGTATGTTAGCCATAGGTGGCAGAGGGTGCAGAGCTGTAATTTCTGTGGGGAAGTCATGCTTGTCAGCTTGCAGGAGTATCTGGTTTGCCAAAGCATCAATATACTTTAACATCTAAAAGCTCACAAAGGAAAACATTGTGTTGTCACAAAGGAGACATGGTTGGAAAAGGTGCATTGTGGAAAGTCACTGAAAAGCAAAGGAGAGAGAAGAAAAAAGCTTGACATGCAGCGTGCTGGGGTACTTATACCCAGTGGTGGCATTCAGATTTTGGCAGTCCTTGTTACAGGATGAGTTGTCTTGAAATGAATTCAGCATTACCCAAGCGAGGTGGAGGAGGTGTGCGCTGAGCATTTGGGATGAAGAACCACAGCTGAACTTCTGGGGTCCCTTTGTGTGTTCTCATGAGCTGCTGGCTCTCCCCTGTGTCGTGGTGGTGTGCTGCTGTGCCCTCTGTGCCAGCGGGCGTTAGACCCACAGGGATGGCTGGTTTGGTACCACTCACCACCAGTCTTTGTCCTCCCCTTCTGCCACCTCTCAGAAGTTTGTTTTTCACTGGGTTTGGGGCAGTGGTGTAAAATATGAATTTCCCACCTGAATTTTTTCCATTTAAGGATTTAGAGGCATAGGACCTGAACCTTGCTCTGCCTCAGAGGCTTAAGCATGTCTGGTCTCGACATGCCAGACAGGTGCTAGGCATGGAACCCAGATCACCCACTGCATGTTGCCCTCACTGCTTTTTCTCCCTTTCCTTTCCTTTTCCTGCCACCACTGGTCTTCACCCAGCTGCACAAGGGTGCGAAACCAAAGGGAAATGAAGTATATTTCATGTTGGGCTGTTTTGCAGCTGGGTTAGTTCCCTCATCTGGTTCACTGCACAGCATCCAAATATTCATGCTGGCAAGAGGAGACATGAGAGAAAAGTACAGCTGCAGGTGGAGGCGAGGCCCAGACCTTCCTCTTCAGCAGGAGCACTGGTTTACACTGGCTTTGTGCACCTCTATCCCAGCATGTTAGGTAAAACTGTCTCAGGAGGTAGGTTTGTTATTAAGACATTGCACTGAGAACTGAGGCAGCGAGGCAGAGGAGTTGAAGCCACCCACAGAAAGCTGGCACCATCCTAGCCCGCCTTGCCAAGCATTGCTAGACATGACCTGTCTTCCAAAACTTATTGGAGCAATAGGAAATGAGAATAAACTTTTATTCTCAAGAATTTTTAAAAGAAGCTCTGCTGGGGAGAAATTTTTTCTTAATAAAGTCCTATCATTTTTCAAATTCTTATTTGAATTTTTCAGATTCATAATGAAAAGAAAATCTGCAATTTCCCCTAATAAAAAATTCTATATGTACTTAATACTAGGTTATTATTCATGCTTTAATGTTCTTATACTGTGTGAATTACACTTTACTATGTGTCACCTTTTATAAGAAAATCTACTTTTTCTTACATTTTTGTGAAATAATGCACAGTAGTTCTTGAGTTTTAAAGTTTCCTGGGGACTTTTGAGTATTTAAAAAATGAGCTTGCTGTCAGCTTACATATCTCTTCCTTTTTATTTGAACAAAGTTTTGGCATCTTAATGTCTGAGCTCAGGGATAGGAATGCATTCATACAAATTTCATACAAACCCTATGTTAGTATATATTTGGTGTGTAACTAATAATATTTCTCTAGTTGAATAATATGTAAATGGTGTTGCTTCCAAAGTGCAGACTTTGGGGAAGTTTCTTAATGAACAGTTATGGAGTTCTTGGGATTTGTTTATTATTCTATTCATATCAAAGGTGCTGGATTTTCTATTTTAACATCGGGGATGCTATGCACATAGGTGGTGTTCCCGAAGTGTGTGCCTGGACCTAGCACTCTGAGATGTGGGGTCCCCCTCAAAGCACTCATCATTTTTGACTGAGTGCTGGCCCCATCCCTGCTAGATGATCTCCCTGGGGGGGCATGAGGACGGTGGAGGGCTCACTGAGACCCCACTGCCCACTGAAATGAGGACAGGTTTACCTGGTGGCTGGTGGGGCAAGGAGCTAGGGTGAGCTTGTGGCTGACTTGGTGAATACAGATGGAGGAGAACAGGGGCCCCAAGGGAAAGGACCATGTTGACCACCTCCTCTTGCTTCAAATAGATGGTATCTTTTTGCAAGTACAATCTGCGTGTATGCCGTCTCCTCACGATTTTATGTATGTACATATCTGAAGGCCAGACTAGCATCACAGAACCTCTCTAACTTATTATTTCCTTGGGCAGTGGCACGTTAATGTGAAGTGCATACATGGAAACTTGGAAAGCTCCAGACCTGCCTGATGCCTGACAGCCAAGTTAAGTGAGCATGAAGTCATTACCACAGAGCTGTATTTGTTCGGACTCACAGTATAACGGAACACTGTTTCTGTGAGTATAATGTCAATGGATGTAGACAGGTTGTTGGCTTGCAAGTGCTCACTGGGGTGTCATTTTTGTATGTGTACAGTGCACGTGCAAGCAGGCCCTGTCCCTCAGGCCAGGGCAATTAGTTAGTATCAAAGGCAGCAGAAATGGCCTTGCCATCACTGAGCTGTTTTCCTGGAGAATCTCTTTTCCATCCATACCCACCTTGACAGTTTTTCACTAGGCCTGGTGGCTTTTTGCAGTGATCTGCTTCAGATATATCCTGCCGGTTTTCATAGGTGTGTTTGAACCGGACCTTCTACTGTGAATCCCCTTTTTTAAGGGACTTAAAAATAATGTCATCAAAATGAAAAGTCTTCATGAAGTTTTGTGTTGCCACTTGCTCTAGGAGCAGCCTTGTTGGAAGGAGAGCCTACGAAGGGTTTTGCAAAGGTCTGAGAAGTACTTAGAGGATGTTTTCTTCATTAAAGAAAAAAAAAGACTTGTCATACCTGTGTGACTTGGCCTGAAAACTCCAAATTTATTTGGCTCTGTTGGTCTTGGCTGCGGTGCATGTCATCTGCTAATCTTGGAGAGTTAATGAATTAACTGCAGTTACTTATTAAAGCAGCTACTAAGCACTAATGCTGCAGAGAGCCTTGCAGCTGTGGTGCTGGCCTCAGTGTGTGGGAAGCCAAGGGGAGCTGGTGCTGGCATTACAGGGTGTGGGGCATGGGGAGGTCAGCAACGACTGTTTCCCAATATCCATCACTGTTTCCTCACCACCACCACCTGCTTTTTCATCATCATTCCTCTCACTGCTACCCCACTCTGCTCCACACCTTACCTTGTACCTGGAAAAGGGGGCTGTGCCCCCACAAAAGTGTGCATGCTTTTTATCCAGAGGCACTAGTAAATGTTAATGCACCTCCCCACGAATCCTGCCTGTCCCATATCCTTAGGCAGTCATGGCTGCAACAGAGGTGCTACTACTCAAAAAATAATAAGTACTTAATCCTGGTGAGATTTCCCAGCAGCGACAGAAGGTTCAGGGTGGTGGGGAACTGAGAGAGCAGCTGGGGAGTTCTCCCCTGTGCGCTGTTTATCTCTGCTGCATCCCTCAAGGTCTTATCATAGGGTGCATGCTTTTTCTTAGGAAGTAGATCTTTCAGTGTGAAGGCTCAGTCATCACTGCTTCTCTAGTAAAGCCCTGGAGAAGATTTTTATGCCTGTAAAATAGAAGAGGTCATGGGCTTTTTAATTTTAAAGTCAGTTGTTTTCACATCTAACAGATATGAGCCTGTGCATTGGTGCAACCCCTCGTTTTTGTTGAAAACAGCAAAGCAAACGAGAAACTCTTTTACAGAGGAAAAGGTCTTGCTATGTTAAATACAGCTTTTTAATGTTGAATTCTGCTTTTTTGTCTCAATTTAGACTTACCATTAGATCCTTCTGTGTCTTTTCCCGTTAGGTTGAAGCACACTTTATGACTAGAAGCCACTTTTTTCTGTAGCAACCTGAATGTTGATAATGAGTCACCTCTGTGCTCTCTTGGGTAAATAAGAAAGTCTTTTGATATTGTTTCATTTCCTTAATCTCAGATAAATTTTGTAGCATTTTCTTCAATCCAGTCCTGCTCCAGTCTTCCAGTATTTCCCCCTAATGGACGGGCAGTTGTTGGGAAGGGGCACGGTGCTTCCCCAAAAGCTTTACCTCTGCTGAAGATCCTCATCCTTTTTCACTTAGTCTTTGCAGGTACACCTGAGATTTTTCAGCTGTCTGAGTGGGTTTAATGTAATTCAGAAGAACCCTCCTTATCAGATGATTCAAGATGGCTTACATAATTGACACATCCACAGTTGTGTTTATCCCTCTCCCTCCAATTTTTGTCCTTCTCTAACTGTTATCAAAAATTGATTGGTGTTTTCTTTCAGGTCACTGATGAAGCTTCAGAGCAGTTTTGTGTCAGAAACCAGATCCCTATAGGCTTCTTAAAAAAACCTATTGTCAGATGGTGAATCCCATTTATGATTAGAGGGGTTTCATTTGTGTGTGAACTCACTGTCAGCTCCATTTGAATAGATGTAGCATTGGCTGCATTCATTTTGTGTAAATGCTTTTTAAAAAGTCAGGGTTGCTAGCTGCATGTGTCTGGGTGCCATACAGAGATTTGTCCTGGCACTGTAGATGGTTTCAACCAGTCAGACACATGGTTCTGTCAGGAAACAGCAGCAAGTTTGCTTGATCAGACCTGTTTCTTGTAAAACCATGTTGATTTGAGTTATTATGTAATAGTAGTTATGCTATTATCTTTCCATTAAGAGTCTAACGTAGACCGCTGTGTTTATAAATTAAGGGGAACATATTTAATTTGGTTTACATAGTACTTAGAATCCTGAGTCCAGCTTGCAGTTTACAATATATAGGAAATGCTATTTACTTGTTTCCCACAAGCTTTCATCTGTAAATTCAGAAGTATGTGGAATGATGAACTGTGATTTACGGCCAAGCCATTCCTGAGTGTCTGCCTTTTCTTTTTTTCTTAATTCATTTCTCAAAAAAAGATAAATGACATGACATTGTTATGGGCTTTAAAAGAGTGTTTGTGTGTGTTCTTTCCTCTTAGTTCTCTCTTCTGTCTTCTCTCTACTAGAGAGCTTGACAGACTGTTTTAGCATTACTGATTGCAATAACACACCAAGCAAAATTCATCCATGAAACACAACTATAGCACTGATTTCAAAAGCTTTAACAAAAGACATCCCATCTGGAGCATCTAAAGCTCTCGTATGGTTTGTTTTAGAGTGTGAAAATTGAAACACTCCATTCAGAGAACCAAGAAGTAAAATTGGTTTTGATGTATAACGTACTCAACAGTTGTTTTCCAACACACTTGTTTGTACTATTTTTTGTTAGTGTTATAATTCATAGACAATTGATGATGCCATTCCATTCTTTACCATTTTCATTTTTGTTACCTTCTTTATGCTGTATGAATGAAATTTACATGGTGATGATAAGGAGCTCTGGGTTTGATACTGCTTCAGACCATTTTATTTTATTAAGACATTTATTATTTCCATTTCTTTGTCTAGTTACATGGTTACCAATGGCATATTCTGTTTAACAGACTAATAAAGTACATTTCTGTGGCACTTTTCAACCATTGATTTGGAAGTACTTTCCTGACATTCCCTGCGGATAGAGGAGGCATTGTTATTCTGATCCTAGCAAAAGCAAAAATTAGCCACAGATAGGATGGATATGGGACTCAGCAGTAGAGGGAAGTGGTTCATTACCTTTACTTTTACGTCACTAGCCAAGTTCTGTGATCTAGCCAGAGCACTACAGAAGGTCTTTTATTCATGTGCAGAGGAGAAAAGCTGAAGAAAGAAATCATTGCCAGTTACCAGGTCCAGGGCTTCTAAAGGCTTCAGTCTCATCAGAAAGTTGTTGTACGTGGTCCGCTGAACTTTCTGGGACCCTTCCAAGCCAAGAGGTCACACAGTCCAGCGGTTAGATCAAACTTCAGACCCCTCCTCATTCATACCCAGCAGTTTGGGATTTTCACATCAAGCAGCCCACAGACATTGTTATTGGCATCTGCTGAAGATTAGAGTATGGGTGAGGACCTGGCGAGAATGGACCTCTTCTGTTTCATGAGACAACTTATATCACTCTCATGTCAACTAATTTGTTTGCTTATTTTTTTCTGGCACAACAAATATTTAGACAGTTGACATTTATGTAGCTTTATTAAGTCCAGTACCATATATTTCAACCTGAAGGAGTAACTCCTTGGGACAAAATGAATCAAGGATATTGCAGCAGGCTGAATTTGTGTTTTTGTGACTTGAGTTGACAGTAGAACGCAGTAAAAAGAACAAGTCTTTATTTGAAGTGTTCCAAGTTTGTATGCACAGAGTTTGAAGAACAGAGGATTTGACAAAGAAAGCTGTGTGTGCATTAAGTTGGGGGCCACCCTTCTACCACTGAGTTTAAGTGGACTGTTTTGGTAAACAGACTGCAGGAACAAGCGTATCAGGGGCAGACAGTGATGTTTAGCAGAGAAGACTGGCAGCTCAAATTCTTGTGACGGCAAAGAACCTGAATAATGAAGAAATCAAATAGTTGCACATTTTCATTGAACTTAAGGTAGCAAAGTGCTCCACCAGCCTGGAACTTGAATGCTGTGGTTTAGCTCTCTGAGGGCAGTGAAATAAAACTGATGGCTGTGTGGTGCTTTGTGCCTGGGACAAAGCCTGACTGTTGGGAAGGTCACTTGGCCATTCAAAACAACCTTAAAGCTAATTTTCTTGGGTGCTATATGCTCACAATGAGTTTCCGTCAAAGCTTCTGGCTTAAGATGGAGGATTGGGGAGGATGTGTTTGGGCAGCATGTCTCATGCCAGGACTAATAAAGTTAAGTGACAGTGAGGCACCAGCATTTTCTTACAGCCAGTGCTGCTGAGGCTCAGTCTCTGTGCAGAGTTTCTCTCTCATTTCTTAACAAGACCCAGAAACAGAGGGAAGAGACCTGTGATGTGAGAAATGTAGCTCTGGTATGAGTGGGAGCAACACTCATTTCAGCTGTACAGAAGTATTTCTGCCAGCTCTATGTCTTTCCCTGCTGAGCTCTATGGTTTTGTTTTGCTACACACATGGCTGCATGCCCTCTTGCAAAGCCTGTCTCCCTGAGGAAGTGTTCTCCCTGGTGATGCTTGCTCAAAGCATTTTGCGGTACCTTAGGGACAGCCTTGGGTTTTAGTATGGTGGTATGCACAGATAGCACAGAAAAACAGGAAGGATTTTATGTGAGCTGACTAGTTTGCTTGTCCTGTTTCTCCTTTGCTTTTGCAAAAGAGGGAAAAAGCGAGCATGGTGACACGAGTTTCTGTGTAGGTTACTTCCTCTCCTTCAAAAATAAAGAAAACATGAGGTAGATTTGTGTCAATCAAAAAGCCTCCTGAGCAGATCTCAGTTTTAAACATTAAGAGCACAGAAAAATAATGATTCCTCTTAAAATAATGTAACTAGTCCATGATTCCAGGCAGAATTTCAAGGTATTTCATCTTGGACAATACTGACAGAGGTATTCCCAAAAGAGAAATGCAGTGTCATCTGCATTGCTGTCTCTCTCAGTGGATACTCTGAAGAGAAGATCATTTTAGTGTTAAGGATAGTTTCTCCCACTTACTAACATGGTGTTTTCCAAAGTTATTTCAGTGTTTTTCGTGCTTTCTGCAAATATAGTGATGTTTTTAATTACAGTCTTGAGGAAGGAAGAAGTTGATAATACTCTTTTACACAGTGATGATTTTCATCTTCTTCCCTCTCTTTCACCAAAAGGAGGAGTTTGAAATGCAAACTTTGATGTGATTTTAAAAGGTGGGTGATTTCAAACTCATACCTTTTCATCTGGATATCAATGAATCAATAGCACTGATTATTATATAGCATCTGGCATAGAAAAGAAATTGAGGGGAAGGAAGGCCAGCGATTAGAGAGGAATGCCTTGACCTCTATTCCCAACTTAAATTAAAAAGTATGAGAAATACTCCGTAAACTGCCAAACCCATCTGTGGATAAGTGGTGGCTGTGGTAGTTAAGCTGTCATTCATGAAAACTGAGGAAAGGCATCTTGGGGAAAGAGAAAATTTCCATGACAACACAGGGTTCAATGCTAGCACTGTATAATAGCAAAAAAAGTCTCTTTCAAGATACCTTACTGAGTCTCTGGACTGAGCTCCTCTTCTGTTTAGGATGTTGAGCAGGGCATGTCTGGGAGGAGTTAGGAGGAAATGTTTTAATAGGTGGAAATGCACTACAACATCAGTACCTTGCCTTTCTGGGTAACTATTAGTACTGGAGGATCAGGAACTTCTGTCAAGTGATTTACTGTCTGATATGGGCTTATCTGTTCCAAAATTTACCCCTCTGCAGAACACATTAAATGCTTGCTTTACAGAGCTGATGTGACATTTGTGTCCCATGATTTTTCAATTCTCAGATTATGGACTATCTGCAAAATGAGCACTGTTTTTAGAAATAAGCAATTCTTGGCCGTACTTGTATAGTGATTTTGAAGATACTACAGACATGTACTTTGGGCAATAACACTGAAATACGCAGGGAAGTCAGACTCCACACGGTGCAAAGTAATCTGGTGCATGTTGTCCATCCTGTGTTATTCCAGCCATCAGCTGTATGGGAACAGTTCTTTTAAATAAATAGTGACAATAGCCTGACCTATGAAGTATGATTTCATTTTCCTCTGACAAAGTTAATTAACAGGATGGGAAGTTTAGGGCATTTACGTGTTTTGGAGTACTGGTAAGCATAAGCCAAGATACTGCTATTACTAATCAAGGCAAAAGTATTTTCCTGCCAATGTTTTTGCATGCTGTTGTCCCCAAAGCGAAGGGTTAGGGAGAGAGATCTGGTTTAGACCTTGATGAACATCTCTCATTTCCTCACTGGTTATGGGAGAGGTAGTGAGAATTAGCAATTTCAGACTTTGAAATGACTAATATGTGTGTGGGCAGACTTGCTCTGTCTGCAAGGTACCTTGTTCTTTCCCAGCTATCCAAAGCTCTGTCTGTAGAAGCCTTTTCCCTGAAGCTGTTATCCTAATATTACCGCTGTTTCACCTTCGCAACAGTGTTAGCAAGATAAAGCCTGTTAATCTGGGTCAAATACACCAGAGAACTGCTCATTTGTAACACATTTCATCATCATCAAACCATTTCTATGTTTGGACAACCGAATAGTAAAAATGTTGTCAGTTGCCAAATATTTTTACAGCAATTTGTTTTAGTCCCGTTTTTCTCAGAGAAAGATTTTCTGGAGGGTGAAGGGTGATTCTACTTTTGCAGGCAGTTGTGGGGCCATGAAAGACACTCTTTTCCCTTTCTGCCTGTCAGGTGGCTGCTGCAACTGGCACTGTCTTCCACTTCCTCTTCCTCTTTTTCTTTCCTCTCCTTTCTTGTTTTTAATTCCTCCTCTTTCCTATCTGCTACTTTATTTCTAGAGACTGGGGTAACCAGCCAGGACCAGCAACGTGACTGTAATACAAAGGCAAATTAGAAGCAGCGCTTTCAGCTTTCTGATAGCGGAGTTTGCCAGGTCTCACTGAGACAGATAAGGCTGTATTAACTCTCTTTAATGACATTTGCCAAATACTACTTTGCAAGAGAGAAATGTGCCCAAGGAGAAGCAGAAATTTCTTTCTTAGGGATTTTTTTTCCCTTTGTGCTCTAACTTCAGCGAATTTCGAAAGCAACTTAAGGTCATCTACAGCTCTTCATTTTTTTCCCAAGAGGAATGAAATACCCATAAATACCATTTGAACTGTGATATATGTATATATAGGTATTCTCCTATACTAAACAGTGACATTAAAAAGAAGGTATTAAGGATTTTTAACTTGTGCCTTTAAAGAACCTAATTCTTTTATGTGACGTTCATTTGTTAATGTATTAAAAGTTTTGTGTGTGCGTATATTGCTTGTTTTGAAGGAAAAAGCAAGGAGGAATGGGTATAAAATTCCAACTGCAATTAATGGTGCACTTATTCATTCTTTAATTCTCTGACCAAGAGCAAGTAACTGGGGGAAAAAAAATGGTTTAAATCAACCCAAAGCAATTCTTTCTTGCCCAGAAAGAAAAAAAGCCATGCATCTTATTCCAGTGGTTTTTCTTTCTCTGTGTCACATTTCATCTTCAAGCTCTGCAATAAAAGTAATTGAGAAAAGCCCAGGTTAGAAAACCAAAGAGGAAGGGCGAGCCCTTTGCCTCGTTACTCAGTTGTAGATAATTATACCACTAACCCAAGATGTAAGAGGCTCAATTCCCTTTACCGCCTGGGGGGACTTGAACCCATTTCCAGGAACAGTTCCTATAAATGTGAATGGGAGCTGCTAATCCCAGAATACCTTTTTTGCTTTGCCGATGGTGTTCCCACTTTGCACAGCTTACTTAAATATTCATTAAATGAGGAAAAAAAGCTAGTGTTCTGCAGTGGATCCGGATGTAGAGCAGTGCCTAGGGAGCTTGCGGTCCTCAGTTCATCAGCCCGCTGCTAAGCAGCCATCACTATCACATGGGGGCTACAGCGTTGCCCAGACCCTGAGCTGTCCCACTTTGGGGACCGGAGGCAATGCACTTTCCTGTGCCCACAGACTTCTCTGTTTCCTATGAGATAGTTCAGGATCTGTAATGCATGACCACATTATTACTGTCAAGGATCCTGTGAGGGCGGTGGCTGTGTATTCATTCATTCATCCAGCTTCCTGATGAGAGGGGCAGGTATGCAGTGGTTGTGTGCTGCAGACTCAGCAGATGGAGGAGGCTGAAGCCAGGTCCCTGCCCAGGCTCGTGTTGCCTGGCCATGGGGACTTCAGCTGAGCTATGGCAGGTCCCAACCATATCCCCACTCAGAGGTATGAAATTGGGTGTCGCAGCTGAGAGGCCCAGCTCTTGTGCAGCAATTACATTTCATTCTCTGCCCTTTTCCCACAGTATTTCAGGAATTTATATCTTTGGTTTCTTCATTTTTATTAAATGCATCTAGACATCAAAACATTCTGGAAACAGTGCTGTGAAAACCTGGGGAGTTTTGTCATTTACCTATAAGGCACCTCGAAACTTCATTTCCTAGTAAATTGCTGCATGTGTCCCAACTCTAATGAACTGGTTAGTACTGCAACAGTGATGAAGGGCTTTAAAACACTCCGGGTAGGAGACATCTCCCCCATCTTTATCAGCACATTATGTTATCCAGGTCTAACCTTATCTTTGCACTGCTCTTAGTAACTGCTTATCTGCTTTTCCCATAAATACTTTAACTTTTCCATCTGTGCAATCCCTTTAACATGGGGAAAACAAAAAAAAACCACCAACTGTGAAAGACAGAATCTTGTTACCTTGTAAGTCCTCCATGGGAGTGAGACCTGCGAATCATTATTGCTGGCCTCTCCTTCTGGATGGATGGTCACTTCTGGCTCCTGGGACTGCAACTATATATGGGTACCTCATTTCTCCTTATCGTTGTCCCCATCTCTCTACATTTGCCTACTACTTTGTTTGACACATTTTAATCTTGCTTCTTTCCCCAAGCAAAGGAAAGTAGCTAAAAGGAGCCTAACTCCTCCTTTGGAGTTTGAGATGTTATGCCAGTAAAAATATTTTGTAATATGTTTTCTTTTGTATGTACTTAACACATGGAGTTATTTCGTAGCTTTGTTTATATGAGATTTGTAATCCCTCTAGAAAAAGACAATGGTTGCTAATCTCATTTATAGATAAAGTGAAAGTGTATACAAAGTTCATAAACATTTTAGCTAAGATAAATAAGCCAAAATAAAATATTTACATGTAAATACTACAAGGATGTTTTTGTTTTTCATAATGCTATCAGCTTTATCTATACTTCCAGGGAGTTTGTCCTCTGATTTGTCATCACTATCTTGGTGATATTAAAAAAAATAGCTATTACAAAGTAATGGGGAAAAAAAAAGGTAAATATACAACTTTTTCTTTCTGTCCCTTTGAAACTGATAGAAACAAAGACTTGGTACAAACACAAAAAAATTGTTTACTGCAATCCAAACTATATTCAATGATATCTTTAAAAAGAGTTTGATAATGGACTCAAGTCAGATGAGTGAAAAATAAATGCACCATTGATAATTGTAATTATCAGTTCTGTTCAGTGAATGAAAACATTTTAGTTTAACAGTCAGTCTTCTCTAAGTCAACTGCATTTAAAGTAAAATCTGTCAAAATCAGAGTTAAGGCCTTCAGAAACTTTAAGTTGGTGGAGCTACCTACAGATTTGACTCTGCATATCTGGTGAGATATACAGCCCAATTTTTCACAAGTGTGTATTTTAGACATGTGCATAGTGTAAATCACGTTTTGTACTAAAATTTGTTTACTGGAAGAATGGATTTTCATAAATACAATGCTGGTGTATAAAAGCAGCTCCTGTGCTGCTTTTCCACCAAACTGCTCTCTTCTCAAAGCCTGGCTTTTACACAGGAGAAGACCCTTATGCTCAGTATTTGGTTTGGCATTGAAGGGTGACACTGAGACAAACCTGGATGTGTTGCACCTGAAGGAATTTCACTCACTAAGAAATGAGATAAGCCCTATTGCCTTCCTCACAACTTGGCCACAGGTGGGAAACTCTGTAGAAAAGACCTAGAAGTTAATGTTCTAACAGTTTTGTGGTCATTGCCCTCCTCTTTGCTATCAATGTTGTATAAGAATCATTTCAGAGGGTTCCATTCACAGACGGCATGTGAGCACCACTTTGTGTGGAGACTGCTGTGGAAATTCACTCTGGAGTTTAGAAAGCTGGGGATAGTCATCGGGAAGTACGAAGATCATGAAGATGAAAAAAAGCCTTTGCTGCTTTTTGCAAATACAGATGTTAACAAATACTCTCTGAAATGTTGCTGCTTAACAGCAGATGAAATCAGAGACAAACTTAGACATGGCCAACCTTGGCTGCTCTCCTGCCCCACAGCTCTCCAGAGTGGATCCTCTGCCCTGTGCTAGAGGGAGTTTGAACACATCAGAGCTTTGATGAGTCCTAAATGCATAATCAGTACTCTAACTGTGCTCAGCAACTGGCAGTACATTTTCATTAGAAGGAATTTTCTTAGCTGGAAGTGTGATGCTTTGATAGATTCACCTAGTCGATTTCTCATTTTTAAATAAAAAGCCCTCAGGCTATGCTCTTAATTCTTCCACACTTTGTATAAATGCTGCCAGTTGTCAAAAAATAAAAAGGGATATAAAATGCTAACATCTTGATTAACATTTTTCACTTGCCCATCTCCAGTCGTGCAAGTGGCAGAGGAGCTGAGGAGGGAAGAGCTGGCTTGATATGACCAGCTCCTGGAGCACCTTGTCACCATTGTGCTTAAATTCCTTCCACTGAGCCCAAGCAGGGTTTTGCTCTTTAGTAGAGCTTAGGCTTCTGTCCAATCAGTCCAGATTGGCAAATTTTAGTCCAGATGGTTATGATGGATATGGTACCCTCTCTTTCAATCTTGACTAAAGAAATTTTGACAAAGGCCTGTGAATTAAGTGGGCCATGAGTAGCAATGACTGCATGAATTTCACATTTTTGCCTAGTCCATCTGCCATGCTGAAAAGAGGGAAGGCAGGCAAACCATTTCAGTATAAATTAGGGTGTCTGAATTGCACAAATCCAATTAGTTAACAGGCAGGACATTTCTCTGCTATTATTACTATTTAAAAAAATCACTTTGGCAAAGTGTACATTGAGTAGTAAATCTTTCCTTTTCAGGCCTGCCATCCATTTGGAACCTTGTCCCACATTTACATGGAAATTTTACTCCCCTTGAACACAAAGCTTTCCCTTTCAATGTGCAGCCTGCATTAATTGTCAGTAATGTGGACAGAAATATATTCCATGGCATTATATCATCAGAACTGAATGGAATTAATAGCCTGACCTGTTGTTATAAGAAGTTTGGCACCGTGTGTTTTATCTGTCAGCAAGATGACTATTTATATTGGTTTTGGATGACTGGCATAATAGCCTGAAGTATAATTACTTATCTGAATGCACACAATTAAAACTATTTTCTGGGAGGACTCCGTGCTGGAAGCACACTTTGGTGGACACTTTGTTTGCCAGGATGGAGAGGACAGTGCAGTGTGCTTCATGAGATGCCGCAGTGCATCTCCACCTGCTGAATGTGATCCTTTCTTAGTGACAACTGCTTTTGTAATAACAGGTTGTGCTTTCTTTTAACACTGCCATGCCAGTCCTCCCTGCTTCCTCGCAAGGAGCTGGCTCACAGCCTTCTGAAGTCAGGGAAGCTCCCATGTCTTTGAGCCATGTTGCAGAGGCCTGTATCCTTCCCTCCTTACTGTCTCCTGTCCTGCACAATCCTCTGTGGTTGATAGTCTCACCCCTAAACAGGTTTTGGCTCTTGGTTCCCAGTAGTTGGGACTGGGGTCAACTGCTGTTGACCTCCATTTTTCTTCTTCTCACCTTTTTATTTAACTTCTTTCATAGATGTGTAAGTCCTAATGGAAGGCAAGAGCCCACAGAGTATTTTTCACCCATGCTGGTGTCTTCAGGCATGGTCTGTGTATGTAACTTCCTCTGTGGAGGCATTTTGAATCCATGTTTCATCAGAAGACTTCAACCTGCCTCTGCATGACATGGGAAAAAAACAGTAATGCATTCTGGTATTTTTGCAGAATGTATATTAATGGATATGAGATAATAAGCTAGAAGTACTTCAGCTGCACACTGATCATTAGGAGAATGAAAATGGGGAGCACTTTGCATTCTTTATTCATTAGTAGTATTGCCGCTGAAAGGCTGAAACGCCAAATAGATTTCACTTTGAAAGTCCATTTTCACACTTTGTGAAAACTGAGGTCACACTAATAAAGCTTAAAGCTGGATATAAATAAATATAAGCTGATATATATATGGATATAAGCAAATATAACAAATTTTCTGCAAGTCTTCAGAAAGTCCAGTGTCCTAGTGTCCATACTGAAGCTTATTTATCATAGATAGGCTTTTTAAATAGAGTGCATTAGTTTGACTGCTTAAAGTTTTTTGAATCCCCTCCTATCAAATGCTTTAAGAAAGTAACAACTTAAAAATATCTGCATCCAAAATACTTTATTTGGACAATCCGTTAGCTGAAATGTTGCCTTTGAAAAGTTGAGTCCGCTGATTTGACAAAATGTGAAGATTATCTAACAGACATTGTTTTTAGTTTTGGAGAGAAAAATACTGAGTCGTCATTGTCTTTTTCATTCCTCAGTCATGCACAAAAATAAAGACATATGGGTATTAAGTAATCTTTTAATCTGTCATCCATTAGCATATAGCTTTTTCAAATTAAATTGGAGATCAATAAGAGACTTAATTTTAAGGACATTTCTTGACCATATCAATCTGTTTGAGCTAGTTGGTATCTTAATGGACATGAATGTAGACATTTGGAAAAACTGAAACAAGAATAACTTGCTGAATTAGTTGGCTATTTTTAACACACACATGCAGTGGTTGCGATTGTTTTTTATTGCTATGGGAATAGTAGACAACACTAACAACAGCAAAAGATTAAAATTAAACATGTTTGTTAAAAAAAGAAAGTTGTTTTGAAAATAAAATTAGGATATGGCAGACTCTAGCTATATATTTCCTGTAGTGCTGTTCTTCTTAAGTTACTTAATGCAGTCCTGCTTCTGAGAATGTAACTTGTATATGAAGTTATTACATTTGTTGAACACACACGATTATTTACAGAACCTGTTTGAATTAGGGCTGATAAAATTTCTAACCATATAATTATTTGTTCTTGATACTACATGCTGCCTTTCACACCTGATTTCTAGTAATAAGGTAGTCTTTAATATGTTTAAAAACCCATGCTTGGAAAAGCAAGTGCGGATATGAAAGAGTAGTTTTTTGGAAGGATTTGCGCACAAGCCAAGGTGTGTTCTCGGATCGTGACATCTCTGTTCTCACAGGAGAGCCATCTCCAATCACAGAAATACTGCCAGATGTGTGAGTTTTCAAGTCTGCCCATACACAAGTGTTCAGGCAGGTGAGGCAGTGCTGGGGCAGTGACTTGGGGGTGCTCAGCTCTATGGCCCAACAGCACCATCTGTATAAACTAAATGCCTCCATTTTAGGCAATGCTTGCTTCTCGCTCCCTGTCAGCACTGAAACTGAGAGGCTCTTTAGGAGCAGACTGGCCATATCCACACCACATAGCCCTGAACCTCCTCTGAGTCCCATGTGGTCTTTGCTGGCCCTATGACACAATTATTGTGCATCTTTTCAGTTTCAGGTTTCTGAGAGCACTAGAATGTTGTTTTGGTAGCATGAAATGGAGCACCGGTGTTCAGTGCCATGAGGCCATGACAGGAGAGCACACGTAGAGTTTGAGGACACTCACAATGATGTGCTGATATAACATTAGAGGAGGAATGCTGTAAGGAAGACACAGACAAATGTGGGACAGTCTTCGCCACCCCAACTTCCGCAAATGCAGCTAAAGGACCATGTCCAGAGACTGTCTTGATCTGGAGGAGGCCAAAGCAGAGCAGGAAGTGGGCAAACAGTAAAAGGGGGGTCAGCCATCAAGAGCTAGTACTTGCCTTGCTCCCTGGCCTGATTTATTTAAAAATATAGCCAAGTGGTGCTGAATCATAGCAAAGCAAATGTACAGAAGATCCTCTTACTGCAGAGAGAATAGTGGGAGAGTGCAAGGACAGAGGATGTTTGACATCTACGTGCTCAGGTAGTGGAAAGGTTGGAATAAATGTGTAACAGGGTAGATTAATTTAGGTTTCTTTTATCCATGTGTCTGGTCAAAATTTCTGAGCTAACCAGGCTAGTTCTTTCACTTTTCTCTCTGGCCAAAATTATCTCTAATCTAAGGAAACACATGATTGACAGTTGGGCATTGCTTTCCAGTCTTTTGTTGCAAGTTAAATGTGTGCGCTTAATGAAAAAGCAGAAAAATTGGGATTTTGGCCAAAACATTTGTGTGGAAAGCATCTGCTTGCTCACTAAATGAAAATAGAAATACCTGAAAATTGGAGTGTGTTGCTCCAAAGCCATTGCATGGTGCTTCAGAGCAGCAGTAGTTTGGATGCTTCACATCCCCAACCCCTTGGTGAGCTGTATTCCTGGTGGGTCTGTATTTCCCGAAAGGTGGCATAACTCTGCCATGATGTGCAGGTTTACAATTCTTTTAAGGATAGGCTAAGTTTTACTATCAGGTGACAGCAATGGCATGAGGTGTATTTCAGTGCTTTCAGTTCGCAGGTTCAACTCAGCTCACAAGTTTTAGCAACTTTAACCACCCACAATGTACAGTCCAATAGCACAGCCTATTAGACTTGGCTAACGAGACTTGGCTCCATCTACCTTGAGACTTCTTGCCCACATAACTTCGTTGAGCTCAGCCATGACAAGATATGATTTGTGGCTGGCAGGGCTTTGTCAGCAGCCACACTGCCAAAGCTGCTGTTGGAGGAAGCTCCCCTGGCACAAAGGCATCTTGGGCCCAGTGCTGACCACATCGCAGGGAAAAACTCATTTATTTGGTAAAGTGGCACCTTCTGTGCCCAGCTTTCCACCTGCTGCTGCAGAGAGAATGTTCTGCGGGACTTAATTTATCACATCAAATCGTGGGCTGTGGTTGCCTCCTTCATCACACTCTCTTCCAAGGCAGCTGTAATAGACATCACCAGCACTGGGTAGTGCAAGACCAAAAGATATTTGGGAAAAAGGCAGGAGCCTTCTAAACAATTTAGTTGCTGTAATTTGCAGTCTGATCATGCCTTTTTCACTCAGCAGTATCCCTGACAGGTCCCATATACTGCGTACAGCTGGCCGTGTTGGTCCTGTGCCAAATGAGAATTTCCTGGTGTGAAAAGAATCCTCAGTTGTCTATTTTGAATCCTTTCTGAGCTTCCAGAACAGCACAAATCATGTTTAACTGGGTTGTAGAGCTAACAGTGAAGACGCTGAAGCAAACCCATAAATCAGAAAGTGAAAACTTGGTGTTATTGTCCACAAAATACAAAATGGAGCGTCTTATGTTCCCCAAATTACTCTTTTATTGAGCCATATTGCAATGATGATGACTATTTCTGGATGGGGTGCTAACATATATTTTTTTCCTAAGGCACCTAATGGTCATGCTGCTCTAAGTCCCTCAGCAGAACAACAGAAGCAGGCGAGAGCATCTTCTGCATCACTGTAAATCCAGGCAAACTTCATTTGCTGGAGTGGAATTAATCCACTCTGTACTTATGCCAGTTCAACCCTAGTCATGGACTGGCCTCTTATCTGTAATAAAGCCTGCTATGTAATAGCTTGTGGAGAAGTAGAATAGAGGAACACATATTCTTAATAGTAGGGATTTTGCTTGATGTACAAAACCTCAAATCAGAAAAACAAGGCTGACAAAAGGCTTTGATCATGTCTTTCTAAAACCTCCCTAGCGCCTGTGCTGGACAAAAAAGGGAAACTGGTTTGCAGGCACAGTTTTCCAGTGACAGGAGAAGTCCAGATGTACTTCAATGCTAGATTTTGCTCTTTCATCATATTCTGGTAACATCCCAGAGCAAAGGTGACGATTTCCTAAACAGATAAAGCTGCACTGCAAACTACAGGTTGGTGGCTTGGCAAGTCTCATCCTGGCTGCCAGCTGCCCTAATGGAACTAATTGGAGGTTCATCAGCAATGTGGAGAGTCCTGTGACTGGAGAGGTTTTACCATTGAATGTTGACTTTAAAGTGGCAAAACTGCTGCAGGCTGTATTTGGATGGATCTTAGGCTTTATTAAGTGCTTTTTGGTTGAGTATACTGTGTGATTGCTCCTGTCTTGTCCTTGCTGCATGATCCTGTCACTGGAAGAAGTCCAGCTTTACAAAGCAAGGACATGCTGCCAGCCAGTGTTGCCAGTGCAGCCTCCCTCTCTCAGGCTCTGTTGTACAGGATTCTGTGGCACACCTGCTAATGGGCCATAAAACGTAACAGCACCAAGCCCAGACACTCCTGAGTTTAAATATTTTGGATACAAAAGAGTATTTATGGGTTGCTCAATATTAAAAAAGTGAGTGTCAGCCCAGCTGCACTGCAGCCCTCCTCCTTGTTAAGCACTTCGCAAAGTGCTTCATGATCCACATCAGAATACCTGGACTCATGCCATCCAGGTGCTTACTGCAATATTCTCTAATCCAGTTTGGTCTATCTGACCAAATTGACTTAAATGATGTATATCCTGTCATTGCCATCATACAGATCAGCAAGGGGAAAGCAGAACATTTTCCCCCAGCCCCACAGTGTTGCATAATGACCATTGGTGGCTGATAGGGACAGGCAGGTCCTTAGTCCTGCCACTGATGTAACAGTGTGGTTAAAAGTGACAACATATTTGACTATTCTGAGAAAATGGTTAAGGGGATCAGAAGACCATGTAGGATTATTGTGATCACATCTGTCTCCATAGCATCATTTGGATTGGAAGGGACTTTAGAGATCATCCAGTTCCAACCCACCTGCCATGGGCAGGGACACCTTCTGCTAGATCAGGTTTCTCAAAGCCCCATCCAACCTGGCCTTGAATACTTCCAGGGATGGGGCACTCTCTCACCCACCCCCCATGATCAACATGCTCTTCCTCTTTGGGTTCCCATCGGCATCTGCAGCTGCAGCTCTCCCACATCTCTCTGAGGGGTATTTTATTCTCCTGGCCTGGGCTGTGAGCCTTGGTCTCTCAAGATCCTGTGTGGGCCCTGTTTCCACACTGCAGCGCTGGACTTACTTTGGCACAGCCAATGTCATGCTTCATAGAAAGCGGAATGGTTTGGACAGAACCAGTCTGGAAAACTGCTGGCAGGAGATTATGTCTAGGACTCTTCTCTCAGATTTGAGAGGCTAACGCTCAGATGCCTGAGTTGAATTGGGCAGAGCAGGCAGCTGTGCCTGGCTATTTCTGTTCTGACTGAGCACCCTAACTACTGAGCTATTGTGGAAAACGCAGAATCCCTCAGGTTTACTTTAGAACAGTGTAGGGAAAAAGGTAGATACTGCCTGTTTTCACAGAGGCAGAGTATTCCTAACAGCACGCAGCTGATCTTACTGCAAGCAAAGGCAGGAACATTGTTTCCAAGCTGGCTCCAGCACTCAGATCCCTGACAACTTTAAACATCCCTAACTATGTGTAAACAAAATTTGCCTAACATAATCCCTCCTTTATCATCCTGACTTCATCTACACACAGAGCTTTAGTGGTGTGACTTTTCTCTTGGCTATGGCAGTAAAAATGTTACCTGTGGACTTGGACAGAGAAATGTCTTGAAACTTGTTGATCATCAAGAAATAGTTAAGACATCTGCAGCATTTTTTCCCTTGCGTATGTGTGTGTGTGCATGCAGCACATTTGAGATAATGAAAATAAAGTATATGAAAAAGTATCCAGAGTTATCAGCCAATAGGTGACCATATCCATGAGCTGCAACATTTCTCACACCAATCTCATAACATGGATTTCTTTGCTTCAGTCCGTTCTCCCAATACATTTTCTGTGCTGAGTGGATAATATTTCCAGCTGGTGACAGGAGGGCATTTTTTCATCATAAACCAATATGCATTTGGTTTCAGGCCACCTTATGTTTTTACAAGATACTGTTTTTCCTTTCAGAAGTCTATTTGAGAGTGAAATTGAATAAGGATGTTTTAATAGTACATGAAGTAGGTGGGTGGCTTTGCTTGCTGTGTTTTAGGGGATGCAGCACCTTCAATTTAACAGACAATGCTACGCTTCAGTAGACCATTATATTACCCCACTATTCTTAGCATAGCAGTCATATCGAAATTGTATTGCTACATTATACAAGTATGGTTAATTAAACCCAGATAGCAGTGCAAGCTCATACAATATCCGTGTGTGGGCAAAGGAGAAGCAATGAGTTAGGCAAAAAAATACATATTTTAGAGAAAAAGAAAATGAAAAAGAGAGGGAGGGAATGGGGACAGTTAGGGCACCGATGGCAGGAAAGGAGCCGGATGGTTACCACTGGTGCCGCATCCTGACCCGTGCTCCACACGCTGAAGCCATGCTGAGTAATTACAGGATCTGTTAATTTTTTACAACATTGTTACAGGAAAAGCCATACCTTACCACATGGAATTAAAGACGGACATTACAAATGAAGCATAACTGGAAGTTTTTAAGATAGATGTTCAGAAAAGGTTTACTTAATGTCTCTGAAGTGCTAGTCATAATAGGGCTGTGGGTTTAACGTGTCTTGAGTAAAAAATATGTGTGTTCGCTGCACTATCCTTCCTTCCTGCCTCAGCTGGCTTTTAAAGCACTGTTGAAAACAATCAAGTACATACAGTTGTGCTTGCAAGAAAAGTTGATATTCAGACTGTGACCATGTGGGACTACAAAAAGTACTTGTTGGGTCTCTGATCATATTCCAGGGAGGCATGAGAAACCACAGCAATATTACCTCTTGCTGTTGAGCAGGGTACTCTCGAACACATGAAGGGTAAAGCTGTGTGGGAGTCTTATGCAGACCTTTGGAGAAAATCAGAGTCTCGGTATGTCATTTAATGTGGAGTTGCCTGCTGTCGATCACTGAACTGTTATCATTTCGGTTTTCTTTTTATTTGGGTCATTTAAGTTTAGTACCTGAGCTTCAAGAAATAATTGGTGCTTTTAAGTGGTAGCTAAAACCACCACTTTTCTTTGCACTCTTTTTATTGGTGCCTGTTGACCTTAAACCTATAAGGGAAAGTTCACTCTGTCACCAGTCTGTCCTTTAATACCCACTTCATAGCAATGGCTTATTTCTACTGAAAGCCAATAAAGAAATCCCAAAGGCAGAGATAATTTCTGAGAGAGAAAAGAGCTTTATAATACCAAACTGATTGATGAAAGGACTAATGCTGGCTAAATTATAAAAGTGAGTGAGCATAGCTGTGATGCCAGCAGTTAGCATTAAAGTGCATTTATTCATGACAGACACTGCTAAGTTAAACCTAGCTGTGGGCTTCCATTTACTGCAAAAGGCCTGTCATTGTTTACATAAATACGGCATTAATCCTTGAACTTACATCTTTGGAGTATTAGTTTAATATAGGTTGAACTAACACACTGAAGAGATGAGTTTAAGAGCAAGCATGTTGCTCCACCAACTGCTCATTTTGCTCCAGAGTGGTTGCTGGGCATCAGCTGGGATCAGGTGTGGATCTGCAAGGAAGAAGCTGTGGAAGTGGGAGCCATCATGGCTTCACCATGGGCCTTGCTGCTTTCTGTCATCTGCAGTGCCAGGTCCCCTCATCCAGGCAGTCTGGGTTGAGGTGCCTCTTGGTAGGTTGTGTTGTATGGGCGTGAAAAAAAGATTTGGGAGGAAACTCATTTTTCAGAAAGGAGATTGTATTCTGGGACCTGGCTGCCTCAAAGGCAGACCATAAGATGGGCAATTTTCAATGTCTGCTTTGGGGTTTTATGTAAAATGGCAAAAATGGGCAGTTAATGAGAAGCTTCATCAAAATGGCGAAAACTATGCATGGCATGTTGAGGAGACTCATGGGATAATTTTGCGTGTTACCAGAAACATTGCTGCCTTCAATTGACTGTTTTTTGTTTATTCATCAATTACCTTCCAGAGGAGGATACATTAGCATATGTTTTCTCACTGGCTTTTTCTTTTCCTTCTGTTACAGTTCTTGGGAGTCTTGTAAACAACTGGTTTAGAGCTGACTTTTAATTATCTTTAAAATGTGAATATGAGACTATCTTTTTTATGTAGAGCTCTTCACCACGTTGTTGGTGACATTAACCACTAACAGGTTAATATCTTCCTTTTGATAGTAATTAAATTACAATAATAATTTAGATATTTTTACCAGGTGGAGTAAGGAATTCACTAGCAACTTTGCTTGTTGAAGAGGTTTCTGAATAAATTAAGAAACTTCACACAGACATGTACACAGTGCATACACAAAATAAGGTTATTCCATAATAATATTAACAACTTTTACAAAAAATGTACCAAATCCTGGGTTATTCAATACATGTCTGTATTGTGTCAAAGAAAGTACAATTTAAATGTAAGTTTTGCAATAAATCCTTCCTGGTCTCTTTAATTCCACCCAGAGTACAATAACCTCAGATGTAAATATCCTGAATTCTTCAGTGAGTGCCTTATAGTCAGAACCTGTAGTAACACATGTCACACTGAGATCTCAACTTATCTGACAGTGATATGGTTCAGGTGCTGATCTGAATTTAATTCTAATTGATTGGGGCACCCTCTAAAACATATATCTTACATTGTTTATATTGGAGAAACATTTTTATACTCTTCAGCTTCACTTTCCCCTCCTCTCCTCCTATTTCTTTTCTTTCCCTTTTCTCCAGGATCAAAAAATAAAAAAGTATAGTTGACTGTAGTACATTTCTTTATATACGTGTCCAGTGTGCTTTTGACTAGGCTGTAATGATTGGTGAACTACTTGAAATCAAGTAGTCAGCAGTTCTGTCTTGCTCCCCACAAGTCCTGAAGTTGTTTTTATCCTCTCTGTGAAAATGGCTACGTCAGCAGAGAGTACAAAAAGAATCAAATTATACTTCATCTTAATACAAAACCACCTGGAAGTCAGTGGAAACATCCCACTCCTCTTTGCCTTCCAGGTCTTTGATCCACTTGAAAAGCCTCTTTCACTGTCAGGATTGCTTACCTCCCTTTGCTAACTCAGCACTGAAAGGAAGTATATTTGAGCTGAAGGTTAGTCTTGAGGATGCCCAACAGAGTTTTTCTCCTGTGTTTCGTCTTCCTCCCAGTTCTTGATTTGGTGGTTCTAGGCACAATACCAATACTGCCAACTCCAAGTATCAAGAATCTAAGAGGCAGCCTTTTTTCTCTTCCTCCTCTCTAGGAAAAACTGAAAGATTTACTTTAATCATAGGGGCCAGCAAGCAACTAGGGAATCTTTAGGGAAAAGCTAAGATTTTTATGTTATTCCGTCACTGGATCTCAAAAAGTTCCCCCAGCTGGGAGGATTTGCACCACTGCTATCTCCAACAGATCACGTTTCTTGTGGGACTTCAGGGCTTGGGCTGATAACAGCCCATCCCTGTCAGCACATTAACTTCACTGTCTGAGTGGCTGCAGACAGCATCTGACCCAATTCCTTCCCTTCCTGCTTGGCCTCTCTGGGACACCTGCCTCCTGGGGCAGTTGGAAATGGTGGGAATGAAACAGAGTGGGAAGCATTACAGGTTTATTCACTGGCCTCCAGGATCCACCCTACTATGAAGACTCTCCTGCTCATACATGAGGCACATGCATGCACACGTGCACATTAAGGCTGCATCTCTGTGACCAAACAACCTCCTTTCAGAGCTCTTGCTTGTCTGTTTAATATTTGATGGCTACTTGGAAGTCAGCAGAGAGGAGCAGAGCTTTTTGTTATGTAATTCCTATTAGAAGTTAGATTTGATAAAGCCTTAATCCACATTTCTCATTATGAGAAATAAACTGCATTTCTCATTCCTTTGCATCCAGTGCTAGCCTTTGATGTCTGTACATGGCTCTCACTGCAGCTAAAATATCTTGTGGCATGTACTTCACAGCCGTGTAAAAAAACCAGCATGTTCTTCTCCCTGCCAGTTATGGAGGTGCTGAATGATGTCAGTTTGAGGTTGAAAGTGCTTTTCTGCTCTACGACCAAACAGCTGTGCTCTGAAAGCTTATTATTGCCTTTGCTCCAAACCCAGTTGCAAGGAGATCACTCTGTTGCCGTGTCTACTCCTGCCTTCCTTGTAAACTTAACACCTCCCTTCTTGCTAGCTCTTACTGCAGTGCAACAGAGGGGTTAAACAGAGTTCATCTTCCCTTTTTGCTTGATGCTTTACTGCATTTGAAAATAATATGGGATTGTGATAAATTGTACTCTGAAGAAATCAGGAGCTTAAAAGAAGACTCTAAGTTTTAGGAAAAAATTAAAGTGTCCAAAACAGCAGAGAAAAAGAAGATAATTTGAAAGATTGTAACTCCCTTCACTTCTGTGAAGCTGAGATTCTCTCCTGGACCCATCTCTCTCCCTCATCTATGTTCTTAAAGAAAATCTCTGACTACTATTGTGCTCTCTGTTACTACAGTACTGTATTCAGGAATGTAAGCTTTATAGGGTGGGAAAAATAGCTAGCATGACCTTCAGTCTTGGGTATCCTTCTTCCTTTATCTTTTAGAAATACTTCCCAAATACAGTCTTTATTTTAGCTTTTTATTTCATGTGGTGTTGAAGCCAGTCCTGTGATTTCGTGGGGTTATTCTTAAGCTGGTAGATTGTACTTCAGGCGATAAAGGCTCTACTTTATCCTGTAAACCAAACTCCTTTATAAATTCCCTGGGCTTATCATGAGGCTTCAGACTTTTTTCTTCTTCCCTCCTAAAAGTGAGTGTTGTTGTTGAGAGAAGGAGCTAATTGATAGTGGAAAATATCTGGTTTTCCACTTGTGCTTGGAGAAAGGGGCTTCTGGGAGAGAGGGCAACTCAGTCTATCTCCTTATGCAATGCTTTGTGGTTCCTGTGATGTGACTGCCTGTCCTGCATGAACTGAGACAATCCATTCATTTGCTATAGGCCACCAAGCAGCCATTACGTACCCTAACGGCTTTCAGTCATTACTGATGTAGGCTGAACTTGAACCCTTTATGGGCTTTGTGTCTGGGGATAATGGACAAACATGGCAACCAGTTTCCAGCTTACCAAACTGAACTATTTTGCTTTATCAGCATTTGCTTGCTTTTTACAAATCTGCTCCAGAGTGGTTACTGGACATCATGAAAAGATATCCTTTTAAAGATATCCTGATAACTGTTATCAATATTGCAAATGACTTTACATGATATGCACTAGGGAGATTTATTGCCTCCTTTGGACTTGGGGAAGGATATAATTTTGCAAAATAGAAAGGCTGTATTATTTTGAGGTGTGACTGTATTAGGTATCAGGTGTGCTTAATTTTAAGTTTTAATAAGCTTGAAAGCTTGAACTAATCAAAACTCAGATTATTTTGTTCATAAGAAAAATACTTCTACAGCTTCTGTTTTCAGGTGCCAAATTCCAAACATTTTAAACAGACTGATTTTTAGAGGTTTCTTATTACCTAACCTTTGAAAATAAGCATTGAGATATCCTAAAACTGAGGCTTTTTAAAACCAAATTTGACACATACCTGAGTGTGCTTAAAAAATAAAGCTGTCTTTTGAGAGGGCAGGAGTTGATTTATGCTTCCCCCTGTTCTTTGGAAAAGAAACTATATGTGAGATAATTAATTTCTACTCTCTACAGCTAAGAAAGTTTTTCACAACAGAAACCCATTTTTTCTAAGAATATATTACAATACCGTGCTTTTTGCAAATAGAAGAGGTGATTTTTTATGACATACAATGACACACAGGTCTTTGTGAAGGCAGCATCATATACAAGTGAATTATAATACAGGATTTGATACCACAGAGGATAAACTCATGAAACTTGCCATGGGATATAGTTGAAACTGTGTATTTAGCAACATTAAAAGAGGGGTTGGAAGTTTATGAGAAAGTTTGCAAGATCGATCCAGAATTCTTGTTATATCTGCATGTCATGGTTTAAACTCAGCCAGCAACTAAGTACCATGCAGCTGCTTGATCCCTTCCAACCCTCCTCCCCGATGACATGGGAAGGAGAATCAAAAAGAAATGTAAAACCCATGGCTCAAGATAAGAACATTTTCATAATTAAAATAAAGTACAAAATATTTCTAATACTAGTAATAATAATAATGAAAGGGAAATAAAATGAGAGATAAACAAAAACCCCAAACCAACATTGATGCCCAATGCAATTGCTCACCACCCGCTGACCGATACCCAGCCCAACCTGAGCAGTGATAGGTGCCTTCCAGGTAACTGCCCCCAATTTATATACTGGGCATGACGTGCTGTGGTATGGAATACCCCTTTGGCTGGTTTGGGTTAGGTGTCCTGTCTGCTTTCTCCTAGCTTCCTGTGCCCCTTCTCACTGACAGAACATGAGACTGAAAAATCCTTGATCAGAGTAAGCATTACTTAGCAACAACTGAAACACTGGTGTGTTATCAGCACTGTTCTCAGACTAAAGCCAAAACGCAGCACTGCATCAGCTGTTAGGAAGAAAATTAACTCTACCCCAGCCAAAACCAGGGCACTGCCAAAAAAAAAGATCTGCAGTTCTTGTTGAAATAGGCATCCTAAGACTCAAGGAATATAATACTAAAGTAGTTATTACAAGAACTGAAGTTTTTCAAATTGTAGTAATATATTTTGCATGTTTTGCGGAATATATTAGCATGTGGCATAAAAAATATGAATCAGCTACATGAATTAGATTCCTATGCAGTGTCTAATATATTATTTAGAATCTGCTTTGTAAGTTACTTTAAATACCTTCAGCATCAGAAAAATAAAGCTCAAGGATGGAAGTGTCCTGTGAGTGCATATTCTGAGCTGCTGTCATGAGAACATTCAAGCCAACAAAAAGCTAGGCCCAGCAACTCCTCCCTAAAGATTTTAGGACTCTATTAAAGATTTTAAGATGGAAGAATGGATATTCTAAGGGTAGTATTGGGTGTACAAATTGACAATGTATACAGCTGCTGAATGTGGATTCAAGTCATGTAGGCAATAAAACAAAGATCACATTGACTTAAGTAGCATTTTGTAGTCTCTGGGAGTTGGTGATGTCTGGGCATAGAACCTTGGAAGGAAACCCCATCTGGGATCCCTTCCCCCTCTGAACAAGTAAAATTGGATATAAATATTCATAGGATATAACATGCAGTGGCTTATAAAAAGCAGGTAAATGTCCAAAGACCGAAATACTGGAAGAAATTAGAAAAATACAGATGTGGCAAAAGCTGTTAGTGAAAAACAAGTGATTGCCAATACAAGAGGCCATGATGTGTCCTGAAGTGACTTCAGAATGTCTGAAGAAGCAAGACAGGAAAAAGGTTGTTGCAGAATATTACAGGGTTTGGGTTTTTTTCTAGAGAAACTGAAAATTGTGTCCATTTCTTTCAATTCTATCTGTAAGTCTAATAGAAGATATTATCTCTCAATACAACCCTTGTCTTTCATAGAAAGATCTACATGCCTCTGTGACAAGAAATCCATTAAGCAGCTCTAATTAGACATCCATGCCAGAACGTCCCCCGAATTAATGAAATACATCCTAGTCAAAAGGAAATCTCAGAGGAGCACCTAAACGGGAATAATGCTCACTAAGTTATCTTGGTTTCCTCCCTTCCCTCTCATAATGAAAATATTCAGGCAGCCAGAATTAATAGCAGCATGAATGGCAAATAACAAGTCCCAGAATGCTGGAAGTAAAATAATTTTGGACTTATGGCCCTTTGACAATGTAACTGAAGGAGTCAAATTGAACACGTCAGACAAAATGATTGAAGCTTAATGCTGCCTGGTAGATCCTTCCTATTTGCATATAGCTCTCTATTTTTATTTTTTTATTTCTAGTTTCTTAGTATTCAAGGTTATAACATGTCAAACATAACTAATGTCGCAATTTAATCAGGAACTGCATTGTGTCTCATGTAAGTCTGAGTTTAAGATCATCCCCATGTACTTGGCAGTGATGATGCTGCACCTCGAATTCTGTGTTTGCTATGTTCAGTTCTGGGCCTCTCACTGCAAGAAAGACATTGAGGTGCTGGAGTGGGCCCAAAGAAGAGCAATGAAGGGGCTGGAGAACAAGTCCTGTGAGAAGCAGCTGAGGGATTTAGGGTTGTTTAACCTGCAGAAGAGGAGCCTCAGGGGAGGCCCTGTTGCTCTCGATAGCTACATGAGTGGAGGTAGCAACAAGGTGGGTGGCAGTCACTCTCCCAAGTAACAAGTGATAGGACAAGAGGAAATGGCCTCAAATTGTGCAAGGGGAAGTTTAGTTTGGATATTAGGAAAAATTTTCGTGCTGAAAGGTGTTGGCAAGCATTGAAACAGGCTGCCCAGGGAAGTGGTGGATTTGTCACCCCTGGAAGTATTTAAAAAATGTTTAGAAATTGTCATGGTTTAAGCCCAGCCGTAACTCACACAGTTGCTCTCTCACTCCCCCTGCTGCCTCCCCCCAGCTCCTGGAGGGATGGGGAGGAGAATCAAAAGAATGTAACTCCCACAGGTTGAGATAAGAACAGTCCAGTAACTAAGGTATAACACAATCCACTGCTGCTACCACCAATAATAATATTGATAAGGGAAATACCAAGGGAGGAGAATGCAACCGCTCACCACCCGCCGACCAATACCCAGCCTGACCGAGCAGTGATCTAACTCTTCCAGCTCCCTGCCCCCAGTATTTACAACCTGGACATGATGTGCTGTGGCATGGAATACCTCTTTGGCTAGTTTGGGTCAGGTGTCCTGTCTCTGCTTCCTCCTGGCTTCCCCTCCTCCCTGGCAGAGCATGAGACTGAAAAGTACTTGATCAGAGTAAGCATTTGAGCTGTAACTAAAAACATTGGTGTTATCAGCGCTGTTCCCAGGCCAAAAGTCAAAACCGCAGCACTGCACCAGCTACTAAGAAGGAGAAAAAATGGCTGCTGCTGCTGAACCCAGGACAGATATGCTTAGGGACATGGTTAAGTGGTGGGCTTGCGTTGTTAAGGTTAATGATTGGACTCAATGATCTTAAAGGTCTTTTCCAATCTAACTGATTCTGTGATTCTATGAAGAATAGCGTGACGAGGAATAGAAAAGGCATGAGACAGTCTCCCCTTCCTTTCATGCACACACGAGCCCCTCCACATTAGAGTCTCTGCAGCCAGGGGCAGACCGAGCCCCAGGACCTGCCATCGCATCCTGAACCAGAGCCTTCCTTTTCCCGTCTGCAGTGGGTGCCCCTACGGGGGCAAGAATGGATTTGCTTTTTTTACCTTCACTTTTCTACTCCACTGCAGTGGGCTGTTCTAGAGCTGGGTTTGGATGTGTGAGCCCTAGGGAACCTGAAGGGGGAGAACCTACTGCCCCAAGGGACTAAGTGCTGCAGGTGACATCCTATGCCTGGACACATGGATGACCAGGTCTGACCCCCAACTTACGAGTACTCATAGCTTTGCATTGCTCTGTTCAGTTGTTTGGCTATGGCCAGCACCATGCTGTGTACAATTGTGGACATTTATTTGACTCCTCCTGTTTTGAGTTTAACTTTAATGCCCTTGGCGAGAGCAGAGTTTCCATCAGATACTCTAACAACACGGAACACAATTTCTATTACCTTGATTATTTTTTAATTCCTGTGAAAAGCAGCCACATCTGCTCTAGCATCAGTAAATAAGCTGCACATTTTCATGGCTTTATTCCCTCACAATATTTGTCCTAGGTAAGGCCTGGTTGCTAATTATTCTGGCCCTGGTCCTTCTTTCCTCATTTGTGTTCAAACATACTGCCAACGTAACTTTACTCAGCACACAGAAAAGAAGCAGTGTCAGGCCTTCTCTAGCTCTTCCATTACTTTTGACTGGCAACTTAAATTAAAATCCTGTACTTTGCTGACTTTTATTAAAAGGTAAAAACAGTTACTGATTTGGTGGAGGGGAGGAGAAAAAAGTATCAGCCTCCAAACATGAACTTTCTGATGCTTAGAGCAAGAAGTCGTGACATACATGGCATAAATAGCATCACCCCTTCTTCATATCTGTAGCTGATGCAGCAGAGATTACAGCGCAGACAAAACTACACCATAGCATGCCAGCTGCCCTATCGTTCCCAGTTTGCACTGCCTCTGGCAACCAGGAGTAAGATGTCTTTTGGATAAGCAAAATAGCTACACCTGCAGAATGTTAATCTTTAGGGACTCATGCCATTTAATTTTATTATATTATGGGAGGGAGGAGAGAGGGACAAAGACCATGCTTTGCAGTTTTCTACATTACTCTGTGTAATGTACGTGTGTGTGCACACATGTGTATCTGGGTGTGTGCTTTTTCTGTGCACTTCTCAACCACATTTGGTGCTGGCTTTCCCTGACACCTCACAAGCCTTCAGAGGCAGCTAGATAAAAGACCATGCAGCAGGAACTGTCTCTAGCCAAGGTCTTTTCTTTGAGGAAATTATTTAGCTGCCTAAAATATTCAAAAAGGGCAAAATCGCTTCATGCTATCAAAAATAATCTATCAAGCAAATTGCTTAGCATGCGCTATTGGCTGCAATGTGCGAGGCTACATATGCATTTCTTTTGTTAAACCAGGGGATTAATTTAGGCTTGGCACGTAATGAATCAAGGAGATTTATAAATAATTGCCTCGGAGATAAGTCACAAAAAAATCTTACATCTGCTTCTTTGTTAGTGCTTCTGGAGTGTAGTCATTTTAGGAAAGACTGAAACTGGCTGATGTAGATAATATTTTCTCTCTTTCTAGTGATCTTGTGCTGAGCAGTTATGGTGCCTCTGAGCAGTGCCTGCAGGAATTAGGAACTGCATGCACTCCTCTTGTCTGATGGGCAACCAGTCCCTACAATTCAGAGTTACTCCTGAATCATTGGAAATTGTGGATCTGGTTTTGAAGGGGAACTCAGTCCTCATGTTAGAGGATAATGCTTTCAATAATGTCTCTCCCCAGTCCCAGCGCTGGATAGCAGACATCCTCCAAGCGTGACTCTTGAGCACAGCCAGTGCACCTACTGCAAATTTTCAGTGTCAAATAGATGTATTTTTCACATCCAGCTGGGATACGTGCAGGCTAACAGGCACACAGGCTGGTCCTGCATCTTGCCAGAGTGAAAGGAGTGAAGCTGGAGCAAAACCCCAGCTGGAGGGTGGAGAAGTGGCCCTAAATGCACAAAATTCTTTGTTCTCCTCCTGGGTGTGTTTTTACTTCTCTGCAGAAAGGCTCTCATAAATCCCAAACAGCAGCCTGAGAGCTGGGAGGGACCTGCTGACATGAAATCTTTCTAAATCTGGCCTTTGGAGATGTGGGAAGGACAACAGTAAAACCACCAGCATAATAGAGCCACCAGAAACTGCTAACATTTCCTCAGCCCAGCCTCTGCTTCCAGATGAGCCTAAGCTGTTTTCCTTTCTATTTTTATTTAATTATCTTTTCTTGGTTCTCAGTGTTTCCAGAAATTACTTTGTCCTTTTTTCATAAGCCATCAATTCACGCTGTGATCTGAGGCACTGAGGGAAAGGAGAATCTGATGCCAAAATGTTAACAGATTTAAGGTATCAAGAGGGAAGTCACAGGAAATAACTCATTTGTTCAGGCATTCAGAGCAAATATTTATAAATTTCTTCAGAAATAATCCCCACTTCCCAAAGCCAAAAAGCAAAAGACAGCTTTTCTGAATGTATTGAGACTTGTATGGATAGCTAAGAATAGGCTGGAGAATAGGAGAGGAAGAAGCAATCTGCTTGGAATTTGTACAAGTTCTACCTTAGAAATTAAGTAAAGTAGGATGTGCTATATCCAGGAAAAAGGACCTGGATTATGAAGACTCTGTGAAAAAAAAAAAGAAAAAAAACCTTTCCTGACTAGCTGCATTTGCCCTAAACTGAATGAAATGTCAGAATCAGGAAATGGAAAGCTGAACACTTTGGAAATAGTCTTCATCGTAGTTCTCTTAGGAAACACTGGTTACTAGACCTAATTGAAAAAAATTTGCCCGGCTGGAAAGGTGTGATGAGAAAAAGAAATATTTAAGTGGAAAACTGGAAATCAATGTACTCTTTTTTTTCCTTAAAAAGTTGAAATTTTTGTGAGGTCTAATCTAATTGCTATATTTTGTCAAAATAATTTTAAATGAGGTGTTCAAACTTTTGATTGGTGCAGCTGCATTTAATTAATGAATTTGATTATTTGCTGATTTGCACAGATGCAAGTCAGAGCAGAACCACTCATATTCTATCTTCTTAAACATACACCACCATTGCTGGGAAGAATGCATGAGTGACTGTCGTATTCATCCATACGCAATTGGGAGTGAACTTCAAGCACTCTTACACAAAAACAGCAAAAAAGCAAACCTAATCAACTTACTTTTGTGCTAAAGATGTTTATGGGCACTCTCAAATTGGAATAAAAGTGTGTGGAACTGAGAAAAACCTCAATGAATTTATATGAAATCCAGCACACAGCTAATTCACTATTTGTGAATGCACTAGGAGAATCAGAAGTTGCAGAAAAGGGATGTTTTCAGCTCCCATCCACTCCACTGGTGTCCAGCTATTGCTGACTGGTTTTAATTGTGATGGGCTGGTGAGGTGTACCTCGAATAGGGAGAGAGGGACCCACTGGCAGGATGTGGGCAGTCCTTGGACCCCCATCACTGGTATACCCTAGCTCCTCTTGGCTCATGCTGTTAGGCAAGTACCCATTACATGGTTCTATGTAATGGACACATAGAGACACATCAGTGCAAAGGACTTCACATCATGAATGAAGGAAGCTGAAAGACCTGTACATGAGGTTAAGATACTGATTTATCTAGGTCATCATAGGTCTATCTATTAACGTACATATTTTACTTAAGGAGAAGCTTACTTTGGCTTAGCTGGATCCTGAAAAAAACCCCAAACCTCAGTGCCGTCACAAAGCCACCATTCTCTCTGATGATACTGCACAAAAATAAACCCTGCTTCGAAATTGTATTAAATTTGCTCTAAAACCAATCTGGAATAAATATGGTTAAATCAAAGCAAGTATTGATGGAGTATTATTCTCTGACAGTTGACAGGATTTGGGCTAATTTCTCATGCATTTCCAGCTTGTCTTTCCTTAGCATTTCTAGATTAGCAAAGAGACACTCATTGCCAGGTGCAAACCAGGTAGATCTCAACTTCACTACTAATGGGCTGCAGGGGTCTTCATGTGCAGCTTATGTTGAGGTACTTTAAATTCACCCTGCTGAATGTAAGCTTAGTATAAAGCCTTAATGTGATTTGAGTATTGCTGGAATGCACTTTTGGCATGGATTACAGTAGTTATTTTAGCAGTGCAGAGGGACATGAAATGATAGTTTAGGGCAGAAAAAATAATGAGGTTGTAATACGTTTTTGAAACTGCTGGGAAATAGAGGTAGGCAGAGTATGACTGTTTACACTGAAACCTGGCCAGGAAACCAGACAAATTGAGTGGCATCTCCTGAGCAGCGGCAATGGTTGACATGGTTTGGTTCTCTGGGCAGAGCTATACAGTGACCCTAGGAACAGGCTGTGCTGCGGGTTTGCTGCTGACTCAGAAGCAGAGGTGCCAGGTCTGGGATTGCCAGCAGCACTTTGGGCAGCACCTTTGGTTTCATTTCAACTTTTCCCTTTCAAAAACTGCACCGCCTCAATGTGCTTACGTTCTCAGAAGTGATACAGTCACGGTCCGATGTAGTATGGCTTCAGGCAGTGAAAGCCATGACTGCTTTGACTGTGAAGTGGAAAGTATGCATAATGCACATGGTATCAGTGACTAGTGTTTTATTCATTAAAGGCATCCTGGTTTTGTACCATTATGTCCTCAGCAGACCAGGCAGAACATATGCTTTGAATTGCGATCCAGAGGTTTAGTATGCATTTCAGAAGGTCTGATGTCGTCTTCAACTGCACAGGGCATTAAAATATTTTACAATTGGTGCACAGATGAATACCGATGTGTATGAAAATAATTCATACCCTGATTTAGGGGCACTTGTACTCTACTCAGACTCTAATCAAGGGTAGAATACAGGACACACCAAATGTCAGATGTCATGAACTGGAAGGGATTTTGCTCGTCAAGTTGCCAGTCCTGGAAAAACTTCATGGTGCTTCCCATTGCCTTCCAACTGGTTCTGCTGTCAGTGGCATTGCTGTGTACAATATCAGGCTCACATGCATCAAAAGCCCAGACTTCATGGGTCTCAATTTCCTAACTTTTCTGCAAGCCTCAGTTTGCAATGTAAGCAAAGAAAATAGAGATGGGAGGCTGGAAACCAAATAGAACACAAGTGAAATGGCCCTGCTGCCCAGAACTTTTGTTTGCTCTCTCTTTCTGGTGCAAGCATTTCTATTTTGCCTATGGTGATTGTAAAAACAAACAAATTGCTTGAGCTTTTTCTGTAAATTTTAGTGCAACTTTCCTCATGGTTTGCTTTTGTGTTCCAACCATATCTGATCTCTTGAAGCACAGGCTATCTTTTTATTTAACCCTTTCTATTTTTTCTCCAAGCCTTGATGGCCAATATTTTATAGCATGTCACTAGGCATACGTGAAATTGCATTTCATATGATTCTTGAATATATGAGTATTAAATGACTACTGTATAGTTAAGCACTGTAAATATTATTGTAATCAAATAGACATGCCTGGTTCAGATCCCAGTCTTTTATGTCTGACTCGCGAAGCTGCTTCCTTGAGAAGCCCAGCCCATTTTGGTGGGACAAGTCCTGGTAGCAGAGCCAAATGCTGCTGCCTCTGATTCAGAGGTTGAAAATCACCTTGTCACACCCTGGCTGAGCCCCAGGGAGTATTGCTCCTAGGAGAACTCAGCATGTTCACTCCGTACAGACAGGGAGAAAATTTCTGTGGGCTGTTTCTCCAGGTGCTTTTGATTTCATTCTGGGGAGAAAGGGCTTGAAGTGGAAACTTTGTGTATTCACGTGATTTGTTTTTGTACTGATCAAAGTTGTTGCTTACTGCAATCTACTTCACAACCAATCTTAAACGTTCCCAACACCTGAGAGTTTGAAGAAAACCTCTTCCTGACAGATCAGAAGGGTAAAAAAACACAAATAAAATTGCATCTGTTTACTTTCAGTATGTCTTTAAGGCAGAGGGCCTCAAGTGGTACAGCAGGCTGTGGGAGGTCTCCTTCATTGGTTTTAATTAACATTACTTTGCTTGGTTAAAACTGCTGAGCTGTGTGTTCCACCTAAACTGAAATAAACTATCCTTGAAACAAAATATCCATTTCCAAAGAGGAATTAGCACGAATTTTAGATTGAAGTTATGAAAATCTGTGTTAAGGTTAAATGCTAGAACTTGACCATATAACAAAAGTCTAATGTTAGCTTTACAGAAGAGGGACTTGCCTGTCTTTCTACCAGTATGTAAGAATATTCTTGTTTCTTCTGGTTCTTATTTACAACTTCCCTGACTCTCTTTTCCCCTACTCTCTTCTGCCAGTGCTCTTCTGGCTTCTCACTGATGCTAGTGGCCTTTTTTCTCCCCACCCCATTCCAGCTCTTAGTGGCTGAACAATGTCTCTTCAGAGCAGCCCTGCAGAGAAGGATTTGGGGGTATTGGTAGATGAAAAAATGAACATGAGCCAGCAGTGTGCGCTTGCAACCCAGAAAGCTAACCGTATCGTGCGCTTCATCAAAAGGATCCTGCCCCTCTACTCTGCTCTCATGAGACCCCACTTGGAGTACTGTGTGCAGTTCTGGTGTCCTCAACATAAAAAGGACATGGAACTGTTGAAAAAAGTCCAGAGAAAGGCCACGAGGATGATCAGGGGACTGGAGCACCTCCCATATGAAGATAGGCTGAGAAAGTTGGGGCTGTTCAGCCTGGAGAAGAGAAGGCTGCGTGGAGACCTTATAGCAGCCTTCCAGTATCTGAAGGGGGCCTATAGGGATGCTGGGGAGGGACTATTCATGAGGGACTGTAGTGATAGGACAAGGGGTAATGGGTTTAAACTTAAACAGGGGAAGTTTAGATGGGATATGAGGAAGAAATTCTTTGCTGTGAGGGTGGTGAGGCACTGGAATGGGTTGCCCAGGGAAGTTGTGAATGCTCCATCGCTGGCCGTGTTCAAGGCTGGGTTGGACATAGCCTTGGGTGGCATGGTTTAGTGGGATGTGTCCCTGCCCCTGGCAGGGGGGTTGGAACTAGATGATCTTAAGGTCCTTTCCAACCCTAACTATTCTACGATTCTATCATTCTGTGATCTTTACATCCCCTCCTTAGAGGACCAAGTATATTTTTTCCTTTTACGATCCTAAAAAAGTATAGAGGGATTTATGTGATGAACATCTGCCAAACAATTGCTTTCAGTACACCATTAGTGAGGGCCCCTGCTTTCAGCTTTTTAACATATGACCTCAGCACATTGAAATGACCTTTTCAGATGCTGGAAAACTCAACAAGATGTGGAAAGAAGTCAAAGCAAAAGCCCAGGAGTGTGTCATAACGACACTTAACAACTGGCCTCATTGCAGAACTCCTCAGGAAAAGCACATTGAGACTGGAACACCACCCATACTCAGCATTTTATATTCTTAGGTTACCTTAGTACTGAGATGTTATTAACGCACCAAATCACTGGTTGTGTCTGAACAGGATCACAAGAACTGCCTGTTAGAAAAGTGTACAACTAAAATAGATCTCTCTGGGAGGAAGCTGACCAGTCTATTTTGGGAAAATACTGTAATTCAAAGGAGGTTAACATTAACTGAGTATTTTCTGTGGCATTTGCTAGCTGCTAACCTTTATGAGGGGGCAGCCCATCTAATTTGTTTCTCAGAGGTCCCCTCCATGCAGTCAGAGGAGAAGAATAAGCACTTTCTAGAAGGCATTTTGATTTTAGGCTCTTTTCAAGAGAAAATCCATCTATCACTCTTCATTGCCGAAATATAGAGGCAAGAGTGGTTGCGCATCTAATCTGGGGGCCTCGAGAAGGTTTCTGAAGTCAGGAAGGATGACTCTAAGCCTATACGCATAGCCATACCTATACCCCTTGTAGCTTTTTCCCTTTTGACTACTGATTTTATACAAATCCAGACATGTATTGCAATGACATATCTATGCTAATCTGTGTAAATCTTCAGATAATAGCCTAACTGAAGTGTCATTTATTCTCCAGCAATTCTAAATGAACTAGTCACAGTCTCCCAAGGTGATACAGTTGGAGAATGGTTAAATGCTACCTAAAATATAGGCAGGGATGTGGCAGTGGTTGTGCTAAGGAGAGCTCACCCAGGAAAGGCAGGAATTGTAGGCTGCTTTTGTGGCAAAGAGGCAGGAAAGCCTGTCCAGTGTCTTGCCGAGCATCTGTAATTTGTGTTTATTCATTGTTCAGTTGTCTGTATGGGATGGGGCTCACTGTTTCCCATCCAACTGGCAAGGCAAGGTTCTTGTAAGCTTCTTGAAAACATCTGTATGTGCAGCAAGGGACCAGCGCCTCTTTGGTGAGATCCAGAGTTTTTAGCTGACTTTTCACGATAAGTCAGATTTGAACTGACTTTTCATGATAAGACATTGAATTTCCAGTACATGGAGGCAAGCTAATCATCAGAGCGAAGGAGAACATACATGATATTAGAAGCTTGGATCCCACCACCATGCAGCTTAGGACAACCAGATACTCTTGAGGTCCTCACGGGAGGAATATGTGAAAAGGAAAAACTGGAAATTAAAGAAATGTGATCGGATGATGGGAGCAAACCAGAAGACATGCAATGTAGCTATAAATATGAACACCTTTTCAGATACCCACTAAAAAAAATATGGGAGAAACTTCCCCTGGCAGAGCAGAAGAGGAACTGGAGAGATACTTAAAGGGTTACAGCTTGTGAAGTGAGAAAGCAGTCTGCTGCTACAAGGTTCTTCAGTCATCCTAAAATTCAGCTATCACCAGCAATGCTATGTTTAGTTAAATGAATAGAGAATTCAGCAAGAAATCTGTCAGCTGTCTCCCTAGCATAAAAACATGAAATGAAACTGTAAGGCTGGCAAGTTTCCACCAGTGGTTATCAACAATAGAGAAAATTATTTGGGCAAATGTAGAATTATGCAGATTGTAGAAGACATCAAGCAAGGACATGGAGAAAAAACAGTGTGATTTTCTTAGATATCACATCAAGCAAATGAGTGAAAAAATACAGAAAGTAGGAGACACAGGGATTGGATAGTTGGCTGCAATACTGAGGTGAAACTGGAAGCTGAGGTTCTATGGAAAATTATATGTCACTTCCCACCCAGATCAGAGAGTCCTGTACATACAAAGTGGGAGAAAAAGGGGGTAGTTTTCACTCTTGGAAACTAGATACTGCATCAAGGGAGATATAAAACTGAAAACAAAAGAGGGAGCGGTAGAGTTCAAACTTAGATTTTTTTTGCAAACAAATTGAGTCAATGTAGTATAGAATGTCAGATTAAGTGATAATCTTAGTCCTTGGAAACTGAGTTAGTAGTTCAGACAAGCCATAGGAACGCAACATTATCCCAGAAGAAAAGGTGAAGTTATGGTATAAATGCCATTTTTAAAATCTAATAGGTTAGTTTCTAACACTGAATTATTCAGATCATTGACTTTTATCTTGTTTATGAAAGACAAAGAGGGCAAGAAAGGTGGTAAGAGACTAGGGAGAGTCTACGCAGTCTGCATAAAGCCAGTAACTCAAAACTTTGGGATCTTGAAAGCATGTGGATCAGTATTAATCAGTAAAGTCTTGGTAAAGAGTGTGGTGGTCCTCAGGTTCCTCACCACATTAAATCAAAGAGCAAAATCTGTTAGGTGCTGCTTAGATTTCTGTCTGTGATGGTTGGAAGGAAGAATGGCAGTGATGTAGGGCATCAGAGTGGGAGACATGCTGTCTTATGAAGACAGTGCTAACAAGTTGTTAAACTTTGAATAAAAGATAGATAAGAATACTTTACTTCAGGAACTAACTGACTTCTACCCTAGTGGCTGGTGAAGAATTTGATCACAGCCTGGTTACCTTCAATGTGAGCATACAGGTACATGGCATAAAAGAACAAGTAATACATATGCTTTATTCCTCAGAGGGGTCATGGAATCATAGAATCATAGAATAGTCAGGGTTGGAAAGGACCTTAAGATCATCTAGTTCCAATCCCCCTGCCAAGGGCAGGGCTACCTCCCACTAAACCATGCCACCCAAGACTATGGGTCAAAACACAAAGCTAAGGAAAACCAGTAGTAAAATAAATAGTGAGAATATCTTTTGCTATAAAAATGCAGTTTTAAAAGGGGATTTTATTGGATGAGCAGATATAGATTGTCTTACAGAGTGGGACACTATCAGCTGAAAGCTGTTTCAGGATTATGAGGAAGGCAGCAATTAGAAATCAAGAAGCAATATTATAACAATATGGAAAAAAAAAGAGTAGGAGATGGTAATCAATACAAGCTAGAAGTTACAAAGTGTAGAAAATTGATGAAGGAAGCTAAAGACATCAGGGAAAAAATCAATGGTTAGCAGAGCTTGGGACAGTAAAGATTATTTAAGTATCTTGGAAAGAAAAGATATCCTAGCAACAGCATCAGGCATTACCTGCTGGAGATGGCAAAGTTGTTAATGATGCAGAAAAGAGTAATCATCAATAAACATTTCTCTTCTGTATTTTTTCGGGGAAAAAAAAGCAAGGCTATGTGTATGAATCAGGTGATGATGGTAAAGTACTTTCCAGCTCAGCGGTGACAAAAGAGAACTTTATGCCTCTGCTAGGTTAGGGTAGACTTACAGAGCATGACTTGCTAAACTGATCCACTCAGGAGGCATTAATAAATGCCTTCTAATAGAAAGAAACTGTGTAAATGAAGGCAGTAAGCAGGGAACTCACCTTCCTATGTGGACAGAGTTCTAGGATATTATGTTATTATAGAGGTTCTAAGGGAGTTATAGTTAGTAGACTACAAGACACTCAGGGAAGGATCAACTTACAGATTCCATTTAAATTTTTATGCTTATCATGTTTGTATCTTCTTGAAGACCCTATTGTATTGAAAAATCAACAGGAAGTGGACTTGGTGTGAGTGAGGACCAGACTTAAGAAGCACAACCATTGACAGCCTTACCTTGGCTGAATCATGCAAGTGGAGCTGACAATGGACTTGACTCTGGATATGGGGGACTTACGCATGGCCACATTAGTATAGTTAAGGTACAAGATTACACTGAGAAGTCATGTGAAGAGTAAGATGGCAAAAAGATTTGAGATGGCATTTTCAGAAGGGCTCAGCTTATGTCTTACTTTGCTACCATTTGGTTTTCATAGGAACAGCCATTTCAACGGTGAATATATTTCAGAATCCTTCCAGAAAACTGCTCAGAACCAATGCTCTTGTTTTGAAAACACTTAGGGAACTGAAACAGTGGTAACAGAGATGAGAACTACGGGCAAGAATCCGTTTTCAGTGACAGATGGCTTCAACTTTCTGTTTCTCATCTGTACTTCACCACAGAGCTATTGATACTGTAGCACAGAATGAAATTCTCTGTCCTGGTCATGAAGGTGGCACGAAAACCTCAGCAGAATTTGTTGTGTTTTGTATTAAATAACGTCAGAACAAAAATAAAAACCTGCTAATGGCTGAGGTAATTTAACAGCTAGGAATATTTATAGTTTGTGTCCCTCCTGGGGCTTCCCTGTTAGAAAAATTATTTTGTGAGAAGAAAATTGGTCATTAGCTGGGTCTCTTCACAAACTGCATCAAATCATGAAGGGCCAGTGCTGGCACTCCAGCTCCTCCTTCTTTCTGATGCTGCTTTGCAGACACCAAAACCCTGTGGTTTTCTCTTCGGGATCTGTCTGTTCCCAACAGGCCATTATTTCAGAAGGACACTGTATACTGAATGCCTGCTTTCTTGCGGCTTGCCCTGTTGCTAGCTACACCCTTTTGAACTCAGGCTGACCCTTGAACTCTTAAGTCAAGACACCATGACAGTAAGATTTGTTTTAACGTCTTGCAATTTGATTTTTTGTAATGATCTTCTGGTTTGTAAGTCATTAGGGTAAAATTACATCATGTTCTGAAGCTCTGCTGTTTAGTCACAGCTTCTAGAAATTAATTTATATAATATTTTCCATAATTAGTGTTTATTACATTTAAAGTAGGCATTTAAAGTAAAGTGGTTGCTTCAGGTAGCTCTCATTAACCTGATACCCCACATTATAAATACATCTAGCTTGAACTGTTGGGGTGTGTTTTCCACAACTTGGCTTCATAGAATCACAGAATCATAGAATAGTTTGGGTTGGGAGGGACCTTTGAAGGTCATCTAGTCCAACCTCCCTGCAATGACCAGGGACATCTTGAACTAGATCAGGTTGCTTAGAACCACATCCAAACATTTCTGATATAAATCCATGTTCTGCCAATACACATAAGGATTTTCTGAGCAGTATTCCATTGTAGTGCCATTTATATGTAATTGCTAAAGTAATTATCAAAGGAATTGCCACCTTTAACACATTCAGAGGCTCATGTATCTTACCTCTGAAGAAGTAACTTTCAAATTGTACAAATGGGTGGGCTAGAAGAGTATTTCACATGTTGACATGCTATTTCAGCAATTCCCCTCCACATGTGATTTCTCTTTATGCATTTTCAAAGCATTTTATTTCTTTTAACAGTGGGTATTGTCTTGACAAGTCCCAAGCTCTCAGGAATGGATTAGAGTTTCATGTGGAGCTCTCTCATTTGCGCTTCACGCAGTGATAGTAATGAGGGCAGTCATGAAATGTCAGTGTAGCAGCTGTGGGTGACTCTTAGGAGACATGGACAGGCACGTGCCATTCCTCTGCACCACCCACCAGTGCAAATGTTTCTCTGCACCTGCAGGGAAAATGGACATAGAGATAGTTTCTGTGAACTGAAATATGACAAGCATTACCTGACAATTGACAAGTCAGAACGACTCTGCTTTTACTCCTGCTAATTTCATACCCATGCAATTACAGTTAGACGTGAATTATAAATCTTTTGCGGTGTTTTTTCTTTCTTTCATATTATATTATGTTGTGAACTTCACTAAAAGGTGATTTAATGGCTGGAATTCAAACATGTGGAAAATTAACTGAGCTTGAGAAAGGCATTAGAGCTCAGCCGGTGCATTAATTATCTGGCAAGTGTATTTTAAAATGGGTAAATCACCCGTATCATCAGCAGAGACAGAATAGGGATTCAGATTAAATTAAGAACTAACATTTTAGATCTGATTCATACTTAGACAAATGAGTAAGGAGAATAGCTTCTGTAATAATCATCAGAATTTTGTTACCTGCCAATTAGTCCTCAAAGAGATCATTCTGATTTCTACAGCACATCCTGTTTGGCACTCTACCTGTAATGTATGTAAAATGCAGAACATAGAATGATTTGAATTTTCTCAGCAAATTATACATCTGTTTAATAAAAGAAAAACCTGCATGTCAGTGTACTTTCATAAAAGGATATTCAAACACCATAAAAACTTTCATAGTATGCCATGCTTACATGACACAGGGCATTTGCTTACTAGTAGAAGACAGCACTTGGATGATGTCTTTCCTTATGCCTTCATTTTAGTCATTTTTCTTGCTTTGTTTTACAAAGAAGTCATTGCATTGGTTGGGAGACAGGAAAATTTCCTTGCAGAGCACTGGATCCAATACAATATTATCCAGAATTCTGAGTATGCTCTGCATTAAAGTAACAACAGACAAGAAGAAATAACAATTAGACACAAATAATATACAATAATAGTACTGAAAATATGAGAAAACATGCAAAATATATTTTATTGCTTAGTAAAGCTTTTTTATTTGAGTTTCCCACAAACTAAATTTCTTCTCTGAATGTTGTATTAGGAGGATTTTTATTTACAAAAGAGCAGATTTGTTTCTTGTCTGTGGCACCAGAACAATTTTCTCTGTTTTTCTTCTAGTAAATGGAAATGTGCCCAGATGCACTCTCGGTGAGAAAGTACTAGGTAATATAGGCAAATTTTTGACTTATGTGCACCGCAGTTGAGCTGGGTGATACTATTCTGCTTTTCTCCAAGGTTTAAATCACAGGGACATCTAAAGATAAAGCAACATGGAAAAAGAAAAGAGCAGTAATCGTCACTTGTTAACAAAACTGTTCTTGAGTGACAATGGAGAAAATGACATTAACTGGGAATATGGCACCTCCTTGCCCCGTTCTGGCATGGTAGTGTTTTTTCTCCCCTGGGTCGATGAAGGAATAGAAGAGATGCTAACTGTTGGCAGACACTGAGGTGGGCTGCCACACCATGGGCAGAAGAGTACCTGTGAGGTCTTCCAGGCAGGTGCAAAACATTTTGCTGTGTTTTGGTGCATGCAGGCAGGGCAGGAGGTAGGCAGACTGGCCCACACAGGGAGCAGCAACAGTGGCTGGCACCCCTGGGAGAATGTGTGCCTGCTTCTGTTCTCCCCCTTGAAGACAGGGTGATGGGGAAGTTTATTGTGGTTTCTTGATCAGGTTTTGGTAGGGGAGGAAAGATGGCTGGTCAGCAGACACATTGGGACCATAATGGGTGCAGGACAGTCAAAGAGACATTTAATGACAACAGAGCTCATTGCACAGCTTCTAAATTCTTTGTGAAAGGTGACTAAGAAAAATGAGCAATAGCTGTGTGAAAGCCTGCTCCTCAGACGGAAACTAGAGATGGAGCACAGCAAGCTTGGTAGCTGCAAATTGTGCTGAGCTTCAAAAGGGACCTGCTATAGGGTCCGAGGCATTTGGACTCAGGTATGCAGAAATAAATGCAGATTCCCTTGTCTGAATGCTTCTGGCGTTCATGATGGACCCAGGAACAGAAGCTGCGGGACATCAGCATTTCCATGGTGATGCTCACTTGACCATGAAATGACAGTGAGTGCTTCTTCTTGAGGATTTGGGGATGGTGCACAGAGCTTGCAGCATACAGCACATATGCAGCCAGCATTTCCCAGTTAAGATCTATGAGAGATCTGGAGCTTGTGCTGGCTGCCAAGGTCAGACTCATTTTAAAACCAGCCATCTACAATGGGCAAATACTCCCTATAGTCATTTGCTAGTGGTAGAACCTACAGAGGTCGGTAGTCCTCCTGGTTTGAGACACCTCTCACAAAATAAGATTAATTGCCTAGTTGAACTGCCTGTTTCTTTCCATTGCCTAAGGAGGCAGCCCCTGCATTGCCATAAGAGCCAGATGCCTACTTTTCAGGGGTGGGTGAGATACGTCTGGTCTTTAGAGTCTGAATGGTGCTGAAAGGTCACCTAGTGTGATGGTGCCACAGCTGCTACAAATGTGAAGTTGAGTGATTTTAAGGGCTCATTGAATCCCATTGTCACTCTTGAAATAAAACCTAAAGGCTGAGTTCCTAGACTTTAGAATAGGGGTTTATAAAGCAGCTGTTATAAATTGGAAGAAAGCATAATTAACCAGGTTCTGGGTATTTCTGTTGCTATTACAGTGGCTCTTGTCAGTAAAAAGTATTTAAAGTGCTGAGTAGACTTTCTTGTACTAAAATCCTTTCACAGAACACCATATTCTGGATAGAAAACTACCCACTGAGTATAGGATGGAGTAAAGTGTCTCTGAAGAAAACAAAAAGTTTGGTTTGCTGTCAGACTGAGAGTGAATTAGACACCACCACTCCCCACAGCCTGCAAAATGCTTTGGGTTGAGTGAAACATTTTTGTTTGACATGAAATTGAAGGTTTTATTTTGGCTTCAAACCAATTCAAATATTCTAAGAAATAATGGAAATTTGTATAAGGAAGTAACTTCAAATGAGAAAATCAAAACCTTTCATTTTCAAAATATCAAAATGAAGCCTTTCCATTTTTCACTGATTTCTTTTGTCTGAAGCTAACAACTCAGCAAATGTGATACAAATTCATGAAATATTTATGTGATGATGAGTCTTCATTATATTCCAACAAATGGCTTACAGTTAAAAACTGTGCCCAGCTTAAGCATTGTATCATGTAGTCCAGCCAGCCCTTTAACAACACTGGATTCTTCTCTCTTAGATATTCTCAAACATGAATAGAGTCTGTGACAGCCACTAATATAAATGACAAATGTGTATCTTTCTTCATAAAAATATAGAGTTGCTGTTAAATTGTAGAGGAAGATATCTTAACTCCTTGCAAAAGACTTAAATTACAAAAATGGGTGATATAAATAGTTGAAATGATGAGACACATGACATAAAACTTAATCCATTTACTGATAAATGAGTATTTTAAAAATGTGCTTCTGCAAGTATTTCTTTGCAGCATTTTCTGCAGTGTTTCACTGTGGATGTCCTTTGATTTGGTTCTGCTTTGCTAGAGTTCTTCTATGGTTTCACCAAAGGTTCTGGGTTAACCCTGAGCACATAAATTACAGATATATATGCATGACTTGCTGTTGATTTGCATGATTATTGCAGTGAAGATAGGCCTGGCATAAGGCAAGACAACAAGCTATTGATATGGGATGCTTTGGTCTCTCTGGACAGTGTCTTGATTTATGCTATAAATAATCAGGGTAGGGTTTTATGTTGGAGCCTTTGTGTGGAAGCTAAATGGGATGACCTAACCTTTGAAACGAGCTTTGGGCTCCAGTTCAGGGGGATGCACTGTGTTCAATGTCACAGCAGACATGAAAGGGGCTCTAAGGGATAGCAAGAGTGACGCAGGACACCCTTGCTGCTGTCAGTTTTTAATTGGGGATCCTTCTCATGTTTCTTTTTGCTGATAGGTTTCTACTTTTTGTGAAGCATTTTCAGAAAATGATTGGGGGAATTTACACACACCTAAAATTTATAAGCAGCAAAGAATATTTTCAGGAGGGGAGAAGAGGCACTGTTAACATAGCACATGCTAGGTTTGTTTGTTCATGTGTCCTTGCATACGGAAAGAGGGAGGATTTTGTGTTCGTAGCATAGGTGAAGTAATTAAATGGAAACTTCAGGTTATATTTGGGGGGCAGTTTTAATACCTAATGCAATTAAAGAAGTGGAACCTACAGAAAGTCCACAACAGCATTAAAGTAATTGGAGCACCTTTTCTCTTTGGTAAAATGATTACACAAGAAGGCAGCCTGTGCCAAATCCAACACGTTCTTCATGAGTGTAACCCTGCTTGCTTTTGGGGGCTGTTAGAATGGGTCCCTTTGTAGATGTCCGCCGGATCATTTCTGTGTAGTGAGGAGTAAAGCTCCATGCAAAGCATGTGTTTCTGTGGTTTCTGTGAGATTGCGCTGCAGCCCTGGCTTTGTTTTTTTTTTATTTTAAATTCAGGCTGGTTCAATACTTCGGGAATTCTGGCTTCACAATTTTGAAAATGAGCCCAATAGAGGAAACAGCTATGACTCTCAATGCATATTGTTCTTGGGCTTTACAACAGGTGGCATCAAAATGCAGTCAGATTTCACTCATCCTGTAGGTGGAGTGAGATAAAAGCAGGGCACAGAGGTAAGTCCTCCGCGGCTGGTGGGTTGAGGGGAGTGATGACAGGGCATGGAAAGCAGATTCATGGAGCAAAGCCTTCTGGACCTGCCACGCTCCTCAGTCCTCCTATGGACTGATGAGAACTCTCGAATGTAAAAGCAAACAACAATCTTTCCCATCTCACACCTTGCTATTGAGTGCAAATTGAGTCTTATGTGAGGGTGGCTAAACTGAGCTGTTAATAGCTGTATTAAACAGTCTTTGGGGTCTGTATTGCATCTCTGCAAGACTGGCATACAAATGCTCTGCTCATAACTGGAATAAAAGCGCATGCAGCGGTAATCTTCAAGGTTTAATTTTGGTGGCTTGCTTTCCCTTTTTCCTTTTTCCCCCAGAAAATGAAAGCTATCATCAGCTGTGGTAGCAGGTCATAGGTTTTCATTTTAATGGAGGAGGAGGGTGATAAAGACATGTTTTATTCACAGTCAGAGAATGTTTTTGCGTGGCATGAATGGGCACTGGAGCTCATTTAGCCTTTCTCTGGAGCCTCTCAGGGCTGTGCTTTACAGAAGAATATGTTAGAATTTATGAAAGTTTCATTACTAGATTTGTCAGGCAACATCTGTCTGTTGCAAAGAACACAAACCTGTTTAAATTCTGGAGATTAAAAGGCATATCTCCTTACTCTTTGATGTCAGACCTTTGTGTCTGTTCCCTGCCCAAGGCAACGAACCCAGATCTTGCTTCTGCTGAAATTAGGTGTGAATTTCCTGCTGATGCAGGGGAAACAGGGCTGAGGTCTCCTGTGTAGAGATATACTGCCCCATGCAAGGTCTCCATGCAGAGCCCTCTACCATAAGTGTGCAGAACCCTGATTTTCTTGCATTTTTCCCCACTGCCAGAGAGATGCTGCCTGCTGCAATAGTGTAAAAACTGCAGCAACTTGAGGTCCCAGTCCTGTGGCAGGTGTCCTCTGCTTCCTTGGCTTTGGGGATACCTCACTGACTGACCCCAGAGTATCAATTCTCAGGTGTCAGCCTGACAAGAAGGCTTGGGATGGCATTCAGAGAGGCCAGAACGGCAAAAAGTTTCAAGGCTGTGCTCCAGTGCTCAAACCTTGGCTCTCAAAATCCAAGGCAAAGTGTGACCAACTGTCAGGAAGGTCATTAGGATGCCCCAGAAGTGATGCTGCATGAGGGGGAGAAAAGTGGAAGACAGGACACACCAAGACTGAGAAACAGGACAAAGACACAAATTTCCCAGTTTCTCACACATCTAGTTCCAGAGGATTGAAAACTTCTGTTATGGTCCCCATGTACTTACACCTGTCTCTGTGAGACATGTGGTATAGGACCCACAAAGCATTTGAGGACCTCCTGCTAGAGAACTTTCTATGGACAGGTAAGGTTAGGTCCATATTAGATTTCTGCACCATTTGGAAGATGGCATTTGACCTAAATGCGTTGCCTCCATTGAGGCTTTGCAGAGTGTTTTCCCTGCGGTGTGGTGCTGCCTGCAGTAGCCACCCTCTGCAGCCTGAGCCCACTGGCAAAACTGGGTCTCAGGACATCTGCACACCAGCAAATCCTAACACAAGCACTGGGTTTGTATGATCAATCCATGAGTCAAATGTGCATGTGCAAATCAGGAAACTTTATGGGAAGTTTAGACTGGATATAAGGAGGGAGTTCTTAGTGCCTCACCACTAGAATGGGCTGCCCAGGGAAGTTGTGAATGTTCCATCCCTGGCAGTGTTCAAGGCCAGATTGGACAGAGCCTTGGGTGACATGGTTTAGTGTGAGGAGTGCCTGCCCATGGCAGGGGGGCTGGAACTTGATGATCTTAAGGTCCTTTCCAGCCATAGTTCTTCTATGATTCTGTAATATAAGTGAAGGCAAGCTTTATTTAAAAACATGTAGGTTAGCTGTGGCTAGACCACTGGGGAAGCCTGTGGCTTGTCCACACTTATGTTAAGTCAGGCTTAAAATCACATTAGTTAAAACAAGTTAGCTAACACATTTGCAGATGGAAACACTTTTCCTATTCTAATGTGGCTAGAGGAAACAGTTTCATGGTTGCAGTAGCGAATAATGCCTTGCATTTATTTGCCTGTATTGCTTTTTCTTAGAATAAGAGTAAGCACCTGATAACTGGCTTATCACATCCCTGTGAGGTACTGGAGCTTATAACAGACTTTCCTGTCATGATAATAAGGTCGAAAACCAGTGCAACAAAACAAAAATGAAAGAAGAAAAAGGATAACCCTTGAATTGCTCAATTGTGTGGCTGATTGTGCTCATGTGTACAAAAGAGACAGGGCTGGAGAAAGGGAAGACTGCCCATTGGGAAGACAGGCACCATCTCCTTTGGAAGCAGCACAGATGTAGCTTGGCTTTTAGCAGGCATGAAACTGCCCAGGTGCACAAGGTCTGCCCAGTCAGCACTGGCCTCTGGGTCCTGGTTCCCTTGCCTAGGCCAGGAGGCCATCCCTAGGAAGGACCTGGTGCACAGAAGAATGTCTACATCCTCTATGGCTGCCATTTTCATGGTGTATTTTGAGATAACTGTTTTCAAGGCGGATTATTCAGGTGATCAGTGCAGCTCAGCAGTGCTGCACAGCCAGGAGGGGCAGCAAACGGTGGTGCGAAGGGGCAGTGGTGGTTGTGGGTTGGCAGAATGAGCTGAATCCAGCACTGCCCCCAGAGGTATCCCTTCTTCTGTCTCACTTTATAGTAAACAGTAGAGGCATTAGAGAAATTATATTGTCTAAATCAAGAAATTACTAGCTCTTCCCATCAATTAAGCAAAGCATGTGTTAAATGACCTGTCTGGGGGATTGCATTGCAGTTGATATATCTTTGACACAAAAACCAAAAGTGGCCTATCAATATGAAGTCAAAAAGTATTGGGAAGCTGCAAGCCAATATGCATATATAAGAACTCTCACCAGTTTTAATTACCTCTGTGCAATACTGATGAGATATTTAACAGAATGCATTTGGAGAAGCTTTCAAATTTTACCAATTTGCATCTAATCCTTAATGCACTCACTACCCAGACACAGTGGCACCATTTTCTGTAGTCTGACACAATATTTTATATTGATATCTTCATGTGGCACACAGAAAATTTTACTTCCCGGAAAGTAGTGAGGTCTTTTCTTGCTATCATCACACTTACACCATTGCTTGCTTGCCATTTGCACTCAGTAATATTTTAATATGTTTATTTCTATTTTTTTCCTCTTCTCAACTGTTTGATTTGTGTGTTGGTAGCAAATGGTTTTTATTTTCAGGTTCTTTGAATACAAATCTGACGTTTTACACAGATTATATGTGGGGAAACAGCTGTGGCTTCAGGAGGCGAAGATGTCATTAAAAAACATGTACTGGAAGTAAAAATATATTTCATACCTACTCATGCCTACAACGTTCAAACCTTGAAAACTATACTACTACATGCCTGGAGCCAACATTCAGGTCAACTGCTGCCAGGCTGATATCTGCTGGAGCAAAACAGGCTTGTGGTTGAATGAGGCTTTGGCTTTGGCTACCCATGTCTTCTCAGGGTCTCTGTTCCTCCAGCCAAGGTGTCACAGTGATTTAGCATGGGACTTGGAGAAGGCCAAGCCTCTCTGTAACCAGGAAGGCTGGCCAAGGGCTATGGCAGTGCTGGGTGCTGCACTACTGGTAGTGAGGCTCTTTGGCTGATGCATGCAGCAGGACTTCCAAGATCCAGCAGCACTTTTGGGGACTCTGCAGGGCATTGATAGCCAGCTCTACTGTTATATTTAAGTCTAAGTTAAACTGAGCTCTGCCTGAAGGTACTATCTTAATTGCGGACCCAGATTGTACGATTGGAAGATGCCACAGTGACCACTTTACCTTTTATATGAGGCAGGACCAGAAAACCTCCTTATAAACCATTCATAATAATTTTTTTATTTGTTCAAAATAGTTTACAGCATCTCCATAGCTCAGGGCAGTTGTGTGCCCATCTGTTCTGCCTGCTGTAAGTTGTCAGTTCTGGATTTGGCACTGTGGAATAAACCTGGCATACGACAAAGAGGAAGCAGGACCTACATTGATTGACAGAATATTTTCTCAGTGGGAAAGTGCAGCAAACTCAGGCATAAAAAGGGATAATCCATAAGGTATTTATCTCCAGGGATCTAAATTATATTAGGAAGTATACGAACAAAGATCTGGTTTCTCGCTAGGCGCCATGGGATCTACACATTCTTGTGCTATCCTTTGAGATAGATTGTTGCTAAAGACATGAATAAGAGAAAAAGTCTTGGTTAATAAATTCCCTGGGAATTCACTATAATGCTGTTTTGAGCCCTGGCATGCATGCCCAGAAGCATCACGTGTCACCCTTATGTGTAGTTGTGAAAATGTGGAATTGAATCATAGTTTGTCCAAGATAATTTTTTTAGGCTGTTGTGACTCTACTCGTGAACCTGTATGGGCTGGAAGAGGCACAATCCTTACCCAGGAGGAATTTTTTGTTTTCCTTCTGATCCATAGCTAGGCAAAGAAATATGGAAGGTGGGGAGGGAAACCTTTGGGATGACGAAGCAGATGGTCCAAAGCTATAAGGAAGTTTAATGGCTTCGTGTTTTAGTGGGCTTCTGGAAGTTGTAATGCCTGTATGTGGAAAAACAGATGGTGGCACTGTAAAAGTGACTTTTGTGCCTGCAAAGCTTGGGATACGGCATTTTTGCCTCCAGACTGTATCTCTGAATACATTGATGAACTTGCTGTGGACTTACCAAGGTCATAAAGAAAATTATTCAGGCTGGTAAATGGTGTTGTTATTGTTTGTGTTGATGCTGCCGTGGCTCCTGGAAAGCTCACTGGATTGCCATTAAGTTTCACTGCAGCACAGTAAATTTCCTAAGGCTGTGGGGGATTTTCTGCGCCATCACAAAAAGTGGAAACGTATAAACTAAAAATATTGTGCCCATTTAATATCATTGAGAGGTCATATCCAGTGAGTAAACTCTGAGCCAACACAGATGGCACATTGCTCTCCTCCCATCTTTGTAGATTGAGAAAAGAAGCTCTTTCAAACACCCATTGTCTCATTGTCTCTCCCCTCCTTCCCTCTCACCTACCTTAATTTCTACTGGAGTGTTTCATCGCCGGCACTCCGAGTACACTGGGAGTGCAGCACTACCAGTCCTGCTTAAAACTGAATCAAAAATAGCTTGTGAGGGGTTTGGAGAGTGGAGACAATCAGGCTCTGTCCTGCGTGATAACCAAAAGGGATCCAGTGGGGAGGATGAGTAGAAAGTGATGATATCCAGACTTGTTCTGGTCTTGCCCTTTTTTGTGGTCATCTGCTTCTGGTCACCCTTTGGGGGTTTTTAACAGGACTTTGGGATTTTATTTGGTGTTTCAGTTGACTGTGAGACCCTTATTTGCTCCACTGCACTCAGTCTTTCTCACACTGAATGCTCATTCCTTGCCTCTTTCACATAGCTGTCTGCTGATCATGTTGTCTAGGCTGGCAGCTTTTTCCTATGGGAGCAGGATGCCAAACTTGGTGTTCCTCCTTCCTTTCTTCTGGATCACCTCAGAGCACTTCTTGTTCAAGATCTCCTGGTGTTCAGGAACTAACTAGACCTGCTCCTAGGCAGGGCACAGGGCTGTGCAGCACCACTGGCGCAGATGGCTATCCCCAAAAGTGCTGCAGCTCTCCAGCTAAGTCTTCTGCCATATGCTGTCCCACTTTTGGGTTGCAGTTACAAGGCACAGCTGATGAGCCCCCTGGGAAACTCACCTAAAGCAAAGCCAATAGTTTTCCACTGGTTTGGGAGCTTGAATCACTTTAGTACTAAGATGGGTACAGATGGAGAGAGGGTTAAAGAAGTTGTAGAGCAGAGAAGAAGGAAGGGAACTGTGCCTGGCCACAGCAGCCAGACATTAGGTCACCTTAACTGCACCCAGCAGGTGCAGTTTGGAATCTGGCTGCTGATGTTGACTGTTCTTTTGGGGTTTTTTTAGGTCTGACGTCTGCCTGTGTGACTTCTGTTGGTGCAGTGTCTGTTTTCCCCAGGGAGTTTTGCGCTTAAGCAGCTCTGTAGTGATTTGCCTTTGGCATTGAGCAGTTCATAAATTTATCGGTCTTTGATCAGTGAGCCATAAAAGTTGAATGTCCTTGCTGATTATTTTCACTTGATCAGCAAACCTAGATATCAGTCACTACAGCTGTATTGATACACATGGATGGACTTGTGCTTCAACTGACGCCTTTCAGATGAGACCTCAGAGCATGATTTATTATGCATTCTTTTCCCTACCTTTGTCAAAGCCAAGCAGCAGGTAAAATAATAAGCAAATGAAAGAAACCTCTACCCTAATCAACCTACAGCCAAGAGCACTAATTTGGTGTTAGTGAAATGGTGCTGATGAGGTGGGATTCGCTGTGTGTAGTATAAGAGGGGGATATCTGAAGCACACGGAAGTGGTCAGGCACGAGGGCTGCTGCTAACCCAGTCGCAGTGCTGCCTACTCATCCCATCCAAAGAGCACATTTCTGTTCCTGAAGCTCTCAGAAGCAGTTCCTGCCAGGTGCAGCGAACAGCCTACTCAAAGGCAGGCTTTCCCACCCTTGCACCCGCTAGCATTGATGGCAGCCCTGATCTGGGGAGATTTTGGTTTTTTAAAGGTCCAGAAATTAACTTCAAGGAGTGAAAATGCCCATATTCATACATAAAGAAATGACCTGAGTTTGTGCCCAAGTTTAATCAGAACCAAAAATGTATTTCTAAAGTAAAATGCCTGTTCAGCAGAGGAGGAAATACCATAATGCCCTAGTATTCACTTACTCATGACATTCTAGCTCAGCTTTGTATGCTGAAAAAATTCTAAGTGTTTGACATAGGCTTAAATAAACATTTACCCTTTTGGTGTTCCATCCAAGTAGAGCCCAAGGCAGCGTTTGGGACTTACCCATTCATAACTGTGAGAGGAATGTGGGACCTTCCCTCGGTCATTCCAGCTTGTTCACCTGCAGTTCGTAGTGTTGGGGGTGGGGGGTGGGGGTGGGTGGGGGAAAGGTCATTTTTCTTCAGCTTGCTTTCAGTTTTTTCCCCTCCCAAAATGTTTTTGCCATTTTGGCTTCCCTGCCCCCCCCCCCCTTTTTAAAGTTTAATAATGTGAAAACCAAAGTAAAGCCTCAGCTAGTCATGGCCCTGTGCTTGAGCTTCTCTGCCATAGCCCAAAGTGCAGCTTGGTCCCACTGATTCCAAATTCCTGAAGTATGAGTATTTCATCTTGAGCTACGTGCCTGTATACGCGCAAGTCGTGTTTTGCCAAGAGGAAGGGAAATTTCCCTCAACGCCTTATAGCTGAGTTTCTCAGGCTAAACCTCTGTAATTTATAAATTAGAAACGTTGGAGATCTGGAGGAGTAGAGAGTGGTAGGAATACAGTGTGCTCCAGGGAAAATAGCATGGCTTTATTGTGAGCTCTTGCTGCACATTTAGGGACAAAGCTGGGGAAAGAAAGGGGTTGCACGAAGTAACAGAGCTATCAAGGAACGTTGTATTACCTACACAGGAAATACTGCTGAGGGTATTTGGGTTCTTTCCTAACATTTGTTGATGCTTTCAGACTTTAATGCAGTTGTGACTCATTTCTGGAAACAGATCCCACATGTTTCTCACAGTTGTTCAGATTTCTTTCTCTTTCTCACAGTTGTGCTAATTTCTTTAATGCTTTAAGTCAACTCCCCCATTTATTTTGGGGTAGGCTTTACCTTCCTAAAATACTTACTCACATGCATAGTTCTACAGAGAGTGCTTCAGCTGATTTTATTCCAAAAGGATCAGATCCCTATTCTTTGCAAATTTTGAAGGTCTTTGCTTCTGCTAAGAAGTTTGAAAACATAAAGGACTGGTGTCAACTTCAGTAACAGACGTAAATACGAGCATGGTCTGTCTGTGAGCCTTAGAATAGAGAAAGGTTGAGAAAATGATCTGCTGGAGTATAGACTTCCCTTGGGTAAAAAACTGTGCTTTAAACAAAAAAGAATGTGCTAACATCTTTAAAGCGAGTAACTAAAATCCAGTTCACTTCACATAGCTCCTACAATATACAGGTAAATTGCCTGGGCATCAGTATTAGAAGCAGAACAGATAAAGCTTTATTTTTATTTTTAAAAATCTCTAAAGAGGCCTTTAACACTGTATTATTGAGCACTGGCAGATAAAACCCTGAAATTTAAACATTGAGAAATGAAATTAAGCTTTAAATAGTGTTTGTTTCAGAAATAAGGTAGTGTTCAGACTCCTTCAGAAAGGATAAAATACATTTTTACATTGAAAAAGGAGGTGCAGAAGCCTTATATTAATTTTTACTAACACAGTGAACTAGATGAGTTCAATTTTCAGCTTTGTGAGGTCAACTCTTTCCACTATTATCTCATTTCACTTTTAATTGTGAAAAAGACAAAATTCCTTGTTTTCAACTCATTGCATTTGCTTCTCAGGTTGTGCTTTCCTACTAAACCCAGGTGCACCCATCTACTTTTCCATGTTGGATTAATTTTTCCCACAGCATATTAAAGAGAGAGGTGCTGTCTCAGCTAATTAGCAAATAGCTCCATGAGCTTTCCAATGGATGCCTTTCTCTTGGTTGATTGACTTTTAACTGATTTATGCTGCAGCTGCAAAGTGAGTTCATCCCTTAGTAGGCACCAGAGAATCCACTTTTCAGCCAAAGTTTTTCTCCCATGAGGATGCTCTGTTGTTTAGTAACACACAGTCAAACTGAAGCTTCTCTTCTGTCCAAGAACTCAAGAAGACTACTACTCTCTTTTCCTTCCCCTTTCTGGCTCCCCTCGCTGGTGTGGATTGTGGATTCACCACTGTCTCCTTCCCATGATCGTTTGTGTTAACCTCAGGTTTGGCTGAAAGTTGCCAGCAGGCTAGAAGTCCCTATGGCAAGCGGAGGTGCAGGCACATTGTAGCATCACATAATCCTTAGAAAGCCAGGCTAAAAACTGAAAAGAAACAATTCAGAAATATTGGAAACCGTTTACATTTATATTTTTCTTCCTAAGAGTGGATGCTTAAGGGGACTCGAGAACCCAGCAGGAGAGCCCGACAGCCTGAAGAGGCCTGTGTCCTTGTCTTGCTCAATCCAAGGCAGATGCTCACCCCTGCAGCTCTTTCAGGACTCTGCCTTGAACATGTAGTTCTTACAGAAATAGGCCTTGAGCACCAGCATGGTTAATCTCAGCCATTAGTCCTAAAGGTGTTTTGTTATGAAGTACTAAATATACTCACCAGAGCAGAAAAAGAGTCTTCATCCTGACTGTGGTAGTGCTGAGAAAGGAGCAATATGGATTCCTGCTACAGTTAGCATGTGCTTTATAGAAAGTGGCACTCTTCCAATAAATAATCAAATAAATAAATAGCATCCACCTTCTGTATGCTCACAGCTATCCAGTGACAGAAGAGATGTGAACTAGGGTCATCTGCTTCTCAAACGCATCTTCTTCTGTGGAAAGATTTAACTGTCTGGCTCTTTTATTCTGGAAGAGATGCCCCAATCCCCTTCTGAACATGGCATTTTGCTTAAGAATGCCCCAAATAAAATTAAACTAAGTCTTTGACTCTAAAATTGTACAGTAGGTGCTGGAAATTCTCCACAGTCTCACTTTCAGAGAAGAACGTATTTTTTTATGCACATATATGTAGGCAAACCAAAAGGTTTTAGCTCCTTGGTTGTGGTGGGTTTTCTTCTTTTTAAAATCCTTCTGGACCAAGTTCTTAAGCAGGTGTTTTATACCATTTCAAGACACGTTTTTTCCTGCTGTTTTGAGTAGAAAGAAATTCTTAAATGTTAGCATTAATGGCATTCTAGCTTTATAATGGTGTATGGTTAATGCATTGCTGAAGCTGCCCTGGATTTCAGAGGTGTTTTACACAGGACTGTTGAAAGAGAAATAGGCACTTCCTTTGGGATGGTGGGGGAATAAAAACTAAATGTGGTATTGCAGCAAATATGCAGTTAACTGGACATGTACGTTATCAGTTGCAGTCGTAACAGTACACTTGATTTTCGGAGTGCTTGCCTGAAGGACTGCTGAATTCAGAAAGGGTTTTTTTTAAGTCTGCATTGCTCTGGCAGAACTGCTCCCAAGCTATAAACTGGAATAATACCTTTGAGATTGGCAAGCTGCTTTGGATTTACAGGCAGGTAACTGAGATAAAAGTCTGGCCCAAATATTCAGTCCCTCAGGACTTTCCAAACCAGATAGCAACCGTGCACTGAGCTACTTTAACAAGTGGGAAGCCATTGACTGTGCTTAAGGTTTTGAGCTGAGGCGTGAATGAGGACTTGTGTATCTTCTTTTAGGACTCCTTCCGCTGCCATTTCGCTTTCTGTTTTTGCATCCTTAAGTATTAGTGAGTGAGACCATGAGGGTGATTTTTTAACCCTTGGCTTACTGACCAAAGGGTGTAGGACAAAATGACACTTTATAAATGCTAATAAAATTAAAAATTGTTCAGACTACCATGATGAAATTGCTGCTGGAAGGGCTGCTAGCTTTTTTAATTATATATTTTAAAGAAGGCATTTTAAATGACCAGTACCTCATAATTTTCCCCTCTAGTGTGTAATTTAAATAATACAAAGGAATTAAATTCCTCTGAGGTTTCAAACAGGCAGGGATTTGAAATATTTCCTGGAGATAGGTTGGCCTTTCCTATTAACAGGACTCATTTTTATGCAGGAAATTGCCACATTCAAGCAGACAGCCTTTCACTTTAACATTCCTTTTTGTTCTTCAGACTCTGAGTGACAACACCCTAAAAGAGCAGTGTGTGGCAGATGATTAAAAAGGACAAATATTCCAGACAATATCCTGAATTACCTCCTGAGCCGCACTGATGATCACTTGAGCCCTCTCCGTGGCTGCAGAGATGATTCAATAAGCTCTAATTGAAACAAATATGTGAGAAAGAAAAATATGCTTTGTTGATTATCTGTGCTCAGAGCTATATCCAAAACCTGGTTTCCTCTGGGTGCCTGTGTACATAAATGCTCAGCTGATGGTGACTTAGTAGAGGTGTTTCCTCGTGCTGTTAGGAATTAGCAGGAGCTGGCAGGCTGGCAACAGATAGGATCCATTAAGATACATTGATCTAACATGTGTTTCATTATCAAGATCACATTTTGAATGGCTGTTACAAAGTAATTCTGCATGCTCTGTGCCCTGTGTATAACAAAGCATGGCTACTAGTAGTATTCATTAAGCTGCAACTAAATTTCTTCTTTGTGAAAGGAGTTAAGAGCACCTTTTAATAAAACATTTCCCCTAAAAAGTGTGGAAGAAATCTGAAGGGGAAGAGAAGATCTGTACAAGAAAGCACTATGTCGCTTTCATCCGTGGGTGCTGCTTTTCTCAGTTTTTTCTTGCTCAAAAAATAATATTCCTCAAAATTTCAATGGGATCAGTCCTGAAGCAAAGTATCGTGGTGAAAGGCACCTGACAGTTGAAAACAGGAATTCAGAGGTCCCAGCATGAAGCTTTATCAGATCTGTTACATCCATATTCCATCCTGTTTTCCTACTACAGAAGGCATCAGGAAGCTGACCTGTTGTGTAGGTGAGGGTATATTGTCCTGTTTTGACCACTGAAATAATCTGTCCTTGAAAGCAAAACTCACAGGAGATGAGAACAGTTGTTTTCCAGGTGGTGCAAGCCCTGTGCCTCCATCGCTGTTGGTTTCTGAAAGCTTATGTGCTCTCCTATACCCCACTCTTTGCACAGTGGAGCTATTTGGATTATTAGATCTGCAAGATACTAACTGCGATATGTGAAAGAGCAATAAACTTGATTTGGAGGTATATCAAAGTCAACTTTGATATTGCTTCTTGTTTCTCTGCACTGGACATGTGCACAGTCCTTTGGGATTTCCCAAGTGATGGTTGGCAGCCAGAGGGATGCAGTAAATCTCTCTTTCATTAGTGCTGACCCAGGCGGCATGTTCAGGTGGCACAGCATGCCCTGGTAGGGATGTTTCTCCTGCAGGACAGCTGCATTTGGGTGATGCCATATTGAGGCTCTATAGGTTTTTACCCTGCCTTTTACAGGAAAATGTTTTAACACACAGTTGTAACAGTAATTTTATGTAGGCACTTAAATTAAAAAGGCACATGTACCCTGAAGCCTTTTGCAAATATTTGAGGCACCTTGGATATAATTTGAAAATTCCCCCATCGAAAGTGGCACTAAAAATAACTGAAGTGTGGGAATGACCTTTGTGATAACTCAACAAACTGGAAAAATAGAAGATTAAAGCTCCTGTCTTGCCAGCAATTTACCTTTATCTCCACAAATAAGCTATTTATAAAATGCTACAGAAAGGGTAAATTGTGTGACACATATTTAACTTCCTCTGTCTTCAGTATGTCTTTCCAGATGCCCTGTAGCTTCAAATAGATGTTTGGGTTTTTTTTAGATTAAGCACTTCCTAAAAGTAATGGTCCTTGATAGCAAAACTGAAGAATGATTTGCTGCTTTATTAGAGACCAAGTCCATGAAAATAACCCTTTTGATTGATGTACTGTATTGCGGTGAGTGATCCTTTCCTGCCTGGTCTTTGCATGACTTGATTAGGCAAGCAGCAATGACTGTGGATGGACTATGACAGTCCAACGAATGGCACATCCAGTAGAATAAATCATAGCCCAAAAGCATGAGTTCTGCTAAAACACCTAGTTGACTAGTTTGGTATTTTCTATCTTTCTTATATTTTCTTTGCTTTAAGTATCTTGCCTGAAAATTCCTATTATTTTGTAATAATTTATAAGTAGGAAATGTTGATGTGGTAGTTCTTGGGTTATGTACCTAAGTCCTCAATTTCAGCCTTGGGAGATTTCTGGTATCTTCTGGGCTTTCAGGATATTTCCACTCGTTGGTGGCATTTGAATTAAATGGAGCATTTGGCCCTTGAGAATTCAAAATATGGGCAATTTAAGTAAATCACTTTATTATACTCTGAATTACTTTGAACTTAAGATGAGTGGACCTCAAAGGGTCAGGCTGGGTGTACATCTAGTAGTTCAGCAACCTACACAGTATTCCTAAGGATGCCAAAATCAGCTGGAAATATTGTGCGATTAAGCTTTCCTTTATGCAATTTACATCTTTTCACTTCTTTACCTTGCAGGAAGCAAGTATGCACTGGGGGAAAGGGAAAGGAAATCTTTCTTCCATTATTTCTAAAACTCAGCATGAGTTCTGATCTACAAGTGGCTGAAGGGGTCTTTATTTTCCCTATTCTTTCTGAAGCATCCTTATTTAGACCTTTTAAGTTTCTGGCTCTCAATAAATCCTAGTGAACTTGTGTCATGGGTTCAGCAGCAGCAGTCATTTTTCTCCTTCTTGGTAGCTGGTGTAGCACTGTGTTTTTGATTTTGGGCCTGGGAACAGTGCTGATAACACCAGTGTTTCGGTTACTGCTTAGTGATGTTTTGGTCTGGCCAAGGACTTTCTGAGTTTCATGCTCTGCCAGGGAGGAGGGGAGTCAGGAGGAAGCAGAGACAGGACACCTGACCCAAACTGACCAAAGAGGTTATTCCATCCCACAGCACGTCATGCCCAGGATGGAGAGCAGAGAGAAGAGACCCGGAAGGGTGGGGGTGCACTGCTTGGTCGGGCTTGGTTTTAGGTGGTGAGAAATTGTATTCTTTCCTTGTATTTGCCTTGTCATTATTATTATTGGTGGTAGCAGTAGTGATTTGTGTTATCCTTTGGTTACTAAACTGTTCTTATCTCAACCTGTGGGAGTTGCATTCTTTTTGATTCTCCTTCCCATCCCTCCGGGAGTGGGGGGAAGAAAGTGGGGGAAGTGAGTGAGAGAGAACGGGCTGCGTGAGTTAGGCTTAAACCACGACAACTTGCTGTAAGCCAGGGCTACAGGACTTGGAAACACTAGTCCAAGCCAAGGTTTACAGCATCTCCAGGCTTTTTCCAGCAGAGCCAGGACTCAACAGTGACCAGTTGTTAGATGCTGATTGAAATAGACAAGTGTCTGCGAAAAAAAAAAAAAACAGAGAAAAAAAGACCTCTGTGCTTCAGTTGGTAAATGCTGAGATGGAATATTTTCCTTTTTGGAATGAGGATTTCATCTTCTGTGACGTGGAGTGATCTGACACAAATCCATTCCATGTTTCCCATACACCAAATGCACTTTCTTTCCTCTGCGCCCCAACTTTGCTCAGTTTCGTTAAACAGTTCTGTACAAACTGCCACATTCACTCAATTCTTGTTTATTGCAACTGGGCTTTTTAATTGGGTCATATTTTTGGAAGGACACAGGGCTTCTTAAAAGCACCGGTCACCTGGATTGAGCGATTCCTTGGCTGCTGTCTAGGGAGCAGGATTATGAATTCATTTTTATGCTGTCAGCACACAACATGTTTGATAACCTAACCTGTGACAATTTCAGGAGACTAATAAATGGTGCTTCAGTTTTATTTACTGATATTTCACTCAAATATGAATGGAATCTGAACATGGAAATATTAAATTAGCTCTATCATGCCCTTCTCTGTCAGAAGGAGGTGAATTATGAACAATAAATAAGTGCTGAATGAAAGACACTCAGAGCTCTTTGCGCTATGTCTGGGTTATTAGAAATGAAGCAATTCCACTTCATCTGTCCTGTCCAGGTTCTCCAGGTTCCTGAGATCCTATTAAGGGAAAACTGGGCTTCAGCATGTTGGAATAAATGACACACAAAACAGAAGGTTTTTAAAAAACAGTCACTGAATTTTCAAAGCCCAAGTACCCTCTTTAAGTGCCTTGAGACACAAGAGACAGATAAATACACTTTATTTAAAAGATATAGATAAAACTAAGGTACAATATTGGCAAAACTGGAAGGCATAGGATCTAAATTAAATGGAACAGCGTTGTTGAGGAAGAAACTGGACAGGAGGAGAAGGGGCTGATAAAAAACACTGCTTTGGGTGGACCAGAGTTAATGGAATGTTGCAATGCTTTCAAGCAACTGAAGGACAAGCGAGGAAGAGGGCTGTGTGTTAGTTTGTTTGGGGCCTTTGGGCAGAAAGGCTACTATGCTAGAGGGGATGGGAAAACACATGGGAGGGGGATGTGAAGTCATGTCTGAGCAGACATTATTACAGCACTTCTACTGGTTGCCTAGGCGGGAGGTGTTTCAGGAATTGCTGTCCTCCCCAGCTTGAAATAGCTGTGCCTCTCACTTCAGGGAAAATCAGCTTGGCTTTCCCTAAGGTGATTTAATCTGCATGGATCTTCAAAAAGGCTCAAGTTTCTCATCTCCATTTGTAAAAGGTGGTCAGATGAGTACTTGTTTGATCTGCTCTGGTTCTCCTGTTCCCACCCATGTCCGCACGGTATGGCAGCAGGGTAATTATAGCTTTTCACAGGATAGCATAGATGGTGAGGAAAGAGTGCTGAGCTGATGCACATGCTGTGTGGGTTGTTGGGATGGCTGAGTGAGTGCTGGCAGGGAAAAGTCTGGACTCTGCAGGGTGACCCCAGCCAATTCATGAGGGTCTCTTGTTGATGAGACACTGCTGTTTCTTGAGCTGGAGGCTCACCCCCCCCCCCCCCCCCCCCCGTAACACTGATCTAAATCTACTGATCCTGTTTCACCTGTGTATAGTACAGGCTAGCAGATGTGAAAGAGTGTAAATTTTGTGAATGACAAGTACTAGCATATAGCGGACCCGAACTGCCTCTTTTTAAGCAGCATGATCCTCAGGGAAGGAAGAGTTTTAGTAGTCTCCTTCAGATGTACGGCAAGGGTAAGAGGTTGCAGCAGGGCTGGGGAGGCATGGCACTTTGTTCTGTCGAGTTTCCCAGAGCAGGGGTAAATGCTATGCATCATCTTTGTCTGGTTTCTGTGCACTCGTCTACATGGTTATTATCATTTGGACCACGAGTGTGTGCTTAAAGTGTCTCAACTGTGCTTTGGCTCTGTGATGGGGTGGTCCTGGAGCACACAAATTTGATTATTTTCAGAGGAAACTGAGTGAGAACATGGAGTCCAGTACACATTGTGCACCCCAATTGGTAACGTGCGTTTAGTTCATGGCTGCAGAATGAAGCCTTGTCTGAGGTACAGCTCACAAAGCACCTACAGCGTGGTCCTTAGGTCCTCACCCCTAGCAATTCCACTCTACCAATCTTCTGTGGCTCCACACCATGCACTGATGTAGGCAGAGCCTTTATTTTCCAAAGTGTCCCTGTGAACTTCGGGAGCAGGCAGTGGAGTTAACTAAGTCTTGCCTTTCTTCGGGATAAAAGTTAGTTCCTTACAGCTTCTAGGAATGTCAGGGAATGATAGACCCAGGAATGCGGAAGTTGATCTGCATTTTTAAAAACCCTTTGGGTTTTTCATTGATTTCTTTTTTATCCCCCAAATATATGCATGCAGCATTGAGACTACAAAGTAGAAGTGATGGGTGCAGAGCCTTTTTACTTTTCAAAAGCCTAAGTTACTTAATTCTTCTTAAAATAAAAATAGAAGTAGTAAATTTTTCACTAGCTGATGGAGATTATCTTCTTTTCTGTCCAAGTCAAGAGCATAAATGTTAATTGCATTCATGTATATTCCCTGCTATGACATTAGGTGAGGGCGGAATAAGAAGGACTTCTCCACCATAAAGAGAATTTTGAACCAGTGATTGACGTAAATCAGGAATTCAAATCTGTGTGGCTCCCAAGTGAACCAATTAAAACATCACAGAGCCCTGGTTCACTCTGTCTTTCCAAAGTTGGAGGGAGGGTCTTCTGACTTTCAAGTGGAAATGCAAAAAACCCAATGTGGTTGTATGGGTTAAGGCGCAGCTTTTAGGAGAGGGCTGGGCAAGGAAGACTGGCTTTTTTGGACAGCCAATGAACTAATTCTTGTCATCCTTACACTGAAAACTAACCTCACTTACTCGCTAAAGCTCCCTTCAAGTGCGTTGGCCTACTTGCATGAATGAGGACAGCCAAGTGAACCCTGCTGTGATTAGCAGGTTGCCAGCTCTTCGTGTTTGCAGGGGATGCCCAGCATGCTGGAGGTCTGTTTATTGTTTTGATCTTGCCCACCTCTTTCTAACTTCTGTGATATAGTACAAAGTACTGGCTTTCTAAGCCAAGCCTCATTCAGCAGCAAAATTAAGCAAAGTGTACTCTCAAGTAAGTATTTTAAATTTAACTGTGATGGAAATGAATCAGTGAGAAGTTCATCACCTTAAGGAGATTTTTATGAGGTTAAACCTCAAATTGATTGATTGAAAATATGTAGTAAATGTTTCCTTAAATGTAGAGAGATCCGTTGCAGTGTGAATGAAAACAACATTTAAAAACCTTCAGTCAAATTTCAAAATTAGAACAGTGTTTGCTGTATCCCAAAATTAATGCTGTGTGGATGTAAGAAATAACTTTGAAACTGAAACAGAGCCAAGTCTGGCTTTGAAGTAATTTTATTCTACAGCTAGCTATATACCTCCCAGTGACTGAAAAACAAATGTGTCATACTTGCCTTTTTTTTACGTTATGTGGTAGATGACCACCAGGAGGAACCCAGGAAATATTTCCAAATCTGGAAGCACTGAATGATGTGGAAATAATTACTCAAGTATAAAGAAGGCTTGGATTGCTTTCAAAATATTAGCATAATCTTTCTCAAAACCACAGCACCAACCAGAAAAACCAGGAACGAGTAAAATTTGGATCCTTCATGTAAACAGACAGCCAAAACCCTCAAAGCGCATTGGCTACCCTGAAAGCATATTTATTCAGCTTTCAGCAGACAATTAGCAGGAATGAGACTTAACAGGGGAAAGATCCTCCAACTAGGATCTGCCAGGAGAAGTTGGAATTTGATGTGAAATTGGAATTAAAGGAAGTATGCTTGGTTTAATATTCTATGTGTTTTTGAACCACTCAAAGGTTCCTGTTTCTAGATATCTTGAAATATTTCAGATGTTCAATCCTAAAACATTTGCTATTCTATTTTTTTCTCTCATGAGAAGTCAGATGGATAAAAAAGAGAAGATGGTTTCATATGAGTGTATTGTTTTTACGCCTAAGTGTATTCAGTAGATTAAATTTTGGAGTGGATGTGATAACTCCATACCCTTTTTGGTTTAGACCTGTAATGTTATCTTCAGAAAAACAAGATAATTTCATTCCCTGGGAAAATGGCTCTTCTTTACTGTTATCTTAAACTGGCACAAACAGCATTTACGGGGAACAAGGACTTTCATTTTTTCCCTTTGTCTGCAGAGCTCTCCTTCCTTCAGTTATTGTTTGTATTTTTTCTGCTGCTTTTGTGTATCTGTGATTTTTTACTTCAGCGCTGCTTGTGGGATGTGCTGTGCCTGTGGTAGCGCAGGACTGGCAGGACAAGGGATCACCTGCCACAGGCAGAGTGGGAACTGACCTATTGACTTCCTTGCTCCCATCATACCCTTTTGGCTTGTGTATCACAATGTCAGGGAACGTGAGAGATGTGACCCACGAAATCTCCATAGAGAAGTAGCAACGAATAGTACTTATTGATGGCTGTTTTATTTACAAATGCCTTCAGTGCATCAGGTTAAATGCTAAAACTAATTTTAGAAGATGAAATAAACAGGTCAAATCAGAATTTTAAAGACTTGTTGATGAAGGTATTGTTTGATGTAGTCATCCTAACTATTTTTCAAAGTAGTATGTAATTTGGGGTGTATAAAGTGTTTATTTCAGTTTCACACTGTTGTTCTCCACTTTGTCTGCATATCAACATCATAATTTGTTCCTGCTTGGATCTCATAGCTCTACCATTTTGTCACTGGTGCTGGTCTTGTGTTTAGGAAGAAGTGGCGATCTGTACTACAGCTAGCCCAGCATTGTTGTCAGCATTGTTAAAATGGCCAAAGCCTCTCCATGGCACGCACAGCAACTCACAAGCCCCTGGCTGGGCATAAGCATGTTCCCTCATGTGAACTCTTTTGAGAGACCTTGTAATGGACATTTCCAATCAGAAAGTTACAAGGCGCATTTGTAGTGCTTCCCAGAAGGGAGAGCCATGCTCACAAGTGAGCCTTCCTGCTTGCGTTTCTTGTGAGAAGTATAGGCAAGCTGCTTTCTTCTCAGAGCAAGGATATGCGGCTCTGAAATTGACAGTTTTATCATCTCAACAGAGCCAGCTGCCTAACAGATATGAGTAATGTGAAGTAGAAATGAGAAGACCAAGGTAAACAGACATAACAGAGGAAAGAAATGTGTTTCCTATCTGAAAATGTAGAGCATGCTATGGATAATACAGCTAAGAAAGCTCTGTCACAAGATTCATAGTCCCAGGGCATATTTCATTCATGTGAATGGTGCTTACACAGCAGATTATTTGAGCTGTTTTTACCTTCACAGCATTGCCAGAGAAATATTTTCATTCCCTAAAATGGGTCTTAAACAATAGCCCGATCATATTGCATGTACAGGGCACTCTGCTCTGGGGTCTGCAGCGTTTCTTGGGTTTCTTCCTTGCATATGTATTTGTTATCACAGCAGATGACAGGGTCTGTAATGCAATAGGTGCATGGCCTTGTTCCATGTACAGACAGCTTCTTTTGAATTTGGACATTTTTCCATTTCACCTTCCTGGGGGTACAACAACCGCAGATGAATAGTAAAACAGGGCACTTAGCGCCTGGAAGCAGGAGCCGGATAACATTTCTTCACTCGGTAGGCGAACTTTTATTTTCAAGGAAATTGAGAGCCAAGCTTGATAATTTTAGGCCATTTTTGTAACATGAAGAGGCTGGTGGTGCTCACCTGAAAAGCACCACTGATAAGAGGTGTTGATCTGTAAACCACAAACCTTGCCCTCGGTGTTCCTACTGGGAAGCGCTGAAACCCTGCAAATGCTGGTATTAAGTACTCCTCCATCTACCAGAAATTAATAGCAGTTTTTGCTTGCAGCTGTTGTACTTTATAAGTTCCTTTATTAGAAAGGAAAAAAAAAAAAAAGGCAGAAAATTTAGATCAAAGGGTACGTCTAAAATTTAAAGTCATGTTACTTCAAAAACAGATTACAGCAGTGCCATAGTTACGATTTTCTTGTGTTTTGCAATGTGCTTTCTTTTGGGCCTATTCTAACCTTCTTCCCATATAAGGTTTCTCTTCCCCCGCCTTCTTTTGCCATTTAATTTAATAAATCAGCACAGCAAATGTGCCATGTAAATTGAAACATGCAGGAGTGTCATATATGGTGAGAAGTGATGGGGATTAGCACGTGAGAAGGAAATTCCTTAACTAAATACTTGCCTCTCACACAATGCTTGATGTGTTTTGAAAAATCAGATTATGCTTTTTCTGTCAGCAAAGAGAATCTTTCGGACTGGAAATAAAAATTGTTTGCTTCTTGGGATGAGGCTTATTAACAGTTATAAATAGTAAACAGCAATATTTATCTCCCAGGTGATTGTAATTTCTTGATTAGAACATCAGCTGAGTAGCTGGGGGGTTTCAGCTATTTCTGTGAAATGAATAATTTTTTACAATGAATGCATGCACTACAAGGTAATTTGTTTTTCAGCAAATTATGCCTTCTCTTTTTTAGATAGGAAAGTCACCAGGTGGGGTTTCACCACTGAAGTTCTACATAGTCAACTTTTATATACTCACATCCCTGAAGGTGTGTATTAAAACCTTTCTGATTTGTTAAAATACAGTCGTATTTTTAAATACATTTGCAACACCAGAAGCGACTAAAGAGGGAGTTTGCCACGGGCTTCTGCTTGTCCCTGTTGCGGAGGAATGGCCAATGGACGTGCCGATGCATTTTTCTCTTCACCAGAGCAGGACCAGGAGGAGGCTTCGATGGCCTCCAGCAGCTAAATCTTTTGGGAAGGCTGAAAACCTGGAGACTTCTGATGGATTTCTGAGACTTGGCGCAGACAGGGGTGAACATTCATGTGTGGTGTGCACAGTAATAGTTTGCACAATCGGTCTCCTCATTTATTAATCTTTTCAGGTGTTTCTGAGCAAAGCTGTTTCTAAATGAATAAGGAGGCATGGGGGCTTGGCATGTGCTCAAATCACATAATCTCAGCAAACTATTGTCCTTCCTTGAGGTTTCAGCTGATGCATTAACCCCAGGGCTGGGTGGGCTGAGAGCAGGCAGGGAAGGCCAGGCTGGCTCAGCTAGCCCCCACTAGCTCTTTAGCACCAGACTCTGGCCACATCCAGACCTGTGGACATGCCCCAAAAGGCCACAAGCAGCAAATTATCTGAAGCAGTCACTTCAGTGACCAGCCAGTTACAAAAGGTAGAGTAAAATAGTCCTTCTTTCCTGGGATGACAGTTTAGGGAAATGATGGAGGGGCTCAAACGGAGTTGTGCTATGTGCATGTTCCCTTTTAAATAAAACCTGTGCTCAATGGCACTCCCATGGTTCATAAACAAAACACAGCAGTAAAGATTTATGGTCAAATTTTGCAAACATTATTAAAAAAAAATATTGTGAGGTGCATATATACACAGAATTCTGAAAAGGAAATCTATTTTTGTTAAAGTTTGGGATTTGAAAGAGGGAAATACTGCCAATAATTTTTTAAAAGTCTGATTTATAAATGAAGTGCTAATGAATAATTCCACAAGTGGTGCTTCATATAGTAAAGCATGGAGGCAGATTTTCACTGCTGCTGGTACAAAAACAAATCTGACTGAGTAAATCTGCTGCTTGTTGCCAATTTTTGTCATTCTTGGATGTAGAAATATAATCTTGTGCAATATTTAAAGAATGCAAAAACTGCAGAAGAAGGCCAGTGCCTCACTGGCAGCAAAAGACGTTACTGGCACAGGCTGGGAGGAGAGTGTGTTTTCAGGCTTGGTGCTTTCCCAATTGTAGGCATATCCTTGACAGTACCAGTCCCTCAGTCCAAGGCACAGTCTCACAGGGTATGCAATGTCTACACTCTGTTGCTGGCAAACCTTACTGGCACCCAGGATTAGCAGGGCATAGGAAAACTATACCTATTCTCTTTTCCAACCCTGTGGAAGAGCTACTGTTTGTGCAAGTGTGTGTACCTCTGGCATGGCTCCCAGAGGACTGAGAGATGCCCAGCATGTATGGTAGTGGTAGGTAGCATGGATGGGCAGTGCTGCTGATGTCTGCCGCAGGGGTCCTAGCACTGGATGGATGCACCTTTCTGACACACAGAGGGGCCAGTGGGTATCTCCTATTAATGCCAATTAGAGCTATGCAGTGTTTGTTGGGTGAGTGGTTTATTGCCATTGGTTAGATTGCTAGCTTAATGAGATTAGACAAGATCTAATGAAAAAAGACAAGCACATAACGAGTTGTAGTAGTAGTTCAACTACTCTGCACTGGGATTGTCTGGTACTGCGGCATGGCAAACTCTAATAGCTTGTTCACCGTCACATCATACCGTTCCCACAGGTGTCTCACTGGAAAGCTGTCATATTGTCAGCGCTGGTATTTTCCCTTGTATTGAGCTGGCAACGGGTTGTCAGTCCAATTTAACTGGCTGTCCTACATGCACATGTTCAAATGATGGTATCCTTCTAATAAACATTGAACTGCACAGTGATTGATTCCTGACAAATTGGTCAGCATCACCTCGCTATCAAACTTGTCCAGCTCAGCTGCCTCCTGGGGCTGCTTAGCCAGAGAAGGGTTAGCAGCAAACTGACAACTGCCCATCAAGCAGCTAACAGTGGGAAAATATAGAATGAAAACCTGCGTGGATAATGATGGTAGAAATGCTGGCTGGATGGAAGAGGCTGAAGCCTGCAGCCAAGGCGAGGGGTCAGTCAGGTAGTCCAAGAAGCAGCAAAGACCTCCTGCGTAACTGAGCATTGGTGGCCACATTATGCAGAACGAGAACAAAAACCTGCTCATCTTTGACATCTCTGACACACTTTCCAGATCATCTCCAAGGCTTGGTTTCTTCAGACATTTTAAAAAGAGGGAAGGTGAAGCTGTAACTATAGAGGTTGGGAATAATTTAGTAGCCGTCAGAAATCTGATTATCCTGAGTTACAGCATTTTTAGGGAGTGCCTCTAAGGTTTGGTGTCAAAGATGCTTCTGGCATATGACTAGGGGTTGATAGAATTCATAATAAATTAAACTTAAATTCAGGAAGGGAGTTTTAAGATCATTATTATAATGTTATTTTTTCAGGAGTGAAAATCATTATTGTGTTGGACCAGCCAAAAAATCATACTTCTTTTGGACCTTTATGAAAAGAGACTGGGGAACTGATAGGTGCCCTTTGTGCTTAAAATCACCTCAGGGAACTGCATTAAAATAGAGACAAGGTATTTCAGGAAGGCAGAGGTTTTTTTGCCCTGCCAAGGGGTAGTACAGCTTAATTAAGCTGAGTTTCTCATTTCTCAAACTACGGTGTATCTGGCTGTCTCATGCCCTCCCCTCCACGGATGTCATATGTGTCATGTGCACTAAATTAATGTCAACATTTGCCATCTCATTGAGTGCCTCCATCCTTTTTCTGGGTGATAGGCAACTGTTATTTGCTGCCTCATTTTAACCAGTCATTCCCATTAGCACTAATAACCTCGGGGTGGGGGGAAGCTTTCATTTTGCATAAACATTGCATTGACCTTCCTCAGTGAATTTCCCTATCAAGGAAAGACTCTTTGCAGAAGATGTTATACTGCTGTAAGGACTTACGTTGAGGAAGGGGGAACAGGATGTGAATCATCTTGGAATTTGCACTGTACAAAGTCTTTTCTTCTTCTCCCTTTTAATGTGCAATCTTTTTTTTTTTTTTTTTCCCCAATGGTATTTTTGCTGGAATACTTTTTGCAGAACAGAAGAGTGGAACTCTTCAAAGCCACAGTGCCAAGCATCTCCTTCCTATTTCAAAATAAATCATTCTCCTGGTGGTAATGAGTAATACAGAAAAATTCAGGCAGCGAGGATTTTGCCAGGGAGAGAGAGATTTGCAGTGCTGTGCTTTGGCTTCTATGCAAAGTTCTATTTAATGACACTGCCACAGAAGGAGTATTATATTATCTGTCCCACTGCTCAAGCCTTCAGTTTCGCCATTGTATAAGCACACTAGTTTTTTTACATTTCTAAGCAGCAAGCGATTCCAGAGAAATTCCTGTTCCAGCTACAAAACTCAACAGACCCCAACTGTGTCATTACCTCACCCTGTTGGGGCAAGTCCCGCTGCTGCAGCTGCAGAGGGTCGCTGCCAGCTGCCCTCCCCAGGAGCCTGCAGCCAGTGCCACCACACCATACACAGCCAGTAGGGCAAGAAGTGGCTGATGTTCCCTCCTGCAGCAAAATCAGGATCACAGGGGTGATGGCAGGGTTGCGGCCACTCCTCAGCATTTGTAGAAGCCCCAGGGGGAAGAGGATCCTTATGCCATAGGGGCATGGCTGGTCCTCACCTCTCAGAGGGCATGTAGGGAACCTGGACCCATTAAGCTGGCACTACAGAAGCAGTAGTGAGGCAACCCACGTGTCCTCCCACAGCACTGCTGAACCAGCCAGGTCCTACCCAAAGCTGTTTGCTGATCCCTAATGTTTGAGGGTTTTTTTCCTCCCAGTTTTCTCCCGGCTTTGGACGGAAAGTTAGGAGATTCCTTCTTCTGTCAGCTTAGCTGGTGTGTTTCTGACATTCAGAGATAGTATAAGTAGGGGTTGTGCCTTTGAACTCTAGTCTAGCAGAATAAAATGAATTTTACCGTTTTGTCTGAATAACATGTTTCTGAAGATTTCTGTCTCCCAGGAGTTGTTTGAAAAAGATGGCTTTAATTTGGATAGACTACATGAATTAATAATACTCATAATTACTCTACAACCTCATGTAGGTAGAGGGACCTGATGCCTGTCCCACCAGTATGCTTGACCTCAGTCTGAGGGACAGATGGGACAGTTTAACTGCATTCCCATCAGTTTCTTCCTGACAAGAAAACCAAGATTCATCATGCTTTGCTTCCAGCATCTGCCAAGAACACAAGGAGAGAACACTAGCTAAATTCCTGTCTTGGCACAGCCATTCATTCACAAAGATTGGTGTAAACCTGAGCTGAACTACAGCCAGAAGCAGGGATGGAAGTGCCCGTATCCTGTTACCAACCTCTTGAGCTGTTTAATCCCTTCAGCTGAAAGCTGACCTGTAGCAGATGCCATTTCATCAGTTTCTGAGAGTCAGAGATGTCCAGGAATGGTATATTCAACACAGAGGGCCAGTTTTTCAGCTGGTGTGAGTTGCCCCAGCTCTAATGACACCATCAGCATTACACTGATTCATGCCATAGATAGGATCGGTCCATATTTATTTTAATTGGCCACAGCTCATATTTCTCATAACACAGAGGCAGATTTTTGAGTCAAGAGGCCTTTTGTTAGCATGTTCCTGAATATCTCGGCATCTGATGTGCCAAAAGTAAAATGGGTCATGACTCTTGTTTCCTCTGGGCTGCCTTTTTACTGCCAGCTTAGGCTTGATTTACACCCCTGTCAGTGGATAATGAGGCCCATCTACCTGGGGATTCCAGGGCATCGTTGCTTTTGTAGGCAGTTGCCAACTCTGTTGTTGGTCAAGCATCTGTTGACTGCTGGACACGTGCTTTTCTTGAGGCTCTGGCACAACTGTAGAATACTTTCTATGCTGCCTTATTGCCAATACCCAGGAGAAGATGCTAGTATGAGTGGCATCCCAGCTCTCCCCCCATCCTTAGCTGTATATTCAGATTCCTCCTGCCATTATCTTGTTGAGCTTTTTAGCACGAGGTGAATCATAGAATCATAGAATAGTTAGGGTTGGAAAGGACCTTAAGATCATCTAGTTCCAACCCCCTGCCATGGGCAATGCTCCTTAATGCTCTAAGAAATGAAGACACCATCCTTAAAAATCAGCAGGAGGAAGAAAAGCTTCATTCATGAGGAAAGTGGTGTTTATATTAGTGGTCTTCCAATTAGTAAAAACCAATTTGGGTTTTAACTTGATTTTTGCAATCCCTCATTTGGGGTTTGGGGCTCATCCTCCCAGCAGGAGACTTGGAAAACCTGTCTTGCTTTCGCATTTCAATGGCATTTTCTGGCACATCAAGGATTTATGGTTGGCTTGATGAAGCTAAAGCTGGCGCAGCTTTTCTGCGGGTGGAGGATTTGAGCAGACAGGTTTATACAACTCCAAAGAACTGCATCAGACTGGAGCAGAACTTGATTTAAAGGAAATCTGGGCAAGGTGGAGTGTTATGAGAGAAGAGAGAAAAATACATATAAAATAAACTCAAGCACTAGATTAGATGCCTTCCTCACTTAGCTGCTTGTTCACACTCTTAGAGTCTCTGGCATGCCCTAAATAGAAGGCAGGCATTCTAAATCAAAGCAAATGTTTTCTCTGTCATTTCTGACACGACTCAATGTTTCCGTAGATGGGCTGGCAAATCAGGTACTCTGTAACCGTGTTTCTCACCCACGGATCTCTACTCAAAGTTAGTTCTAGCACCAAGCCTGCCCAGGCTTCAGAGACACAGTGCTGCCAAAAGGTGAGGGTGGTGTAGGGGGGAGGGGGACCCTGTGACTTGTCCAGCTTGCTGCATGAGATGAAACATCACACTCACATCCACCTTTCCTTGACAGCTCCAATGTTGTCACTGTCCAGACCTTCAGTGAAAACTGGAGCAGTGCCATAACATCATTTCCAAGGAAAATGAGAGCTCTTTAATTGTTGGCTGCATGTCCCAGCTCATGGTGAGCATAAGCTTACTGGTGTTTGTTTATAAGTAACATCACGCTCCACGATGGCTTCTCTTCAATGAAGTCTTTTTCATACACATTCTTCTTGCTCATGGCAGGAAGAGTTTTTTGGTTTTCTGTGATTCACAGCAAGTGAACTTTATCTTTTTATTCATAAAATTCCCAAATGATCAGGCATAAATGCCTCATTCCTGCCACTATCCTCCTCAAGAGGCTTATGTGCCAAAAAAAAGACTTGCAGTTGGCTGACAAGTCATTTCCTGATTCGCAGCCGCTCCAGATTTACTCAGCTACCAGCCACCCCCGTGATGAACATCATTCCTGTTGGAATGGGAGCAGGTTTACTCCTGGCTATGGGTTTAAGCCTGCTATGGCTTTAAGCCTGCCAGGTGCTGAACCTTAATTCCTGCAGAAGCTATCAATGAATTCTGACTTTTGTCATATGACTGGGCAATGATGTGACATCTGGATCTCTTATATGCTGGAAGTGTTAACCCCTTTTGAACTGTAATCTGTAGCAGATGACTATAGCCTATGAACAAAGTTCGTTTCTACTCCAGTATATCAAGGAAAGGATCCAGTATGCTTCCTTTCCCTTACCTAAATTATGCAGACACCAAAGTCCCAAGAAGTGATGAAGAATACTCTTGTTCCTTAAAAATCCTCCAAGGAAGAGGTTGTTGCCTTGTTCCTTAAAAATCTAAATCTCCTCATGCACATCAGCATTTAACCCCAAAGTTTCTGAGGCCCATAGGTGCAGGAGCACAGACAAGCCATCCATATGCGTGGATGCCACTGTAATGCCGAGAAGAGGCAAAGTCTGCCTTTCTCTTCCCAAATCCTGGGATGGGCCTACTCCTTAGATGTATTCAGAGCTCACAGAATTTTTACGCAGAGGTTCAGGGGAAGGAGGTTGCCAGGCTTGTTAAAAATAATGTAGTAATTATATACCCATAGATATCATCCCTGAAAGAGATGATCTGCTAGACTGGTAGATGTGCCACCAGTTTAGAGGGCATCCCTAAAAGCTTGCACATGCCTCCAGTTGAAGCTGGGCACAGTCAACTCAACTGGGGTCAAAAAAAAATCATGTGGAAGTAGCCTTAGGATAAGTGACTACTTTTGCCACGTTGGTTGCAGAAGCAATCTGCCCATTTAAAGGCAACTCAAGCATGAAATGCTTAGCTAATGTGAGGTAGCAGTGTTAGTGGTACTTGCAGTGGCCAAAATACTTGTTTTACAGGGTTTCATAATCATGCAAGGGTTTCATGATCATGCAACAGTTTCAGTTCTCATTTTGTTTTAACAAGACTTTGTAAACATCTTGTTTGCAGGGAAAAGCCTTTAAGATACAAACTCTGTAGAGTTGCCTGCCAATAGGCAAACAAAAGTAAGTATTATGTAATTATTTTTTAAATCCCAATATTCTTTTCAGCTTGCATTGTGTTTTATTATAGCTTAAATGCAGCAAGTGCTGAAAAAAAAGGATGCATAGCTGACTAAAGTAACCTTGAATTACATGCTGAGTTTGATAGTAAGTATACAAGTCCTGTTTATGTATCTGCAGATCCGGATCGTACCTGTGCTGCTGTGCACTGGCCCGTGTCAGTACTAAAACAGACGCTGAAAAACCTGCATAGTTCTCCTAATCTCCAGCAGAATTGCACAAAGGACAAGTTTGGTGCAGTGATGTTTGGGAGGCTGCATTGTGTCAGTCATTTGAGCAATTGGCCCCTGGTCTTATCCTTAGCACATACTTAACACATCTTGCCAAATTATGCGGTTGCTTAGTAATGTGAACAAATATCCCCTGGAGATTCAATAACCAAACTCATTATCACTTGTCATGTAGGCCAGGAACTGAATCCAGATCTCCAGGAGTGAATGACTGGTGTGTTAACCTAGTCTCCTACTGCTAAAATAGCAGAATGAATATGTGCAAAGTCAGCTCCATGCAGTGTGTAAAAATATGCCCTGAGTAAAAACACAGAGAAGCTCTATTAAAAATTATTCTCATTACATAGATTCCATTATCTGAAATAAGAAAGGGGGAATTTAGCATTTGTTAATGTTTTGAAGAGAGACATAAATGAAGACTGATTTTTTTAGTATTATTTATTTTTGATCTTGCAAGCTAAGAAATATGGCTGTTCTGGTTAAGTGTTGCAGAGGAAGAGGCTGTTGCCTGTATCATCTTCTGCACTTCAGGAGGCCACTAAATCCCTTTGAAACAGGATCTTATTCCAGTGTCACTTATGGATGACATTAGGTGGTCTACAGCACTTACCACAGCTGTGTGCAGAGGTACCTAACCTTGCTCCAGACAGGCTGGTTCGCTACAGCATGGCCACACTATTGGGGCTCATCACAACAGTGCTGACACCTTCCCAGGATCCGAGCTTGTATCCTGGACGGAAATGTGCTGTGCTGCAGGGCCACACCAGCTCCTTTGAGACTAGCTATACGGCACTGCATTTTGCACACCCTAAATCCATGATATGAAGTTTTGCAAAATACTCTACTTCATCTCCCTCTCTTCAGCAGGCTCCTTCTGGTTCATCAGGAAAATGCAGAGAGTCAGCCAGTTTGCTTAACAATGATTTTGGCAGTGAATCCAATATTTGTAGATCTGCGTACTGAATACATATGCTGTTGGCTATAAAGATACCATATTTTTCACTCATAAGCAATCCCAGCTGCATATATGGTTTTGGGACTTTATTTTATTCTGGAGTAAATTTGAGACCAGCTGCTCAGCATACAAATGCAAATTGGTTTAATTCATGTAGATAATGTATGCATATCAGACATTGAGGGTGTGTGCGTGCTCATAATGATAGGAGTTCAGAGATGTGGAGGCTGATAATTTGCCTGAACAAGGTCAGTACTGGCAAACACAGACACGAACAACTTAAGCTGCTGTTGCCCTTTAATGTAAAATCTGCTCAAGAGTAAAATGGGCTAGATCTCCCTTAAGCAGCATTTCCTGTCGCTTCCTCTGGACATCACTGACACAGACTAATTGTTTTCTAGAGTTCAGTCTACAGGATCTTACCACTGTCAATCAGCACTTTTCAACTTCTGTGGAACTACCCTATCTGAAAGCAAGTTTGCAGTTTCTTGCAATTTTTTTGTATTAAAACACCCAAAACCTGTTATAATGGAGACCAAATTAAGGGGATGATGTCTCCTCAGTGCAGTGTTTTGGAACTGGGTTTGATTTTTCCCTGGTTTTTTCTATGGAGAAATTTGTATTTTCAGCTATTGAACATGTATTTTCTCATTTCCCAGCTGTGCGAGAAGATATTGATGGAGTTGCTACAGGATCTCACTAACTGAATGGTCCTCCTATCTAAAGGATTTTTACAGTTATCAGCTTCTTGCAGGGGTAATGGCATGTTTAGTGCTCTAGAAGTATGCATCATTAGGTATTTGCTACACTGATAAGCCCAAAGGCATTTTAAAGCTACTGTGACACTGCATCATGCTTACATTGCCTCGTCTCACACTGCAGGACTTTTGTAGGTTGCATGAAAAAGCTTCAGTGGGGGGTTATCATTCTTGCACGGATTTGGGTTTTGACCACATTTAGAGCCAGAACACAGGTCTGCTTGGTATGTCTTTGTCATGTGCTCTGGCTTGCAACAGTCTTTAGACCTGAGGTCAGAAAGAAGTTTCCTCTTCCACTGAGGTTGCAAAGTCCCCTGGTGTTGTGTTTCTGAATTTCTCTCAGTACTTATCCCCTCATGTGGTATGTAAGCCCTCTTGCCAGGCTTCGCTGAGCTCCATCCCTTCATTAGGAGGAGGATGTTGGCAATGCTTCTGCTCTCTCCTGCTGTCTTCATTTACTGTGAAAATTCCAGGTTCTGGCCATTCTTGCTTAGAGCTAACTTCATGAGAGGGTCTGGGGAGGTGCTTTGTTGCCTGTGGTAAACTGGCAACATCGTAGAAGAAATGTTTAAGAACCTGAGAAGTGTATCTATTGCAACATTTCTTGTTTGCCGCAGAGGGCTAGGCTCAGCAGTCATGAATGTCCATAGGTCTTGAAGGGGTCTTTGTCCATCATTTATTGACTTTTCTTATAGTTGTCCATATTCGGGATTTACTCACACCTTCTTTATTCCAGCCTGTACCTCTAGGCAATTGTAGTTGAATTATTTTTGTGCTGTGATGGACTTAAGCATAATTTCTGAGCACAAACATACTCTTTCAAGTTCTGACTCCATAGGAACGTTCAAACTAGGATGTGGATCACTCCTTAGTTGAGATTCTGGCAGGCAGTGGGATAAGGTGGTGAAAAGAAAGCATTAGCATCATATGGAAATTAAGTCCCCTTCTTTTGAAATTCAGCACAGTAATTCCCATCTGCTCAAGCAAGGGATCCAGCACTCATTCTTAGACTTGGAGCTATCACTTACCGTCATACTGAAGCTGTGGTTTTAGGGTAGGGCTGAGCCTATAGAGCCCATCTGGGTGCTGCTGCTGAAAAAGGATGTTCTAGTTCCCGTCTGAGCCCTCCCATGGAGTGTGTGGCTCCATTGCCTTCCTTACGCAGCACATGGTGCTCGTCCCGCAGCCTGAGGAGTCAGCTCAGGGAGCTAAACCCACAGGCACATTAGAATCATAGAATAGTTAGGGTTGGAAAGGACCTTAAGATCCTCAAGTTCCAACCCCCTTGCCATGGGCAGGGACACCTCACACTAAATGATGTCACCCAACGCTTTGTCCAACCGGGCCTTGAACACCGCCAGCGATGGAGTATTCACAACTTCCCTGGGCAACCCATTCCAGTGCCTCACCACCCTCACAGTAAAGAACTTGCTCCTTATATCTAACCTGAACTTCCCCTGTTTAGGATTTAACCCGTTACCCCTTGTCCTATCACTACAGTCCCTAATGAAGAGTCCCTCTCCAGCATCCTTATAGGCCCTTTTCAGATACTGGAAGGCTGCTATATGAGGTCTCCACGCAGCCTTCTCTTCTCCAGGCTGAACAGCCCCAACTTTCTCAGCCTATCTTCATACGGAAGGTGCTTCAGTCCCCTGATCATCCTTGCCCTCCTGTGGACTTGTTCCAACAGTTTCATGCCCTTTTTATGTTGAGGACACCAGAACTGCACACAATACTCCAAGTGAGGTCACACAAGAGCGGAGTAGAGGGGCAGAATCACCTCCTTCCTGTTGGTCATGCTGCTTTTGATGCAGCCCAGGATATGGTTGGCTTTCTGGTCTGCGAGGGCACACTGAAGCCGGCTCATCTTAAGTTTCTCATTGACCAACACCCCCAAGTCCTTCTCTACAGGGCAAGCCAGCAAAGACTGTCTGAAGATGGCTCACCCCTATCATAAAACCCCAGCCCTGGCCAGTTCTTTCTCAAGCTCTTTCTTCTAGGTCCCATTGCTGAGGGAGTCAAGGGGGTTGGTTTCAGCTTTCTCTGTCAACTTCAGAAAGGGGAATCTCAAAGAGAGGCCACTTGGTCACAGAGCACTTGCTGCTATTCTACAAAATGTACTTACAAACCTTTAGTCTTCAGAGGTATGCTGAGGTCACATGACACATGTAACTAGAAATAGCTTTTTGGAGGCGGTGTGATGGAATAATTAGCTATAACAAGCAGGGAAACAAAGCTTAATTGGTTTTGATGTCAAGGAAATACAGGATATAGTCTTTTCCGGGGTACTTTTATGTTTTTTTCTGAGCAATACTTACTTCTATACTTTACCCAAGTTTTGCAGGTGTCTCAGTGTCATACCAGCATCCATTGTTCTGAAATGGTCCCCTGAGCTTGTCACCCAGTGAGAAGAGTTAGGGCAGGCTGGGTGCCTAAAGAGTTATCCTGCTGAAGTAGGGGAGAGGTGAAGCCAGCATGCTGAATTACCTTCTAGGGAAGTGTTGAGGATGACAGTATGTTTTACTTCTGCCAGTCTCAGGCCAAAGTCTCTTCTTCCTTTCAAGATATATGCCCCAATCCTTTCAGGAAGTTAAGTGTCTAAAATCTGTCTTTGACGAACAAAATGCTTTCAGTTTTATAACATGGCCAGAGAAGAACCTAGTGCTTCTATTTCAAGCAATATCCCAGTGATTATAGCACTAGCCCAGGATAGAGGCACAGGAGTTCAATTCTGTTCTGGAAGGATTTGAAACCATACAGAAGATGAATAAGTAACAAAAATGTATACACCAGCACTATTTTTCTTCGTTGTTTAGTCTTTTTCTTTTGTTAATATGCGGTGTATCTAATTGTAAGTCATTTCTTTATCAGCAGTGAGAACTATTTCAGTAAAAACTGTTTATTTCACCAAGTAAGTTGCCTTCTTAAACCTGAAAAATGCCCAAGCATCCCATTATTATTGGTTTGAATTATTTATAACCTGTAGCATTTTACAAGACATTCAAAAAGCAAATGCATCCCGTATTTTGAATATTACTAGGTGGTAAAAGATGCATGCACTGCAGTATAGGATTGCTATCATAGCATTTCCCCTGGTGTCATTTGCCACTGAACTTAACTGTGCTGCCACAACAGTGACAATCAGGGATACTGTCATTATGGTCAGTGGGGGAGCTCTTGATTTATTTACATTCATGTAAGCAAAGCCAGAAGCGGGCTTTGGAAAACATTAAGGTCATTGTATCTAGTGAGGTGTAGCTGCAGATTTCAAAATGACTGCACAGCTTTGCAAGATAGTGTTTATAATCTGGCTTTATATTAATAGCAAATATATGTGAAATATTTTCCTCTTTGAGGTTTACAGCCCCATATTTTCTAACAGAAAAGCAAGTGTATTGGCTTTGTTGTGAAGCTTTGTTGATGTCAAATGCAGGTGGTGATAATTCAGATGTGTAACTAAGCGCAGCAAGACTTCAGTGCTGGTTGCTTCCCCTGCCCGTTTGGGTCCTGAGATTTCCAAAGGTAAAGCTGAGCAACATCTTAAAAATTATACCTGAACTCAGGCAGTTTTGCTCAGGAATCAAGTATTTACCACCAGGACACAGAGACACCACAAAGCTGGAAGGGAGGCGGTACGTAGGGAAGGGTGGAAGTAGTGCTGAGACTCATCTACCTGTGCCCTTTCCTCCAAAATCTCTGAGCATCAGCTGTCCCCAGATAAAGCCATCTCTGGCTGCTCCTGGACCACAAGTGGAAGGAAAGGTGTGCAAGTGGCACTGAGTACACCAAGCTGCTCCCACGTGCCCTGCCTGACCCATGCTGACAGGTTGGTGAGTAGCGAGGTCATATCCTACAACACGAGGCATGCAGGGCTGTGGCTCCCAAAAAGTCTGGAGCTGAACACACACGCCTGTGACTTTGACCATGTTTTGTGAAGAGGCATCCATAAGTAATAGAGGAATATGTCAAATTTGTCAATAGTACATCGGGGTGTGATTGAAATTGTGACAAGTGTTTGATGCTCTTTACCTTGGAGAAGAGTCAGTCTTCAAAAGAAGTGAGTTGACTTAGCAGCGGAGACCTTGACACTCAGATAGCAGGGCTGCTGCTTCATTGCGCACACACATCCTTGCAGATTATACTGGGGGTTTCGTGGTTGCTTGTTTTTTTGAGGATTTTTTGTTTGCCTTTTTTTTCCCCTTGTACTTCATTAGCACCAGTGCTTAACACTGGGTACTACATAATCCAGAAATCCAAGCACTTCGGTCGTTAATATCAATATCTCTGCCAGAGGGTTAGTTACATCTCAAGCCCTTTTTTTTTTTTTTTATCCTTTCCTAAAGACATTTTTCACCCAGATCAATGGCTGGTGATTATCCAGTCTAAATCAGGATCCTATTATGTGAGGTAGAGAAGATTCTTTTGACTGCTGCTGAAATGTATGTAATAATAATAGCCACAGAGAGGAGTGAAATGTAGCACAAGCATCCTGTGTGTGTCCCTTTAATTAGAAGCCATGCAGAGTTTGAAATCCGAGGCGCTTCCAAACATGCGTAGCATTCATTTTAATCATCCCTCAGAGTGCGGGAGGAAGCATCAATTAAATTCAGTGTGAGAGGAACTCCTGGGAGTGGATGCAGGAAATGAATTTTGTTTTAATAGTATTATGATGATGATGAAGATGATGGTGATGCACAGGGACAGCTCTTTGAAAGCATTAACCTGAAAAGGCACCCAGGAGCCCCGTAATATGTCAGCGAGCAACCAAAGTGCCAAAAGATCCTTAAGGCATAACTGTGACCCATATTCTGTAGAAAATCAACTTTCTTCTCCCCAAAGGGGATTCAAGAGAATGACATAAAAGCGTAATTTGCATTATCAAGCCTTGTATCTTCCTTGATGTTTTCTTTGTCTGCTCCAACTGATGTTGCTTCCTAACATCAAACCACACAGAGCTTTGCCCCAGCTGAGGGAGAAGCTGAACTGCTCCTAATGGGAGGCCGACACGCAGTGAAGGGGTCCTTTCCCACCACGGAGGAGATGAGGACTAGTAGCGTCAGAGATGCACTTTGACTTTTATGGTACAGGGAGGCTGCCTCTGACAGCCTGGCACTTGTCAAAGCCAGAGCTGATTAAAGCCCTTCTGGCAGTCAGCTGGCTAACATACAGGAAGGTGCCAGTCTGTTCTGTCAGCAGGACTGAGGCTTGAAAATGATTTCTAATCATCTTTGTGAAGAAAGCGCGTGTCAGTAAGTTGTCGCTAATGAGGTGTTTTGGGGTGAGGGAGCTGGACGGGAGGACAAAGCGGAGGCAAGGTGCCGGGAGGCAAGGGGTCTGCAGTCCCGCCAAGGAGAGGGCAGGGGTCCTGAGTGAAAAGGTCCTTCTGGGGGGAAAATAACAACCACAGGGCACTTTGGATAAACCGACCTGGAATGCTGTGATTTAAAAAGCATGGATTTTTATTTTTTAATGGATATCAGATATTTTAATATTCCCAGTTGTGGCAAAAGAGGGGGGAACAATCTCTCAAAATTCCTGGCAAGTAGGTTGTCACATTCATTTCTTTAGACAACAAGAGCATGGAGACCCCCAATGTGCTCTCACTTGAGAAGGTCCCCGACAGTGAAGGGAAGAGGAGGCTGCTCACATAGCACAGATGTGGATGAGCTAACTCCTTTCACGCTGACATTTTGAGCCAAGAATATTTCAACGTTAGCATCTCCTAATGCTGGCTATAAAGCTTGTCCCGGTGCAAAAGAAACCTCTGCAATTTCCATGTAACTATGAGAAAAGAGCCACAGCCGCTTTTGTGTAACAGGATTTGTGTAGGCTGTTGGTAAGGGCATGCTGCTGATAAATAAGGTTCAGTTGTAAATATTCTTTACTGACATGGGAATTTATCCACCTATTGAAGTTTACAACTGAGCTACCAAGGAAACACGTTCTTTAGCTCCACTGTGTATGCAGCCCACGGTGCATTTATCAAATGCTTGTCAGTTCAGGGAAGGCACAGTTCAGGTAATATAGTATTTATGAAACTGTTAATACCATCTCAGGATGTTCTCATAGTGTATGCTTTTTAAAGCTGCCTTATAAAAACTTCGGGCAAGGGGAAAACAGGGAATATTTGCAGTTTTATAGTGCAGGGCTCTGCTCTGTCATCACATGCAGTGAGGATGACACAACAGAAGGAGATGCTGCCTAGGCACCACATTATTTATCATTAAACATATAGTAAAAGCAGTGCAAGCAAATCAACCACTATCTTTTGCAGAAGTGTTAGGATTTGAATAGGAATTTCAGATACTCCCCTTCATCAGAAATAAGAATTCAGGCTGCCTTCTCATCCTTTAGCCATTCACCCATCTCAGTTTACAAGCCGCCCTGCCACTGTCACTGCTAGTTAGGTTCTTTGGTTGGGCACTTTTTAATCTCATTCTCACATCAGAGGGTCTTCACGGTCATTTGTCTTCTACTGCCTGTCCCATACTCCCTGGAAACCATCCCTGTTTTGCCCTTCAAACCCTGCAATGTCAGACACCCTCAGAGACCCCTGAGCTCCTCAGCAAATGGAGGTTTCCATATGAAGGAGTGATCCCAACATGGTCCTTGAACAACCCTATGTCACCTCAGAAAGGTAAATAAAAAAATCCCTCATTTTTTGTATTTGTCTGGGTTGTTTTGCTTGGGTGCTGGAGCCTGTGAGCTGAGGCTGTCAGTGTCAGGTGTTGTTTCAGCCGCTGATTGTCTTGATTCTCAATGATTGAAATGATGGCAGAAGCTTTTGCGCAACCTTTAAGTTAATATTTGCGTGAAGAAGAGAGGAGAAAGATTTTCCTGGTGTGCATTTATTTCTTTCAAAAAAGTCTCTTCACCACTGCTAGCAATCCCAGCAAGATTCTCCGGAGTGGGGCTCCCTCTGTTGAGCTCTGGGAGCTTCGCCAGATGGTAAATACAGCCGACCGCTCCATTTTTGGGTCAGCTTCATCTCCAGACCCTTCCTTTATACCACTCTCCTCTCCCTGTGGTCCATCTGAGAGAGAAAAATGGCAATGGAAAAGTCCTGGCAAATGTGGGTCTGGGAGCTGTGACCTGCCTGGTGTCTGCCAGAGGGAAACCCAGCCCTGACGAGCTGTAGCAGGTCTGGACCATAAAGTCCATTCTGGGGCGGAGGTGTGAGAAGCTTTCTGCTAAGGAAACGCTTGAGTCACAAGGCAAGGAGCCAAGAAGAAAGATGTGGAAAAGCTGGAAAGCAAACCGAAGGTACTGGGCTGGGTAGCATAGTTACAAAGGCACCACTGGAAAATGTAGGCTGTCCCATGCTTTGTCAGCTTCCACCAGGAAAGATGAAATGAAGCAGTTACAGTGAAGATTCATTTTATGCAATGCTTTTTAGTGTTCTCCCCAAAATGTACTTTTTTCTTCCCATGACCTACAGCATGAAGTATTGTGTAAAATTCCAGGGCTGCAAAATGCTGCCGCTGTGAAGGTGAAGGAGCCTGAAAAAACATAACGCTTTCAAAATTGCACAGTGGGCTGACTTTAACTTGTTTCTTTTACCAAAAGAAATGAGCAAGGACTGGGTTCTGGCAGGCGGCTGGGAAAACCAAGTTGTGGTCCTGACCGAAGCGGTGTTGTCTGGGGAGTAATCAGTGAGAGAATTAATGTTTATTTAAAGGATTTAAGACACACTTTGAATGGAGAACACAAGGCAACCTTAAATATATAGCTGCCATCGTGCCTTGAATATAATATTTTGTTTTGTGTTTCTCCATAGCCTTGAGGGAGCTCCTCTTTGTTTTATAGCATGCCTCTTATTCGTGGCTCTTGACAGGCTAAATGTAGCCAACTTTGCCTTTGCCCTTGCACTGCTCAAGGAGCATCCTGAAGCCCTCACTCAGGATGTCTTCAGTGGCCCTTGCCTTTGCAAGGCAGGCAGTTGAGGCATATTTTGTCTGGTGGTTTCTGGAGAAGGCACATTGCATACTTGGGTTAGAAGTCCTCTCAGCTGTTGGTTGGGACTTTTTGTAGACCAGCTTCTGCTCTGAAATGTCTCTGTATAGCTGCTGGTCCTTTCACCAGGACCGCTGTGCAGGATTGTAAGGGTAAGATTTGGCCATTAGGATCCAGGGGCTGTTTCTGCTTGAAAAGTGAAGGACAGACAGATTCTCAGAGCATACCTAGGCTTTGTAAAGGCTATGGCCAGCACATGAGAGATCAATAACTTTTCCTTGGTGAGGGCTGCCAGCCATTCAGTTTTGTTTCAGATGAGATTACTTGTAAAATAAAGCTCTGTATTGTGTAGAAATTTTCTATACATCCACACCGCTTCATCAAGATTAACTGGATTAAAGCAGTGTAACTGAAATCAGAATTTGATCTACAATGCCAGCAGTGTGTTGACATTACCACTTATTAAAGAGCTGAGAGTCTGGAAGCTTTTGGGTTTTGCAGAACATGAGGGGCTTTGTGCTGACATGGTTAAACAGCTGGCTGGTGTTACCCATGGATTCTCTGGGCAGCGGTAACTATTAATTCTCTGCTAGAAATCCAACCTGACCCTGAAAATCATGTGTTGTTTAATAGGAGTGCATGTAGTTTGAGAATTCTTCACATTAAATGACGTGTTACTAGGAAAAAGAGATCTTTGAATGTGTAAATATTGATAGATACTGAGTGACGGGCTGAAGCAGCATGAGACGTGCAAAAGGTGTGAAGCTATTTTAGCTGTGATTACAAGATCAGATGAGCTCAGCATGGGACGATCTGATGATCTTACATTCAAGTTTTTAAACTTCCTAAGGGAAACAGTGTTGGACTGTAAAACTGAGCTCTTATTCTGGTAAAGCAAAGAATCCCAAACATACTTATGTGACTAACTTTGTAGTGGAAAGCCTGCTGTTTCTTTCTCAGTTGTGCTGCAAGCACCAACTGCATTTGCCAAAGGAATGTTTGGAACATTCTTTAATCTTGGTGTGTACAAAGATGGACCTTATAAGGTAAAATGCAATTTTGCCATATAAACTACAAAATAACCTCAAAAGACGCTGTTCTCTTTGAAGAGCAGTTTGTGCACCCACATCTGAAGAGAATTAACAGCATCCTTTCCTCTTCTGGGGTGGCGAACATTGTTGTTTCCTGTTCTTTGGGGAGCAATGCAGTTCACTAGAATGATGCCGTACCTGCTCACCTTTGTTTTGTCTCTGTCTGCTGAGAGATTCCCATAGTATCTTGTTGCTAACAGCAAGAGTCAATTCTGAAAATGGCATAGAGTCTCCTGAGATATTTGAGCACTTCCTCTCCATGTATAAGAAGGACCACCTCTTGGGAACACATAGAGTTGTTCCCAAGACTTCCTAGCACCTCAAAACAGTTTCTGAGAAGCATTTCACACAGGTAGTAGCTGTGCACAAGTCAAGTGAGTGTTCTCTGCACTGTCCTCAAGTGTAACAAGGGACTGAAGCTCTCTACAGCACCATCAGCTAGGATCAGGGCCTAACCATTATGTTCAAGTCCCTAGTTAAATAAGACAGTAGAACTTCAGTTAAGAATTTTTATTTTTATTGTGATTAATTGCTACTTGCATAGCACTACAAATAAGCGTGACACTTTCCAGGGTGTGTAAAGCATTATGTTCAGTTTTCATTCTTCATGGTGCCATTTTTATTGTTGGCTTGACTACTTTTACTCTCAAAGTTGATTTCAAAAAGGTTGTACCTGCAAACTGATTTTTCAGGCTTTTAACTGATGGTTCTCACAGAACTGACTAATAGCTCATTGCTGTTTTTTGTCTTTGCTGCTTTGTGCAGGATTAGATTCTCTTGGATTAATTTTCCTATTATTAGCTTTCTGTGAAAGCAAATGCTGCAGTGTCACCATCGTGACCTCAGGCCAGGTGACCTGGGGGCGATAGTGCTTCTGAATGGCTGTATGGAAGACAAACCATCTTACATGGAAGGCAAACCACGTTTTAGAGTTTTTGCCGTGAGGTATAACTGTGATTTATGATCTATCAGCCTGAAAGTTCCTCTTGAGAACAGAAGCTGCTAAAATCTCCTCAGGACACAGTTCTTATGGTGGTATACATTTGTAAAACTGCACTGGCTAAAGCTTGCCCAGCCCCTTGTTTCTTCAGCTCATTGCACGTGCAGATGCCCTCTCTTGCTTCCTAGGGATGACTAAGAGGAGATGTGTTTTAAGCACTACTGTTGATTTAAGCTAAGTGAGTTGCTCTTGAAAGATGTTAAACCGAGAGTGACTGTAGTGAGTTGGATGGCAAGGAGCAAGGGGACTGTCACAGCCCCTGCTGCCCATCATGTCATGTCCCTTACCAAGCCTGGCAGACAGGGCTGTCACTGCCACCATGAATGAACTGCCTGTTGTGCTTACCACTGACTACTCTGAACACCAGATTGCCTTCCACTTTTCCATCCCACAGGGATACGAGCAGTGGTCTCACACTTAGGATTTAAGTTGCTCTCAGCTGATTTGAATGGGTGCTTTTGATGATCGAGATCCTGGTGGTAGTAATGGGGAGCAGCCCATCTCCTCCTCAGCAGTCCTGCTGATGGATGCTCTGCCAGGCAATCCCTGTCCTTTCCAGCACAGCTGCTGTGATTTCTGTGAAGCTGTTACGGATGGCAAGAAACCATATGCTGAAGTGTTGCCCAGCCTGCTCATGAGGAGATGCCTGCTAGCTGGAGATGTAAATGCAGTCCCATGTGTTGCCACCGAATCTTTGCTTGTGTAGACTGGGAGATTCAGAGTAATGTGTGATGCTTCAGAGTAATGAAGCCAAAAATTAACAATATGTGTTTTAATTATTATTTATGCTATAGGAATAGTTTGTGTATAATCATGGTTTACTGCTGAGATGTGCATGCTTTTCACTATGTTTTCCTTTCTGTGTCTTTTCTTCTTTATTGACTTTTGATTTGCTTTGGATGTTTACACTTGATAGTACTTCATGAAGGAGATAAGTGTGTATTCGTTCATTCAGAGGAACAGACTCTTCAGATATGTATTTGGAGAGTGGGAGATACGGAGATGTTGGAGAAATTTGAAGAACTGCAACAAGCAACTTGCCAGTGTGTTTTGCTAAAGTCATAGAATCATAGAATAGTTAGGGTTGGAAAGGACCTTAAGATCATCTAGTTCCAACCCCCCTGCCAGGGGCAGGGACACATCCCACTAAACCGTGCCACCCAAGGCTATGTCCAATCCAGCCTTGAACACCGCCAGAGATGGAGCATTCACAACTTCCCTGGGCAACCCATTCCAGTGCCTCACCACCCTCACAGTAAAGAATTTCTTCCTCATATCCCATCTAAACTTCCCCTGTTTAAGCTTGAACCTGTTACCCCTTGTCCTCTCACTACAGTTCCTCATGAAGAGTCCCTCCCCAGCATCCCTATAGGCCCCCTTCAGATACTGGAAGGCTGCTATGAGGTCTCCATGCAGCCTTCTCTTCTCCAGGCTGAACAGCCCCAACTTTCTCAGCCTATCTTCATACGGGAGGTGCTCCAGTCCCCTGATCATACTCATGGCCTTCCTCTGCACTTGTTCCAACAGTTCCATGTCCTTTTTATATTGAGGACACCAGAACTGCACACAGTACTCTAACTGAGGTCTCACAAGAAGTCACTGAAGTACAGTCTAAAAAAACCCCATGAATTACTCTACCTATTAGTGCTCTTATCAGGCTGCTCCAGCAGTGTGTTCTGAGGCTGTTTGACTTCATCCATTCCTGCTTCACCTCTGGCTCTGATTATGAACAAGACCCATGAAGTGGAAGGAAGGAGTTCAACCCCTGAAACAGGGGTCAGCTGAGGGTAGCATCACACCTGCTTCTCACAGGAAATCCCCACATGCAGGGGAAGCCCTTGCAACAGAGAGGCTGAGGTTTCCCTTCTTTACACAGGTTGAGCTTCAGAAGGCAAGAGCTTCAGCAAGGGAAATTACCCTTCAGCATTAACATGGCTTTCACACAGCAGAAAAATAATCTTTTGCTCTGCTATTGCAGAGACAAGTTGTAGCTGGAGCCTCAGGAGGTTTCTTGGGTCTCAGGAATCTGAACATAAGCTTGGTTTGATAGAAGGGTTGGTAAATAGAAGGCTTTTCTGGGTTTAGTAGCTGCAGGCCTTGCTCCCTTGTGCTTTATTTATTTCTTATATAATGCAATGTATTGGTGTCAAGGAATAGACTTGGACTTTTCTCCTGTGTGTTTGTGAGCTGGTGAAGCTGGCCAGACTGATGATTTTGCACGTGCGGCTTTCATGCTCTCTTGGGTGAACACCCTCCATAGCTCATACAGACACAAACTGAAGGCATAGTTATTTCAGAGACCCAGGCTCTGTCTGCACTCTCAGGAAAAATTGGTTGGTTGGGGAAGCTTTTCTTTTCCTTTCCCAAATAGTTTAAAGTACAAAAAGCATGGGTTTTAAGTACCCACACTGTTCTTTGGGCAAGCATCAGGCCCTTTTTGAAGTAGTGACCTTCAAGTACCACATGCAGAAGCTGGCTTTGACCCATGTTGGAGCTTGAGTTGCTTTCAAACACACTGGGAAAATGCCTCATTTCCATAACTTTTGAAAACTTGAGGCCTACTCTGCCTGTACAGTTCACTCCCTATGAAGCTTTCTACTGGGAAAATTTATTGGAAACAAGTATGTTTGGGTTGGATTTTTTTCCCCTCCTTTTGTTTTTCAGGATATGTAATGCAAAATTCGCCAGTGTTGCCACTTAATTGCTTCACGGCTGTTGTTTGTCAATTTGCCAGCGGGTTTCTGCTTAACTACTGCCGTTTGACATTGCTGAAACACAAATGCAGAATGATTGAGTTGCCAACATGTTACTGAGTCTTTTGCAAGGGGGGTTTTCAGCATATTAACGCTTCAGTCTTTTATGTCAGTATTGATTTCTGAAATCAAAAAGAACTTTGGCAGTATTCAGCATTATGCCAACACACATTTGCTGGCAGGAAAAAGAAACTGGCCATTGCCATTGACTGTGACTTCATCTCTTCCTTCCTTTCTTTCTTACATTCTTTATTTCTGTACATACACACGTGGAGTTTTGGAATCTAATACACATCATAGCCGAATTCCAGTTAACCTAACAATAAATCAACAGGGAAAATCGATTTCTTGATACAGTCAGATGTGGAGGCTGTTTTATTTTGCAGCCACCAGCATTATGTCTGACCGGATTTCATGACAGCTAGGGAAGGAGGTGATGACAGTGTCTCTCAGAGCAGGAGCTCAGGTCAAGAGCTGACTTGGAGGGTGGTAGTGGGGTGGTGGTCTCTGCTGAGCTCCTGTTGGGGCAGTCAGGCTGCCCTGGGTTTGGTCCTGAGTGCAAGGTGGCCATTGTGTAGCTGATCACCATGGGGTGAGGAGGAGCACGATGCTGCTGGGGCCAGGCTGGGAAGGGAAGTTTTGCTACTGGGACACAGCGTTGCAGAAGACTCCAAGATGGGGCCCAATGCTGAGAAGGGGCTTTGGCTGAGGAGCAGGGGATGAAGCAGATGGCAGGGGGTGGTGTGGTGGCTCAGAGGTGCTGCAGTGCTGCCCAGGCACAGGAGTGGCAGAGGAGGGGTAAGGAGGGTTTGGTCTGCTGAAGTGGGGAGCAAAAGGAAGGTGTAAGCACTCCTGCAGCTGCTGAAGGGACATCTCTACGTGATTATCATTGCCATCCACCAAAACCATTGCCTGCCTCTGCTTTTCTTTAGCCTGATCTCCTAGGTGACACTTTGCAGCCTGTTTTAGATTAGAAGGTTTTGTAAGGACATCCTGGGCATGCTGAAGATGATGATGTCTGATTGAAATGCTGTTATGTGGAAGAAATTGCTGAGGGGAAGTAAGATAGTGCACAGGGGAGAGATTTTGAACAGAAAATGGAAAGGGCACGCTCCCCAGAAGGGCTTGGGGTTTTAACGTGAGTTGAGATCAGTCCTAGCTGATTCCTTTCCCTTTGAATTGGGGAGTCAAGTGAAGAAAAGGGAGGTGATTAGGCCAGAATTGCACTGCACAAATATTTGGCAAAAAGGGAAATAATCATAGGATCATAAGAAGATTTCTAAGAATCACTTAACTTTATGGGGAGTAACGTTGCAACTAACAAACAGCAGCAGTGATCATTTTTCTTGTATGACTTAATGCTCCCTCCCTTCAGATGCAGTTAAGAAGATTTTTTTGAATCTGGTTTGCTTCTCGCTTATGGATTAACCGAAGCAAGAACAATGTTTGGAAACTTTCCAAAATGTGCTTCTTAGGGGCCAGGATTCATTCATATACTCTGACCACTGAAAGTCCACTGAAAGCTGGACCTTTTGGCCAGAAAACATCAGCAAGGAAACTTCAAGAGTTTATTTTGGGAGATTTTTGTAATTGTGCTGTCGAGTTTCTCTCTTTGGTTGATTGGAATAGATATTTAGAGCTTTAGAATGGGAAAAGTAGTTTTATTTGTAAAGGGTTAGAGGACTCCATTCTTTACCTCTGCCTTGACCCCAGTAAATGCAAGCTTTACCTGGAATGCTTGCATCAAAATATGTACTTCTGGCCTTACAGAAAGGCTGGGAAATGCCTCAATTACAGCAAATTTTCAATAGGAGGGTGTCTTTTCCTCTAAACAACATGTTCATTTTTAAAAATGCTTCTACAGACTTTTTAGTTTAAAAGCTGTGGCTCAGAATTAGAAAAGCTGAGGCTGATAACTGGACCACTTCATTTTAGAAGCACCTTCCCACTGGCAGTTATAGTTTAAACACCTCGTGCTCAGATCTTCTCTGTATAGGACAGTCCCCAGTAACTAAACCCATTAAAGAGAACAGGAACACAAGCACCTAAACTGCAAATTCCCCGGGGTGCCACATTAGGGTCTCCAAATAAAGCAATGTAAGATTTCAAATAAAAAATTGTGTCCTGCAGCTAGCGTGCATTTTCATCAGGTGGAAGTATAAAGAGGTGCCTGAACCACCTTCTAGCCAGCTCAATTAATTAGTAATAAAAACCCAGCATGTGTTGCATAAGAATTTCATTGATGATATGTGAGACTGAATAAAATACGGTTTCTTTTTCTGTAGCTCTGGGGCTGTTGACTCTTTACACAGTAAAATGAGACTTGGGAAGAGAAAGTGGTTAAAAACTAAAGAAAGCGGTCTGACCTTGAACTGCTACAGAGATCTTGGGAATAGTAAGGGCTGGTCTAGGGTAAGCGATACAGAGCCTGCTGGCCAGGCGTGGGCCTGGATCAGCAGTGGTTCAGTGCACACCTGGCAGAAGTCTTACTTGGAGTTTGATAAATTGTCTTCTCTCAGCATGAGTTAAAGTAATTAATCTTTTATTTCTAAATTGCTTCAAGTCTTTCAGCTTTTTCCTTTTTTTTTCCTTTCTAGTTTCAAATAGGTAACGCAATAATGCAATCTATGCCTTACCTAAGGAGACAGTTTCATCTTCAAAATGCCAGGGAGAAGAGCAAAGCTTTGGTGTCAAGGGAAATAACCGTCCTGGCAGAGAGAAAAATGTCAGTAGGATGCTGCCACTGATTTGGCAGAGACTCTTTGGTGCATGCTTTGTTAGCTGGCTGTTGATTTTCCATTTTGCTTTTACACTTCTTTTTGTTATGTGTGAAGGTGCTTCCAAAAGACTGGTCTTTATCTGGATACCTTCCTTCAGATACAGCCAAATCCAAAAGAATACAGAGAAAAAAGAGGAACTGTAAATTGGTAATGAGAAAACCAAGAGGTGGGGACACATCTGAATGAAATTAAATCCCCATCCAGACAACACAGCTCTGTAGAGCTGTGCCTGTTTGACTGCCTCCTCCACTCTGTCGTGTAGGCAAGATCTTTTGCACATGCTTTCCAAGGCCTGCACAGCTACTAAAGCCGTTCCTAATAAAATGAGTAAGTTAATGCCTGTGTGTGAAGGTGCACTCAAGAAACTAACTTTTGGAGCAGCATGGTATCCGCCTGCCACAGTGACCATCAGGCACCCTGAGGCCACAGGCTGGTGCTTCTCCTCCTCCTGCTGAAAGATGCAGGTGTAAGAACATAAACCCTGCCCACCAGAGCGAGTCAATTTAAGTGCACCCATTGGAGTCAGAAAATGCTCTGCTTGTTGCTTTAACAAATTCTATAAAAAGTCATCCCAGCATCTCGTTTTCTAGCTGGGGTGGGGAAATTGAGTGGTTTTGTTGGGGCACTCCACTGTCTCCCTCTGGAAAACATCCAAGTGCTGTTCTTGTGCAGAGGAATGTCATCCAGAAATACAGATATAAGAAACAGCAGGGGGAATATCAGGGTGTTTTATTAAACATAGCCTTAGTTTTTCATTGTCCCTGTAGGACACCCCATAGGACACCCCATTGACAACCAGTGGACAGAGCAGGGAACAAACGACTCAGAGGCATATATATGCCACAGAAAACTCTGTCATTTTTATAAATATATGTCTGAAAAAGTACTCTTATGAAAGGTTGACTTTGCAGAACCCCTTTAACATATCCTGTGGTATGCGCTCATACATATTTGTGCTGACACTTGGAAGCTGACTCTTAGCTCAAGCCAAATAACTTAAAAATTGGCATAAGATAATGCAATGATACACCTTTTCTTCCCCATTAGGGAATAAAGAGCTATTATAGGACCAAAGCGGCAGGCAGCTGTGTCCAGCACAGTTAACCCTGCTCTGTGGGATTCTGCAAGAAGAGGGGGGAGCAAATACCCACAGAGGGCTGTGTAAACTGTTTCATCTACCAAGAAATTGTCCATGCAATTGATAATCTTGTGCCAGGCCAAGGTGAAATCTGCAAAGAAGTCTTCACAATCAGGTAGTTTCTGTCAAATAGATTTCTCTTTTCTATTACACCAAACATTAACTTTTTAGGTTTTTTGCTCTTGTGCTGTGATTTTATTTTTTCTTAAGTTTGTTTCTTTCCTTTAATGACAGTGAAAGCCTCAGAGCTCTTTTTAGTTCTAAAAGAAGGATTTGAAGCATTCTGCCTATTCCGATTTTCCACAGGGACATTAATTCATAAGCTACAAAGAATATTATAACTGTTTACAGTAGCCCTCAATGAGCAGCATGAGACTTGGGGATTTTTTGAAAGAGTATTTGGTTGCAGCATCAAAAGCTGGACTAGAAACTTCAAACTCAGAAACGTTTGGAATTACTCACTGACAATGAAAAATTTTCAATTTGCCAATTTTTAGAACCACATGCATCTTCAAGCTTGTTTTGTCTAATCTTCTGAGCCTTCAGAAACAAAAGCCACCCTGAATGTTGAAACGTCTAATATTTTGCCTTTACACATGTTAAGTTTTACTTGTTTAAACATGTAGTCCTGCTTACATAGGGTATTTTGCAAATTATCAGATGCTGCTTGATGATGTAAGAGGTGCCATGAGTTCCAGCTGAGCTTCAAGAGAACTGCAGTGCTTGCACTGATGTAACATGCTTAGCTTCTTGATCTTACCAACACACGCATCCTAGTTGTCCTGTGAGGTCCAGAGTGTAGCATTATGTAGCAGTCATCTGCAGTCATTGGGGTAATGTGGTCATGGATGATCAGTTTACTTCTAGCTGAAAGTGACTTTAAGAAGGCATTTCGTGCTGGCTCAGGCTTTCTTAAAGATGTTGCTTATTTTGTTTCCACAGAGTGTTTCTCAACTTCCCTATGGCAAAGCTCTCTACACGTATGAAGGAAAAGAGCCTGGTGACCTCAAGTTTAACAAGGGGGACATCATCATATTGCGGCGGAAGGTGGACGAGAACTGGTACCATGGGGAGCTCAATGGGAACCATGGCTTCTTCCCTGCCAGCTACATCCAGTGTATCAAGCCCCTCCCGCAAGCTCCACCTCAGGGCAAAGCACTTTACGACTTTGAAATAAAGGATAAAGATCAAGACAAGGATTGCCTGACCTTCACCAAGGTAGGGGATTTTTTTTTTAGTATTGGGTTTTTCTTTAAAAGTTTAGAAAGCTGCTTCTATAGGGACTGATGGAGCATGTGGGGTACTGGCAGCTGAGTCTGGAGCACAGTGCTGCCAGGACCACCGGGACATCTGCCTGGCTGCTCTGGGCAGCTCTGACCAGAGACTCCCTGTGCTTCGTTTATTTCTTCCAACCAGTTTCTTGTATGAGAAAATTAAAGCACCTGAGCTCAGGGACAGGGCTGACGTCCTTTATTAAGTGGGACGTCCGCTCACTTAATGTGTTGAAGGACACTGACTTCTCAAGCTTGCTTGGTGGCCCTGCAATGTCCCATGTCACCAGCCATGCTGCGGGACTGGGTGGGCATAAATCTTCCTAACAGGGCAAGCCCCATGTTAGCATTGGGAGATTGCACCCATTTTGTCTAAAGGAGAAGCCAGTGAGATAGCTTGTGCCATGTACATCAAGATTGGTACAAACCCAATGAAACTAAACAAGTAGAACTGGCTTCACAGTTTCTGAGAACATTTTCTTTCTAGAAAGCATACATTTCATCTGCATTAAAATGTTCTATAAGACCAATGCAATTAAAAAATATCTAATGGAAATGTGTCTTTTAATATTCCTTATTGAGTCAGATGTTGCAGTGTTTTAAAATGCCATTCAGCTTCAAAATATATATTGCATCATACCATCTACCAATTAGCAGTTGAAATATGCTATTATAATATGTCACAGTTATTTCCTATTTTAAGGACATGAAGACACTAAAATACAGACATAAAAAACAGTATTTTTTTAAAAAAAAAAAAAAACCAAAATATTTAATAAATTCCAGTTGGAATGAGAGAAAAATGACGTATTGTAATTTCCTTTGGATTTAAAATGTCACTTTACCCTTTCTCACTCACCTCCCCACCTGCTTTCTGTCTTTCTCTCCCCTTCCTAGAATTTGTGTTGACCTTAGATGGGCTTCATGGCTATCAAGAAACCCACAGTAAAATAAAGCATATCCCTTGATGTTAATTTATGGCACTGAATGCCATGGAGAACCTGTTCATTGTCATTTTCTGTTTTATTTCAGCTGTCTGTGGTTGTTATAGCATCACATAAACTAATAACAGTTATGCTCGAAATGAATATGAAATAGATGATAAAGATATCCTTCACCAGGATTTTACTGACCTCTTCTTTTGAGGCTGCTTATTATAGCTGAATGAATTACTTGCAGCATATAATTTTCTCACCAAATGTAACATCTTTTTCACTCACACAACGCTTCTCTACAGAACACAATTTCCTAGAATGTATACTTCCTCATATTTATTTAACAAAAGACTTGTAAGCACTTTTGAGCCATAGCAAGCAAAACATTTAATAGCAAACACTGCAAACCCTGTGGCTACCCAGCCTCCCTGGAGCTATGCATCTCTGCAAGAAAGTGAGCTGCTTAGTAAGAAGTAGCAGCCATGCACTTAACGGAAAGTTGGCCAGAAGTTACCTCTGAGATCCTATCAGTGAATACATATTTGCTGGCTTGTTGTTCTCCTCACTGCTTGCCCAGAGGTACAATGATGACTTCTCTGAGAGTAATCTTTCTTGTCTGCTTAAGGTATTCATTGCTTGCTCAGTCTAAGAAACTTAATGGCTATGGCAGGCAGTGTGGACTTTTTTGTTAAAACGGACCCTTTCCTAGACAATTCTGTATTTGATTTGTTTGGTGCTATATATTTGTACACCTCCTTTATAATAACTGATTTTGTACAACGATAGTTCTCATTTTCTTGGCTGTCCAATGCCATTCTCATGTTGAGCATTTCTTTCTGCTATATAGCTCTACTCTCAATCCCTCAGTTTTCCTTTTCTTCACCCCTTGTGTTACTGTCTGCATCCTTTTATCACTGATGACTGTGCTTTCCCTGAGGGGGTTTGGTTTCTTCTCTAATGCTATTTTCTTCTTTAGCTCCTTCCACCGCAAGCACTGTCACCTTGTAACTGTTTTTATGTCTTCCCTATTGTTCTCTCTGACAGTGAATAATCTATTTTTCATCTCGGGACTTTACCATCATGTTTTCATCAGTTTTCTCAAGGCTAATTTTAGCTGTCACCTGCACTGATAAAGAACGTTCCTGTTTAGCCCTGATTTTAGATCATCTGCTCGTGCAGTCAGTTCCTCTGCACAGAGTCATGAGCCCTGCATTGCTGTAGATGTGACTTGTCACTTGGAACAATAATAATCATTTGAATATCTGAAAATGCTACACTTGATTGCAATTTCATTTACTCTATTTATTCTTTCCTCCGGTAGAGGGGTTGCACCAGCATACCTTTTGTACAAACTAGTGTAACCTATTTGCGTCCTCTTGCAACTCATTTTACTCTACCAGACACTTGTAATTGGATTTTACTTATAAATATATAATAAAGAAGACTTTTCCTCTGAAAAGAAACTACAAGAAGGGCATTGAACACAGGGACTCTATCATTATGTTTCGTTGCTTTTTTGCTGGACTTTGCTTTTTCCCATCCCCTTTCTTATGATGCAGTCAGAATATGTCAGGCCAGTAAAAGAAAGCAAAGGAAGGATATTTGGGATTTCCTCTTGCTAGGTTTTTTTTTGTTCTTTTTTTCCAAATTAAAATGTCCTGTTGTTCCAGAGGTGGATCGCAAGGAAATGAAGTCTGCTTTACACTCATCTTCATGAGCAGTGGTGCAGAGGGCTTCTGCCCCATACCCATTTTCATCTCCTGTAGACATAACACTCTCCAGATAAAGGCCAAAGATAAATCAAATTTAATACTTTTGTATGTGTAAGTATCAAATCAGGAGGGACAGAGAAACCTCTATCTTGAGTAGCCAGTGCAACAAAAAAAGCTCATACCTGTCATTCTCCTGTAGACTGCTCCCCCTAACTCCTCCCTTTAAATAAACCATCTGTACAGGCAGAGGGTCCCACCACTGTTCACTCCTCTGCAGTGGCTACAAGGAGATAAAACATATCAGATCTGTTATTTTCCTTCAGTGTTCAACAGTGATCAGGCAAACTGGGCACTTAGCAGTTATTTTGCTTTCTGTAACAACTGACTCCAGCCTTGTGTCACCTTTGCACCAGTTTAATTCCAGTAGCTTCAGAAGCATTATTCCCGGTGTTCGCCTTCATGGTTGCAGTCAGCATGTGGCCCCCAGAGTCTCATTGCATGCCCTTGGGATATACTCATTTAACTCAGCTTTCTAATGTTTCCTTCTTATGTGGTACCACAGTATGTGCCTGGGCTCCTGCTGTCTGCTTTAAAAATAATCAATCAATCTTTGGGCTATGCAATGTCTGGTACAAGCCATGTGCAAGAGGACTCTGCTCTCAGCTATAGCAGTGCAAATCTCGAGTAATGGCATTGTTTGTGTAGCTACTCCAGCCTTAGACTGAGTCCAAATTCAGCTCACAGTTTTGTTTTGGTGTTTGACCACCCTTCGCATGAGTTCACGTAGTAGGTGAGTCTCAAACTTGTCAAGGTAGCATCAGCTGTTTGCCACACTTTATTGCTCATCACCTTTTTAATAGCATCATCTATCTTGTCCATTTTTCAACACTTCCATTCCCAGCCCACAGCAGTGTTTGACAAGCATTGTGCCAATCTTGAAGCTGTCACATGCAATACTGGTTCCAGGCTGCGGAGCAGCATCACAGTCCCTTAGGACTGTATTCCAGCAGCATTTGCTGTTCACAGAGGGACCGTCCAGGCAGTAACTGGCAACTGGGATTCTCACACCAGCTGGCAAGTGTTGTAGTTGGGGGCACTGAGCACCACGCAGTGCCATCCTCCCGTCTCTGAGATCTCCCCAGTGTTCTAGATGGAGTTGTTATCTGTGCTGAATAGCAGGCACATCTGCTTTGTATTACTTCCTTAATGGCCATTAATGACTGGAGTAAAAATCAGATTGTGAGTCATGACTGTTATTGGGCACAATTTTGTGCTGTTTTCTCAGCACAAGGGTTCATTTCTCTGTCAATCAGGTTGCTTTTTAAGGGATTTATCTTTGACTTCCTTTCTGATAATGCTTATAAACTGGAACTGCAGGTCCCACCTGCCTGTTGAAAGGCTGCCCAGTCCTGATGAATAGTGAAAGACTTGAGCAAGTATGAGAGAGCAAATAATTAAAGACTTCAGCAACAGGCATAAAAAGAGCATGAGGCATCTTTGTCAAACTACAGTGGATACCATTGGCTTTTGAAGTGTGACTTGAGGTTTGAATTCCTTTGTGCTGCCTGGAAATCAGTTTAGTACATGTGAAATAGTGAAGTTCAGAAAGTTGAAGGAGTATGCCAAGAGATCTGTGTCTCTTTACTATTCGTGATCCTTTTGAGAACCTTTCTAGGAATTTATAAGTAGCACGGCTATCCAACTAATTTAAGGTACAAAAACAGTTCATGTTGAAGCTTTCACCAACACTGTGTATAGAATGATGTTGTAGGCTGTAAATTCAAAGAAACTTCCTATTAATAAAGAATTTCAGAAGATGTTTTGGGATTTCCTGTAATTCCTGGAGATTTTCAACACCCGTCTCAAGCAAATTCTGTAATGGAAAGCGTTCTCAAGGATTTGCACTTTGCTCTCCCACAGAGATAAACATTTTGAATGTCATCATATCTCAAGATGTGCAGCTATTTGACTTTCTCATATAAGACCAGATTCCACAGCCAGACTTGGCAAAGCTGAACTAAGATTGGCATATGGAAATGCTTCCAGATTTCATAGGTCCATAGAAAGTAAAATTGGATGGGATCTTCAAAGGTCACTCATTCACTGCCCCATCCTCAAGTAGGATCAGTGTGGGATAAACCTTTCTGCCAGGTGTCTGTCCAGCCTGCTCTAGGGATGGGATTGCATGGTGCCTTTAATAAAATCTAGTTGAGTACTTCTGGGGTTTTACAGTTAAGTTTTTTCTTACTTTCTTAAGTGTGTGTATATATATGCAAATATGTATATACACACATATACATTTATATATGCATATGTATGCACACACACACACAGAATTATATATGTATACATAATCATATAGTAAAAATGCAGACCCATCACATTTTGGGTTTTTAAAAAGTCTTTTAAAATAACTGAACAAATATAGAATGTGGGAACACTGATAGCAGGTTCTTGAAGTGATGCAGTCTTTTATTTTCCTCATTTACCCCCTTTACCTAGATTCTAAACTTATGATAATCAGTCTTTTGTAAGAGCATGTGGAAACTTCACCGAGATGTATTACTGTCAGCTCTTTACACAGATCAAATATGGTCTGTGGAGACAGGGCTTTGGAAAGGAATGCTATCTGTTTCTTCAGGAAATTAAATGCACAAATTCTTTTGCATCCTTCCAGATGCAATAAATAGCTGAAGGATTCAGCCTGTGGCTGTTTCTCTGAGCTTTTCCCCTAATGGATCATTCAGATGAATAATTTAAAAGGAACATTTAAACTATTTCGAAGTGCACATGTTCAAAATGCACATGTTCAAAGTCTGTAAAGTACATCACATCACATCCCTGTTCTGGTCATTTTCTGTCAACATAAATCCACAGTCTGAACGTTTTGGAGCAGGAATTTGTGGGGTTTTTTTCCCTGTGTGAGCAGTATCTACAAAAAAAGCCCAGTTCCCCTCTCCTGGCTAGTTAACATGGATAGCTTGTTACATGGAGAGTGATAGACCATATGTAGCTCTTATTTTCCTACAGTGAGTGGTGGAAATAAAGTGAGGACAGCAGAGAACTCTGTCTCAGCTTTCTGGAGGAAGATGTTTTCTGCACAGGAACAGAGGAAGATTGGATGCCATGAGAAAACGAATGGCACCTCTGCAAACTTCACTTTGCAGCTTCTCTCCTCCTGCTCCTTTCCCCTGGCCATAGGAGATCTGAGCATTCGGGCAGTGCCCTGCAGGGAGGGCTGCCTTCCCAAGCCTCTGTAGGAGGTGGTGCTGACTCAAGGCCAGGTTTAGTATGACAGCTGCAGCAGACGGATGTGTTGTAGCAGAAAACCATGAACAAGTTGAGCAGCTCAAATGAAGAAAACTCAGGGTTTCGTTCTAGTCACCCAAGCTTTTGCAATGACTGGTATGTTCTAGGTTTTAACTCTATAAAGAGAAACTTTGAGCATGAGTCTTACTTGCACTTTGCTTAATCTCGTGTTTTATAATCACAATAAAATTCATCATCAGTGAAATTTTGTAAGATCTCTTACATTAAATATTAAAATGCCACTGGGCTAGAAAACAAACGTGTATCTAAACTGAAGCTGGCCCAACAGCTGAGTGTGACCTGTTTATATTATGTTATCCTTGGCTTTTTAACTAACACTTTTTTAAAAAAGGAAAGCTGACTTTCAGAGCATCAGCAGTGTAGCCTCATTATTGAGCACCTTGTGCTTCTTGCTGGAAGCATCTCCGGGACTACCTGTGGTCTACTGCTACTTTGAGCTGCCTTCTGGAGCAGCCAAGCACCACAGTGGGTTCTTGGATGCACAGGGGCAGCTTCAAGCTAGAGAGTTTTCACCTTTGGATTAGAAGTCAAAACATTCTCCATGCAATGAAGCCAGGAGCTGCATATCCCCATGTGCTGTGCCTAGGCCCTTGGAGCTACTGATGGACAGCATAAGCTGCGCCAGTCTGCAGGGTGCCTGGGGTGGGATGCTGGGCCAGGGATGCTGTTGGACCAGGATTCAGGTAGCATTTTTACCTGGCTTATGGCCTCCTCTGTGTGTTCTCTGCATAAGCTATTAAGTGGGTAACTAAAAACTGGCATTCTACTGAAAAAGAAAAAAAGATTATTTATTTTGTGCATCTCTGATTTTAGGATGAAATTTTGACGGTCATCAGGAGGGTAGATGACAACTGGGCAGAAGGAATGCTGGGTGACAAGATTGGCATTTTCCCTATCCTCTATGTTGAGGTAAGCTCATAACAGACAGTTGTGGGTCCTGGTTTTGGTGTCTTGTGGGTTTTTTTTGTGCTCACAAGGACAGAATAACCTTGAAAATTCTTAAATGAGAAGGACAAATTACAGGAGAATAACTGGAAAGGAAGTTTCTTGGTTGTTGTCCCCTCAGGCACTGTGAGGATGCACTTGATTAATGTGGCCAGCAAAATGTAAGCCCTGAACTACTGTTGAAGGCTTCCCACATAGCATTTCGGGTGTAATCTACACAAATATAAGGAAAATAGGGGAGGACAATTGCAGTTGTGACATCTTGCACACACCTGAGGAGAAGTGGGTGCTGCTGGCACTTGGGAAGCAGCAGTGCAGCACAGTTCTGGACCACCAACATAAGCAGGATGTGGACCTGTTTGGGTGAGTCCAGAGGAGGCCACAAAAATGCTCCAAGGGCTGGAGCACCTCTCCTATGGAGACAGGCTGAGAGAATGAAGTTGTTCTGCCTGAAGAAGAGAAGGCTCAGGAGAGATGTTCTAGCAGCCTTCCAGTACCCAAAGGGGGCCTGCAAGAAAGCTGGAGAGGAAGCTTTTATAAGAGCATGTAGTGACAGGAGAAGATGGAATGGCTTTAAGCTGAAAGAGGGTAGATTTAGATTAGATATTAGGAAAAAATTCTTCACTACGATGGTGATGGGATCTTGGAACAAGTTGTCCAGAGAAGCTGTGGCTGCCTCATCCCTGGCAGTGTTCAAGACCAGGCTGGACGGGGCTTTGAGCAAGCTGGTCTAGTGGAAGGTGTCCCTGCCCACGGCAGGGGGGCTGGAACTTGATGACTTTAAGGTCCTTTCCAACCCTGACTATTCTATGATTCTATGATTCCCTGTGTGCTGGACCTATCTTTGTCCTTTGTACTTTCCCAAGATCATTTCCACAGGAGGCTTATTTCAGAGTAAATACTGAGACCTCATGTCCTCTGAGCAGACCCGTTGTACTGCCTGCTCTCACTGCTGTGCGCCCTCCTGCTGGTGCCCTTCCAGCTGGATGCAACTTGGGAGAAGAGCCACAGCCAGCTGTGCTGGCCCATGGTGGCCCTGCTGGAGTGGTTCTGTTGTCTATGTGCCAGATAATGCCTTTGAGGAGCTTCCTCCTTCATGGGTGAACTAGGGGTACAGAGAACAGATGGGCACCACATGTATATGTATTTTTTCAAGGTGTACCCACTCTGCACCCAGTACTCAGAGGAGTATCAACCTGGCTCTGCTCCCAGGCACTGGCTTGTGCTGCTCTCTGGAGTGAAGTACCTCTTGTGCCTACAGCAGAGCCTACCCTACTATGTGTGGTTCTGATGTCTGCTTCCAAAATTACTTCTCCAGATTTCTTAGTTAATGATTTGAGACAAAACAGAGATAATTAGTGCCTGACTACCTAATTATTAACTCCGACAATGACCAATTTGGAATAAACCATCATTAATATACATTGCGTTCCCACGGTTGACAAGAGCAATAATATTAAATCCAGAATGTGTAGGAGCCATTATTGGGAAACCAGCTGCCTCACATAAGTTAATGACTAGTTTTCTTCTATTCTGAATGCATAAGACATTTTCAGTCTGTTGTGATTAAATGAGAAAGCTGGGTTTCTCCCAGGTTTTATCCTTTTTCCTTTCTCTTTCTTGTCCTGGGGGAGTGCAGTATTACTGAACTTGGCTGGAGAAAGAGTGAACTGGGGACCTCTGTGCAGGCAGCCACCACTGCATCCCACCAGCTTTCCCCAGGTCTAGTTTTGCCTCCAGGCTGTAAGTACTTGCACTGCCTATGCACCATACAGCATCCTGATTCCTCTCCTACATCTATTGTCTTTAACTACTCTTCTCACAGGGTGAAGGGCATGAAGCCCCAGAAGAGCAGTCTGTGGGGAACATGGGCAATGATGTCTCACTTAAGTTATGCTAGCACTAGCATGCCTGGGCAGCCATAGAAGAGCAGGAAGTAGCACTGTGCAATCAGAACAGCAATGCTGGAAGTTTCTAGAGATGCAAACAGCCAGGCAGCAGGGAGAAGAATTCACCAGGAATGTGGGTGTACATATACATTCATGCACAGAAACACACATATATAAAATAAATACAACTATACACACTTATGCACATATTTGCATATATACACACACGTATATATTTTATCTGTATAAATTTGAAACCTGGAGGCTTGAAAGGCGTTTTCAAATGAAATACCTAGGTGACATGGGCATAAGAGTTGTGCCATGGTTTGTAAAGGCAAAGGAAAATGATCCTCCAGACAGCAAAAATCAGCCAGATATTTCATCCATGTCCTGGTGGATGGAAGCCTTATTCTGAATATGAGATGAACTTATGCAACTGTTGGAGTTAAACAATTACTTAGCTGTTTCTATCTTCAGATGTTACTTCCTATTAAAAATTAAGAGGAATCAGAAGGCCAAGTCCCAAAGAAGTTTTGAAAACCTCAAAGCCAATGTTTATAAAAAAAAGTCCATTAAACAAGTGGTACTTGAATCTAAAAACACTCCTTGAGTCTGTCCAAGCCCATTAAGTGGTTTTCAAGATCTTGGCAAAACTTGCAGATTAAGCAAAGCTTAACTCTCACAGTAGCCTTCCACTTGTGTGAGCCAATCAGCCAAAGTGCGTGGGATTTCACATGGCATCCAAAGCCATGCTGTCTGGATGGAGTGAATTCCAGCCTGGATCCCATCTCTAATGGCAGGCTTCAATGTCCCCAGCTGCCGCCACAGTCCAGACAAGAGTTCTTACCCTTGCTGCAGAAGCGAGAGCATTAGAAAATAAGCCAGTCACTTCAAGGATCTTAGAGCTGAGCATGCTAGAGCTACAAACAGGGGTTATAATTGTTGTTGTGGCCCTCCTTTGGTGAGACTTCAGCCTGGCAATGTGCTGCCATACCCCTCACATAGATGCTTACAGGAAAACCTTATGCAAGTACTTTGTTACAAAGCATTTGCATACGTAAGCTGCAAAGTGGGGTGGCAAGGCGGGGTGCACCACAGCAGCAAATTCCTCATCAGGACCCCAGCACATGGGCTTGTCAGCTGGCCCATTAAAGGCCTGCAGCCTAATCTCCTTCATCTTCTTTCCACCCTCTGCTTACTCAATTTGAGAGTGGTCAGCTTCTGTAAGGGAATCCTGGGAGGGCAACTTTTAGAGCACAAAAACGCTAGCTGAAGACATCAAAATATATCTGCTCCCTGCAGTGTTTTAGAAAGTCTATGTGTGGTTAGGAAGCATTATGTGTGGCTATCCATATAGCCATATACATGGAACATGGCATGGATTTTATGTTTTATTCCCTACAAGTGTCCAGCAAAGGTGCTTGCATGCCTGCTGTGTCTGACAGCTCTCTGCAGAGAGGCTTTTACCTGCCTCTGTAGTGTTATCTCTGTCCCAACCTCAGAGAAGCTACAATTGTAGAAGGAATAAATATTTGCAGCTTACTATGGTGACTTTCACAGGATGAGTCACATACAGTATGTGCTGTCATGAAGAGTTTGCACTATTTTTTTCCTTATGTAGTTGCTGTCCTTCGTCTCCAGTAGAAGTCATTTGGGCTGATAATTTATGTTTTAATTTGTCTACAGAAAAACACAACATAATCAAATTAATTCTCAAGGTGCCTTCTGTCCTGAAATAAACATCTTATTAGTAATCTGTATGGTGTGAAGTCATATTCTTGCTGGGAGGAGTTTTAGACCTGCAGGAATTCAAAGTCCTAACTAAATTTCTTTTATTTTACTGTCTTCAAGCTAGGTCCATCATCCTTAATAACTGCAGTTATTATCTCTGTTTGGATGTTGTAAGTAAGTGTTGTTCCTTTACGCTTAAAATTGAGAATAATGAAGAATAAAGTGTGTCCTAATAGATTTAAGTGTCTGGAAATGAAATTTGAGGGCAATGGAGTGCTGAGCATTTGGAGGGTCGCATCCTGCTCAGATGAGCAGGAACTGGAAATTCAAAAAGCTCAGCTGTTAGACAAAAATTTCGGACTGCAGCCCCCAGTGCAAGGAAGTATTGACTGAGATGAAGAAGCCTTGAGTCCATAGTAGAGCAAGGCGATTATGTTGAGTGCTACTGTGACTGTAATATTAGCAAATTACAATTGATGAAGTGCTGGCCCATTGTTTTAATGTTTTATGGCAGCAGGGGCACTGAAAGCTGTGATTAAGTAATATTAGGAGTTTTAAAATTCTTTTTACAGAGCAGTGAAGCACAGTAATGAGGATCTTCTCCTGTTCTTCACAGTCAAAAAGAGAAAAAGTGGAAAAGAGGTCTAGGAGAAGAAGGGAGGAGGAGAATGGGTGGAGATGATGGTTCCAGTGCCCTGCAGCACAGATCTACAAGGCTCCCCAGAGACCCAGGGGAATGGAGCTCTCGCAAGTCAGTATTTAAAAAGAGTTCAGCCAAAAGTAAAATAAAAATAAAATAAAATCTGTAGAGCAGAGCACCACATTTAACGATTTTGTGCTGTGCCACTGGAGCTACCAATCATCTTAAAACAGCTTAACCCATACAGGGGACCCTGCACACATCTACCAGGATCCCAGCTGTGGTCACTGAATTTTTTCACTGAGACCCATCTTCCCAGCAGAATTTGCTCTTAGATGTATAACTATGTACTTTGCTGAGAGTAACCTCTAGTTAGCCTGCAGATAAATGCAAGTGTTTGAGAGCTTAATGTGTGTGTCTGTATCTGTGTGTCCAGACTTGGAGGCTTCCAAGAGGAGATGTAGGGAGCCACTCTGAAGAGAGCAAAGCCTTTCCCATAGCCCAGCCTATAGACCTACTTGATTATTCAGCATTTTCCTAGTGGTGTGGCCCCCAATCTGACATTGAGTCTGGATGGCGCTTTTTATACTTTTGTCTTTATATGCAGATTCCATCATAGCCATTTCCCAACATCCTTCTGTCCCCAGTGGCAGTCATCACTGTTATATTCTTGAAAACTGAGATGTGTGCGTGTAGGCGTTTCTAGTTCTCATATGTGTTTTGACCATTTTCAACAACGTCAACAAATAATTTTTGCCCTGTCCACTTCTTGTCCATGTTTTCTCTCTCCTCAACCTATTTGGGTCCTCTCTTCAGCTGCAGGACAGATGGGTCGCTATGGGACTCTCATAACGAATTCAATCTTGATGTCTGACCTGTCATTTACGTATGTGTGGTCTCTGTGGCAGCATACTCTGTGCCTTTCAGAGTATCTTCTATGAAATCCTTCCAAAAAAAAAGGAGCATTAGACATTCATTAGGCAGTAACGTTTGTTTGGTGCCCTGCCCAAAAAGAACATACAATCTTTGTTTTTAAGGCCTGACAAAATGGCTCATTTTAGCTTTGCTAGTATCACTTAATGCTAATAAAAATCGAGGCTTTTGAAAGTTAGGTAGAAGGGAACTAATGTAGATGATTTTAGAGCAGCTGATTTACTAAATCTCAGAGGAGAAAATCCATCCCACTACTAAGCAGGTGTAACACTAATAAGTTAAGAATTATACCTGTTAACATCAGAATTGATATTTTTCTGTTCTGTCTCCATTTGTGCATCAGATAAAAATGGAATAAGAACTTTGTAAAGCTGACAATGATGTAAGCTGTAAGAGATGTTCAGCTAATTTCTTTTGAAAAACTTTATTAATAGGCAATTAAAATTTTGTAATTACATTGTTTTAAGACTTTTATTCCTGTACCTTCATATTTTGAAAAAGTTGGCTCTACTTGTTTTCCTCTTTCATAGAATATCTCAGAATATTACAAGATACTCCTTGGTGTCAGATGTCTACATGAGCAGAGTACAAAATACAGTTCCCATGTTTTACATTCAAACTAAAACATGCAGAATTTGTATTGCAGGCTACAAGGGGGACCTCAGTACAGCGTAATCCTATACACCTAATACTACTTCCACATCAATCTGTGAATAAAACATACTGATTTAAAGCACTGTTACACATATATAAAGTAAAATAATTTAAAGGACTTATAATAATTGTAACATCAGTCAGAAGAGAGAAGATTGAACATACAATATATAATAATATAAAATTATATATATGTATATTAGATAGACATATTATTTTAAATCTATGGCCCATCTTTTCTGCATAACAGCTCAATTTCTTATTTTCCTTTTTTCTTGTCTAAATAAAGAACCAGTTGGTCTTTGATTGAATTTCCTACGTAAAATGTAAATTAGCATGATTTAGGACATTTTTTATTAATTTTTTTATTTTGAATAATTTAAGTTTTCTAAGTAATTTCTAACATCCTTCATAAGGAGATCATTCATGCAGATTCTGTAAGACTTTTCTTCATCTTTAGGACACAAAAATGAGCTGCATTTTCACCTTTTGACTTAAATGCCAGGTTTCCCCTACACTAGATTAGCTGAGCTACTCAGCTGTCTAGACCTTTTCTAATCACTTGCTCCCTTCAGGCTACATCTGGACAAGCCAATGCAGGATTGCTTTCTGGTTTCTGCGTCAGGGAGCACGTTCCTCCAAAGTTCATCTCGGGTGGGCACCGCAGAGTGCATACAGAGACAGGTGGGAGTTCTGTCACATTTGAGTCACCCTCCAGCCTAGACAGTCATGAGATCTGTGGTGAGTCGTGGTGAGACCCAGCGCATAAATTTAGACATAGCCGTAGGTTGTGAAAGTTTGCCTTTTGGGAATTGACAGTTTTAGTTACAGGTCTCCTGCCTGCATTCACATGAATGAACATTATAAATTAATCATAATTCATTTATTCAGATTTATATGTTATGACCAATCTTTCTGTTAATCAAAACCACATCCAAACTATTATCATCTCTTATTGTTTCAGGGACTGTTGAACCAGAAATTTTCTAGCTGTCACATTCAGGAATATCTTTCCTGCCCAACCCCCATTATGAGTAACATCTAAATTTCCTAGATTTTATTTTGTAAAAATAGCTTTCTAAGGTAATTTATAGAAGGTTTCCAGCCCAATCAACTTAAGCACACAATCTTGACAAATAAGCCAATATCCTGAGTCATTCAAAAGCATATATATATATAATTCTTGTATCTATATGGGGCATTTTTGAAGCCATGCCTCCTAGGTTCCAAAAATTGAAGTGCAAGTGAGGTACCAAACTAAGATGGACTGACTTCTGCTCTTGATCTGATAACAAGACTTTGATCTCTAGCCACAGTCCACTTAAGGATTTCCAGCACTTCTCCTGCAAAACCCTGCTTGCCATCCTTCACGGTGCAAGCTGACTGGGGTCTTGCCTGCTCTGTTCTGCATGTGCTGCCACTTCCATCTGGCAACAGCACAAAGCACTACCCATCAACCCTTCCCTTTCCCTCCAACTTTCCTGAGTTACGCTTGTGCTTGAAAACATGTCTTCTGGTCCTGGGTTCAATTCTGTCTCATTTCTGTTATTTCTAAGCTGATTTTTGGTTCCTGCCTCAAAGTTTATGTTCTCCTGTCATGGTCCTGGGGTTGCTTTTGTTACAAAAAACCCACTAGTGATGACTCCCCCGATTTCCCTAGACAGAGAGAACTAAATGTCTTCACAAACTAACTGTTACATCTTGGTATATACTTTTCATCCATTTTAATGCTTTCTTTCTCTTTACTGTCCTTTCATTCTTCTTTCCACTCTCTCTTTTAAACTTAGAGATTTTGTCTTGGATGGTAGGTGAAGAAACATCCACTGAAGCGCAGTCATACTGATGAGTCACACCAAGAAGCAGCCATTCTGCCTTCAGCACCACTTTTAACCGGGAAATACTCTTACAAATCCCTCATGAGACCTTGCAGGTCTCTATGTACTGTTTACCTGGCCAGCAGTAGATGTGTCTCTACATTTGAGCTAACTGGACTGCCCCTTAGCCTCGAGAGAGATAGCCAGGTGCTCATAGGGAGATAAATAGGCCTTGCTGCTTCATGGAAACATCTAAAACATGTCAGATGAACGTATATGTAGAAGAGCCTGTTTCTCTTCATCATTTGGGCAGGGGAGGCCGGCTGCCAGCTCCAGCCTAAAGGAGGGGGAACTATTCCTTGTCTTCTGCAGTTGCTCAGGCTGTGAGTCTGTGCTCTGCATGATGTGAAAGGGAAAGGCCCACAGTGCACGTTGCACATAAAACCTTCCATTTCACCAGCAAAGAGTCTATATTCAAGTGAGCTCTTCAATACTATAGGCAATATTTATCAATTTCCAACAGTTCCTGTCTGTCATATGCTTATCAGTGTTTGTTCTGATTTTGCTAAGGAACCTTAACACTGCTGTCTCTTTAAGAAGCAACAAGGTGCCCTGAATGAATAAGCTTTTGCCAGTGCCTAGACACATGCACTGTAAATCTTGGGGAGGCTTGGGTGCACTCTACTACCCATTATTTCCTTATTCTTCTCCTGGGATAGGTGAGGCTTGACATGGGTATTGAAGAAGTCTCTTCAACACACAAAAAAGTAGATGTTCATGTTGTCCTGCAATGTTTCAAGTGGAAAAATCCCTCAGGCTAAGCATCATCCCCTTGGCCCTCAGGTCTTTTCCAACCTAGTTGTTTCTGTGATTCTATGATTCTATGATAGGACCAACTAAATAAATAGCACATTACTTAAGCTTTTGCCTGTGCAGCAAATGTTTTGGACTTCCCAGTGGTGCTCAGCAGCCTCATAACACACAGCCATTGGATTGAAATGTTTCCACAGCAGCACAGGTTTCTGAGGACTAGAAATTAGCATTCCCCATTGAGCATGCCTGCTATCCTGGGGCAGCTCTAGAGCACATCATCAGTAATCCAGTCCCTCTAGAGGAGGCATGAGAACAGGGCTTTTGTCTTTTCCAGCCATTGATCCTCTCTGACAGCTTCTAAAGATTGCTTCAGCACTGATGAATTCCTGGGATCTTTTTCCTTTTGAAAAGAAAGTATCTTTCAGTCTCACTTACCTGGAGCTAATGCATGAATATACGTTAAGAAGTTATATGTCAACAAAAGCATGATTTGTCTAGCAGTTAATTAAAAAGAAAATCCTAAAGGATTTAATTAGTTCTCACACAGGCATTCTTCATTTTGTTTCCTAGTGTTCTTGTTAGTGCATGTTGCACATCATAATTAGCTTCCTTCCTGGGGAGCTTTCTTGGTGCCTTAAAACTCTCAGTGTGGATATCTTCAATCCAAATGTGTTAGCCGCGACACTGGTACTGGGACTGCCAAAGAAAAGTGGGTCCAATATTAAATTCCCAGCTTGCTAAAGGACATGGAGAAGGTGGAAGCACACGTTATCCTTTGGTGCGCCTGTGGTGGGTAATGTGACCTCCATCAGAGGGATAGGGTGGACAGTTGATGTCAGTGATACCATAGTTGGTTTGCCAGGCAGTGCCTGTTAGAGCCTCCTCTGATCTCTGTTTTCAGAAGGTAGCATGTTACATAAATATTATTCTACCATGGTGAAGAGTCACAAAAAGTGGTCGAGCTTGACCCTTTAAGCTTTCAAAGAGGAGTAGTTTTGTGATAGGATATGGCTATGAATGGTTTTACTTCTTTCCTTACTTCTTACGGTGGCAGATCCTGGAATGGTCAAACCGTCTTTATTGTAGAGACAATGAGACCCAGGAGTGCATGTGTGTGCTGAACACATGCTTCAAACAACAAAAATAACATATGAAGTTGATTTTTATCCTAAAAATATCATTAGCTATGCCAAAACCAGATGTTTGAGTTCAGTCTCAAACCCTCTAACACTTTGTTAGGTGTTAAAGCTGAACATTGAAAAAACCAAGTTCAAAAGACAAGAGGAGGAATCAGTACAAACAAATTCAAAACAAAAATCAGAATCAGGGGGGATAGTTGGAATTAATTTGAGGATCTCCATCTTTTCCAGATTTTCTCTAGAACATGCAGGATTCTCAAAGGCTCACCACTTTGTGTTTAGTCTACCCTTGTAGGAGAAATTGCATAGGAGTCCTTGGTTCTGCTTACTTTGTTCCTTTACAAAGTAGACCATCCATTGTTTATTTTATGTTCTGCTGTCCATTTTTGGGTGTGATACTGGTGTTATTTTAATCTGACAAAAACAAGGGCTGCTGCCAAAGGGATTGTCCTCCTTTTGCCTCATCGGTGACAACACTTTACTTGGGGCTGTGTGCAGAGATGGATCAGGGAACTCACCCTGTTGAAAGCTACTCCTTTAAGTTGTCATTCTTTTTTTACTTTCCAGTCTTATCTGTTCCATCATCCCATTTACTGCACAGCCACATGAACATCCATGCTGATACAGGGTGGAAAGTGGGAGGATGGGAAAGGAGAACATGTGGCATCTCACACTCACTGCAGGAAAACATGGCTGGGCAATAACCTTCACCCACAGATACTCTGCAGGCAATGCTGCTGTTGAACTGTGCTTTTAAGCCATCATGCCAAAATGGTGAGGAATGTGGGGCTTTGTACAAACAACCTGCTCTACCTCCTGGTTGTCCCTTAATTTATCTAATTATTTTATTAAGTTATAATTTTATGACAAAGCAGTACTAGTTACTCCATAAACATGTTTAATAATATTAGCTTTGGTTTAAGTAAGGCTAGAGGGAGTGTCCTGCTCTAAATCTGACTTTGAAGTCTTCCGATCTGTTTAGACACAATTGAATGAAATGGACAGGAAATTTCATGAGAGAGGCTTCCATAATAGAATTTTTCTGTAACAGAATTTTTCTGGAAACCTTGGAACAGAGCAGGAGAGGCGCCAGAGCGTTCAGGCAGTGATGGTGGACTCATGCTGGAGATACTCTCCTCTTACCCGGCGGCTAAGGGGGGCGCACTGAGAAAAGAAGCGGCTCTGCCGTGTGTTACTGATTCGAGGAGAAAGCGACCGTGCTGAAGGAGAGAGAGCACTCCCTGCTGGCCTTGCTTTTGGTGGGGAAAGTAAAACTCAGTAGCATGTTTCTTGTCATCTCATGGATCCCTTTTCTGTGATCTTCTTCTACCTCAGCAACAGAATAAGGGATTTACAAGAATGTCTTCCTCTTTTGTCTCTTTTCTTTTCCTAGTGCAAGAAGAAAAACTGTGTGTCTTCACTTTTGCAGCAGAAATAATGACCTCAGCATCTTCTCTCCTTGCTCCAGTCTTACGGATAGAGAGGCTTGCCTGCTCCCAGCCAAAGCCTTTTATTTCCACAGGTGCATTGCTCAGAAGGGAAAAGTGTGGCTGTATTGATTTGATGGGTGCCTGTTTCTTCTCTCCCTTAATATATGAATTATTGGGGTGGAAGGAGGGCTTAAACCATGACAGTACACCATTCCTAGTCCCCCAGGCTATGACAATGTCCGAGAGATCTTGGTACTGGCACTGAGCCTCTCTGCCCCACAGCAGCTTTGGGGCTGTCATGGTTTAACCTTGACTGGTTACTGCCTGGGGCCATGCTCTGTCTCAAGCCCAAGGTTTTGTCATATGGAGATCCCTTAGGACACAAAAGCACTCTAAAAGGCTGAGTTGAAGGTCATTGCAAAGGCAGCTCCACACCACTCCAGAGACATATGTGTCTGCTTTTGCATAGAGCAGCTCTCACTCAAGTCATACCTGAGGTTTCAGAGCAGTACACAGTCATAGGTAGGTTAGTTAAGTGTGTGACTGTTCCTATCTGGTTACTGGTTAAAGAGGGATCAATGTACCTTCTTGGAAAGTAATAAAGACATTGCCAATGGGAACCACACCCTCATGCCTGGCTCCATTCATCATGTGGGTGGCAGTCCTATCTAGTCTTTAGCCAACCTGATTGCTGGGCATTCACAAAGATCAAACTCTCATCAATTCGTATCCTCATTCTGGCTACATCCTTTTTGCATCCTTCGAAAATGTAGTCCTTCGTCGTTCATGACCATCCAGACTACTCATCTGCTGTCACTTCTTTCTTTCTGTCTGAAGCCCTTTTCTGTCCTGTAAGGCCCATGCAACTTTCCTTTACTTGCAAAACTTTAATTACTTGTTACTCCCCCTACAAGTCTTCTATTCACTACTGAAAGATCAATCCCTGTCTTTGATCAGCCAGTTATACCAATCACCTTGTCAGTTTTTTCAAATTCCCGTTTTCCTTCATACTGGTCTTCACTATTGTGATGAATTCTTCAAAAACATCAGGACATCTGCATCAGCACTGCTCCTCCAGACTCCTCTCTAAAATTGTTCTTGGCTGTTATGCCTACAAAAGATTTATGCTGTGCAAAATCCTCTGACCATCTTGCTGATAAGACTGCCTCATTGTGTATTTTGTCTGTATCTATATGTTGTCTCTTGTCCTCATCTTAAATTGTACTTTCTTTGGGTCCAGAGATGTTTTGTTGCTCTGTGTTTACGTAACACTTCTCACAATGGAGTTCTGATGTGTGGTGGGAATTCTTCAGCATTTAATGGCAAAAATACTGTAAGTGTTATTAACAAATGTCTCTGTGTGACTGCATGGCATGGTGTGGTCATAGTCTGCAAAAATTCTATTTCCTCAGGACAACCTCTCTCTCTGCCTACAGAGTGTAGGTGCAACCCAGGGCAGTCCATTTTCAGAAAGGAATGTGTTAGCAGAATTTTTGAGCTTGAGCAATTTCAGAAACAGGAAAAAAAAAAAACAACACCAAACCAAACGTATTCTGCACTTTCAGAAAGATTTCCTACTGTGCAGATTTTTTGCTAGCCCATTAATTTTGCCATCTCAGAACTCAAACAGCATGGCCTAGAGCAGTGGTTTTCTAAATTCCTTCCAGTTGTAGCATGCTAACGTAAACAGCATTTGCATATGGATGTCATAAAAGTGACAAATGCCGGCAATCATCATACTTATTGCAGTAATGTGACACATGTGCCTGAGCATCCTAAAAGATCTGCTCAAAGCTTATTGACGCTGGAGAAATGATACACCTCTTATGTTGCAGTGACACCCACTGCAGACCAGGCTTTGACAGACACCAGAGCACGAGTCCAGCTTTAGGTGACTGTACAAGAGGGAAGTGTACTAGTTGCTTCATTGCATGACTCAACTGCACTAGGTACGTGTCCTTTACCCTAAACCAGAAATCAAACTCAGGAAGTTGAACAAATAACATTTTCTAGTTTGATAGCCAGAAAGTTCAGTGAACTCCCTGACTGCAGCTGTTGGCAGGTCAGTGGAAAGACATCTGACTCTGACCTTGGACTTGTACCAAATCATATTTCAACGTCTCAGATTCTCCAAAGAAGGATGCAAATCATTCCTGTAGGTGAGGGACAGCCAGTCGTGCCATGAGTGTGAGGCTGAATGCTGCCATTTTCAGTCAAGAATTTGAGGAGTCGAGGGAATTCGTCACAGTTCAGCTTTGTCAGATTTTTCTTCCGCAAGATGACAAGGGAGGGTTGCAAACCCAATTACATCGTCATATAGCACAGAAAACACATTTTCGTATCTTACAGACTGGCTCTCAGAGCCTGGTCAAGCTTCCTACGCAACTGAGATTGTGCATGATTGTGCCATGTGCAAATGCCACTTCTACCTGATGCTGTCCCAACCTGTTGTCCGCCTTTTAATAAGTATGACAGAAGTATAAAGGTCTCCAAGGTAAGACAACCTAGTATAAGTATTGTTTAAAAATAACTGCTCACTGTGTATGTGAAGAAGGATGCAAAGTAGTGCTCCCTCTGAGGGAAGTTAGACCTGTGCTGTTGTACCAGGCAACAGCACATCTGTATGGAAAGGAGGCACTTTAAATATGCAGTTAATTTAAAGCAGAGTTTAACACCATAATAAACAAGATAGTGCAACTACAAGGTGCAAACTCAGGCTGACAACTCCTTTTTTTTCATCTGTATGCCTAGGTAAGAACGATGGTCTCCTTGTCATACAATCTGTGTATCCTGGTCTGCTGCTGCCTATCTCAAACATGTGTAGTTCATCTTCCATTTCAGAGAAATATCTCAGAACTGTCCCTCTAGGGAGTCATCAGACGCTTGGATGAAACAGCAGTACGTCATGTCCTGACTCATATTTTCACCCTAACAGGCAAATAGTGAGCCCGAGGACACAGTGCTCCAGTGATGCAGCAGCTTTTGTGACATCCTTTGATGTTGACTGCTTTCAGTGAAATACAGTGTGACCCTAGAGCTGATGCTGCAACTCTCCACCACAACCAGCAATCCTGCTTTGTAGCCAGCCGTAGCAGGAACTCCAGACACACAGAATCTAACTATACAGCCCTATTGGACGTTATTCTATTGCAAATACCCTGTATCACATCCAGAAATCCTTCTCTGTCATATATTTGGGAAGCAGGAGCCAGAAGACTATGTAGTAAAAAAACATCTGTCCTAAATATAGTACACACAGGGCAAAGGCTGTTTATCACAACCCTGTAGTGCTAATGTCTACTTGAAGCGTGTATACCTTGGTTCCTTTTACAAGCAATTGAACCAAAACATTTTCTTAGCATTTGCTTTCATTCTTCATTTCACTGCTTTATCAGAAATAAGGAAAGCAGTATATTTATTTGTGTGCGATTCCCCATAGGTAATCTTCAGTTGCAGCACATAAAACTTAATTTTCCCCAATTGCACAAGATTTCTTGTTCTACACAAAGTTGTAAATCAGCACAACAAAGACTGTTTACCTACTCAGTGTAGACCAAGCCTTGCATTATTTCAAAAACAACTTTGGCTTTCCCATGGGCTCCTTTTGCTGCAATTCCAAGAGCTTCCAAGACCTTCCCAGGTTTACCCAACTTCATGCTTTCTGCATTGGCAATATGAGGTGCATGTAGGCCTTATTCTCATTATCCACCAGAACACTCCTGTTGTCAAATTCAGAAAGGACTTCAGCAGATATATGTATTTTGTTTCTTTCATAGAATCATAGCATCATAGTGTTGTTGCTATTGGAAGGGACCATAAAATCATCTAGTTCCAACCTCGCCTGCCATGGACAGGGACACCTTCCACTAGACCAGCTTGCTCAAAGCCCTGTCCAGCCTTGCCTTGAACACTGCCAGGGATGAGGCAGCCACAGCTTCTCTGGACAACTTGTTCCAAGATCCCATCACCATTGTAGTGAATAATTTTTTCCTAATATCTAATCTAAATCTACCCTCTTTCAGCTTAAAGCCATTCCATCTTCTCCTATCACTACATGCTCTTATAAAAGCTTCCTCTCTAGCTTTCTTGCAGGCCCCCTTTGGGTACTGGAAGGCTGCTAGAACGTCTCTCCTGAGCCTTCTCTTCTTCAGGCAGAACAACTTCATTCTCTCAGCCTGTCTCCATAGGAGAGGTGCTCCAGCCCTTGGAGCATTTTTGTGGCCTCCTCTGGACTCACCCAAACAGGTCCACACCCTGCTTATGTTGGTGGTCCAGAACTGTGTGCGGTACTCCAGGTGGGATCTGTTGAGAGCACAGTAGAGGTGGAGAATTGCCTCCCTCTACTTGGTAGCCAGAATTCTTCTGATGCAGCCCAGCATATGGTGGGCTTTCTGCACTGTAAGTGCACACTGCTGGGTCATGTTGAGCTTCTTGTCATCAAACACCTCACGTCCTTCCCCTCAGGGCTGCTGTCAGTCCAGCCTCTGTCCAGCCTTTGGTTGTGCTTGGGAGTGCCCTGACCTAGGTGCAGGACCTTGTTCTTGGCCTTGTGCAATTTCATGAGGTTTGCACTGGCCCACCTCTCAAGCATGTCAAGGTCCCTCTGGATGGCATCCATTCCCTCCAGCATATCAACTGAACCACACAGCTTGGTGTCATCGGCAAACTTGCTAAGGGTGCACTCAATCCCACTGTTCATGTCACCAACAAAGATGTTAAACAGCTCTGGTGCCAATACCAACCCCTAAGGAATGCCACTCATTACTGGTCTCCATTTAGACATCAAGCCTTTGACCACAACTCTTTGAGTGCAACTATCCAGCCAATTCCTTATCCATTGAGTGGTCCATCTATCAAATGCATGCTTCTCAATGTCATGCAGGGCAATATCAAATGCCTTGCACAATCATACTGAATTGGAAAATTTGTTTTCCTTAAAAAAGCACATGGTATTCTTGCATCCTTCACACAACCCTGAACATTATAGAAACAATATTTTCAAGAACAGTATTTGCAGGATGAAATCTCAGAGAATGAGCAGAAGAAGAAGAGCACAATGCCATGTCTGGTAGCATGTGTGCACTGTGCAGTATCAAGAAGACAAGGGTCTACACAACAACGTAAATGATATTGTCTGGTCCACAATCGCATTTCTAATTACTCCTGGTCACACTTTTTGCTCTAAAAAAAGAAGCTATTTGCTATAAGAGTCCCAGGTTTGATTCCTGTCTTGGTTCTGAAGAGATCCTCTGCCATAATTGGTGGTATTTGACTTGTCAATTTTCAGTTAATTCAGTATTTTATGGGTACTGTTGATCACCCAAGTAAACAATAGCACCAGGACCCTTGTGAAACCTTGAGGAAGAAGTAGAAAGTTTCAGAAAACTTTAAAAAAAGAGGGTTGTCTCTTTTTAAGGCACATTGACACTGCAGGTATTGCTTACAGATACCTTTTGACCTACACAGCTCTGCTCCAGGAACTGCAGTATCTTTCCTAGCCCATGCTGAAGTTTTGAGGTCCAGATGGCTCAAAGTGAAAGTTTCTGCAAGCGAAGGGCTTTCCAGATTTCAACACAAAGCTTCTCCAGAGGGCTTAGCCTTCCTTGCGGTAGCTGGCAGCAATGGTAAAAGGCTGCAGGTGTCCGTAAGACGTGCAGACTACATTTGAACTGCTTCTGAAAGCCTCTTGAGTCCGTCTTGGTCTCCTGTCCAGGCTACTGCCCAGCATAAGGCTGCTCTCACTTCTACCAGCACCAGGATCTTTATCATTGTGCAGGTGGGCACCTGGACTCAGAGGGAGAGTTGCAAAAGTTTTCAATTTAACAAGAGTGAAGGACACTCAGCATAGGCAGAAAGCTAGTGGCTTTCTACTAAGAAAGTGGTAGTGCTGTTTCATGTCTCCCATGCTGTTCTTCCACACAGTGTCCTTCAAGTCTCTTCACTCAGGTGAACTCCCAAATCATTGTAGCCTTGGTCATATCTGTTTCTTAGCTGAGAAACATCATCTGAGAAATGTATCCTGATGGACATCTTGTCAAAATCAGCATGTTCCTGGAAAGTACTTAAGTTCCAATGAGTTTTGGTTCTGAATGAAAAAGTAGTTTGTCAGTAAAATCCTCACAGACTCCAATGGGGACTCCTCTGGTACTGAAATTGGTGCCAGATGGTGCCTTCCACCGTTGAAGGCAGCTGGAGTTTTGCCACTGACTTCAAAGGATTTAGGATCAAGCCTATGAATTCATGACTGCACTTTTTATTTAGCTTTCTGAATAATTTATAAGTAAAAATAGGCTGGATTCTCCCATTCTTTCTGATGTTGAGTAAAGCTGTATTTGGTTACATTTCTTGCTTTCAAAGGAGCTTTGGTACAGTCATGAGCATCTCATTATGAAAAAGGGTGTCCATAGAGGACAAATAGGAAGAAAAGAGAAGGAAATCCTTAGGCATATTGAAGACACACAGCAGATCTGAGATTCAGAGATGACATCAGAGTAAGATACTCCTTATACTTTTAGATGAAGGCTACATAGCTAGAATTGTTTCAGGGACTGAAGAGGGATGAAGAAAGCATAGTTCTTTTTGGTGAATTCTTCTATTGCATTTAGTTTTATTTTCTTTCTTCTCAGTGACTTGGACATTAGTTTCCGTAAAGTTACTCACGGTGCTTTGCTCCTAAGCAGACTTTGCAGCAGTCTGCACATTTTTCTGGGATTCACCAAGCCATGTGTTTGTTCTCCATCACTGAGAACCATTTTCCGTCTTCAAACTGTTTGGAAAAAAGGGAAAGAAAAAAAAAAAAAAAGAAAAATTCCCAGTTCACCACCCAGGGCTTAGTGTTTACTTCTGCTGCATGCATCATTTATTTTCATTCTGCAAGATCATGATGACACGCTCGTCCAAGCACATGCTGTTCTAATATGCGACATTCCTTCGGCCTCTCAGTGTGTTAGAAGTGACATTGCTGCTAAATGAGAAAGATCTTGTAAGACAGGGGAATAGATTGCAAAGTACTACTGCCTTTCTGGGAATCATGCTGTAGACAAAAATGACTAGCTTGCTTTTCCCAGACTATACATAATTGTGTACATGTATGACCCTTACTAGAAAGGCTGTCTGCTGTATGGCTTTAGGAACTTCCTTCCCTGAGAACATGTTAACATATCCAACAGGCTTTTGGAAAAGAGAATGAGACACATCTCAGCCGATGACTTGAGGAACAGGACACTTGAAGTTTGAGATGTGCTCTAGCAAAGTATTTCTGCAGCTATTGCTCCATGTACATGTGTTCAAGCAAGCACATGTACTGCACTTCTTATATTTTCTGGGTTCATGGAATAATTCTGCTCTCAATCAGTGTGGGATTTCAGAAATCTATCTTCAGTGATGGATAAACCACTTGCAGAAAATCTGTTCCACATTTGCTTGTCCCTTCCTGGCAATAAATTAGAAAAGGCAATAGCAAATTGTTAGAAATTAATACAAAAGCATTAAATAATGCTTTGGTTTAGCTATATTTTCTCTTGAAATGTACCTTACTAAGGATTCTTCATTAGAAGATGGTGCCTAAATGAATAATTGAGGTAGGATTTTGTAACTTCTATCCAATGGATTTAAACTGTCCATGGAGAACTTTGGAGGCTTTCTCTAAACATTTTTGGATCTGAATTTACGAAATACATAAAAGATAAAAATTACAGATGCATTCAGTATGACTTGTTTGAAGAACCTCTGGCACAACTTTTTTCTGCTAATATGCCATTAGTAAGCCCTTGGAACTGCTGTGCATTCACTGTAGTAACTTACCCAATGTACATGTAAAGTATTAGGTAAAGTATTAGGTACTTCACCTAACGGCCATTTGAGTCAAGGGATGTTTTGCTACTTGGCTACAGTAGAAGAAAGGTGGTTTGCTGCATTTTCCAGTGGGGATAATGGTAAGGAAAAGCTGCTTCAGCTTTCTGAAATGCTGCTTTTTGGGGATGAAAGTGCTTTCACTGATGCAGTCCTCCCAGGGTCCTAGCAGAGACAGGAGACTCTTGTGTAGTTGTGCCCTCACTTAATAACTTCACTGTGCTTCAGAACATAAGTTATAATACTAGTGAAACTAATTTAATGAGGGCATAAGAACTTAATATTTCCTGAAAGTAACTACTCTGAAGTGAAAATGCAGTAATAAATTCAGCCTGTTTATTTTAATCACAAAATCAGCTATGGAACTCCAAATTGCCAAAGTTTCTGCAAGGCATAAAATTCAGATAGGCATGGGCTTCTCAATATTTATGAACTGTGAAGTATAAAAATTAGCAGTCTCTAGGTGAAAATATTTTCAGTTTTTCAAGGTGACACTGTGCAGAAATTTTATTAATAATTTCTATTTTAATTTCGCTCTGCTCAGTGGTTCCTTTCCAAAAACTTGAGAATGATATTTTTTTAACAATTTGCTCTTTTTCATTAGGTATGAATTGGTTTGTGGGGTTTTGTAACTCTTCACTTTTAAAAAGGCCTGAAGTAACATATTTCTGATCTTACACCTGTATTTGAGCAGCACTATCCTTTAGCTAATACTTTCCATAAAGGCAGAAAAAAAACATATGCAGCAAATGAAGCATTGTTTTCCTGGAAGTCTTAATAAACTATCCTTTCTGGTTCAAACTGGCTCCAGTTTAACAAAATACTGAAGCACGTGTGTAACTGCAATCCTTCTTTATTCTGAAAAAAATGGCATTTTACTTCCATTAGTGACACTTTGGTCTGCATAGTGTCAAGTGTGCACTGAAGTATGTTGCTCAACCAGACACAGAGTGTGGTTTTCTGTTTGGTAGGTCAGACACCAGTCAGAAACTAAACCCTTACCCAGACCTGAGTGCCTAGAAAGCTAAGAGTATTCAATAGCAGAATAAGACTTACTGTCCTCTGTTTTACAGAATACAGCACTGTCGGTGAACTGCAATAACCCAGGAGCTGCTGTGTTGCATCAAGGTGCCACTGGGAGCTCTAAACTGAGCTAGAACAATTTGCCACTACCATGGATTAGTAAATGCAGTGACATATTTGTCAAGGGAGATGCAGCAAAGGTTAATTATTTAAACTTGACCTAAATTTCCCATGCTTCTATCTTGTTCTATAATAACAACAATAAGTTCTGCAGTAATAATTTTTCATACGGACTAAAACTAGAATTAATTATGACCCACACTGGACAAGAAGTAGCTGTTTCCTCATTCTTCATCCCAGCTGGGGGCATGTAACTGGATGCATAACACTGCCCATTGAAAGTATATCTCATTAAATCACATTGGTATATAAAGGACATATTAAATCCTACCTGAGTGACTAAGGGGGTAGTCAGTGCAGATGACAGTTTCTCTCCTGTATCCCCTCATCCTTAACAAAGAAATATGTTGAAATTGTTTACAAGTAGTCTCTTTTAAACCCACATGTATCGTGAACTGGGTTGTGTGTATATGTGTGAGTGTATGCAAGCATGTGCAACAGACAGAGGGAGAAAGTCACCATAATGCATTCTGCAGAAAAAATGAGGTTTATCGAGAGATTAATAAACAGAAAAAAAAATTGGCAGCAGAGGAGTCCTGAGTGGGGTAGCTTAATGTTTGTGCCTTTGTCACACGTATGGTAAAGTTTCAAGTACAATATCTAAAATAGTCATATCTAAAAGCCAGAAGAAGAAAAAACCTCTCCCTTATTTTATATTGCACGAGCTGGCTGGCTGGAGGCCAAAGACATGACAGCTTGCATTGTAGCAGGGAGACAAGTGTGGATCCCTGATCAAGGTCAGCAAATTTTTAATGAACAGAGCTTGATTACTGCTACCTTTGTGGTAAAAGGTTGTTTGGAGGTGAACAAGGCTCTGTGCACAGAGGTATTCCACACACACTCTCCTTTCAAAACCAGACAAGCTGGAGCTGACACCAGTACAGTTCCTTGCATCTGGAGAATGCCTCCCTGAGAAGCAGTCACAGTAGCTCTGTAACTAAGGCTGGTGCATCCTTATCTCTGCATGCAGCACCTGCAGTCAACAGTGACTGAGACCCTGTGAACAGTTTCACTGTACCATTTCCTCAGGCCTCTTAAACAGTAGGGTCCCTCAGCTATTACAAGGCTTGCCCTCACAAGGTTTTGCATTCCCAGAATCAGGATTACAGGGCTGCTGAGAATGTTTGACTGCTTTGTCATTCAGATCCAAGCTTTGTCCCTCTAAATCACATATTGACTTTTCTAGGACATGGCCTTGTTATGGAATGGATTTGGGGTAAAATCAGTCCCGCTGCAGCCTCAAGGGCATTTTAAGATTTGGGCTTAGTGGGACCAGAATTTCAAACCTAGGTTCTTTCTAGTGGAGGGATCAAAAATGTTCAAGAAAGTTGATTTCTGGTATTAGAGTTTTTCGTAAGAGCTACAGCCTTCCAGAAATGTCAAATTCCTGAGACTGACTGTGGGTCAGAACTTTCCATTAAGCTTCTCCTCTGGAAGCAGATCTGCCTGAAGATCAGATGACAGACACAAGAAACCCAGTGTTTGTTTACATAGAGTTTAAAATAAGAAATTTGCAGCAGTCATGATTATGTTTTGAAAAGGCTTTCTAAAAGTTCTTTGTGAAGAGGCAGCACCATTTGCTTTTACGCTGTAGTAAGCAGAACCTTTTCTCTGGTATTCATAGCCTATTTGGGAAGTACTTTCCAGCATCTGTGGGCAAAGCTGTTTAAAAACATTTCTCTACAAAAATAAAGTTGTGAAGCTATAAAGCATTTTTTATCTTGGCAGACCAAATATTTTTTTTCCAGTATTTCAGGAAAACTTTGACATTCCCAGAAGTTCATTAGCTTGACTATTTTGGGGTGGGGTTTTCTTTTTGCCTTTAGTCTTGTACTGAGAATGACTTCGTTTATATTAATATAGGGCTATTGTTTTATCAGCCCATATTTAGATACTAGCTCTCTTAATTGACCTTTTTAACTAGGTTTGCTTTGAACAAAAAAGTAATGGATTTTGTTGTTTTGAAAAGAACAGCTTTGGTGTTAAATTAGATCCCAGCCAGTGGGATTTTTAATCTAATTCTTACAAGAGGATCAGAGTGTTGATGCTAAGAGCTGGAGCACTTCATTTTTCATGTGGAACATTGTTGTAAAATCAGGAAGTTCTGAATCCTTTATTTTAACTCTATGTTTAACAACTTCAAATAGTTAAAATATGGGATTTGTTTTCCTGCTTTTGGTTAGCTAAGTATTTCCTCAAGCTCTGATGTAGAAAATAATCATACATATTTGATGTCTTTCTATTTTTCTCCTTATATTTCAAATAATTCAGCTAGACAATCTCCATCAGTTGGGTAAGCGGAGCTGTAACACCTACTTAAGGGATGGGAGCCATCTGGTTTCATTGCAACTTGGAGCCTGCTGGCAAATATTACATTGTACCAATTTAGAGAATGATGAAGTGGGAAATAATGGACATTCTTTAAGAGTCTGAAATGGGATCAGCTGTTATTGGCAAAAATTGGCAGGTGCAGGGCACTATGCTGGCTGTAAGCATGGTCTGTAGTTGGAGAGTGCAGCTGGGAAAATGGCCTGCTAATTGAATGGTTACAGGACTCCCAGCAGCTCTGACAGTAGTAGAGCATCGTTAATTGGAGGCTCTTGGTTGACTTGGTGGAAGCTGTCACAGAATGAAGGACCCTGCAAGTTGATGTTTACTTTCTCAGTGTTAGTGTGTTTATTGCCTGTTACTCAGAATGAGTCCTTCTGGAATCAGAAGTGCTTTCAAACTTATGAGGTCTGGCATAATGCTAGCAATATCTAGTTCTTATTTGTATTGACAGCACTGTGACTCCCAGCAGTGGTTGGGAGTCATAAAAGGTACTCAATTACACTTCTGTTTAAATTCACACTTCTATTGTTATCTTACCCGTCCCTCTCTTTTTCTCTTTTATTTTCACCTGTGTTAGGTTCCTACATTGTCTTGGCTTGGAGCAGCAACTATTATTTTTTTTATCTAGACTCTGAGAAGACCTTGTCCTCGACTGAGTTTCTTGGAAGCTGCTATAACTCATACAGTGGTTACAGAAACAAAAATAGCCTAGTTTTGGTCCAGAATAGTATTACATGTCCTTCTGGTTTATGTGGGTCTCAGAATAGCACTGTGTGCAAAAGCAAGCATGCATTAGCCATGGCTCCCTTTTTCGTATGTTGTTTTTATTCATTAAATGCAAACATATTGCAGTGCATCCTAGTTTAATATAAAAGTCTGCTGTGGCATTTTCCCTCAGCTGCTAGAACCCCTTGAGGGAAGATACGTTGGCAACAAGCGCTGCTCAGAAAGCACTGCTGACTCCAGAGCGCTCTTCATGTATTATCAGCAACTGTAGCACCCCTATACGCCTAGAATCTCTCCAACTATGTAAGGCATAGCTTTTTTGTGTTAGTTATGGTGGCTAGGAGGCAAAGGGCTTCAGGAGTAAGGTTGTCCCCCCTAGCATGCCTTTAGCATTTATAGGCATGAGGTTATCTTTGAGTGTGGATTGAATGAGGAACAGCAGGTTGAAAACTGGCCTGAAGGCCCTGGTGCTCTGCTGTGTCCATCAGGTGTAGGACAAGTTTTAAACCCTTTTGGGAGGACTGATGAGACCAATTTTTCAAGTTGGACCCTGAGCAAGTCTTCCAGTGGCCGTCAGGCTCTTCCCCAGTTGAGTTTATAGAGCTGGAAAAAAATGCCTTAAATTTCATTCTGTGTTTGCATAACCTGTGTCAAGTGGGAGGCAGGGGGATAAAATTGAAAGGATTTGGAAGCTGTACTCCTAGATCAGAGCCCTGTGTGGCAAACTTCAAGCGTAGGCCTATAATGGACCTGAGAATAGTGAGACACTGATGAAGAGGCTCTTGCCTCCTTCCCCCAGCTCTACCTCTACAGCCTGGGACAAGCTATTTTGGGGAATGTAATTTCTTTTAAATAGCTTGATGTGCACCAATTTGTGGTGTCTGGTTCTAGCTTAACTCTCCCAAATGTTTATTCTGCCCCTCTTGATTTTTTGGCTTTAAAAAGTGAATGGAAATAACTCACCCAGCTTCAGAAAATTAAATAGATCGAATATCATCCTGGAGCTGGACAATAACCCTTGGTTTGGGGCAGGTTTTGGGAAACAAAATGTGCTAGTGTGCCTACTTGGGACCTGGATGGCCTACTGAAAGATGGTGGACAGGGGGTGAAACCAGGCTGGGTTTGGGACCTGTCCCAAGCACCCACTTTGCCAGGGCAGACCCACCCTGCAGCAAACCCTGCAGGCATGTATAGCACCCCAAACCCTGCTCTGCGCCATGGGAAAGCCACCACATTTCAGTGCTCAGCATGATCCCCTTGCTGGGGTTGCAGCTGGGGCTGGGGTAGGCCACCAGGAAAGGATCATGGTGCTTTAGGGAGGAAGGCCCAGGCAGGTCCAGCATGTTCCATCAGAAAGCTGTCAACATCCTCCTTCCTTTCTTTTCTTAATCTTTTTTTATCTTTCCATTTCCTGCACTCGTAGCTGAATGAATCTGCCAAGCAGCTCATCGAGATGGACAAGACATGCTCGGCAGCCGCCTCTGGCTGCGACGTGCTGCTGACAACGGAGCCGGCAGCAGTGGCAGCAGCATCAGCGGTAGGCCTGGCGCCATGCTCCACGCTGACCAGCACCGGGGCAGCTGGGGCGGCCCAGCGGCAGGTGGAGGGCAAGAAGAACGCCAAGAAGCGCCACTCCTTCACCGCCCTTAGCATGACGCACAAGTCCTCGCAGGCCACCAGCAACCGGCATTCCATGGAGATCAGCGCCCCTGTCCTCATCAGCTCCAGCGATCCGCGGGCAGCCGCCAGGATTGGGGAGCTGACCCACCTCTCCTCCAGTGCCCCAGCCCAGGTAAGGTTGGGGAGGAGGTGGAGTTTTGGTGCCCTTAGTGGATGGCATGCTGTTGCCTCGCCTCTTTCAATGTGACAGGCTCATGTACAAAGCAGCTGCAGAGTGGTGTTGTCCTGATGTGACAGTACTTGGCATCTGTCATTCACGTCCTTGTGTTAATCAGTGGGCAAGCATGAGAAGCCAGAGGATAAAGCCAAATTTGGTTCACTATAATCTAACACGTTTAAAAAATAAAGAAGTAATCCTACATTTGTTTGAAGTAATGCAACTTATGTTGCATCACTTTCTGTCGTAGGAAGGAATCATTTTGAGTGTCCCTGTTACCCTGCACGGTAGCAATGTCAGTATGGAATTCACACACTGGGAATAAAGAAGATTTTTTGAGCAATTATTTCCCTACAGACCCCAGGAGGATAAGCAAATGTGCTGTACTTTTACAAGCGTTGTACCCAGTGAGTAGCTGCTGTGCAGAAACACCCAAGGAAGTTTTAAACTATCACACATGCTGAGGGTGCAGCCCTTTCATCCTTCCCCCTCTTGAACATCCTGAACATCCCCGCAGGTCCCTAAAAAGAGCTTTTGAGAGGTTGCTTCTGGGGAGCTGGCAGAAACAAGAGCCAAACTCAGGGATGCACTGAAATACCTTGTAAATGCCCACTGCTTCTGTAGATAAGAGAATCCAAGTGGCAGTTTGCAGTTTGAAGGTGCACGGGAGAATGGAGAATAATAATAGTAATACTCTCAAATCTTTTCTGACTTGGCCTGCCTGCTCAGTCATCTACACCCTTAGTGTGCAGACTAGCAGTCACAGGCTCCTTCTACAGACCAGCTCCTCATGGTCTATGCTGCTTTCTAGAACTGAGATAACCTAAGCATGGCAGGGTATTCCCACCCATCATTGCGTTCAGTTCTGAGCCCTTCACTGCAAGAAAGACATTGAGATGCTGGAGCAGATACAGTAGAGGGCAACAAAGCTGGTGAAGGGTTTGGAGTACAAGTGTGATGAGGAATGGCTAAGGGACCTGGGGTTGTTTAGTCTGGAGAAGAGAAGGCTCAGGGGGAACCTTATCACTCTCTACAACAGCCTGAGAGGAGGTTGGAGTGAGGTGGGGGTTGGTCTCTTCTCCCAAGCAACAAGCAATAGCCAGGGGAGGTTTAGGTGGGATATTAGGAGAAAATTCTTCACCAAAAGGTTGATCAGGCATTGAAAAAGGCTGCCTAGGGAAGTGGTGGAATCACCATCCCTGGAAATGTTCAAAAATCATGTAGATGAGGCCTCAGTGACATGGTTTAGTGGTACACTTGGCAGTCCTGGGATAAAGGTTGGACTCGATGATCTTAAAGGTCTTTTCAAACTAGCTGATTCTATGATTCTATGATTTCTCTGCTGAAGGAAGCCACCCTTGCCCTTTTCCTCTCCCTGGACATGCCTTCCTGCTCTTCACACCTGTGTCCCCATACAGGGACAAATGTGGATTGCTCCCCTCCCCTGCTGTAGCCTGGAGCAGGAAGCAACCCACGTTACAGCCTGTGCTCGTACGTGTGTAGACATCTAGGAGAGGACAGTGTGGGAAGGGAGATGAACATCAAACTGCAGGGACTACCTCGGGCATGAGTGTTTGCTTGTATCCATTTGCAGCGCTGGCTGGTGGGTCTTCCCTTTGGGAGAAAGCTGTTTCCTACTGCCACCCAGGACATGAGCCCAATGCCCCTGCAGCACAGGTTCTCTAGGGCACTAGGGAAGCCAGGATTCCTGGTGCATGCCAATGTGTGCCCCAGGGCCAGCTGAAGCAGCATGCTAAAGAGGACGCTGCCATGGTGGAGCAGCACCCTCTTCTCCTACCTCAGCTGCTCATCTCCCTCTACTGCCCATCTACATGTAGAAGCCAGAGACGTAGCTCCGTCCAACTGTAATTTAGCCTTTTCCAGGCAAGGCCTCTGTGCTGTAAGACTTTCTCTCTCCTTTCAGCCCTCAGCCGGGCACACAAAGCAGCATATGTGCCAAGATGTCCTGGGACATCTGTGAAGCAGCACAAGCAGTAAACATGAGTGAGGGTCCCAAGCTTGTCAAGCTAAATGACACACAGGTTTTTGGCACTCGGAGTGACACATTTGGACTTTACAGAGGTGTGACAGACTGTGGCTTTTCTGTTCTTATGCTAGTCAAAGGAAACACCATGTGCACCCTTTGCTAGAGTCATGTGAAAACTCATTCTAAGCTAGTAAACTGCAAAAATGAGACTGTGAAGCAGAAAGTGCTTTGGCTATTCTCCCCTGTTTTAACAGAACAACTGGTATGCAAAACCTCACTTGTTCACAGACCATTATGGCATTTGGGCAGAAGTGGTAGAGGACAAGAGGGGCCCATGTTCCCTGGAACAAATTGTGTTTATTGAAACACAGCCCACAGGAAGGTTGGTTGGGTCATTTGCACTGAATGGGAAGACACGTAATTGGTGCCCCCATCCCCCAACACATCTAGTTTAAAGCTGCCTTGACCAGCCTGGCAAGTCTCCTATGAGAGCAGCTCTTCCACTTCCTTGTCAAACCAGCTCCACCAGCCTCCCATAGACCTGGTCTCCCAAATCGAGGAGCTGCCAGCTCCTAGGCAAGTGCTGTTGAGGACCTGAGGCTCTCTTGGTGGCTCTCACTGCTCAGAATTGAGGCTTCTGGACACTGTTTTCCCTCTGTCTGGTTTTGAAGGCATCTTCTCTGGAGCTGCTCACCTCAACAAATTGACCTGCTTTTAGCCTTCTTAGGTTTACGAAGAGTCCTGAATTTGCCTCTTACCAAATGCACATTAAAATTGTGCAGCCTTATTTATATAACTATTAATCCCATAATAATAAGGGTTATGTTTTAATTAAAAATGTCAGAAATTCAGTTCCTTTTCTGCTATCTGCTAAGACCTGACATGGCTCTGAAACAATTAATGATGCTGCAGCCTTAGACAGAAAATAATTTCGGCACTTTTCTTTTATTCACGTGGCTGACCAACAGCCAACATAGCATAAACAATGAGCCCCTGAGCATTTACATCAAGGCATTCAGGGCAGTGAGAATCTTGACTTCAGACCATTTTATTTTGTGTTTGGCATTTTTAAGGCAAATGTCCTGTACGTCTTTTTCAGGGTTTGATGTCTTGGCAGTCTGCAAACTGATTCTGCTTCTGGTCCAGAAGTGCTCAGGAGCATTGCTGGGAGCATGGGCAGGTTGATAGGAAGGCTGTGCATGTAGCTACCAAACTTTATGGTGAGCTTTTTTTTTCCCTTCTGCAGGAAGAGGTCTCACTTTTTCTTTCCTTGCTTAAAGAAGAACCTCTGCCCTGCAAGTCATCATCACAGCACTTGAGTAGTTCTCTCTGGAATCCTCTCAGGTCCCTGCTAGTCTGTAACAGCAAATTCAACCAAAGCATATTTCTTATAGAGGAAGCAACAAATTTACAGTTTCAGTGGTGACCGTCTAGCAAATTTATGCCTTTCCTTTCAATATTAGAATCTAAATTTGGTTTATTGTGTCTTTATATCACGTCCTTGAAAATTCCAGGGACTTTATGATCGTTTATTTAACAGATCTCTTAATAAAAAGAAATAAAGCTATTTTTTTCAGTTTAGTGGGTATGAGCTTCTCTGGTACATATAAGGATTGGTATTTAGCTTGCAAGGGGGTTCTACATTTTTAAAACATTTGACACAGTTTTCCTATAGCCTGTCTTTTGAACAAGCAGAATTCAATTACAGGAGTTCTTGAATGGCATCCAGTCCCCTTCCTCAGGCAACCGGCTGGTGCCCAGCAAAACAAGCATCCTTTTTCTTTGTAGACCTGAGGCGCCTACATCAAGGGCACCCTCTTTTTCCCTGCTGACATGAGAAGAAATGGAGACACCAAGGGCTTCTTACTGTAGGAACTTAAAATTTAGGTGCAAATTTCGCATGTTTCAGTAAATGTGAAATATATTCCACCCCTTAGAAGTGATTTCATGCATAGTACTATATTCCTGTGGCTTTTGTCAATTTTCATGAATTGAAACCAGGCTTTCATGCCAAACTCACATGTTTTTTTGTTTTTATGTAGTTGTTTAACTATTATAAGTCTCCTGCTTCTCCAGGAGGGCACAAATTCATGCATATTGAGCATTGACATACAGAGCAGAGTATGAAATCACATGTTTTGAAAGCATTTCTTCATATCATTAATTTAATAATTGAACACTGCAAGCCTTCCATAACATGTTCATTTTCTTTAAGTAGAACCAACCCAGCTGTTTCCCAAAAGCCATGATGCATTTTGAAATGAGTCGTGGTCAGAAAACCATATTCATTGACTGAAAACCCAGAGACACTCAGGTAGAAGAATCAGCTTCCAGCCATCTCAGCTGGATAAAATAGTGACTGGAAGACTGCAATAGCAAGGATAGAAAGTATTTCTTTTCAAAGAGACAATGCTGGGATCTTAATTTTGCTTCAAGCCAAATTTGCTTCTTGTATGCTGTTTGTTGCATGCTGAGTATCACTCATTAAACGTAAGATCTCCATCTAAAAGGTAATAGTGACTGTCCATCCTGCAGAATATCCTATCATGCTGGCAAAATAGATTTTTATTGAAAGTGTAAGTAGTGCTGCAATCCTGTGATGGAGCAGAAGCTGAATTAGATTACGGGTGCAGAGGAGTGGTTTGTAACTGAGACTCCCCGGGGAGCGGGGAGGGTCCCTGGACAGTAATCGTGCCTAAGCCTCAGATGGCTTGTCTTGCTTCCATTTCCACCCCTTATGAATTATTCTACCCTGCTATTTGGAAAGGTCATAGGTCAGTACTGCTCCAAATCCCCTGGTTTTTGACAAAAAACGCATCTCATGAATAATGAAGCATGGCTTTGTGCACACCAGGATAACAACTGAGTGAGGAAGAAAGGAACTTCTATGTGTGTTTTGCGCAACTCATCACCATGCACAAGAAGTCCATTTGTATCTGTGAGTGGTAGTACAGGCTTCTAACCAGAGGCCACATGTTCAGGAAAAGCTGAGAATAATGTCTCACATAGTTCCAGTCCCAAAGAGTGACAGTATTTGAAATTAAAAATGTTCCTTGAAGTGTCTTGCTATATAAATCATATGGAAGTGTGTCTCCTTATCAGTTATTTAGAAATGCTGAATTTTAGCTGGGAAAACGTAATGGCAGAACTCTGGTTGAGCCTTGACTGATAACCTAAATGTGCTGACCATGAGAAGCATACAGATTATACATAAAATTCAGACACTAAAAATGAACCTTGAATTTTCAAGTGCACAACAGGCTCTGAGAAATTAAGAGAAATTCAGGTATTTTTCAGTTTTGGCCCGGAGTCCAAATTCTATCCAACTTACTTCTGGCTGTGAATGGCAGCTGACTGGACATCCATTAGTGAAAATGAGACAGCTGAAACCAAGGGCAGCTATTTCATGAGGCTGAACCACTCAAAATGGCAAAAGAGAAGTAATATTAGTCCAACCTGTGTTTCTGTCATTTAGATCAAAATATGTCATGAAAGCAGCATAACAGACTTTGCTAAAATTTAACCTTAACTACTTCATGGTCTTTGTATATTCCTAATTCTATTCAGAATTATTTAGAACTGGTTCCAAACATGGCCTATTTGTTGTATCTCTATGTTAAATAATTTTATAAATAAAACTCTTGTTGGGGGTTTTGTAGGTAGGAAGGAGTTAAATTTTTTCAAGCGAGAGTTTAGGGCAGGCATGTAAGCTGTATTTTTGCTTTCCTTTTGCTACCAATAGGTCTTTGAATATACTCTGTATATTGGGATATCTTACACTGTTTGTCAAAAATGTTGCAAATAGGCTCATGCACTGACGCAATGTATAGACCGATTACATAAGCTACCAAGAATCCAGGTCAAAGCAAAATCGCCTTTTGGAAGTTACTGGTTTAGAGACAGTGTCTTCTCTTTATCCTATAATTTCCCTCATCACAAGATCGTTTTAAAAGGTTTTTCAAGAACCACAAAACCTATTCTTTATAGGATCTGGGAAGAGAGAATGTTGTGCTATAGAAGGGCTATTCAACTGAAATAAACAGGCATGAAATCCCATTGCCTGCAAAACAAAAACAAACTATTTTTTTCCAGGTGCTCCTCAGGGTAGTAACCCAAAAACATTTTGCCACTGAAATAATTTTTCCACAGGGCTAATCCTGAGGCTTTTTGCTACCTGCCAGTCAACTATTGATTCAGAAGCCTCAAGAGCAAGCGAGGCAATCTCTTGGTATTTACACTCTACCACAAAATCCTGTCCATCCAGCACACGCTATGTGTACAAGCATGACATTTGAACAGAAACTACTACAGAATGTGTTTTCCCTTTTTTGTTTGTTTGGTGGTTTTGTTCATTTGTTTACCACTACTGTCTCCCTAGAGGGGGACTTCCTACAGGAAGCATTGCGCAGGATTCAGCTGAATTCACTGTGCAGTTATCAAAAGGATAATTAGGAATGTGGGATTAAATTAACATCTTTTAGAGGTCAAGCTTTTACTTCAAGTTTTTCTGTCCCTCTGCATTTGATTTTTCATGTTCTTTGATCCCAGAATTGCAAGAAACTAATTACTATAGAACAGTTTAAAAACTCATGGTGAAGAGCTAGACACTGGTGCTCGGTGCTGAAAGGGTTAGTCTGAGAGAGAAACAAGGCTGAATAAAATATAATTCTCATGATGCTCATCCACATGATGCTTAATTAGTCCTCATTTGGGGGAACTAAGGAGCTGCAAACCAGAATAATCAGTGCTTTTATGGATGGTAATGTCAAATAAACATTTGGAAGATGACAAAAAATATTTGGGTTTTTTTTGTTTTTTCTTTATTTCTAACTTGCGGCCCTTCTTAGATTGCAGGATACTGTAAGTGGAAGATCAGGAAATAGATTTACATGATTTCTCCAGCTCTCTGCATAGCTACATGAGCTAGTCACAGAAGACAGGATCTAGAGTTTTTGGCTTACTATGAACCAAAAAAATAATCAGGGCCAACAAGCTACTAGAACAGGCTAGCATAATATTCCGCCTCACCTGCACCCACAGCCACAGATACTTACAGGTTGCAAGAACCTCTCAGTAAATGCTAAATCATACAAATTTAGCTCCATTTTTTTCAGGAAGGAACTGGGTATTTATGCAGCTATTTATGCAGCTGCAGCTGTTATCGTGCACATTTGTTTGTTTTTTACACACATACCATTATGGAAGAAAAAGTCTTACTCTAGAATTGGTAAGTCCTTTTCAGCTCCCACTTCGGTAATTAGCATTTGATGAGGCTACTTGTTCTTCTGTGTAACACTTTTCATCAATACTTGGTGGCACTACCATGCATTAAGTGCTAATACATTATTTCTAGGAACATTAAGGCTTGGAGTGATTGCCACAGTCATTGTTTCATGGAGTCAGCAAATTAGGGAAACAAGTCACAGGAATCTTAAAGACCCTTAGCCTATTTTTTGTGATATCTCCAGAGGATGGTATGTCAACCTATGTGAGTTGAATGTTTGAGTGGTTTTGTCTTATTTTAAAGTAATATTAAAGAGAAATTTAAAGTAAGCTGTAAACATGCATCCAAGACATTAAAAGAAATTTTCCTGTGAATTAATGAATGTGATAAGTGCCCTGTGGTGAGACAGTGCTGGATTAGCTTTGAAGTCAAAACAGAGATTTCTGGTTGGTGATTTTCTAGATGATGGGAGCATTCATCTGATAGCAGCAGCAATTACTTTTCTGTGAAGGCTGCTGCAACCTGCAACGTCACTGTACTCTGTCCCTGGTTTTATCACTGCCTTCATGACTACTGCTCCCTTCCAAGACCGAGTCCAATGCTTTTGCAAGGCACTTCACTAATCCTTACAGGCACCATGTCTTTTCAAATTAAACCACAAATGTAGCCTTAAAGTACTGGTGAAAATCTAAAGTAAATCTACAGGGGAGATTAAAAGATAGTTTATGCTTGAAGTCCAGACTACTAATTTTTATGCTTTCATACAGGTGTGGATAGGAGGAGAGAAAGGAAATGAATTTGAGATGAAGTTTCAGCCCAGATGAGTGGTTATTACCTTTAATTTCCTAGTCTCTGTGGGCTTGTCAGTAGTGTTTTGCCAGGTTGGTTGCTTTTAAATATATGTCAGAGCTGACACAAGAGGCAGCAATATCTCAGCAGTATATTATTTACCCAGGAGTATATGCAATATACTGTAATATAAATACATCATTACAGATACATTAAATCAATTTGTTTTGATGTATATAATACTTATCAGTTGGAGGAGGAATGAGATCCTCATTAGACACCTTGTGGTGACCTCTGAAGAAGTTGGACTGTTTGTTCTTTGTTCTGAGAGTCAGAGTTTCTTAGGAAATTCTGGCTCTCAGGCTGGACAGTCATCAGCAAAGTTCGTTTTTGTCAGCTAGCTTTGGCCATCCGGAATGGTGCTTGGGGCTGTGACTTACTTAAGCATCTAGAAATGGTGCTGGAAACGCTGCATGGGGACCAAGAGCAGAGACCCTTTGCTGTGCTGCTGGTTTGCGCCAAAGGACCATGCTGCTTGGCTAGTTTAGCCAAGCCCCAAGATGCCTTTATGCAGAGCCTTTCTTCATTCTTGGCTCTCACATGAAGTCTTCTTGTAGCAGCCAACATGGAGACGGGGAGGAAGAAACTGACAATTTTTAGGGAGACCTCAAGGTATGAATTATGAGTTTCTATGAGACATTAGCATAAGTGTTAGGGAATAGGGGGAGGTTGTGTTTCAGTGGTCAAAAGGAGTCTGTTTTCTTTACGTACAAAAGGCAAAAAGTCCTTTTCTATTACTAGGCAGCCCATGGGCACATAATCACCTACTACACCAGAGCAGCTGGTGATAAAACCAGACGGCACAGGAGGAGCTGGGTGTGAGATGTCTATCATGCAGAATCGTTGTGTCCGTGTATATAGTCCACAAGTTTTACTCAAGATTTAGCCTTCTGCAGTACAGGTGAGATTTCTGTGTTATTAATGGACACAAAGAAGCAGGAATTAGTGCAGAAATATCCGGAGGTGGTCTTCAGCATGCCTTCTTGCTTGCAGCTGCTTTTCCCTGCTGGCTGGCAGCTGGGCTTGTATTGTCCCTTGGAAGAGAAGAATTGTTGCTGTTGAGCTGAAAACATCAGCAGTGGTAAGTGGTATTCAGCGAATGCCAGATTGGAGTGGGAGCATGAAGAAGTTGGATTTGGCTGTTTAGTGGCCTAAGTAATTGGGATGAGAGTTGGCAGTGTCTAGTTCAGAAAACTGCAGGCCACCATTAGAGTAAACGGCTTCCTAATCAGGAGGTATACTACAATGTGATTACCCAGCAGGTCATGTCTGGAAACTCAATGGCCAAATGTTTAAAGGCATTAGAGGCTCATAAAGATAGAGTGGATCACCAAATGGCATTTTCAGAAGTGATTCTTCTTACTTAGATTGCAATAAAATTCATGGGAATCAGACAGTGAAGTACTTCCTAATGGCTCCCTGAGAAAACTTTGTGAGATGCCTGTTTTTATCAATAGGTGCTTCTTAAAAACCTGGCTGCCAGAGACGTCCACTCCCAGATAAGTCTTAACACTAGTGAATAGCATAGGTGGAAGAAGAATTAAGACACAAATGCTGAAGTGTTTTAGCCCTCCCTGTGTAATGCCTGAACATGGCTGTATTCACACGCCTGGTGCCACAGGAAGGTGGATGACACAGGGATGTGCCATCAGAAAGTTCTGTGGCACACAGACCTCCCAAAAGATATCAAAGCAGAGAACAAAAAATCTGAGCATCATCTCAGATTCCTATTCCCCTGAGTAGATGAAGAGGAGAGTGGGACACGCTTGGTGCTTTGTTCCTTAGGTCACAACAGCAAATGTAAAACCTGGCTCCAGGGCTAAATAAAGAAGAAAAACAAACTAAGCCCTGCTACCAGCTGTGATGGAGGAAGGCCTGCTGTGTTGTCCAGGAGGCACACAAAGAGTTGTGGCCAATGGCTCAATGTCCAGCTGGAGACCAGTAACGACTGATGTCCCTCAGGGATCGGTGCTGGGACCGGTCTTGTTCAACATCTTTATCGGTGACATGGACAGTGGGATTGAGTGTGCCCTCAGCAAGTTTGCCAGTGACACCAAGCTGTGTGGTTCGGTTGATACATTGGAGGGAAGGAATGCCATCCAGAGGGACCTTGACACACTTGTGAGGTGGGCTGAAACCAGCCTGATGGGGTTTAACCATGCCAAGTGCAAGGTCGTACACCTGGGTCAGAGCAATCCCAGGCACAGCTACAGGTTGGGCGGAGAAGAGATTCAGAGCAGCCCTGCAGAGAAGGACTTGGGGGTGTTAGTCAATGAAAAAATGAACATGAGCCAGCAGTGTGCGCTTGCAGCCCAGAAAGCCAACCGTATCCTGGGCTGCATCAAAAGGAGCGTGACCAGCAGGTTGAGGGAGGTGATCCTTCCCCTCTACTCTGCTTTCGTGAGACCTCACTTGGAGTACTGTGTGCAGTTCTGGTGTCCTCAACATAAAAAGGGCATGGAACTGTTGGAACAAGTCCAAAGGAGGGCCACAAGGATGATCAGGGGACTGGAGCACCTCCCATATGAAGATAGGCTGAGAAAGTTGGGGCTGTTCAGCCTGGAGAAGCGAAGGCTGCGTGGAGACCTCATGGCATCCTTCCAGTATCTGAAGGGAGTCTATAGAGATGCTGGGGAGGGACACTTCGTTAGGGACTCTAGTGAGAGGACAATGGGTAACGGGTTCAGACTCAAACAGGGGAAGTTTAGATTGGATATGAGGAAGAAATTCTTTACTGTGAGGGTGGTGAGGCACTGGAATGGGTTACCCAGGGAAGTTGTGAATGCTCCGTCGCTGGTGGTGTTGAAGGCCGGGTTGGACATAGCCTTGGGTGGCATGGTTTAGTGGGATGTGTCCCTGCCCCTGGCAGGGGGGTTGGAACTAGATGATCTTAAGGTCCTTTCCAACCCTAACTATTCTGTGATTCTATGATTATTAGTGTTACTGGGGAAACCCATATGAAATTGTGGGAATGGAAAGTGGAAAGGTAAGCTTCCAACAAAGGTAATAAAAAATGTGAAGAAATAGGAGATTATTATTTAAAAATAAAAAAAATAAAAAAATTAGTCTTTTCAAAATTTTATTTCAAATATTATCTTTTAAACTTATCTATCATTATTGTATCTTCTAGTTGAGCCAGTCATTGGTACGTAAGAGAGAGGAGAGAACAGGACCTTAAAAGGGGAGACTTAGAAGCCCTTCACTGTGTCAGGGTCTGTAGTTTAAGTGCAAAGCTAGTGAACATTCAGATGCATAGTAGCAATCAGGCAGCCACCAAGAGAATTCATCAAGGAGCACAGAGGCGGGTGACACTGAAGAGCAGAACACTTGTGTAAAAGTAAATGCCACGATGTGAACAGAGGAGCTTAATTCAATGCAGAGGAAGGCCAGCAGGTCCTGTGGAGTAAAACCTGATGATGAAAAGTGGGGTCATAGGCAGACTGGCAAGTATACCATCGTGTCAAAGCCTGCAGGGGAAAGCAGCTGCAGAAAAACTGGAGCACAATCAGGAAGCAGGCACTGATTTAGAGTTTGGATGCATGTGATGTGCAAAGTGGCAAAAATGAATGGTTTGTAGGGTTCAGGCTGGCACCAGATGAAGCAGTATTCTAGTAAAAGGCCACAGGCAAGAAACTGAATGTCAGGTGGATAGAGGACATACAGGACTATGGAGATTTTTTGGGGATTATTCAAGAAGAAAAAACCCCAATGTTGTCATCTAGCAACATTGAATGAAAATTGCATGATTTCTTAATCCCTAGGACTGTATGCTAGTACAAGTGTAGTAGCACATAGAAAGTGCTTGGGCTTATGCTTCCAGTAATACAGAAGACAGAAGCCATCACTGTCAGTGCAAACAGGCCTTTCCAGTTGCACCCTGAGGCTGTTCACTCAGCTCTGTTTATTTGTGAGGTAAGACAGAAGTGGTTTGTCCTACCAAGAAAGGGTGGGGACGATCTGTTTTCTTGGAGGCAATTTCTCTAGCTCAGAGCAGGCATACACTGGTGGAACAACATGAAGAAGTTTGAACCAGACTTAACTTCTTGGATGAGGCAGCTGCCAGGTCTTTCTGCCCAGCATCTTCCACAATTCCTAACTCCATTAATGAGCTCAAAATAATAATTGAGGAATCATTCTGCAGCTATGCCTACATTTTTTAGTGGGTTGTTTTTTTTTCTGTAAATTGATATTATCTCACTGATGTTACAGGCAGGATTAATAAAGCCTTAGTCACAGAACTGGAAAGAACACTTACTTTTACACATAGGACTAAGAGGTGCCTGGAACCTTCCTTGTTTGAGCATACAGCCAGAAAGTGTGGGGAAATAATGAGAAAAAGGAGATGTACTTGTCACTACAACTTTGTGATTGAGCATACATGTTGGTGAGAGAAGAGACAGCTTGCTGCTTGTTGCCAAAAACCGTGGAATCACAGAGCAGTGTCTTCATATTTTGCTGCATGATTTCCTGGTGATATGGTGTTAATATACAGCAAAGCAATAGAGCTTAGCAATAGACTGACAAGACATGACACTCTAAGAATCACGTGGGCTTTTTTGGAAATGGATGACCTTGAAAACCATTAATTAAGTAGCAGTGTGTGTCTTGGTTTTTTTCAGTGTCTTGGTTTAATTCAGTGCCATTTGTAAGTGCAAAAAATGTTCTTGTGCTTCTGTTCCAAAAGTAAATCAATATTTACTGTTTGATAGATCGCATTTGGAAACAGAAAGCTGCACTAGAGGTCTGCGAACTGCTCAGAGTTTTTGCTGTATGTAACAGGCACTGAACCTGCAATTTGTGCATAAACTTCGGATCTTGCTTTGTAGAGCCATTCTGCATATGGATGTGCATACAGCATTTGGTTAGACTTACTAAAAAAGCCTTTTGCTCAAGTAAACCATTACTTATCCCATCAGCCCAGTTTTGACCTGTCTTCACCGCAAGATCTGTTGTTGCAGGCCTTGGCATTACCTCAGGAGAAGTTTCCAGTCAGCATTCATTTCTGACATAGATGAATGAGGACTTTGGTGAGACAACTCAAAAGAGTTTGTCTTACATATTTTCACAGAGCATTAAGCTTTGAAAAGTGAATGATTACTTTTAGAATTGCCTTTCAACGTTAATAGCTGAGCAAGATCTGCCCAGTTCTTTATGTGAGAGTAAGGATTTATTTGCTGCAGTAAAAATGGACTCCTACTTTCTCTGTCCAGAGGTACTCCTGTTTTGGCTTCTGTTGTCACCTTTTTCAAGGTGAAGAACATTCCTGATGATAAAACCAGTATACATAAATGAGACTACGTTTTGGAAATTGGTAGTATCTTCTCCATAGATCCATAATCATTAATCAAAAGACTACAAATTTGAAAACAAACTTTTGAGGGAAAAAGATAACTTTTATCGAAGAAGGTGCTGTTGCGGAGATACACATGTTGAGCTGATATTACAAAGTAGTCAAGTAGTTTTGTGTTCTAAAACTTTTAAGATCTGCACACAAAGTGCAACTACATTTCTCTGACAGGTAAATGAAAATGCTGATATCTCTTGTGCCAGAAACGTATTTTCAGAAGGTGTAAGACTAAGAGATGTCTTTTATAATGTAGTAAAAAAGTCTGGGAAGTGATAAAAATATGATTTTTTTTGTCTGTGCTTTTTCTCTGTGCCTTCCCCTGATAGCATTTTAGGAAATTATGGGCTTCATCTTAATCTTTGTGTGTTCTTCTTTGTGTGTTTTCAGGATTCCTCTTTGATTGGAACAGCCACAGTGGCTGCTCCCAGGACAAGTGCAATAATTGGAGATCAGGGAACATCACCGAAGGTCCAGCTGCCACTCAATATGTAAGCAGCTCATCTCAGTCACTGTATACTCTTTGTTTCCAGTTGTGTGCACATGTGTGCATGTATTTGAAATCCAAAAGCCTGAATGTCAGCTCTGGAGCATTCTGAGAAGAGAGAGATCACAAGTTCATACATGAACCAGCCTGTACTGAAATTGGAAAATGAGTAAAGAAAGGCAAAACTTTGTCCTTTCTCTGTGAGCCCTTTTAGACTCCTGGTATATTTATTAAAGCTGTATGAATCACTGTGAAGTAAATTGAATGCCTCTCAGCTAGAAAAAAATCTTCCTTCATTTAAAGCTTTTAAAAGAGGTGTAGTCCCATGCAATCAAACACCTGATCCATTCATCATTAACCACAAAAAAATGACCCAATTGCTTTTTTTTTCAGTGCCATAAACAAAGGCAATGAACGAACTTCATATTGTTATTGAATAGTGTGTGCAATAACAGAAGGTTGACTAGATACAGAACAAAAAGAGTAGACTTCGTTATAACAAATCTCTTCTAGCCTGGTTGGTTTATCTGGTACCTGTGTAGTTAAACTACTGAACCCTTTCTTCTCATCACATATACCTTGTGAAGCAGTAGAACTACATAAACACACATATGTATACCAGTATTTTAGGGATTTACAGTGTGGCTAAAACAAGGTCTGAATTCACAAAATCCTAAAATAACATAGCAAATCTGCTTTAAGAAGGATAGAGGAGTTGGAACAGAACCAAAACGAATTTGTTCTTGGCTACTAAGGTGAGATCTTCATACCTGAGGGGAACCACACATCACTGACTGCCCTTCAGAGGGGTCTATCATCATCTTGTCGCTCTGTGCAGCCTGTGTGGCACACAGTGGGGTACAAATTTATTTCAAGTCTTGCTCAGGCTAGGAACGAGTAACTGGCAGTATTTCCACTATTTAGTTGCTGAATCAGAACATTTTCTAGCTCTTTGGCAATGCCCCTGCCTCTGTGCCTCAGCAAGCCTCCCATTCTCCCTCCATGCTTCTCCCTTGTGTAGCAGCCTTGTAATCCAGTCTGTCATTTCGGATTTGCTAGCCAAGTTCCTGTCAAAGAGGAAGCATTATCTGAAAGCTGTGGCAGAACTGGGGAGGTACACCCCTAGACAGAGCCTAGGGGCTTCTGTGTTTAAAGTAGAGTCACATGCAGCTCCGCGAGGCCAAGAACATGAGCCACTTTCTCGCTTAGGCCTTTACTTAGGGAGCTTTTAATAAACATTTCGGCTTCTTCTAGGTCCTGCTCCTCCCTTAGCCTCATTATTTCATGTAGCCCAGAATAACTTGCTATTACATTTTGCAAGATTTCAGATTGTTTTAACACTTTCTTCTTGGTTGTAGGGAGTTTGCTGGTGAAGTTTTACACCTAAAATCTAGAGTACAATGAAACACGTCCAAGTCCAAAGGCTTTGGTTTAAGGCAAAATTAGTCTCAAATGGGACCATTAGACCAAAACCACTTTCTGGGTAGGGAAGCTGCCTGAACTCAATTTTTCAACCATGTATGAGAGCAGGCATCCCACTAACTCTCCCACAGTCCCCTCTCTGTCTCCACATGGGGCCTATGCCTGTCCCCATGGGGTGGGCACGCCAGCCATGGCACAACAGTAGACCCAGGCTGGGCCTATCACAGGATTTGGAGAAGCCCCTACTTGT